>OY970784.1:4971804-5593279 GCA_963853795.1 Xestia rhomboidea
ACAAATGGCGACGGCTGCAGTTTATCTGCAGTTGGCAACGTGCCGCTCGTCTGTAAGAACACTAAGACGAGCTGTAGAAAACATACAAGAATGAGGACTTCCTTCTATATCATATAGGCGAAAAAGAAGGCCAAAATGGGTTAGGATTTATTCTCATAAAGCACATTATATAATACACACATCAACACCGTCTAGGAATATTTTGTATAAAGTTTTTAAACTCAAAAAATACTGGCCAGTTTTAAATTCTTTTGAAGAAAGCTTATTTCGTAAACCTTTTTGAACGATTCTAAATTTGAATTTGAAAAATAAAATTAAAAACAAAAGATTTACGCGGCATAATGGTAGCGAAGTCCGAAGGTTTCATTTACCTACAGTAGTTTTTGGCTATTTTTTTGTGTCAAATTTAAGTTTTATAACAAGTTATCGGTTAATTTCGAATTAATGTTATGGTGTGCATCATGCAGCGGCGCCATTTAACGAGAGAGTAAATGTTCAGGGCAGTAGGCATGCTCCAAGCTGGGGCTACTCAACGGAGTATTGCTGAAGAGATTGAAACAAGACAAAACGTGATATCAAGGTTATGGTCACGTTATCGTGCTACTGGTGAAGTGGCTGAAAGACACTCAGGCGGGAAGCGCATAACCACTCAAGGACAAGACCGATTTTTGCAAGTTGCCGCGCGAAGACAACTAAACGTCACGGCCATGCAGTTGGTTCAGAGGCTCCAGTCAGAGCACCAGTTGCTTGTGAGTGACCAAACTGTGAGGAGAAGGCTGCATGAAGCTAACCTTCATGCTCGCAGACCGCTTCGTACTCCAGCACTACGCCGAGGAAATCGTGGACGACGACTAGAGTGGGCTCGTGAACATTTGCTCTGGGAAGATAACCAGTGGTCTGTAGTGCTGTTTACCGATGAGTCCCGGTTCGGTTTCCATCCCGATACACGTAGAGTACGTGTTTGGCGAGTTCCTGGTCGTGAGAGCCGTCTGCAACATCCTAAGGAAGTCCATTCATACCACGGCGGGACAATTATGGTTTGGGCGAGAATTCGTGTTGGTGGAAGAACAGACCTCGTTTGGATCAGAAACACCATGACGGCTGAAAAATACCGTTAACCAACCAATAATCTACCCCCATCGAATACAAATGGGCCAAGAATTCACGCTCATGCACGATAACGCCCGTCCGCACACAGCGAGAGTGGTGTCGAGCTGGTTGCAGGAGCACGACGTATCGGTCTTAAGCTGGCCCGCTCAATCGCCTGACCTAAACCCCATAGAACACGCGTGGGACATGCTCCAAAGGAAGGGCTTTGAGGAATTTTCCTGCAAACATTGCGACGGAAGAGCAACTTTTTTTGCATCTTAGCCGGACCTGGGAGTCCTGGGACAATATACCGCAGCAAGACTTGGATAACTTAATCCAAAGCATGAAAAACCGTTGCAGAACCGTTATTAACGTCATGGGTGGTTTTACTGACTACTGATTTTTCACATTACTGTTAAAAATATTAATTTTTCCTTATTTTTCACTTTTTCTTGAGAAACACTTTCATTGTTAGTTTTACCATTATTTCACGTTTTTTCTTTATTGGAATAAAAATTTGTTTACGCAAATAAAAATAGTTTTCTTTTATTCTGGAGTGTAGTCTGATAAATGGACTTTATAAAAATACATACATGTTGTATGTTATTTTGTTACATTTTGTTACATTTGACCATAGTTTGATTAGTAACTATGTTCCGCTAAAAAATCCGTATCCAACGGTATATCAAATGTTACTATTGAAGGGTGGGCCCAGACCCCATACATTTGTTTCCCACTCTCCTTTTCGCAACCGAAATTATCCCGATACAATTGACGCAATCTAAAATAGTATTGTTATATAAAAAGTAGGTTTACGATCGAGATGTTTACGTGATAACGTCTTATTGGTGATATAAGTTTTTGGGAAGTAAGGAATTAATGAAGATAACAATTTTTTCAAATTTTAAATTACATCTATCGTTTTATTCACACTTTTGATGATAAATTTCGGGTGTAAAATGACAAGTTTACTTATTCGACTATGATATACATTTTTCTTCATACATACATTCATACAAACATACTTTTATACATTTATACAAACATTTATGCATACATACATACATACATACAATACGATCAGTTACAATCTTCACGTAAATTTATCTGTTTCCAATCTGGGTAATTTTGTTCAGGATAGGACGATGATAGGAAAAGTAAGAAATAAAAGGAAGGTTTTCAGCTGTTATGTGCCTTGTAAAAGTCAGGTCGATGGTTGTTCCTTTTAACGTAGTAGACTTTGAAACATCTGACAAATTTTCAAGATTGAACGTTTCTTTCATGAATCTGAGGAATGAGTCATCTGTCTTAACGTTTTTGTTGAAATCACCACACAGAATAATGGGTATATTAGAATCAACTTGAAGGAACGGGGGCACGTACTGGGTGTTGTGAATGTACGGACCGAGTGCTTGCCAGAGTAACATTCCGACGTTTTGCGTACTAGCTCCTGGATGAACGTATATAGCGCCGAGCACAAACTTGAAGGTGGTATCTGCAGTAAAGCAAGTAACTTCAGTCAAGCACACATCTCCTGAGGTTTTGATGTGACGAGTTGAGTCTGTAATCGCAATTTCAACCACTTTCGCTGTAGATGGCGATGATAATCTGCGATAGATTGCAACTCCTCCAGCTGCGTTGGTGTCTGAATCAGTTCGATTATTATTCCTGGATATGCACTCATAATTGTTAATCGGAAGTGGTGGACAAATGTCTCGCATCCACGTTTCAGTCAGAACTAAATAGTCGGATCTTAGTATGACTGTATCTGTTTCTAAATCCTCAACGTGGGCGCTTAAACTTTGACAATTGATGTTTGTTATAATTGTTTGTCCCAAGTCGGTAGCATCATCACAGAATTTTAGCGCTTTCTTAGTGATTGTCTGGAGATGGTGTCCACGAAGTCGGTTGTATTCATCGCGAATCTCCCTCGTAGTTTCAGAATCGTTTCCTTGTCGACCATGTTTGAAATTGAAGCAAGAATCTTTTTCTGTAATGATAAACAAGCCTTCGATACTTGTTACGCGACTCAAGGCCACATACACTAATTGCAATGGTTGCTGAGAAGAGTACTTGTATACAATGATGTCAAATGTCCCACCTTGGGACTTGTGGATTGTAATGGCACAAGCAGGCACGCAAGGAAACTGTTTCCGTTTGCACTTCACTGTTTTTGACAAAGTAATATTGACAATTTTTTTGTACACTGGTATCCAATCGACAGATAAAGTGTTTGGTTTGCTGACGACATGTGGTCGACATTTGATTTTAGCATTAGCACCCGTGTTTTTGTCTGGAAATTCAAACCAAAGAGTAATGATATCGTCTTCAGCTTGTGGCGGAGTTGTGCTTGTCGATGGACCTGCTGCAGCTGAATTTTCATCTACGTTGGCCGGTTGACGTTCGATGTGCTTCAAGACTCCAATAGCACCATTAACCAATCCATCCGAGACGTCGATGTTAGATGTTATCATGTAAGGATAACCTTCTGCTAATGGCAACATGTATGGCAATCCGTCTGTCTTTGAAACCGTCATCTTGTGAAGTTGCCCTTGACACTGGTGTCTCTCAGAATTATTTGCATATCCGAGCATAATATCTGTGGTGACTAAGTTGTGTGCGTTGTTAATTGCACTTCGGTTATAAAAATCCACTTCTTGGTTGCTGTAAAACAACCGAACGGCGTCAGGAACGTTTTCTTTGCACCAGGCTGTACTCTTGTGTCTGGATTCAATAAGTGCGATCTCATTGTCACTAAGTTTGAGTCCGTTTCCAATTTTAGTGAGGATTGAAGAAAACAGTTCATCGGTTTGTCGTACAACACGTACCAGAGGAAAGAATTTGATGGTTTGCCAAAGTGGAGATCCTCCCAGGTCGTTGCTTGAAATTTAAATTTAAAACACGGAAGGGCACGTACTGGTGGTAGCTGCCTGAAGTCTCCGCATAAGATCACATGAATGCCTCCAAATGGTTGATCGAAATTACCAGTGATCTGTTGCAGTCGATAATTGATTTTACGCAGTATAGCCGCACTCATCATGCTGATCTCGTCGATGAAAACGGCTCTTACGCCAACGAACATGTTCCTGTATGCTTGCAACGTTTCAGAAGATAGATCTTTTATGACTCGAGATGTTGTAAGACGGAACGCTGAGTGAACTGTTGTTCCACCAAGAGGAACTGCTGCTTTACCTGTACTTGCACAAGCCAAGTAGGCATTGTTAAGTGAGTTGTGATTTTGAGTGTAGCGGTTGTAGGTCTCCATCAAGCTTTTCAATGTATAAGTTTTCCCGCAGCCCGCCGGTCCTGTGAAGAATACTTGAATTGCGTCAACGACCTCATCTCCGCAGCCATGCAAACGATGTATAACCTCAAGAATCAGCTCACGTTGTTCAGGGTTGGTAGTTCGAATCAGCTCACAGTACTTCTGTTTTGGCATCACATTGCTACGTTTCTTTACAACCGAAAATCCTTATCGTGGAACGATTTGATTCACGTCATCGTTATTTTCGGCACCTTCTGAAGACTGTTCGACAGACACTCTCCTTGCCTCAGTTTCCGCTGGTTCTGTGCTGTTAGAATTTTGCAGAATCATCATTGCTTCAAGCTCCTGTAGCACACTGTCGATGTTAAGATTTTTCTCGTATATCTGACGGCGTTCCATGATGACATCCTTGTTGTCGTTGTATAATTGTAGAAATTTATTGCAATCAACAATTTCAGATAATTCATTGCGGAAGGGCAGATACAGCAGCACCATCTCACGTTGATAGTTGACAATTTCATCTACTTCGTAATGCCTGTATCGTATGATCCGTCCCATCTGTCGTCTGCGATATTGTCTTGACGTCGTTTCTTCTTCGGTCTCTGGTTCCAAATTTTCATACTCATGCACGTCCACGTCGTCTTCATTGTCGATGAAATCTTGACATTTAGCATACCACGAAGCAAACTCGGCCAAATATACAGGTTCCAAGGAAGGAGGTCGTTCTTCATATCGCTGAATGATATTTTTGGTCCACACGTCTGTACTGTCAGCATCAATTCCTTCGCGATTCATTTGTACACGACGTTTGCGGCAACGTTGTCTCTCCGATGGCCATACTGTTGGTATGTACACGACTTGACGGCTTGTTTCGCTCATCGGTTGTCGTAATAAATACCACGCTGCTTCTTGGGCCGACATTTCAACTGCATTTAGAAGTTTAATACTCAAAGCCTTCAATTGGCCCGTGTAGTCCCGGTCAGGATGCTCTTGCATCATTTTCGCCAGCTCTCGATTCAAGTTACCCATTCCGCGAGCCGATTTGTTAACGTATTCCACGACGTACTGTGCGCAGCTATAATCATCTAAGACAAACTGGATGTCAATGTTGGAATTAATTTCACCAGCAAGGTAAGGGTTGAATGTGTTCGTCATCAGTTGGTCGAAGTTGCGTTTGAACAACAATGTTAGCCTGCGCAGAGTTGAACGCACTACGTCGAGGTATGCATCGAACGTCAAACTATGATCCCTCAGAAAGTCGTCCATGCTAGCATATGTACGGTCGCTAAGGGAAGTTCGTAGCTCTTTACCCTTTTTCTGGAATGCAACGCGGCGTCCATCAGTTTTTGGCATTGGTACCAATACACGGGTAGTCAGCATTGGCCAGTACGGGATTCCAAATCTGCAAGTCGTTTCGCCTCGTTTCGTGCAGGTGAAAGTGTGCTTATGTATTTGGTTGGAGTAGATGGTATCGTTAGGCACATCTTCTTTTGCAACTGAACTTAGTTTCTCCACAAGTTCGATGGTGTTGGGCATATTTTCTGAAACGGTTTCGAGGGGGTCGTTGTTCAACCACAGTAAAATATGAGCGTGGGGACTTCCGCGATGCTGGAACTCAATGCGAAGAAAATAATCCTTAACAAAGTATTGGCCGAACGGATTATAATTCGACTTCGATTTCAACATGTTCATCAATGTACCAACAAGTTTGTGAAAATATATGCAGCACGTAACTGGATCGTCACTCACTAAGCTGCACCGCTCTGATGTGTTTAGATCTTCAGCAACTTTGCCAGGATATTTGTTACTCAATTTGAGGAGTAAGTTCAGTAATGTCAACCAGCGTACTTCATTTGCACTTAGAGTGAGAAAGATGGTCGGCTTCCCAAGTTGACGGAGCATAGCAAAGAGATCCCGTTTGCGAGAGGTCCAGTACTGGACGGAGTTTGGCACTGATTTCATAAAGGCAAGGTTTTGTATAACAAATTCTTTAAGAAATTCTGGGTCTTCTAACATTCGTCGAGTTACGTTTTCTGTAACCGGCACTTTCCGGAACGTGCTGTAAATTCCATCCACCATGCGTAGACGTAAGATCTTCATAGCAACGTACAAGATTTTTTGAGGCGTGGCGCCGCGTCTGTCAGTTCGTCTTATTTCACTGGTCGCCATCATATAAGGTGTCACCGAAACTCCCATGTTGAAACGACGTGGTTCTCCGAAGTATATTGCAGGAAATGATAATTCTTCAGCATGACGGTCATAAATGATGTTGAGAGGCGTTGCCCGATGTCCTGGTGCGATGTCAAGACAATCCTCTTCGTTCCACAATAGTGTGTGCTGTCTAGCAGCAAGAATTTCAGATTCAGGTGTATATTCAGCAGAAATTGCTTCGATGCGAGGACCAGGTTCATCCGGCAGGATTTCTTCTGATGGCACTGTAAGCTGTAGCTTCGACAAATCTACTTTGATATCGTATAAACGATAAAGGCTCGACTTCTGAAGTACATCCAACCATTCCTTGATCGTACGTTTAGACGTGTATCCGCTAACGTAATTCGTTTTGTGCGCAAGATTCCGTTTTATGTTGACATTGATTACTTCGTCCTCATCCAGTTGCCGAGGTAAGCATTTCACCATTTCTTGCACGTCGACTGGAACGTTGATCACTTGTCCAATGATCCCATATGAGAAATCATGACGGAGTCGACGTACTTGCATAAATGGCAGACGTGGTGAGATCAACCGTTCACTGATTGGATCCAATGGCGGTAGACCTGGAGGTACCTCAGGATATGTGAAGCCGTTCATCTTCGCAAGACTCGGAAGCTTTCCTGTATTCAGCGAACGTTTACAGTTGGCGCAAACCAATGTAAATTCCTGGGCGTGTACTTGCCGATTTTCCTTAACACACCAATCTGAGATTATCTGCATTTGTGCAGCAGTGATGGCTTTAAGGTCATTTCTGAACCATAATCTATCGCAAACCGAACAAGTATGGCCAAAATCGTTATCCAGGAAAGTAGATTTGAATCGATGTATTGACGAAGACCATTTTGTAGACCAGGTAGGTTGTTCTTGGTGCACTGCTGCTTGATTCGATGAAGTACTGGGTTGTGCAGCACTTCTAACTCGTTCGGCTTGACGCTGTCGAGATGCACGTTTTCGCTGAGCGCTGGTTTGTACAATTGTAGTTGTCTCCACCGTGCCGCTGGCGAGAGCTAAATTTGCAGCTCTACGTAGATGGTACGCTTTGCGTTGTCTTTCAGCGGCTTTTCTTGCAAACGCCGCGGCCTGTTCTGGGGTTCTAGTAGCTGCTACACGTTTTCTGTACTCACGATTTCGCAGGGCATTTTTTTCGGCAGTGGTGGGTATTGCAGACGTTGACGGCAAAGCATCCTCGGTCTCCATCGGTGTACTGGATGTTGAAGGAATGTGCGCACAGGGATCCATCATGTTGAGCGTGGTGATTTCTATGGAACACAAAATATTTTAATTCCAAATGAAATGAAGTCATTAGGGTTTTGACAAGTGAGAGATTTTAATTTGGTATTATAATTCCGTTTAAATTATCAATAAATGATATTCAATCAATTAGAAATAAAATTTGAATTGAAATCAATACTAATTTTAAATGTTTGAATTTGTATTACGCGCCTTAACCAACTTGACACATGAGAATGGTTTCTTGCATTGTGATTGGTCGCTCGAGTCGTAGGTTAGAATGCATTGTTTTGACAGGTGAGAGATTTTAATTCGATATTCTAATCATTCACACGACGCGACGCGCTCCTTTATCTATTTTTTCCGTATTATAATTATTTAGGGTATGAGTCCAACTATGTTTTTATTTAACACTACCACAATTCATTTTTATCATAACATAACCTCTAAATTTCGTTTGTTTACACGTGTCTTTTTTCCATCTTTCATTACTTTTACAAGTTTATTCAAGAATGTTAATTGTTAGTAAGTAGGCTATTTTATTCACCTTTTTTTGTTGCAATTGTTGTAACACTTCACTTGCACTTCACATTTTGTTTCACTGTTAAACATTCAACGAAAACTTAACCGCACGAGAAAATCTCCATTCGTTTGTATGCCGCTAGAGTGAGAGAGACGGAAGATCGGTCCACTCACTCGAACGCTATGCCAGCCTCCGCTCGTGAGGATTCCGCGTGACAAGTTTCACGGAATGACTGGCAGCGCTCGAGATGAGACGGGAGATCGGTCCGTCTCTCTCTCGTTATACCTGCGATCGCGCTCGTGAGGTTTTGGTGTGACACAAGTTTCTGAACATGTCACCCGACTAAAACGGACAAAAGACGTTATCACGTCAAAAAGGAGATAAACTTAATATAGGTAATTATCGCCAGATTAGCCTTATGTTTATGTCCAACTTATAAAAAATATTTGCGAAAAGACTGGAAAGAAAATTAGAAGACAACCAACCTGACGGGCAAGCGTGTTTTTGTAGAGGTTACTCAATCTTGGATCACATACATGTTTTGAGGCAGCTCATAGAAAAATCCTATGAATGCAACCAATTATATTACATGGCATATATAGACCTCAGCAAGGCTTTCGACTCTTTATTTCACAATAAGATATGTGATGCCCTAAAAGAACAAGGTATCGAAAGCAAGTACATAAGGATACTGAGGAAGATATACATGGTCCTCAGGTATTGGTCGAGGCTCTTGGCAATTAAGCCATAGGCTGATACGACTATCGGCACAATGATCGCTGAGTCCACAACCCACATGTCGACAACCTCGCGAGCCAAGTCAAGATACTTGATTTGTTTATCTTTCTCGGCTTTCACTAGCATTGTGCGCCGCTCTGATCGATCCACCACCACTATATCAGGCCTATTGGCTAAAATAGTCCTGTCAGTGATGATGGATTGATCCCAGTACAATTTGATGATACCATTATCGAGAACTGGGTCGGGCACATACCTATAGTACGGCACTTCTGGTTCCAAAAGGTTGTATTTAAGAGCAAGTTGCTGATGGATAATCCTGGCTACAAGGTTGTATCTATACAAGTACTCTCCGTTAGCTAGACGAGAACACCCGGAGATAATGTGACGGATTGACTCGCCTGGACGGTGGCATGTCCGACATGATGTCAACCGTACCGACCTTCACAATAAATCTCCTATAGTTATTCGTCATCCTTCATCCATAATTGCACAGACAAAACCTTCGGTTTCTCCGAAGAGGTCCCCGGAACGAACCAAACTACGGACGCTATTAGGTCTACATCGTGCCCAGGTAGGGCGCGGAAAAAACGTCCGTGAAGCTCCTTACTCTGCCATACCTCCCTGCGGTCGTTAGTGTCAAGCACTGGAAGTTTGCGCCAGTTCTCTTTAGCCAAGAAGAGCGGAGATAAGCCCTTGTCCATCGTGACCACATCTCGATGCATCCCCACGTCAACTTCTAGGAAATATTCCCTGAGACTGCATATCTCGCGATTGTGAAGTCTTGGCGTTTAAAAAGCCTCGACCTCCACACTTCCGCGGGATATACAGCCTCTCAACCGAAGAACGTGGGTGATGCAATCGATATGCCGTCAACAATTTACGGTCCTTCGTATCCAGGGCGTCTAGTTCATTTTGAGCTATTTGAGTATGCCGAAAGAGTACATCAAAACTGGCATGACCCAACCGTTGGAAGCACGCACCTTATTTAAACCCGATAAAAGACTATTACATACTTTTTTCAGGCGGCCAAAGAAGCGCTCCTTCAACGGTTGCTTCATGTCAGCAACATTGATGCCCAGCGCTTCCGACATACCCAAATACTTATAGGTTTCGGTTACTGAGAGGGTTCTAAGATTTATGGAATCCGAGAGCTTCCTACAGATTCCACAATCTTCCCTCGCTTTTCATGCATGACCGCACATTTGTCCACACCAAATTCCATCCTGATGGCGCTACTGAAAGTTTCAGTTACCTTCAGCAGCTCCATCAGTTGCAAATCGTTGGGGGCAAAGAGTTTCAGGTCATCTATGTAAAGGAGGTAAGATATAACCTGACCATCTTCCCGCAACCAATAGCCTAGACCTGAATCCTCCAGCAGCGTTCTAAAAGAATTCAAGGCTAAGCAGTACCAAAGTGGACTCAAACTATCGCCCTGAAATATTCGTCGCTCTATCCTTATCGACTCGCTATTCCTCTGAATTTGCCGAAATCCGGGATCACGAAGGACAGTCCTCCAATGCCATTGAGCCATGTATGTGGCACCGAGTCATAGGCCTTCTTACAGTCTATCCAACATGTCGACAGATAGATATTATTATAATTTTTTGACAATGCATTTTTTTTAATAATGACCTATCGGAGGTACGTCGCTGGGGGAGGACGGCAAAGGGACAGGCTGATGGCTGGGAAGATCTGAATAAAGATAAGGTAAGGTCGTACTGATGACATTGTGCTATATGAATTGTCAATATTCACCATTGAGTTTTAGAAGGTTTTGACCTATGGGCGGCCCACTGTGCACCAGCCTGTTCGATTACCTATTGTTTAAGTAAGTAGTACTTACTATTGGTCTCCACGGCTCGTTTCTTCTTAGATTCTTCTATTTCTTCTTCCACTTCAGTTTTAAACACTTTTAAAAGTGCATCGTCTTCAGAATCGGATTCTGAATGTTCTAGAGGTATATCTTTTACATCTACTAGATATTCTGCAAGTAAGCAAACATTGTTACAATTAGAATTGTTTTATATATCCAAACTTTTGGTTTGGGGGGGACAAAGTCAACCAGTCAAAAGGACAAGTCAGATTTCGGGGGGACGATAAATACAAACTATCCCCCCCCCCCCTGGACACGTGCCTGGGTTTGGTACATCAACAGATAGAAGGGATAATCACCGTAAAGTTTCACATACAAATATTTGGTGAATTTGTTATGTAGCGCTCCAAAATGAGACTATATTTAATCTCCTGCGGAGCCCATTGACAGCATTATATTGAAGCTGAGTTCTTTTAAGCTTTTATACAATGCTGTTACTGCTTTAATATTTGTTGAACCTGATGCACGTTGAAGAATGAAAGAGAGACTTTTGACTGTTTGACAAATGAACAAAATTATGATTTATATGATCATCATAATTTATTACTATTATTTGTTCTTAAAACTTACCATCAGTTTCATCAACATCGTCTAGTCCCTCACAAACAGCTTCATCAGGTTCTTCTTTGAATACAATACTTTCTGTTTGAAATTTTTCAACAATATTTATTTGTTGTATCGGACTTCTAGTAAACCCACTGCAAAACTCCAAGTGTTCTGGTTTTATTAAAGGATTACGCTGCAAAAACAATATTATGGTATCAGGCAAAGTCATTCAAAAAAGCCTCCACAAGTGAGGATACTAATAGGCCCAATGCACATGGACTGTTGGCCATACAGCACAAGTTATTGTTGCATAGCTTGTGCCAATATGAGAGAGGCCTGTTATCAAACTGCCACATACATGCACAAGTATCATACACAAGTTGTAACAGAGTACTGCTACAACTTCAGTAAACTACAGTTGACTAAGCATAATTATGTATCAACATTCAACACTCCAAAGTATGGTTGGCATGAAATCCGAGAGAAATCATCTACACAGCTTACTAAAAACAGAAGTTATGAGAATAATTAATGTGAGTTGAAGAATACCTCACCTCATTAATACGAGCAAATATCGCTTCGGCTTCCAAACATTTTCTCATGAACCGAAAGCATTGCTTAAGTTTAGCACAGCAGATGAAACAAGCAAGAATGGGCCTCTTGTCTTCAGTAACAAACTGCAACAAAATTTGTGTTATCTTGTTTCTATGAATCACCAAGCATAGTTTTATTTTCTATAAGCATCTGACAGAGAAGGTATACATAGAGCATTGTTTGTTACTCACTCTTAAGATTGGCGACTAGTAGATTGTCAATTTTTTAATTAATTACGTATTAAAAAAAACAGGTTTTTTAATTTTTTACTTCATTAATGTCTCTGATTTCTATTTTAAGACGACCCTCTGACCGGAAATTCATAAGAATTCTCGTAAATGAGATGAGAGGCATCTAGAATATGTAATTAACGGAAATTCAGTCATTTATAAAAATATATCAACTTACTGGAAAACCAGTTAACTTCTCATAGATTTCATGTAAGTTCTTGTTGACCACTCCATACATAGGAACATTCTTTGTTAAACATATCCTACACATTAATAGTTTTTCCATCTTTAGCTCAAAAAGAATTAAGTACTTGTCTAAAATAAAATTTATTAAAATTCCTGTTTAATGCTGCAAGCAAATAATGTCCCATAAAATTATTACTCTGCAAAGAATATTAAAATAGAACAATAGAACTAAAGAATCCATTCCATGTCTGCACTGTTTATGTACTTTGTGCTGAGTGCTCCTCTTCAACCGCTACCAGTCCCAGCCCAGCCCAGAGGGAAGGGAATGTATGTATCACTATCAATTTAGTCAGAATCACTTTCCTTTCAATAATTTACGAATCTATATTATTATTAGTATACTCTAACGCTAGTAGGTAGATAACGTAGTCCATAGATAAGAAATCAATAAGTAGAATGCCAAAGAGTAGTATTATTTTCGTCTCTTTGGCAACTAAGTCGATGTCAAGAAACTTATGAGTACACTTACACTATACTGAAAGCAGCTGTTCACTCCAATCCAATGTCAAATTATAAAAAGTACTCTGTGGTCAAATTGAAGAAATTATTTATCACTGTAAATAATTGGTGCTCACTGCTCTGTGAATTTATTTATTGTGATTCTCTTTATTGAGTATCTTTGCTGGCAGCAATAAACACTAAGAAATTGCATTTTTTGTTATTTTTTTATCAATGTAAACAATTTTAATTACTTTTTGAATTAAAGATGGAAAAACTATTAATGTGTAGGATATGTTTAGCAAAGAATGTTCTGTACTATGGAGTGGTCAACAAGAACCTGCATGAACTTTATGAGAAGCTAACTGATATTCCAGTAAGTTGATGTTTTAGAAATGATTGAATTTCAATTTAGAAATGATTGGTGAGGTAAAACAATATGAGGAGACCTGAAAATTGATAATATATCAGTCGCCAATCTGACTAGCATAAGAGTCAATAACAACAATGCCCTAAGTCTATACCTCCTCTGTCAGATGCTTAGAGAAAATAAAACTATGCTTGGTGATTCATAGAAACAATATAGTGTAACACAAATTTTGTTGCAGTTTGTTACAGAAGACAAGAGGCCCATTCTTGCTTGTTTCCTCTGCTGCGCTAAACTTAAGCAGTGCTTTCGGTTCATGAGAAAATGTTTGGAAGCCGAAGAGCTATTTGCTCGGATGAATGAGGTGAGGTATTCTTCAACTCACACTTATTCTCATAACTCGTGCTTTTAGTGAGCTGTGTTGATGATTTCTCTTGGATTTCATGCCAACCATACTTTGGAATGTTGAATGTTAATACATAATAATAATAATAAAGCCATTTATTCAACAGTACGTAATACAGTTTCGTTAAATCAGAGTTATATAAAATCTAAGTTGTCTTCTGCTGATTGCCAATAGGCAAAGGCCTCCTCTGCGAACTTGACCAGGTCGTCCTCCCATGTTTGGCGGGGTCTTCCCCTCCTTCTTATGCCGTTCCTGGGGTACCATTCTGTGACCTTCTTGCTCCACTTCTCCTTCCCTCTGCTCATATGCCCAGCCCATTTCCATTTTAGTTTCCTAACATTTGTTGCTATATCCCGAACATTTGTTTTTTTCCTAATGTCTTCTAACCTGACTCGATCTTTTTTCTTGATTCCCATCATGCTTCGCTCCATCGAGTGCTGGCATATGTTTAATTTCTTAATGTTCAATGTAGTGGGGGCCCATATTTCACTTCCGTACATCAATACAGGGAGAATGCATGTGTTGAATACTTTAGATTTAATTGATATGTGCAGTTCTTTGTCTTTCATTATTTCTTTCATGCCCCAATATCTTTTCTATCCGTTTGCTATTCTCCTGTTAATTTATTTTTCAATGTTGTCTGTAGGTGAGATAATTTGGCCTAGATAGATGTATTCATCCACATATTCTATCTCATTTTGGCCAACCATGATGGTTTCATTTTTAGGTACTACATAGGTAGGTTAGGTAATACATAATTATGCTATAATCAACTGTAGGTTACTGAAGTTGTAGCAGTACTCTGTTACAACCTGTGTATGAAACTTGTGCATGTATGTGGCAGTTTGATAACAGGCCTCTCTCATATTGGCACAAGCTATGCAACAATAACTTGTGCTGATGGCAGTATGGCCAACAGTTCGCGTGCTTTGGGCCTACTTAAGTATCCTCACTTGTGGAGGCTTTTTTACTGACTTTGCCTGAAATTACTTTTGCAGCGTAATCCTTTAATAAACCCAGAACACTTGGAGTTTTGCAGTGGGTTTACTAGAAGTCCCATAGAACAAATAGATATTGTTGAAAAATTTCAAACAGAAAGTATTGTATTCAAAGAAGAACCTGTTGAAGCTGTCTTTGAGGGACTAGATGATATTGATGAAACTGATGGTGAGTTTTAAGAACAAATAATAATATGATCATTGAAATATTAAATTAATTGCTTAAAACAGTCAAAAGTCTCTCTTTCATTCTTCAATGTGCATCAGGTTCAACAAATATTAAAGCAGTAACAGCATTGTGTAATGCGCTTAAAGGAACTCAGCTTCAGTATAATGCTGTCAAATGGGCTCCGCTTGAGTCTAAATATAGTCTCGGGTTCGAGCGCATGCGCTGACGACCCGAATGGCGCAGCGGTAGTGAGGCTGCCTTACGTTCTTAGGATCCCGGGTTCGAATCCTAGGTACTAGCAAATGTTTGTGTGATGAGCATGGACATTTGTTTTCGAGTCATGGATGTTTATATGTATAATAAGTATGTATTTACAAACAAAAAGTACCTATGTAGTATATCAACTATGTAATGTCCACGACACAAGCCTCGTTGCTTAGTGTGGCACTAGATGGCGATGTGTGTAATGTCCAGCAATATTTATTTATTATAAATAAAATAAATTCACCAAATTCATGGTGGTTCATCAACAACATCATGACGTAACGTCACGCCTGTATGCTCTGAGGGGGTACGCAGATGTGTACAATACACCCAGATTTCGACAGTTAGGTATATTAAGTTGGCGCATTCGAGTTCCGCGCGCGCCTCAAAGAGATGTCAGTAAAAGGAAGGGGTCCGATGCCTGCCGGGGCTACGGGACTGTTCGAAAGAGATACTGCGGCCCTGGAACACAAAGGGCTAAGAAGGAACAAGGATGGGTTTTAGTCAATAAAAGTCTGACACTCCCTTCCGCTCCGCCCAGAGCGGGAGGGGTAATTTAATGATTTCCCATTCGAAAAAAAAAAAAGGTATGTTAGGTTCCATTTAATTGTGATACGCCTATTACCATGACGTGTATTGTTAACAATATCAAATAAATTCATGGCAAATATTTGTTTGGAAACAACTAAAAATGGAAAAACAAAAACCTTTTTTGCAAAAAATAAAACCGACTTAAAAAATGTGAAAAATAACTTTAACTTTTAGAAGTCGGTGGCAAAAAAACTAAATCAATCAAACAAAGGTCACCGAATTCGGAAGCTATAATCCAATGTCTAATTATTAAACAAAATAAAATATTATCATTCATCATATCGCATCAATTTTGAGTTTCACCGAGTAGTTTATAGCAAATATTACTTTGACGGCAATTTGATGACATCAATGAAGGAATCACTGTAACATAAAACCATGTTATATAGTGTAATAAAACAATTCTAATAATAACTATGTTTGCTTACTTGCAGAATATCTAGAAGATGTAAAAGATATACCTCTAGAACATTCTGAATCTGATTCTGAAGATGATGCACCTTTAAAAGTGTTTAAAATTAAACTGGAAGAAGAATCTAAGAAGAAACGAGCCGTGGAGACCAATAGTAAGTACTAGTTACTTTAAACAATAGGTAATCGAACAGGCAGATGCACAGTGGGCCGCCCCAAAACTTATTGGTGAATATTGACAATTCATACAGCACGATGTCATCACTACGTACTTTATCTCCATTCCGATCCAGCCTGACCCTTTGCTGCCTCCCTCAGCGGCGCATGGTGGTTCCTCCGATAGGTCATAATTCCAAAAAATGCAAATATTAGTAATTGTTAATGTATTTATTTCATTACTCCGCTAATCAACCTACCGAAAAGTATAAATAACCACTAAAAAACGATAGATGGCGCTGCACATGACTCAAGTGTAAAAATTTTGTTTGGCCATATGGAAATTTGCGTTTTTGTTGCAATTCAACAATTTTTTACGTCAAAAACTGTAAAGTGCTGCCACGCAAGTCTCCCAACACAGATGGGTCATAATGGAGGAAAAAGACAATGTTTCACACATAACCAGATGGCGTATGATAGAAAAAGAAGAATGTGCAAGTTCCTTAGTTGCGCAGCCGTGAGGCATACAGCATAATTATAGGTTTTTCTCCTTATTTTGTATTTTTTTTAAATCATTGTGTGTGAGTGCACTGTGTGCTTAATGAACTGACGTCAAATATTATTTCTTTCTCTCTTTCTAAGAGTCAAGTAGTAGATAAGATGATTAAAATGAAGGATATGGAAGGAAAATCTGTGAATGAAATTTGAGAAGAGGTGGCGATTTTCATATGGAGAGCACCAAAAGATGTGTTTGGAGCATCGTACAGAAAAGGTGTGATAGCTATGGATACATGGTGGTGGAATAAAGATGTGCAGAAGTGTCTAAAAGAAAAGAAGGTTGAGTTTAAAGAATGGCAGGGTGTAGCAAACGGGAATGACAGTTTAAAAGATGAAAAGAAAACGATTTATAAAGAATGGAAGAGGAAGGTGATTATCAAGCTTCGGTTGTACACCAAACTTTGATGACAACCAAGAATTTCATAATATTGGTATTACGTATCACACTGAGTGGATATCACTTTACGGTGACTAACAGCTCGGGCACGGTGCTCTTCGCCTCAGCAGTTGACCACTCTATTTTTTATCGACTATTATGCGGCTAAGTTGAGTAGCGCCCTTTGAGCGTTACAATACTTGGTTTTAGGGAACATTTATTTAAGCGGTTTCTATGACACGTGACACGTTGTTATTGTGAATTGTGTTGCCAGTGTTAACTAAGAAATAACTTCTATAATAATATGAACCAGTTGTTGTGTAAGCCTGTATAAATTGTGATGATTTGTAACATTCGATAAGTCATCTACCGGCTGTCAACTTTTGGACTGTGAATTTGAATTCTTCGAACCTGGGGAGTATTCTGTTTTAATTTACATATTATTGTTGTATAATTTACATAGTAAACATCACACAGACACTGAGTTACGTCCCAGTAAACACCAGCACTGTTTATGTCTCATTTTGCTTGACAAATTGTGGACGCAGAATCGGGCAATTTTTCTCTCACAGAACACTTGCCCAGACATAAAACATTTACTTCAAACCCTACTTCACACATAATAGGGTGTCTCTTATACCTATGCTCTAAATATTATAACTAAACCACTTAGTTCCTAAGTAAAGTACTTATTTAAACTTTGTTCCCACTTAAAACTCATGTTCATAACAATCCTTGAATCTTAGCAATCGAAATAAATGTAAAAAAAACTTAATACAGTTAAGTAACACTTTAGGGAAAGGCTACTTTCCCTAAAGTGTTACTTAACTGTAATAAGTTTGAGAATAATAAATCAAATTTAAAATTAATAAAAAAATAGTTTTAGTTTTTTTTTTTCTTATTCCTTCATTTTTTCATTTAATATTTTACTTCATTCTTACTTTAAAACTCCTTACTTTCTCAAGGTTTCAACAAACATAATATTTTCTTAACATAATCAGCTGTTTCTTGTCACTTTTCAGGTGTCGCTTAAAGTAATTTGCCTGTGGATCTACGTTCGTCACTTATGTGACGAACTGAAAGCAGCGTTGAGGTAGCTGGATTCATCTAGAAATGAGTGTAGCAAGCTACTGCAAGACAGGAAGAAAGTGAAGTTGAAATTGAGTCAATAGTGAACAAAAACACTCAACTGAACAGCCAGCTTGAAGAACTCCACACCCAGCACATGGATATACTGGGCCAGCATCACCATCTCCGTCAACTGGTGTCAGGTTTTCAGCAATGCCATGACACTCATGACTGAAACGAATATCTGAACTAGAAGCGGAAATGGCAAGGCACACACCATCAATTCTCTGAAAGCCAGCAAAGAGATCACTAACACCAATAACCTGTTCAATGAGCTGATTGATGGTGTATCCGGACTGGAGTGTGAGCAGCCCACCATCACCATAGATCTAACTGGGGACGATACTAAAACTAAATGTCCATTTTTAAGTAGCCATAACAAAATTAATAAATATATTAAGTTATTCCTGCTACCTTACCCATCTTAAATCATACTCTAGCAAATTTGAACCCCACCCAAAGTAATATCATAGTGTATTTTGATGGACTAGGAACAGGTTTTGGATCATTGTTAATTAGTTGTTCTAAATACATATACAGTATTGTAGTAGTATGTAACAAGATTTAGTTTATTTCATATTAAATCATATTATGGCAACCCTCGCACTTATGTCACTGCGTTCAGTGCGTTCGTTCATTGAAGCGTTTTGCAAGAAACTTATATACTAACTGGAATGAGGACGGGCAACCCAAAATCGTTCCGAGCGAGAAAGCGTTAAGAGTGGGTGTTGTCTCTTTCTAATAGGGTGTCCAATAATCATACTAACTTTTGAGACAGTTACAGAGTAGCTGTTATTTTATTATTCAATGATGATGACCTGCAACTCAATAGCATTCTAGGCGAAATAGCTTCAAGAGTGGATGTCATTAACTTTTTAAGTTAACTTAAATGAATGTCTGCACCGTCTAGTTGCAAATTATCAATTTTGCAACCTCCGCAACCGTCTATCCAGACGACTTTTGTATTCGGGGATTCGAGGACTCCGTTAATATTCCTCATCACGAAGCCGTTAACCAAGCATTCCGTACATCAAACTAAGTAACTTTACGCAAAAAGTATTGCCGAGAAACGACTTTTTTTTTGGGTAAAAATCACGTTTTGTGGTAGAACTCAATGTATCGCACTCACAACATTGTGCTGATGCATGGATTGAATATTACGGGGGTCGTGGAGGTGTTTAAAGTAAAAATCTTACATTACAAACTTGTAATTTAAAAAAAAGTTGTCAAAAGGTTGGAACTTTGACCCCCCGTAACTAGAAGGTTCCCAGGGCTGGCAGTCTCGACAGAGATAACGACAAAATCACTAAAGGCCTTATTACATTACACGATTTATCGGACCCGGCCCGCAGGTCCAGGGAAGTGCAATAAGAAACATTGAGTCCTGGTCCCTAAATCGGTTGGTCGAGTGGTCCCGACCGCCCTGCTTCCTTGCCGCGCTGTCGATCGTGTAGTGTAATAAGCGACAGGGAGGCAGGGAGCTCAGTTGCGTGGCCGCAAGCGCAGAGTCAACTCGTCTGGTCGATCTACTTTATTGATATATACCGAGAAATGCCTTATCTCTGGAGTGATAAAATGGATTCTTTTGCTGGAGAAGCATGGAAAAATCCTTAGGACCGGCATGACACGGCACGGTGCGGTGGACTCTTTTCTTTTCAATATTTGTATTTAAAAAGCAAACTAGGTACTACCGACATCATTTGCGATGTCCGATGTTTCTAATTTATATAATATACTTTTGATTACTATGTACGACGACGATGTTCGAAACTTCGAACTTACTTACTTAATTTATTTGGATATTTCCCGTTTGACAATTTAAAACATTGGTAACCCTAGTGGTAATAAACAACCAAAGTTAAAAAACTTCTCTGAAAACGAAATTCCACATCCAGCATACCCTTACTACTACAGCCCTTCACACAAGACAATTTTATCATATTTAAACCGGATTATTTCACTTAAATACAATAAAAAGTACCTATATGACTTCAACGCGAACATGTATTGTATCGGCCATATTGTTTACATCGGTGACAAAGCAAGACAGAGACACCATCCACCTTGGTCGGTTTCTCCCTCGAAACGTTTTTTTTTTATTGAATCCATTGTACAAATTTAAACTCTCGGCTTTTGAGATAGTTTATTTTTTTTATTTTTTTGCGTTTTGTTCGTACTCATTCCAGTTAGTATATAAGTTCCTTGGTGTTTTGTCCCAGTAACCTAATACTAGTTTATTTATTTAAAAAAAAAACGATGTTATTCAAGTACTTACAAGTGAAAAGTGATTCCGTGAGACTTCCGTGACACACGAAGGCATAATTTTATTTTTTAAAACTATGTTAACTAGACGACGACTTGTCACGTACTAAGTGCGGTGAGCATGGTTTTAGTTGTATGTGTGTGCGTGAACGTGTATTTTACTTGCAGGAGCACGGTTTTGTCGCTTCGCTTTTGATGTTCGCAGCGTGCCATCTTCCTTTTTTGTTGATCTGAGCTCATGTCACATAGTATGAAAGTATGGGAGATAGTGATAGAAAAAAGAATAAGAGAGGAGTGAGATCACCCAAAACCAGTTTGGGTTTATGCCAGGTCGAAGCCAAAGCAGATTGAAAATGGTAACAGAAGCTGGAGAATGTCGGCTTGAAAATCAGCAGAAGTAAAACTGAATACATGTTCTGCTATTTCTTCGATCTCTCCAGTTCTGGGGTCGCAGCGCTAGATAGCGCGCTCCTCCCAGTCTGCTCCGACTTCCGGTATCTCGGTTCAATCGTGCAAAACGATGGCGAAGATCTGAGTGTTAAGCACAGAATTAACAATGGATGGATGAAATGGCGTCACGGGAACAATATGCGACTCCTGCATTCCCCTTTAACTCAAGGGGAAGGTTTATAAAACAATGGTTAGACCTGCTGTCCTGTATGGATCCGAATGTTGGGCCAATAAAGTGATAAATGAAAGGCAATTTATAGGCGAGATGACAAAAAAAAAACGAATTAGCCCGTCAGTTAGATTATCCAAAAATATTTGACCCGTGTTTTTTCTTTTGTTACGTAAACCAAAATAAACGAAGATATGACGCTTTTAAAATTCTCAATACGTCACGCCTTGGTATAATTTTTAGCTAGTTCTGACGTCACGAGCCCCCACTCCCGAGTTTTGATACGTTTTATCTTTTGTCAATATTCAATGATTTACAAAAACAATACGTGTCCATTAATTTCCAATACTCCAACTGACGGACCAAATAGATGGTCATTTTTTATTACTGTCGTCATGCCTATTACATGTGACTGAGATGAGAATGTTAAGGGGGATGTCTCTTTCTTGTCTGGTCTCTTCAACTCCACCTCTAAAGCACGCTTTTTGCGGACAGGTGGCAGAATTGATCATGCAATCCACTCCAACTCCTCAAGAACGGCCAGCAGAGCCACGCCTTGTTCGTACTGACGTTCTCGTTGAGCAGCACTTGTTCATGAGCTCGGTGTTTTTGTGCCCCGACGATACCGCGAGTAGTGACTATGGAGCATGACAAACTTGGGTGAATTTAGGTCGGGCAAAATGTTATTGGGTTTTCTCATAAGGAATTTCTTTGTAGTAGCCAGGGATGCTCGGGATTCAGGTTTGTTGCCGATTGAACATTGAACTTACCAGATTTATTTTCACAGGGGCGCCCGTCACGAAGAAACCAAAACTGGACACACGAAGAACAAACCTAGAAGATACAATTACTGTGGTGGGGCTAAAGAAAAATGAACAGTTAAACTTAGAAGTTATCCGGACAACTAGAAATTGTACGTCCAAACATGGCCCTTCTGTCAAAGAGCCTTACAAATATGATCAGTGTAGTTCAAATCGAGTAAAACAGTTTAAACAATATACTCGTACACGTATTTGTGAAAAACTTTTCAATTGCGATGTATGCAAGCGTAGTTTCAGTCGAAAGGCTGATTTAAAAAACCATTTTCGAATACTCACTGGTGACGCCTGTGAGCCTTACCAGTGTGATATAAGTCAGCGTAGTTTTAGTAAAAAGTGTACTTTAACCAAACACATTCGAATACACACCGGTGACAAGCCTTACCGGTGTGATGTATGTCAGCATAGTTTTAGTAATTCGTTTAGTTTAACCAAACATATTCGAACACACGCTGGTAAAAAGCCTTACCAGTGTGATATATGTCAGCGTAGTTTTAGTAAGAAGGGTATTTTGACCAGACATAATCGAACACACACTGGTGAAAAGCCTTACCAGTGTGATGTCTGTCAGCGTAGTTTTAGTATGAAGTGTAATTTAACAGCACATGTTCGAATACACGGTGAAAAGCCTTACCAGTGTGACGTATGTCGGCGTAGTTTTAGTCATTCGTTTAGTTTAAACAAACATATTCGAACACACGCTGGTAAAAAGCCTTACCAGTGTGATATATGTCAGCGTAGTTTTAGTAAGAAGGGTATTTTGACCAGACATAATCGAACACACACTGGTGAAAAGCCTTACCAGTGTGATGTCTGTCAGCGTAGTTTTAGTATGAAGTGTAATTTAACAGCACATGTTCGAATACACGGTGAAAAGCCTTACCAGTGTGACGTATGTCGGCGTAGTTTTAGTCATTCGTTTAGTTTAATCAAACATATTCGAACACATGCTGGTAAAATACCTTACCAATGTGATGTATGTCAGCGTAGTTTTAGTAAAAAGTGTATTTTGACCAGACATAATCGAACACACACTGGTGAAAAGCCTTACCAGTGTGATGTATGTCAGCGTAGTTTTAGTATGAAGTGTAATTTAACAACACATGTTCGAATACACACTGGTGAAAGGCCTTACCAGTGTGACGTATGTCGGCGTAGTTATAGACAAAGGAGAGATCTAATAAATCACATTCGTGTGCACCACAGAACAGATAAAAGAGGTTAGAATGGCCTTGTGGGCGGGGCAGGCACGCCGCTCATATAAGTGAACGCTCATATTTATGTCACCCTACCGACGACCATTTAGCAACACATATGCCAAAAGTACTAAAAATAAAATGCCACCAACATTTTTGTATTTCAATGTATTATTATTTAAATGTTAATTTATGTTTTATATAATTACTATTGTTTTACTTTTAAATATAATATCTCATTCATTTCTTGCCTTCTCTAAAATAACGATTATTACATTTTAGCAGCATAAAATTTAACAAATAATTTTAAAATGAACTCTGATGAGAAGCATGTACATGGAGCAGTGAAATTTAAATGCAAACTAGGTACTACCGACACCATGTGCGATGTCTGTTTCTAATTTATAAAATATACTTTTGATTATTATGTACGACAAAGATGTTCGAAACTTCGAACTTACTTACTTAATTTATTTGGATATTTCTCGTTTGTCAATCTAAAACATTGGTAACCCTAGTCGTAATAAACAACCAAAGTTAAAAAACTTCCCTGAAAAACGAAATTCCACATCCAGCATACCCCTCACTACTACACCCCTTCACACAACACAATTTTACCAAATTTATAGCAGATTATTTCACTTAAATACAATAAAAAGTACTTATATGACTTCAACGCGAAAATGTATCGGCCATTGCTTACATCGGTGACAAGGCAAGACAGAGACACCATCCACCTTGGTCGGTTTCTCGCTCGGCACGTTTTTTTTTATTGAATCCATTGTACAAATAAACTCTATGTTTTTGAGATAGAGTTCATTTTTTTAGCATTTTGTTCGTACTCATTCCAGTTAGTATTTAAGTTCCTTGGTGTGAACATACTGGCGACGCGGCCGCGCACGCGCTTGCAGAGCGCAACGCTATAATAGTGCCGTCCCGCTCACGCAACCGGTTCGGGTGACGTAACGGGCGCGCTACGGAACGGCTAGAACAAAAGACACGTCATAGCTGCGCCGCACCTTTTAGCTACTCTGTAACAACTTGAGTCAAAAGTCATAAAATACTTAATATTAGAATGTTAATACATATTAAAACATGGTCCATAACTTATTCTAAAAGTATTGACAAATAAAAAAACAATGGTTGTCGATATAATTTTGGAATCCCTATTTTTACGGAGGTATTTATATCGTTAAATCGGGCTTGGCGTACAGTAGGCTAATTCACGTAACTAAAGAAGTGCTGTTGTAGTTAAGTCTCAATCAAAACAACGCTTTTCGTATTCTCTACCGCTGTCAGACACGCTCGCGTCAAGTTCGCGTCACGCGAGCGCAATAACGGCATTCTACTATGCGCGTATTTAGTGCGTGCTTCGGAACGCAACATGATCGGTATTCTACTAAGTAAGAAAAAGCACAAAAATCTGTACCGGGGTAATATTTTAATAACGTCATATTCATTGAAATGTAATCGATTGAAAGCAGCTGTTCACTCCAATCCAATGTCAAATTGTAAAAAGTACTCTGTGGTCAAATTGAAGAAATTATTTATGTCACTGTAAATTGGTGCTCACTGCTCTGTGAATTTATTTATTGTGATTCTCTTTATTTATTGAGTATCTTTGCTGGCAGCAATAAACACTAAGAAATTGAAATTTTTGTTATTTTTTTATCAATGTAAACAATTTTAATTACTTTTTGAATTAAAGATGGAAAAACTATTAATGTGTAGGATATGTTTAGCAAAGAATGTTCTGTACTGTACGGGTAAGGTACATTTAAATGATAGACTGATAGAATGATTGAATTTGTGTATTGATAGAACACCCAAAACTGATAACTGATCGACTCGCGGCGAATGAGTCTTTTTTGTTGTTAGCCCAACGGTGCTAAGCGACTACTGATCGTTGACTCAAATTTGTATATTTTATTCATTCGCTGCGCGTCGATGTCAGCATAAAATTAATACATATGCAATTGTACGGGTTTGCTCGTACATGCTCCCCGAGGAAAAGATACAAAATTACAACTGATTAAAATTAGAAACAAATAATTATTAAACATGATTTGATGATCTAATTCTTAGTGTCTCTAGCGTTAACACACTTCACAAATTAGATATGCTTGTATAAGAACCTAACATAGGGGAGGTGGCTTTATCTAACACTCGCGCACTTGTTACCACCTTCGCCCTTTCACTGTCACACTGATACACTACACTATCCTGAACACACGCACGTTGCGTGGCCGGACACGCGCCGCTGCCGGGCGCGCCGCTTGCTGCGGGCCGAGCCGGCGCCGGCGAGAGCGCGGGGGCGCAGCGCTCGCGCGCGCGCCTCCACGCGAACACTCCGAGACCTGCTGCTACCACGGCGACCATACAATAGATCGCGGTGTAATGATGAATGTCATGGGAGGACAGACTGTCAATTAACAATCCGTTTTCTTTCATGATCTTGATTTTGTCCTCAATTGTTTTAAACTCTCGATCGCTCTCTATGCTGGAGTCATTCAAGACATCCTGAGGAATAGACACGTTTATTACGTGATTTATGGATGCAATGACTGGTGAGTATAGGTTGGCGCTGATACTAATATCGCTCGTTCTTTGTTGATGAGCAATTACTTCAAAATTATCTGATTTGATTATGCAGCCGTAATCTATAGTTATAAGTCCGGAGTTTGTCAGTTGATGCGCAGTAACTTGATCTCCACATACTGTTCGTAGATTACATTGACCGCAGCAAAAATAAATATAATTGTTGATAGAGTGGCTTTCTATCCAAAGGTTTTGACAGGGATCGATGTTGACTTCACATGCTGATGCCTTTGATTGGCAGAAGTCTTTATCTCTGCTTAGTTTGTAAATAGGAGAATGAATGTTACACAAGTGTACGTTTGTCACTAAGCAGGAATCGATTATATTTTCAGTCAAGATGATGTAGGCATCCTTTTTCAGGTTTACAGCTATGAAATCTGACACTGGTTTAACTGATAACATTGTGTTGTTGTTTTTCTTCGCAGGGATTGGTATAAGCTTGAATATTTCATAGGTGTCCCTGCTTATCAAAGGTATTTGTACCTCAAATATTGAGTAATTCTTAAGCATTCTTGCTTTCACTCGTAGAAGTTTAAAAAGTTGTGCAAGATCCGTATGAATATTTTCTACAGGTAAGGTGACGTCAGTAGACAAATGACTTGCTATAGTGCTCAGCTGATCTTGTAATTGTTCGGCGGTTATTAAATGTGGATTAAATCGCCCATGATAGATGTCTGTAATTGTATCCACTAAAGCGTTCTGTAAATATTTTAAGTCGTGTAGTAGATTACTTGTAACTATAGCTCCCATAGAAACTTCACTCGCTCTCGAAAGATTTTGAGTTTCAGCCTTTAATACTTCTAATGTATTTTCGATGTTTGAAAACTGTTGATGAATCATTTTATGTTGTTTGTGCATTGTAGCCTCCGTCCTCTTTAAGAGACTGAATTCTGCTTCTATGACCGAAGTTTGATTTTGCCAAAATGAGACAATATGCTTTTGATTATTGCGAAGTAGAGTGATATCTTTCTCGTACTGTTGCGCGAATCGAGCGTCCAATATTCCGAACAGCCCGTTTGCTATGTAACCGACACCGTCGATAAAACCTCGTCGCCACCTGTTCGCTGGCCTTGCAAAATGCTGACTGAGTAACAAATGATTATTGTAATCCAGTTCATTGTACCCGTGACGTAATTGCAATAATATTATGTCACAATATGATTGTGCTTTAATTGTGCTGCATGTTTGTCCTAGCGATATGATACTTTTGTTAAGTGCTGTAATTCCTTCCCAATAAGGTTCTAAATCGTAGTATATGATTAATTTCCAGTTGTCCCTTATGATCTGCATGTTTGAAAGTTTGTCGAAGTAAATATGCTGATTACTTCTAAATTGTGTGACGTTAAGTGCGCATTGGGAAGTTGTTATGATGCTAAAAAATAGCATGATTGCTGTAAACACTGATGCTATATTGTAACGATTGCTTGCTTTTCTTGTTTCAGACTTCTTATCTGTGTTGGACTCTCCCGAATCCGTCGTTTTTACTTGCTTGATTTGCGAGGATTCATTGTTAACTGGGAGTTTTGATAATTTTGTGATAGGACGTTTCAGTGTTCCGTTTTTGGTTTTTACTGTAACCACACGAACATGACCATCGGAACCAGGGTGAAGCTCGATGACTCTGCCCATCAGCCACTTTCCCGGTGGAAGATTATCATCATGAATCATGACAATATCGTTTACATTGAGGTCCCTTTTTGCTTGTCTCCACTTACTTCTTTCTGTAAGTTGTACTAGGTACTCATTCTTCCATCTTTTCCAGAGATCCTGTACAGTTTTTTGTGTCAACTGCCAACGGGTTCTTAAATCCGTTTCAGTCTCGTGTACGGTAACCTTTGGTCCACCTGTTAGGAAGTGAGCAGGCGTTAAAAAATCCACATCGTCTGGATCTTCTGATATAGCACATAATGGTCTCGTGTTGAGACAGGCCTCAATCTGTGTAAGCACCGTGTATAGTTCCTCAAATGTAAGAATTTGGTCTGCTCTCTATGTGAAACGGACGACATCTTCTTATTGATTGCTTTGATGGCATCGTTGTATGTGCTTTCGTATTTGAGGTACATATGATGATACTCTTGATTTCGGTCTCCCAGCTCACTGTCTAATTCCCAATGCTGGGCGTCAATTTTAGCCCAGCGAGACCTAACCGTATTCAACAGATGATCGAATTCCCATTTCTCCGCTACCGCATTCATGTTGATGCTTGTAACAGTATGTTCAAAGGCCTTGAAGTTGCTTGTCTGTTTCCTCAGCATCTCATCCGTCTTGCTGTTAGATCCCTGACTCTTTAAAGATTGTCCTGAAAGTTGCTGTACGGTGCTTGAGGTAGCTAGAGGAGTAGCAGGCTTTAGAAGCGGTGTTGATGGTCTTTCCTCTGTCGGCTGATGATTTTGAATAATTGCTCTGATTTTTTCATATCTCTCCTTCACAGTGTCAAATTGATTCGAAGTAAAATAAGTATGCGATCGGGCATATTCGATGCTACACAATCTTAGATGATTTGATTGATACTCTTGCCAGCATGCATCCAAATTTTCTAACCTTCGGCGTATATAGTCCGAGGTTTTGCGATCGGAGCCATCTTTCTTGAAGTTTGAGTAATTTTGCTCTATCTGATTGAGTAGTTGCTGTTGTTGGGCGAGTACGTCTTCCAAAGACGACATGTTGTTGAAATGATAATAAGTGGAACGATCTTACTTGATTGTCCAAGCGGGAGCTTTGTTGCTCACCAAAGGCGGACCCCTGTTGACCCCTGCTGATTGTTGCTGCTGCTGCTATGTACTGCACTATTTGCTGGCAGTACAACACCTTCACTGATAGTTCACTTGATGTCACTAGTGAAAGCTTTACAGTACTTGATTGCTACACTGTAATGAACACACGCGACATCCGGCTCGAAGGACCAAAAATGTACGGGTAAGGTACATTTAAATGATAGACTGATAGAATGATTGAATTTGTGTATTGATAGAACACCCAAAACTGATAACTGATCGACTCGCGGCGAATGAGTCTTTTTTGTTGTTAGCCCAACGGTGCTAAGCGACTACTGATCGTTGACTCAAATTTGTATATTTTATTCATTCGCTGCGCGTCGATGTCAGCATAAAATTAATACATATGCAATTGTACGGGTTTGCTCGTACATGTACTATGGAGTGGTCAACAAGAACTTGCATGAACTTTATGAGAAGCTAACTGATATTCCAGTAAGTTGATGTTTTAGAAATGATTGAATTTCAATTTAGAAATGATTGGTGAGGTAAAACAATATGAGGAGACCTGAAAATTGATAATATATCAGTCGCCAATCTGACTAGCATAAGAGTCAATAACAACAATGCCCTAAGTCTATACCTCCTCTGTCAGATGCTTAGAGAAAATAAAACTATGCTTGGTGATTCATAGAAACAATATAGTGTAACACAAATTTTGTTGCAGTTTGTTACAGAAGATAAGAGGCCCATTCTTGCTTGTTTCCTCTGCTGCGCTAAACTTAAGCAGTGCTTTCGGTTCATGAGAAAATGTTTGGAAGCCGAAGAGCTATTTGCTTGGATGAATGAGGTGAGGTATTCTTCAACTCACACTTATTCTCATAACTCGTGTTTTTAGTGAGCTGTGTTGATGATTTCTCTTGGATTTCATGCCAACCATACTTTGGAATGTTGAATGTTAATACATAATAATAATAAAGCCATTTATTCAACAGTACGCAATACAGTTTCTTTAAATCAGAGTTATATAAAATCTAAGTTGTCTTCTGCTGATTGCCAATAGGCAAAGGCCTCCTCCAACCTTTTCCACTCATTTCTGTCCTTCGCAACCCGGCTCCAGTTCACACCTGCGAACTTGACCAGGTCGTCCTCCCATGTTTGGCAGGGTCTTCCCCTCCTTCTTATGCCGTTCCTGGGGTACCATTCTGTGACCTTCTTGCTCCACTTCTCCTTCCCTCTGCTCATATGCCCAGCCCATTTCCATTTTAGTTTCCTAACATTTGTTGCTATATCCTGAACATTTGTTTTTTTCCTAATGTCTTCTAACCTGACTCGATCTTTTTTCTTGATTCCCATCATGCTTCGCTCCATCAAGTGCTGGCATATGTTTAATTTCTTAATGTTCAATGTAGTGGGGGCCCATGTTTCACTTCCGTACATCAATACAGGGAGAATGCATGTGTTGAATACTTTAGATTTAATTGATATGTGCAGTTCTTTGTCTTTCATTATTTCTTTCATGCCCCAATATCTTTTCCATCCGTTTGCTATTCTCCTGTTAATTTCTTTTTCAATGTTGTCTGTAGGTGAGATAATTTGGCCTAGATAGATGTATTCATCCACATATTCTATCTCATTTTGGCCAACCATTTTTTTTTTTTTTTTTGTTTGTGCTTATCTGCTATCAGTCATCCCTGACTATGATCAGATATGTGGAAAGATACATCACATTTTTATAGAATCAGGACCAATGTCCAAATTCTACTTAATCAGGCAGCACAATATCAGCTTTCTTGAGTCTCTTGGTATGATTTGGCGTCAATAGTGAATGTGAGAGGGGGTTTGGATGGTTGGTTAATCTTTCTTTGTATTTCTCTAGGTAGCGCTTCGCTTCTTCTAGGATAGTTGGAATTTCCAGGTGCTCATGGATTTCTGAGTTGCGAGCGTACCAGGGTGCCGCTGCCAGGACCCTCAGGATGCTATTTTGGCTTCTTTGGATGCACATGATGTTTGATTTGCTTGCGGAAGACCATAATTGAATCCCATATGTCCATATTGGTTTTATGATGGAACAATAAACTCTAAGTTTGTTACTCAGGCTGAGTGAAGATTGTCTGCCAAGTAGCCAGAGCAAGTTCTTGAATCGGTAGTTTATTTCTGTTCTTTTTTTCTTTAGGTGATCCTTCCATGTCAACCTACGATCCAAGTAGAATCCCAGGTACTTTACACATGGTGACTGTGGTAGAGTATCTTGACCCAATTTGACCGGGGCGCAATTTCCATGTTTGAGTGCAAATGTGATGTGATGCGATTTGGGCGCACTTGCCCTTATACGCCATTTGTTTAGCCAGTCATAGGTCCTGTCAAGTTGATTTTGCAGCATGTTGCTTGCCAAGTTGGCATCCTGATCACAAGCCAGGAATGCGGCATCATCAGCGTAGGTTGCTACAAATACGTCAGGGCATTGAGGGAGGTCGCTGGTAAATATATTATATAAAACTGGACCCAAGACGGAGCCCTGGGGTACCCCTGCAAGGCATCTGGCGAGAGAGGATCTAGCGTCTCGTACCTTTACTTGAAATTGCCTATCAATAAGGTAAGATTTCATTAGCAAATAAAATGAATGGGGCAGGAGCAACTTTATCTTGCATAGTAGTCCTTTATGCCATACTCGGTCAAAGGCTTGTTGGACGTCGAGGAATGCTGCCGAACAATACTTCTTCTTTTCCATGCATTGTCTTATGGTGCGGTAGACTCGGTGTACCTGTTCCACGGTGGAGTGTTGCTCGCGAAATCCGAATTGGTGATCAGGTACAACTTGGTTTTCTTGTAGGTGAGGTTTCAGCCTGTTCAGGACGACCCTTTCCCATAACTTCGATAGTACTGGAGTTAGGCTAATAGGGCGGTAAGATGAAACTTCATTTTCCGGCTTACCAGGCTTTTGGATCATTACGATTTGTGATATTTTCCAGAGAGCAGGGACGTAAGAGGATCTGAGAGACGCATTAATGAGGATAGTGAGAAAGACTACTCCCTTTCTTGGCAGCTCCTTAAGAATTTTCGGAGTAATCAGATCGAATCCGGGTGCCTTTTTGGAGTTCATCGTAGATATCAATCTAGACAGTTCCCGTGGGGATGTTGGTCGCAGAGGGGCACAAAGTTGCAAGTCCTGGTTGAGAATGGCATCAATTTCAGGATCATCAGGAACTGCAGATTCGTTCGGCTTGAAGACATTGGCAAGGTGAGTGGCGAAAGCTTCAGATTTTTCTTGATCTGTACGAGCCCATGAATTGTCTGATCTGATAGGAGGGAAGCATTGCTGAGGTTGTGCTAAATTCTTAGTTGCTTTCCAAAGGGAGTGAATTCCTTTAGCTTCAGGGGTTATTCTCTCTAGCCTGTGTTGTAGGGCATCATTGTTAGATTTAGCAAGAAGGTCTTTGAGTTCCCTAATGGCACGGTTAAGGCGGGTTTTGTCCCTTTCATTATGTGATGACTGCCAGATTCTACGAAATCGTCTCTTCTCAGCGATTTTTCTTCGGATTTCGATCGGAGTAGGTGTACTGTGCGCAGAATGTTTTAACTCCGGGGTGCTGATCCACGCTGCCACTTGTAAAAGATTAGTGAAGTACAAACACGCATCGTCTACGTCTTCAGGGGACTTCAGAGGTACGTTGAGATTAATGTTGTCTTCAAGGTACTCTCTAAAGCTATCCCAATCGGTTTTGCAGTTGCAGAGCATGTCATGATTTGGGTTACATTTTGCAGTCGTTTTACTCAATCTTAGTATGATTGGGGTGTGGTCTGAAGACCCGTCAAGGCTAGATTCTATTTGAGTGAATTTGTGGCATATGTTTTTTGTGACAAAGAAGTCAAGGAGGTCAGGTATTTTGTTAACATCCGTAGGCCAATACGTAGGTTCACCTGTGGACAGAGTTGACATGCCTTTTGAATCGATACATTTTTTGAGTTCACGGCCCCTTGTTACGGTGAGTCTAGAACCCCAATCCGTATGTTTGGCGTTCCAGTCGCCACCTGCTATAAATCTGTTGCCTTGCTTCTTAAAGAATTCGTTAAACATTTCCTGATTGATTTTGTGTCTAGGAGGGCAATATACCGCCGAGATGTTAATAAGGCCTGACCGATCTTCTACTCTTATAGCCGTGGACTGTAGGTGTTCTGACACAAAAGGTTCCAGTAGGCAGTGTTTGATAGTGTTTTTTATTACGATAGCACTGCCACCATGTGCTCGACCGTCCGGATGAGAGGTAAGGTACACGCAGAACCCTGGAATACGTATATCACTTCTTACGGTTGTGTGTGATTCTGATATCAGGCATATGTCGATCTTATTTTCTTTTAGGAAAACTTTGGCCAACCATGATGGTTTCATTTTTAGGTACTACATAGGTAGGTTAGGTAATACATAATTATGCTATAATCAACTGTAGGTTACTGAAGTTGTAGCAGTACTCTGTTACAACCTGTGTATGAAACTTGTGCATGTATGTGGCAGTTTGATAACAGGCCTCTCTCATATTGGCACAAGCTATGCAACAATAACTTGTGCTGATGGCAGTATGGCCAACAGTTCGCGTGCTTTGGGCCTACTTAAGTATCCTCACTTGTAGAGGCTTTTTTACTGACTTTGCCTGATATTACTTTTGCAGCAAAATCCTTTAATAAACTCAGAACACTTGAAGTTTTGCAGTGGGTTTACTAGAAGTCCCATAGAACAAATAGATATTGTTGAAAAATTTCAAACAGAAAGTATTGTATTCAAAGAAGAACCTGTTGAAGCTGTCTGTGAGGGACTAGATGATATTGATGAAACTGATGGTAAGTTTTAAGAACAAATAATAATATGATCATTGAAATATTAAATTAATTGCTTAAAACAGTCAAAAGTCTCTCTTTCATTCTTCAATGTGCATCAGGTTCAACAAATATTAAAGCAGTAACAGCATTGTGTAATGCGCTTAAAGGAACTCAGCTTCAGTATAATGCTGTCAAATGGGCTCCGCTTGAGTCTAAATATAGTCTCGGGTTCGAGCGCATGCGCTGACGACCCGAATGGCGCAGCGGTAGTGAGGCTGCCTTACGTTCTTAGGATCCCGGGTTCGAATCCTAGGTACTAGCAAATGTTTGTGTGATGAGCATGGACATTTGTTTTCGAGTCATGGATGTTTATATGTATAATAAGTATGTATTTACAAACAAAAAGTACCTATGTAGTATATCAACTATGTAATGTCCACGACACAAGCCTCGTTGCTTAGTGTGGCACTAGATGGCGATGTGTGTAATGTCCAGCAATATTTATTTATTATAAATAAAATAAATTCACCAAATTCATGGTGGTTCATCAACAACATCATGACGTAACGTCACGCCTGTATGCTCTGAGGGGGTACGCAGATGTGTACAACACACCCAGATTTCGACAGTTAGGTATATTAAGTTGGCGCATTCGAGTTCCGCGCGCGCCTCAAAGAGATGTCAGTAAAAGGAAGGGGTCCGATGCCTGCCGGGGCTACGGGACTGTTCGAAAGAGATACTGCGGCCCTGGAACACAAAGGGCTAAGAAGGAACAAGGATGGGTTTTAGTCAATAAAAGTCTGACACTCCCTTCCGCTCCGCCCAGAGCGGGAGGGGTAATTTAATGATTTCCCATTCGAAAAAAAAAAAAGGTATGTTAGGTTCCATTTAATTGTGATACGCCTATTACCATGACGTGTATTGTTAACAATATCAAATAAATTCATGGCAAATATTTGTTTGGAAACAACTAAAAATGGAAAAACAAAAACCTTTTTTGCAAAAAATAAAACCGACTTAAAAAATGTGAAAAATAACTTTAACTTTTAGAAGTCGGTGGCAAAAAAACTAAATCAATCAAACAAAGGTCACCGAATTCGGAAGCTATAATCCAATGTCTAATTATTAAACAAAATAAAATATTATCATTCATCATATCGCATCAATTTTGAGTTTCACCGAGTAGTTTATAGCAAATATTACTTTGACGGCAATTTGATGACATCAATGAAGGAATCACTGTAACATAAAACCATGTTATATAGTGTAATAAAACAATTCTAATAATAACTATGTTTGCTTACTTGCAGAATATCTAGAAGATGTAAAAGATATACCTCTAGAACATTCTGAATCTGATTCTGAAGATGATGCACCTTTAAAAGTGTTTAAAATTAAACTGGAAGAAGAATCTAAGAAGAAACGAGCCGTGGAGACCAATAGTAAGTACTAGTTACTTTAAACAATAGGTAATCGAACAGGCAGATGCACAGTGGGCCGCCCTTAAGTCTAAAACCCCAAAACTTATTGGTAAATATTGACAATTCATACAGCACGATGTCATCACTACGTACTTTATCTCCATTCCGATCCAGCCTGACCCTTTGCTGCCTCCCTCAGCGGCGCATGGTGGTTCCTCTGATAGGTCATAATTCCAAAAAATGCAAATATTAGTAATTGTTAATGTATTTATTTCATTACTCCGTTAGTCAACCTACCGAAAAGTATAAATAACCACTAAAAAACGATAGATGGCGCTGCACATGACTCAAGTGTAAAAATTTTGTTTGGCTATATGGAAATTTGCGTTTTTGTTGCATTGCAACATATTTTTACGTCAAAAACTGTAAAGTGCTGCCACGCAAGTCTCCCAACACAGATTGGTCATAATGGAGGAAAAAGACAATGTTTCACCCATAACCAGATGGCGTATGATAGAAAAAGAAGAATGTGCAAGTTCCTTAGTTGCGCAGCCGTGAGGCATACAGCATAATTATAGGTTTTTCTCCTTATTTTGTATTTTTTTTAAATCATTGTGTGTGTGTGCACTGTGTGCTTAATGAACTGACGTCAAATATTATTTCTTTCTCTCTTTCTAAGAGTCAAGTAGTAGATAAGATGATTAAAATGAAGGATATGGAAGGAAAATCTGTGAATGAAATTTGAGAAGAGGTGGCGAATTGCTTATGGAGAGCAGCAAAAGATGTGTTTGGAGCATCGAACAGAAAAGGTGTGATAGCTATGGATACATGGTGGTGGAATACAGATGTGCAAAAGTGTCTAAAAGAAAAGAAGGTTGAGTTTAAAGAATGGCAGGGTGTAGCAAACGGGAATGACAGTTTAAAAGATGAAAAGAAAACGATTTATAAAGAATGGAAGAGGAAGTTGATTATCAAGCTTCGGTTGTACACCAAACTTTGATGACAACCAAGAATTTCATAATATTGGTATTACGTATCACACTGAGTGGATATCACTTTACGGTGACTAACAGCTCGGGCACGGTGCTCTTCGCCTCAGCAGTTGACCACTCTATTTTTTATCGACTATTATGCGGCTAAGTTGAGTAGCGCCCTTTGAGCGTTACAATACTTGGTTTTAGGGAACATTTATTTAAGCGGTTTCTATGACACGTGACACGTTGTTATTGTGAATTGTGTTGCCAGTGTTAACTTAGAAATAACTTCTATAATAATATGAACCAGTTGTTGTGTAAGCCTGTATAATAATAATAATAATCCATTTATTTCAGGTAACAAAGACCCATACATAAATACCTTAACCTAATAATATATTCTAATAACAATTTTTGTTAGTATATGCAACTTAAAACTATGTTAGTAGCACTTCACTTGCACGATGTTTTGTGCGTTTTTGTGGAATTTGTCCGCGGAAGCGACGGAACACCACATCCTGCGGCCAAAAACTTTCTTCCAACACCAAATGGAGCATACACGTTGGGATGCGCACCACAAACGCCTTGAAATTGACGTTGCGGCGTGACTCCAGTAACTGTACTCTTGGCGTGTACTTCAATCTTTGGCGCACGTACTCTTCGATGTCCTCAGCCTCAGTGGTGTAATGTAGGCGAGAGATGTACACCGGGGTGTTCGGCTTCGCGGCGCGAAGTTTAAAGTTAGGCTCCGCAGGAGCCTTGCCGGAGCGATTCTTACAGCTTCGCTGACGGCGTTTCCTCCTTTGCACCGTCACGAAACCGTCATCATCAGCCCGGTCCGTTGCCTTTGCAGTCACGGGCTTTGCGGGGAGAGTAGCAGGGATGCTTGAAATGACCACTGGCCCAGGTGGTCGCGTCGGTCGGGCAGCGCTGCGGGGAGGAGCTGCGGGGGCGGGGCTGCGAGGCACGGTTACAGCGCGCAACGCAGACTCAGCAATCGGCGCCGGCGACAAAACCGCTGACGCGAAACTCGTAGCCGATGCATTGAGGCAGCCGGCTCCTCGGCATGTGTTTACGTTGCTTACACGTGCCGGTGACCCAGTTAATGTTACAGAGTTGCGCAACTCAACTAGTTGTGAGCGCAAGTCTGCAACGGTGCTCTGGGATGTAGCCAGATTTCTCTGCACATCAGCCAAACTAGCCTTCAAGAAGACGATGTCCTTCAGCAGGCTCGTTACGTCGACGTGGTCGAATGTGACTGGAGGTAATTTGTTTAAATCCTTCGCCACAAACGTCGGCATGTCGTCAGGGTCGGTCGCTTTCAGCAGCGTGATGATATCTTGCAGGCTTCTCTTTGTCCCGTCACGTCTACGAGACACCATCTGGTCTATTTTATTGAGCGACCGAAACAGCAGCAGCTTCGCAGCAGCAATGTCGTCCTCGCTGAAATTCGATCCACAGATCTGGATGGCGGACACCTCGTCCATCACGTCCAGTTTCTGTTGCAGGAACGCCAGCAGCTCGTTTACCACAAGTGTGTCACTCATGGCAACAAAAGTTTCGAGCGTCGGCTTGCGCCGCGCTATACAATAATAATTATATTATTACACGTATCAACTACGTCCGCCTTAGAGCGCGGTGCACACACGACTGAAAAAAATTGTGTATAAATTGTGATGATTTGTAACATTCGATCAGTCATCTACCGGCTGTCAACTTTTGGACTGTGAATTTGAATTCTTCGAACCTGGGGAGTATTCTGTTTTAATTTACATATTATTGTTGTATAATTTACATAGTAAACATCACACAGACACTGAGTTACGTCCCAGTAAACACCAGCACCGTTTATGTCTCATTTTGCTTGACAAATTGTGGACGCAAAATCGGGCAATTTTTCTCTCACAGAACACTTGCCCAGACATAAAACATTTACTTAAACCCTACTTCACACATAATAGGGTGTCTCTTATACCTATGCTCTAAATATTATAACTAAACCACTTAGTTCCTAAGTAAAGTACTTATTTAAACTTTGTTCCCACTTAAAACTCATGTTCATAACAATCCTTGAATCTTAGCAATCGAAATAAATGTAAAAAAAACTTAATACAGTTAAGTAACACTTTAGGGAAAGGCTACTTTCCCTAAAGTGTTACTTAACTGTAATAAGTTTGAGAATAATAAATCAAATTTAAAATTAATAAAAAAATAGTTTTCGTTTTTTTTTTTTCTTATTCCTTCATTTTTTCATTTAATATTTTACTTCATTCTTACTTTAAAACTCCTTACTTTCTCAAGGTTTCAACAAACATAATATTCTCTTAACATAATCAGCTGTTTCTTGTCACATTTCAGGTGTCGCTTAAAGCAATTTGCCTGTGGATCTACGTTCGTCACTTAAGTGACGAACTGAAAGCAGCGTTGAGGTAGCTGGATTCATCTAGAAATGAGTGTAGCAAGCTACTGCAAGACAGGAAGAAAGTGAAGTTGAAATTGAGTCAATAGTGAACAAAAACACTCAACTGAACAGCCAGCTTGAAGAACTCCACACCCAGCACATGGATATACTGGGCCAGCATCACCATCTCCGTCAACTGGTGTCAGGTTTTCAGCAATGCCATGACACTCATGACTGAAACGAATATCTGAACTAGAAGCGGAATTGGCAAGGCACACACCATCAATTCTCTGAAAGCCAGCAAAGAGATCACTAACACCAATAACCTGTTCAATGAGCTGATTGATGGTGTATCCGGACTGGAGTGTGAGCAGCCCACCATCACCATAGATCTAACTGGGGACGATACTAAAACTAAATGTCCATTTTTAAGTAGCCATAACAAAATTAATAAATATATTAAGTTATTCCTGCTACCTTACCCATCTTAAATCATACTCTAGCAAATTTGAACCCCACCCAAAGTAATATCATAGTGTATTTTGATGGACTAGGAACAGGTTTTGGATCATTGTTAATTAGTTGTTCTAAATACATATACAGTATTGTAGTAGTATGTAACAAGATTTAGTTTATTTCATATTAAATCATATTATGGCAACCCTCGCACTTATGTCACTGCGTTCAGTGCGTTCGTTCATTGAAGCGTTTTGCAAGAAACTTATATACTAACTGGAATGAGGACGGGCAACCCAAAATCGTTCCGAGCGAGAAAGCGTTAAGAGTGGGTGTTGTCTCTTTCTAATAGGGTGTCCAATAATCATACTAACTTTTGAGACAGTTACAGAGTAGCTGTTATTTTATTATTCAATGATGATGACCTGCAACTCAATAGCATTCTAGGCGAAATAGCTTCAAGAGTGGATGTCATTAACTTTTTAAGTTAACTTAAATGAATGTCTGCACCGTCTAGTTGCAAATTATCAATTTTGCAGCCTCCGCAACCGTCTATCCAGACGACTTTTGTATTCGGGGATTCGAGGACTCCGTTAATATTCCTCATCACGAAGCCGTCATTCCGTACATCAAACTAAGTAACTTTACGCAAAAAGTATTGCCGAGAAACGACTTTTTTTGGGTAAAAATCACGTTTTGTGGTAGAACTCAATGTATCGCACTCACAACATTGTGCTGATGCATGGATTGAATATTACGGGGGTCGTGGAGGTGTTTAAAGTAAAAATCTTACATTACAAACTTGTAATTTAAAAAAAAGTTGTCAAAAGGTTGGAACTTTGACCCCCCGTAACTAGAAGGTTCCCAGGGCTGGCAGTCTCGACAGAGATAACGACAAAATCACTAAAGGCCTTATTACATTACACGATTTATCGGACCCGGCCCGCAGGTCCAGGGAAGTGCAATAAGAAACATTGAGTCCTGGTCCCTAAATTGGGTGGTCGAGTGGTCCCGACCGCCCTGCTTCCTTGCCGCGCTGTCGATCGTGTAGTGTAAAAAGCGATAGGGAGGCAGGGAGCTCAGTTGCGTGGCCGCAAGCGCAGAGTCAACTCGTCTGGTCGATCTACTTTATTGATATATACCGAGAAATGCCTTATCTCTGGAGTGATAAGATGGATTCTTTTGCTGGAGAAGCATGGAAAAATCCTTAGGACCGGCATGACACGGCACGGTGCGGTGGACTCTTTTCTTTTCAATATTTGTATTTAAAAAGCAAACTAGGTACTACCGACATCATTTGCGATGTCCGATGTTTCTAATTTATATAATATACTTTTGATTACTATGTACGACGACGATGTTCGAAACTTCGAACTTACTTACTTAATTTATTTGGATATTTCCCGTTTGACAATTTAAAACATTGGTAACCCTAGTGGTAATAAACAACCAAAGTTAAAAAACTTCTCTAAAAACGAAATTCCACATCCAGCATACCCTTACTACTACAGCCCTTCACACAAGACAATTTTATCATATTTAAACCGGATTATTTCACTTAAATACAATAAAAAGTACCTATATGACTTCAACGCGAACATGTATTGTATCGGCCATATTGTTTACATCGGTGACAAAGCAAGACAGAGACACCATCCACCTTGGTCGGTTTCTCCCTCGGAACGTTTTTTTTTATTGAATCCATTGTACAAATTAAAACTCTCGGCTTTTGAGATAGTTTATTTTTTTTATTTTTTTGCATTTTGTTCGTACTCATTCCAGTTAGTATATAAGGTCCTTGGTGTTTTGTCCTAGTAACCTAAAACTAGTTTATTTATTTAAAAAAAAAACGATGTTATTCAAGTACTTACAAGTGAAAAGTGATTCCGTGAAACTTCCGTGACACACGAAGGCATAATTTTATTTTTTAAAACTATGTTAACTAGACGACGACTTGTCACATACTAAGTGCGGTGAGCATGGTTTTAGTTGTATGTGTGTGCGTGAACGTGTATTTTACTTGCAGGAGCACGGTTTTGTCGCTTCGCTTTTGATGTTCGCAGCGTGCCATCTTCCTTTTTTGTTGATCTGAGCTCATGTCACATAGTATGAAAGTATGGGAGATAGTGATAGAAAAAAGAATAAGAGAGGAGTGAGATCACCCAAAACCAGTTTGGGTTTATGCCAGGTCGAAGCCACTTATGCACTCCGCAATTGTGTGAGAATTAGTAGGACCTGAGATCCAAAGCAGATTGAAAATGGTAACAGAAGCTGGAGAATGTTGGCTTGAAACACAGCAGAAGTAAAACTGAATACATGTTCTGCTATTTCTTCGATCTCTCCAGTTCTGGGGTCGCAGCGCTAGATAGCGCGCTCCTCCCAGTCTGCTCCGACTTCCGGTATCTCGGTTCAATCGTGCAAAACGATGGCGAAGATCTGAGTGTTAAGCACAGAATTAACAATGGATGGATGAAATGGCGTCACGGGAACAATATGCGACTCCTGCATTCCCCTTTAACTCAAGGGGAAGGTTTATAAACCAATGGTTAGACCTGCTGTCCTGTATGGATCCGAATGTTGGGCCAATAAAGTGATAAATGAAAGGCAATTTATAGGCGAGACGACAAAAAAAAAAGCGAATTAGCCCGTCAGTTAGATTATCCAAAAATATTTGACCCGTGTTTTTTCTTTTGTTACGTAAACCAAAATAAACGAAGATATGACGCTTTTAAAATTCTCAATACGTCACGCCTTGGTATAATTTTTAGCTAGTTCTAACGTCACGAGCCCCCACTCCCGAGTTTTGATACGTTTTATCTTTTGTCAATATTCAATGATTTACAAAAACAATACGTGTCCATTAATTTCCAATACTCCAACTGACGGACCAAATAGATGGTCATTTTTTTATACTGTCGTCATGCCTATTACATGTGACTGAGATGAGAATGTTAAGGGGGATGTCTCTTTCTTGTCTGGTCTCTTCAACTCCACCTCTAAAGCACGCTTTTTGCGGACAGGTGGCAGAATTGATCATGCAATCCACTCCAACTCCTCAAGAACGGCCAGCAGAGCCACGCCTTGTTCGTACTGACGTTCTCGTTGAGCAGCACTTGTTCATGAGCTCGGTGTTTTTGTGCCCCGACGATACCGCGAGTAGTGACTATGGAGCATGACAAACTTGGGTGAATTTAGGTCGGGCAAAATGTTATTGGGTTTTCTCATAAGGAATTTCTTTGTAGTAGCCAGGGATGCTCGGGATTCAGGTTTGTTGCCGATTGAACATTGAACTTACCAGATTTATTTTCACAGGGGCGCCCGTCACGATGAAACCAAAACTGGACACACGAAGAACAAACCTAGAAGATACAATTACTGTGGTGGGGCTAAAGAAAAATGAACAGTTAAACTTAGAAGTTATCCGGACAACTAGAAATTGTACGTCCAAACATGGCCCTTCTGTCAAAGAGCCTTACAAATATGATCAGTGTAGTTCAAATCGAGTAAAACAGTTTAAACAATATACTCGTACACGTATTTGTGAAAAACTTTTCAATTGCGATGTATGCAAGCGTAGTTTCAGTCGAAAGGCTGATTTAAAAAACCATTTTCGAATACTCACTGGTGACGCCTGTGAGCCTTACCAGTGTGATATAAGTCAGCGTAGTTTTAGTAAAAAGTGTACTTTAACCAAACACATTCAAATACACACCGGTGACAAGCCTTACCGGTGTGATGTATGTCAGCGTAGTTTTAGTAATTCGTTTAGTTTAACCAAACATATTCGAACACACGCTGGTAAAAAGCCTTACCAGTGTGATATATGTCAGCGTAGTTTTAGTAAGAAGGGTATTTTGACCAGACATAATCGAACACACACTGGTGAAAAGCCTTACCAGTGTGATGTCTGTCAGCGTAGTTTTAGTATGAAGTGTAATTTAACAGCACATGTTCGAATACACGGTGAAAAGCCTTACCAGTGTGACGTATGTCGGCGTAGTTTTAGTCATTCGTTTAGTTTAATCAAACATATTCGAACACATGCTGGTAAAATACCTTACCAGTGTGATGTATGTCAGCGTAGTTTTAGTAAAAAGTGTATTTTGACCAGACATAATCGAACACACACTGGTGAAAAGCCTTACCAGTGTGATGTATGTCAGCGTAGTTTTAGTATGAAGTGTAATTTAACAACACATGTTCGAATACACACTGGTGAAAGGCCTTACCAGTGTGACGTATGTCGGCGTAGTTATAGACAAAGGAGAGATCTAATAAATCACATTCGTGTACACCACAGAACAGATAAAAGAGGTTAGAATGGCCTTGTGGGCGGGGCAGGCACGCCGCTCATATAAGTGAACGCTCATATTTATGTCACCCTACCGACGACCATTTAGCAACACATATGCCAAAAGTACTAAAAATAAAATGCCACCAACATTTTTGTATTTCAATGTATTATTATTTAAATGTTAATTTATGTTTTATATAATTACTATTGTTTTACTTTTAAATATAATATCTCATTTATTTCTTGCCTTCTCTAAAATAACGATTATTACATTTTAGCAGCATAAAATTTAACAAATAATTTTAAAATGAACTCTGATGAGAAGCATGTACATGGAGCAGTGAAATTAAAAAGCAAACTAGGTACTACCGACACCATGTGCGATGTCTGTTTCTAATTTATAAAATATACTTTTGATTATTATGTACGACAAAGATATTCGAAACTTCGAACTTACTTACTTAATTTATTTGGATATTTCTCGTTTGTCAATCTAAAACATTGGTAACCCTAGTCGTAATAAACAACCAAAGTTAAAAAACTTCCCTGAAAAACGAAATTCCACATCCAGCATACCCCTCACTACTACACCCCTTCACACAACACAATTTTACCAAATTTATAGCAGATTATTTCACTTAAATACAATAAAAAGTACTTATATGACTTCAACGCGAAAATGTATCGGCCATTGTTTACATCGGTGACAAGGCAAGACAGAGACACCATCCACCTTGGTCGGTTTCTCGCTCGGCACGTTTTTTTTATTGAATCCATTGTACAAATAAACTCTATGTTTTTGAGATAGAGTTCATTTTTTTAGCATTTTGTTCGTACTCATTCCAGTTAGTATTTAAGTTCCTTGGTGTGAACATACTGGCGACGCGGCCGCGCACGCGCTTGCAGAGCGCAACGCTATAATAGTGCCGTCCCGCTCACGCAACCGGTTCGGGTGACGTAACGGGCGCGCTACGGAACGGCTAGAACAAAAGACACGTCATAGCTGCGCCGCACCTTTTAGCTACTCTGTAACAACTTGAGTCAAAAGTCATAAAATACTTAATATTAGAATGTTAATACATATTAAAACATGGTCCATAACTTATTCTAAAAGTATTGACAAATAAAAAAACAATGGCTGTCGATATAATTTTGGAATCCCTATTTTTACGGAGGTATTTATATCGATAAATCGGGCTTGGCGTACAGTAGGCTAATTCACGTAACTAAAGAAGTGCTGTTGTAGTTAAGTCTCAATCAAAACAACGCTTTTCGTATTCTCTACCGCTGTCAGACACGCTCGCGTCAAGTTCGCGTCACGCGAGCGCAATAACGGCATTCTACTATGCGCGTCTTTAGTGCGTGCTTCGGAACGCAACATGATCGGTATTCTACTAAGTAAGAAAAAGCACTAAAATCTGTACCGGGGTATTATTTTAATAACGTCATATTCATTGAAATGTAATCGATTGAAAGCAGCTGTTCACTCCAATCCAATGTCAAATTATAAAAAGTACTCTGTGGTCAAATTGAAGAAATTATTTATGTCTCTGTAAATTGGTGCTCACTGCTCTGTGAATTTATTTATTGTGATTCTCTTTATTGAGTATCTTTGCTGGCACTGCTGGCAGCAATAAACACTAAGAAATTGAATTTTTTGTTATTTTTTTATCAATGTAAACAATTTTAATTACTTTTTGAATTAAAGATGGAAAAACTATTAATGTGTAGGATATGTTTAGCAAAGAATGTTCTGTACTATGGAGTGGTCAACAAGAACTTGCATGAACTTTATGAGAAGCTAACTGATATTCCAGTAAGTTGATGTTTTAGAAATGATTGAATTTCAATTTAGAAATGATTGGTGAGGTAAAACAATATGAGGAGACCTGAAAATTGATAATGTATCAGTCGCCAATCTGACTAGCATAAGAGTCAATAACAACAATGCCCTAAGTCTATACCTCCTCTGTCAGATGCTTAGAGAAAATAAAACTATGCTTGGTGATTCATAGAAACAATATAGTGTAACACAAATTTTGTTGCAGTTTGTTACAGAAGATAAGAGGCCCATTCTTGCTTGTTTCCTCTGCTGCGCTAAACTTAAGCAGTGCTTTCGGTTCATGAGAAAATGTTTGGAAGCCGAAGAGCTATTTGCTCGGATGAATGAGGTGAGGTATTCTTCAACTCACACTTATTCTCATAACTCGTGCTTTTAGTGAGCTGTGTTGATGATTTCTCTTGGATTTCATGCCAACCATACTTTGGAATGTTGAATGTTAATACATAATAATAATAAAGCCATTTATTCAACAGTACGCAATACAGTTTCTTTAAATCACAGTTATATAAAATCTAAGTTGTCTTCTGCTGATTGCCAATAGGCAAAGGCCTCCTCCAACCTTTTCCACTCATTTCTGTCCTTCGCAACCCGGCTCCAGGTCACACCTGCGAACTTGACCAGGTCGTCCTCCCATGTTTGGCGGGGTCTTCCCCTCCTTCTTATGCCGTTCCTGGGGTACCATTCTCTGACCTTCTTGCTCCACTTCTCCTTCCCTCTGCTCATATGCCCAGCCCATTTCCATTTTAGTTTCCTAACATTTGTTGCTATATCCCGAACATTTGTATTTTTCCTAATGTCTTCTAACCTGACTCGATCTTTTTTCTTGATTCCCAGCATGCTTCGCTCCATCGAGTGCTGGCATATGTTTAATTTCTTAATGTTCAATGTAGTGGGGGCCCATGTTTCACTTCCGTACATCAATACAGGGAGAATGCATGTGTTGAATACTTTAGATTTAATTGATATGTGCAGTTCTTTGTCTTTCATTATTTCTTTCATGCCCCAATATCTTTTCCATCCGTTTGCTATTCTCCTGTTAATTTCTTTTTCAATGTTGTCTGTAGGTGAGATAATTTGGCCTAGATAGATGTATTCATCCACATATTCTATCTCATTTTGGCCAACCATGATGGTTTCATTTTTAGGTACTACATAGGTAGGTTAGGTAATACATAATTATGCTATAATCAACTGTAGGTTACTGAAGTTGTAGCAGTACTCTGTTACAACCTGTGTATGAAACTTGTGCATGTATGTGGCAGTTTGATAACAGGCCTCTCTCATATTGGCACAAGCTATGCAACAATAACTTGTGCTGATGGCAGTATGGCCAACAGTTCGCGTGCTTTGGGCCTACTTAAGTATCCTCACTTGTGGAGGCTTTTTTACTGACTTTGCCTGAAATTACTTTTGCAGCGTAATCCTTTAATAAACCCAGAACACTTGGAGTTTTGCAGTGGGTTTACTAGAAGTCCCATAGAACAAATAGATATTGTTGAAATATTTCAAACAGAAAGTATTGTATTCAAAGAAGAACCTGTTGAAGCTGTCTGTGAGGGACTAGATGATATTGATGAAACTGATGGTAAGTTTTAAGAACAAATAATAATATGATCATTGAAATATTAAATTAATTGCTTAAAACAGTCAAAAGTCTCTCTTTCATTCTTCAATGTGCATCAGGTTCAACAAATATTAAAGCAGTAACAGCATTGTGTAATGCGCTTAAAGGAACTCAGCTTCAGTATAATGCTGTCAAATGGGCTCCGCTTGAGTCTAAATATAGTCTCGGGTTCGAGCGCATGCGCTGACGACCCGAATGGCGCAGCGGTAGTGAGGCTGCCTTACGTTCTTAGGATCCCGGGTTCGAATCCTAGGTACTAGCAAATGTTTGTGTGATGAGCATGGACATTTGTTTCCGAGTCATGGATGTTTATATGTATAATAAGTATGTATTTACAAACAAAAAGTACCTATGTAGTATGTCAACTATGTAATGTCCACGACACAAGCCTCGTTGCTTATTGTGGCACTAGATGGCGATGTGTGTAATGTCCAGCAATATTTATTTATTTTATATAAAATAAATTCACCAAATTCATGGTGGTTCATCAACAACATCATGACGTAACGTCACGCCTGTATGCTCTGAGGGGGTACGCCATAGAGTATAATAAGTATATAAAGGAATAGAGAGCCCTCTAGAGCTTTTTTTTTGCATACTAAAACGAACTAGTAGCGACCTCTGTGAATTGAATCCGAACTAATTCGTTGTTTCTATAGATATATATAGCTATAACTCTATGTACAGCTATACACTGCTACTGTTCATAAATTCCACGATATCTATTTTGAATTATTCTTGAATATTATTGAAACTGCTGTATTTTGTACTTTTTGGTTACATTATAACGGTTTTGAACGATACTTCTATGTAAACAGTTTCAATAAATATCTGTTAGAGGTGTTAGAAATAAAACGAAAGAACAAATTATTTTCATTTTTTATTTTTATAATGTTTGTGTTTATTATAATATAATTGTGCTGCAGTTTTAGTAATATCTTCACCATTTTCATAAGTTAATTTACCAGTTACAATACGAATAATGGATCGACACCAACTATGCAACATAACAATAATTATCATTTCAGTGAAATATTCTTTTAATTTATCTTTATGTGCTAGGCAAGTAAAAGGATAATCTACTAAAATATCTGTAACCGCTTTTATAGTTTTCCTTACATTATTTTTAGGAACGTCTTACGTTAACCAACTCTGAGATAGCACTTACATTGACGGAGCTTTGATCGCACACACTATTTACAATTATTAGTCCCGATTTTTGTATTTCGGACACAACGCAATTTAATTAATTTTTTGAGCTCTATTTTTTGCAATCCGTTTGTGAAGTAATATGCGACTGGCTGTTTAAAGTTTTGGTTTAAGCCTTTAATCATAAATACCAGAGCGTGATCTGCAAACCTTACATCATTAGAATTGGCAAATCCTTCAAATGAATCTTTGTGCTTATTATAAAATATTTGAGGGGCTAGAGACATTTCGTCAAATATAAGACTGCACAGTCTATCAGGCGCATCCTTTTCAAGTACAGCTTTTTTAATTTTTTCAAATAAAATGGGATTAATACCAGGGTACAGCTTAATTTGACTCAACAGACGTTTCATTGCCTTTGATGATGGCAATGTAAAATATTTATACAATAAGGAGTATGCCTTCGGACTTTTCTTGTACTTCGACAATGCAAGAACTTTTTCATCTATCGTGAAACGTCGGCCTTTCGGCTTTTTAGCAGATTGTAACTGCATGTGTACAAACAATTGTGCAGGTTTCCGCATATTTTTAATCACATGCTGGAATGCTGTATCCTTAAATAATTTAGCAGCATTTGCTAGTCTTGCCTTATAAGAAAGTCCTCTCTTCCTCAAACGGCTTATTTCGGACTGCAGATTCTTGACTTTTGCGGCAAAAGGCTTCAAATGGACATCATTGTATGTCAACGAACCCATAGAACCTGAAAATAGGGATAATAGATTTATTTATACATATAAATGTAACAATAAACAACACAGGCAAATAAGTTTAAGTACGTAATTAATGTTTAAAAAGTTATAATTTTTAGTAAAATTAGATACAGACTGAAAGTAAAAGACTGAACTTGCAAAGGATTATGCATGTTATTAATAACACAGTACGTTACTACAAGTTTAGACACAAGAAAATTATAAAAAAAAACAACATCAGCTTGTCGCTCAAAAAAAATTATACTCCTACAATTTCTACTACACTTCTAACGTTCGTGACTGTGTTCGTTTTAATTCAAACTGTATGTTTTGATTATAACTCGCAAAATATTTTAAACTAAACTGGTGTGCATAAATAATTACCTTTTCCAAATCTTTTTCGAGTACATCTGCTAGCCGCGCTGTAATTGTGCTCCATTATTACAGCAGATGGAACAGCTGATGGAATACTACCATGAACAACGCCTGAAGCAAATACATGCATAATTAGTATTTCTATAGATAAATAATATGAGGTCAAACTCATAAAAAATCATGACTGCCTTAAATAAATAATGCTGGTGCAATTTAGAAATCATCACCCTGGTCAATGTCAAAAATCCGATTTTCAAAATCGAATGGCTTTAATGCAATATTTTATTCTACCTGTGTCTGCTGGATGTGAAGCAATAGTATGGCTCAGTTTACTATTGGCTGCAATTAAAGGAGGTTCTTGTTCCACCATAAACTCAGCAGATTGTTCTGAAATCAAGATTAAAATAACATAAGCTTCAAATCATATAAACTTGATGAAATGTATACAATACCATTAGGTATACACTGAAATTGATCGAATGGTATCGGTTTATATGACAACTATTTTCCATTTCTAATGTTTAAACAATAATAAAATGGGTAAATACATATAATTAGGTAGTCCAAATAACTCTTTTTTTTGCCTCGCTTTTTCGTTTGCCTTTGCGATTCATGGAAAAGTTAGGTACTTTCTCAAGCAGCTGCCAAGTCAAATAAACAATTGGACGCCGTACAGATATTAAACGCATACACACCTGTTTTAGAAGCATTTGATGAAGGTTGGCTTAAAAGACCAACAGCAGATTCCCTGGCACAGCTATCTGAAATTTTAATTAAACTAAATTAGTACCAACATAAATAAGTTTGTGTGTGAAGTATCTTTAATGTTTGGACACACAAAAAAAGAACCTGTATAATATAGAAGGTAAGCTTTTAGCTGGACACAGTTCTAGACTCTGTGCTGATACTAAGAATTCACGAATGGGAACACCCAATAACACTTCACCTGATCTGGGGATTGAACCCAGGACCTCATGCTCAGCAGTTATACTTGCAATGGCTACACCAATGAGGCAGTTCTAGAAATTTAATGAGACACTGTCAATAAACAAACTTTTGAGCTTTCTTACTAAACTATATTTAAAAATTTGGTCTACCACTAAGTTTGTTGTAGCAACCCAGATTGTATACACACCATTTAAATGAAGTGAAGGAATTGCCAATGCACTAAGCCGGTTATTCCGAACTCTGTCTCTTGTAGTGAAATGTATGTCACAGATCAGCTTCTTCTGGTAAAACTCATAGTCAGAAGCAGTTTCCAGTTTTCCACCAAGAAGATTGACCCAAGCTTTAAAACGCTCAGGGAATTTATCAGCATTTGGAAAACAATGCATTGGTGCACCTGAAATAATGAAAATGAAGAATTTGGTTATCAATAATCTTAACTTACAAACTTTATCTTATTTCTTGCTAAATAGACTATGAGGGTTTTATGAAAAAACATCTGATGCCACATACTATGCAGTAAAAAAATATAAGGGGCGCTCCTGCTGGTGTAGTAATGCAGTGATTATCATCTCTATCAGATTATCATAACTCCTCATGAGTCAGATCAGTTAGTAATTCTTACCACTCAATTTGTGACTAGGACAATCGTACCAGTATTTTACTGACCAGATTTTGTTTCTACTTTTGATCTACCTACATAAGTGTGTAATAAAAAAATCCAGGTGTGAAAAATATTTGCATGTAAACACATGATGAATGATGAATAAACTTACCGCCAGAAGCACATCCAAAGGCGCATAATTTAGGCATTTTAACAAAAACAGAGTACTAAAAACACAACACAAAAACAGCGTCCTTTCGCGATATTGTTCAATAAAATTCAGTATGTATTTCAAGGCGAATTCACCACAGGAAGGCGGAGGAGGTAAAACCTCGACTCTACGCACTTACTGAAAGATTTCACAACTGAAATACAACTGAAAAAATGGAGAAAATCTACAAACATGCGCATGCACAGAAAGTAGTCACCATTTTGAATTTATTTTTTTGAATTTTGACATATTGTTGCCAGAAATTCAGAATTTTACCGGAAACCACTATTGCCAGTATCAGTGATATTTATCGATTAATTTGATAAAAAATGAGATTTTATGTTTAGAACTGTGAATAAGTTTTTAATAAAGTATCCAGTTCTGTATATTTTTAATATTTTTACTTTTTGTAATTTATTTAAGATTGTTGTTCTAAACTAGTGACATCTGTTGGCTCATCAAACTTACTAAAAACGACATAATTTTCGATTCAAATAATAGATGGCGCCACAAACAAATGAATTTGTACTACTAGGCTACTGTCCTACCCCTGGGGTACGCAGATGTGTACAATACACCCAGATTTCGACAGTTAGGTATATTAAGTTGGCGCATTCGAGTTCCGCGCGCGCCTCAAAGAGATGTCAGTAAAAGGAAGGGGTCCGATGCCTGCCGGGGCTACGGGACTGTTCGAAAGAGATACTGCGGCCCTGGAACACAAAGGGCTAAGAAGGAACAAGGATGGGATTTAGTCAATAAAAGTCTGACACTCCCTTCCGCTCCGCCCAGAGCGGGAGGGTTAATTTAATGATTTCCCATTCGAAAAAAAAAAGGTATGTTAGGTTCCATTTAATTGTGATACGCCTATTACCATGACGTGTATTGTTAACAATATCAAATAAATTCATGGCAAATATTTGTTTGGGAACAACTAAAAATGGAAAAACAAAACACTTTTTTGCAAAAAATAAAACCGACTTCAAAAAAGTGAAAAATAACTTTAAGCTATAATCCAATGTCTAATTATTAAACAAAATAAAATATTATCATTCATCATATCACATCAATTTTGAGTTTCACCGAGTAGTTTATAGCAAATATTACTTTGACGGCAATTTGATGACATCAATGAAGGAATCACTGTAACATAAAACCATGTTATATAGTGTAATAAAACAATTCTAATAATAACTATGTTTGCTTACTTGCAGAATATCTAGAAGATGTAAAAGATATACCTCTAGAACATTCTGAATCTGATTCTGAAGATGATGCACCTTTAAAAGTGTTTAAAATTAAACTGGAAGAAGAATCTAAGAAGAAACGAGCCGTGGAGACCAATAGTAAGTACTAGTTACTTTAAACAATAGGTAATCGAACAGGCAGATGCACAGTGGGCCGCCCTAAGTCTAAAACCCCAAAACTTATTGGTGAATATTGACAATTCATACAGCACGATGTCATCACTACGTACTTTATGTCCATTCCGATCCAGCCTGACCCTTTGCTGCCTCCCTCAGCGGCGCATGGTTCCATTCCAAAAAATGCAAATATTAGTAATTGTTAATGTTATTATTTCATTACTCCGCTAATCAACCTACCGAAAAGTATAAATAACCACTAAAAAACGATAGATGGCGCTGCACATGACTCAAGTGTAAAAATTTTGTTTGGCTATATGGAAATTTGCGTTTTTGTTGCATTGCAACAAATTTTTACGTCAAAAACTGTAAAGTGCTGCCACGCAAGTCTCCCAACACAGATTGGTCATAATGGAGGAAAAAGACAATGTTTCACCCATAACCAGATGGCGTATGATAGAAAAAGAAGAATGTGCAAGTTCCTTAGTTGCGCAGCCGTGAGGCATACAGCATAATTATAGGTTTTTCTCCTTATTTTGTATTTTTTTAAAATCATTGTGTGTGTGTGCACTGTGTGCTTAATGAACTGACGTCAAATATTATTTCTTTCTCTCTTTCTAAGAGTCAAGTAGTAGATAAGATGATTAAAATGAAGGATATGGAAGGAAAATCTGTGAATGAAATTTGAGAAGAGGTGGCGAATTGCTTATGGAGAGCAGCAAAAGATGTGTTTGGAGCATCGTACAGAAAAGGTGTGATAGCTATGGATACATGGTGGTGGAATAAAGATGTGCAGAAGTGTCTAAAAGAAAAGAAGGTTGAGTTTAAAGAATGGCAGGGTGTAGCAAACGGGAATGACAGTTTAAAAGATGAAAAGAAAACGATTTATAAAGAATGGAAGAGGAAGGTGATTATCAAGCTTCGGTTGTACATCTTACTTTGATGACAACCAAGAATTTCATAATATTGGTATTACGTATCACACTGAGTGGATATCACTTTACGGTGACTAACAGCCCGGGCACGGTGCTCTTCGCCTCAGCAGTTGACCACTCTATTTTTTATCGACTATTATGCGGCTAAGTTGAGTAGCGCCCTTTGAGCGTTACAATACTTGGTTGGAACATTTATTTATGCGGTTTCTATGACACGTGACACGTTGTTATTGTGAATTGTGTTGCCAGTGTTAACTTAGAAATAACTTCTATAATAATATGAACCAGTTGTTGTGTAAGCCTGTATAAATTGCGATGATTTGTAACATTCGATAAGTCATCTACCGGCTGTCAACTTTTGGACTGTGAATTTGAATTCTTCGAACCTGGGGAGTATTCTGTTTTAATTTACATATTATTGTTGTATAATTTACATAGTAAACATCACACAGACACTGAGTTACGTCCCAGTAAACACCAGCACCGTTTATGTCTCATTTTGCTTGACAAATTGTGGACGCAAAATCGGGCAATTTTTCTCTCACAGAACACTTGCCCAGACATAAAACATTTACTTCAAACCCTACTTCACACATAATAGGGTGTCTCTTATACCTATGCTCTAAATATTATAACTAAACCACTTAGTTCCTAAGTAAAGTACTTATTTAAACTTTGTTCCCACTTAAAACTCATGTTCATAACAATCCTTGAATCTTAGCAATCGAAATAAATGTAAAAAAAACTTAATACAGTTAAGTAACACTTTAGGGAAAGGCTACTTTCCCTAAAGTGTTGATGAAACTTTAGTCCGCGCACGGCCGCCGTCGAAAGTGGACACGTAACGCCTGTTTGGAGCGGCTCGAGTTGAAAAGATCGCTGTACAAACAAAATATTCAATAAACCAAATTTGATACTAGGTAATATTTTTATTAGTTATGATGAGACCTTACCTCCGGACTTGATGTAGTGACCGGAAGGTGTACTTCGATGATTGCTGAAATATTTTTTTTGTAGGGACCTACCCTACAAAAAAAATATTTTATTTTATTTATTACCATAATTTTATTTCTATGAAATACGTAAAAATCTTTCAAAGCATCAAAATGAGTTCACTTGACTACTATTCTCGCAGTTAGTCAGGGGGGAGACAGTTAGAACATGCACAACTTCAGTGAAGAAAGAGTTGCCATCTACTTTTCTTAACCAATAAACTAAAAACGAAATATCTCATAATTAACGATAGATGTCTCTGTTCAATTATGAAGGTAAAATAAGTTCTATAATTTAATTTAAAGTAGTTTTCTAGAGAATTATTGTTACATTTTTCATAAAAATTATCACGTTTTTAAATTTCAAGGCTGTTTCGTATTATCAATTATACCACAACCTTGTCTTGGAAATCCTATTTTGTGTAACATAATCTGGCAACATCCCCTTGATCTGTCCACAAAGTAGACACAATAGTTAAACAATGGTGTCTCGAACAAATTGGTCATTTGACAGATCATGATATATTATGGCTGCCGCAACTTGCGCTTGCGCTTGAATGTGTTTCGTTGGTCCATTTTATGTTTAATTATATACAAATTCTCTGTGTAACTGTCAATTCTGTTCAAATATAAATGTAGCCGGCGAAATTCTTTCTTGTTTTTTGCAAATAGAAGGTGTGTTTACATCGTATTTATGTGATTCAAAATGCAATTCGCGAATTAAAAGATGGCTCGTATTAGAATGTATCATCATTAAATTATGTATTCGCAAATTTCATTATGATCAACATACGACGTAAACAAAACAGCTGCTATTTGCAAAAAAAAAAAACAAAAAAAGGTATATATGTGAACCTATAGGTAAACAAATATTGACCTATACGTAAGAAGGTACACATACATTCCTATCTACCTATAGCTACCTATAGAGCCTTAGTTCTCGTTAAGAAATCCAGAGGGCGCTTCAAATCGGATGCTTCAAAATGGCACAAGAGGGCTCTCTTCTCCCATATTATTATTATACTCTTTGCAGTTAGTCGTGCGTACACTTGTGTGTATTACCCGTGTCAATGTAGTAGTTCGATTCTGTACCTATCAATTTTGCAAACGCGTCCTTAAGCACGCAGAATGACACAATATTAATATTTTGGACGTACATGTTTCACCAGTAAGGCGTACAAATTTATAATATTTACAAAATAAAAACCATATTACTAAAATCCAAATACATAAGAGTCATTTATAAACATTGATCAGTCAGAAAAATAAATTATTCATCTAATATCCTAATGCAATAAAAATTGATAAGTAAGGAATAATACGCGATGTAAGAAATCAATTTCGAATGGGGAAATTTTAAATCATATTATGGCAACCCTCGCACTTATGTCACTGCGTTCAGTGCGTTCGTTCATTGAAGCGTTTTGCAAGAAACTTATATACTAACTGGAATGAGGACGGGCAACCCAAAATCGTTCCGAGAGAGAAAGCGTTAAGAGTGGGTGTTGTCTATTTCTAATAGGGTGTCCAATAACCACTCAACCGCCCCTGGCTGCATGTGCAGCCAGTAGCTGTTTTGCTAAATGTCCCTGGCTGCATGTGCAGCCAGTAGCGCATTCGTCCAACAAATGCAATAAAAAATCTACTAAACTGCTATTTCTAGAGCTTATTTCTCTTGTAGCAATCTCTATACTATATTCCTCAACGTTCGGACCAACAATAGCAACACTATTCCATCGACAAATTTCAAAATAAAAGTAAAAACTTTAGTGTAACGAAACTCCGCCATTTCTGACGTGTGGCGTCGTATTTCAATTGTTCTGTTATGTATATTGATGTTTTCGGATAGTGTTATATATCAAATTAATCGTGAAAATCTGTGCTACTATATTATCATAAAGGAAATCTAGTTTTCGAATCTCAAAGTTGAGTATTTCACCTCCGAAAGGTGGTAGGTTTAAATACCTATAGTGATTGTGTTTATACAAGAAATAAGTGTTTTTGTGATTAAAACGTGTGTGTTAACGGAAAAACAGTGCATAATTAGTATTGTGAACATATTATTAAATTGTATATACAAAAACAAGTGGCTTCGTAAAGTTATAGGTACGTAAATAACCGTGTTCAAAAACAGTCGTTGGCGCAGGCCGCGTCAAAATAAACAGTGAGTATTCAAATTCTAATTTAATTCTAACTAGACTATCGTAAATAAACTAATAAGATTATGGTCTTATTGGAAAGGAAATATAATCTAGTTTATTTTAAAATTATTTTAATTGAAATTTAATATTTCGAAAAATTCAAATTAATATTTTAATAGCGAAATATCCGTTTTCATCACTGTTTTTCATGTTCTACATTTTTTTTGAGTTTCAAATTATATCAGTTTTTTTTTTTTTTTTAATATATAGATTCCATAACTATTCAGCTATTCACTGTAAATTTTATTTAGCTATAACTCTTGTAGTTTGCGATTGTTTATCTAAAGTGTCAAATTACATGCGAATATTTCGCAATTTTTTGCACGCGTGGCGGTTTGGTGCAAAAAATTCGCGCGCGGGGCTGGTGAGTGGATAATCATACTAACTTTTGAGACAGTTACAGAGTAGCTGTTATTTTATTATTCAATGATGATGACCTGCAACTCAATAGCATTCTAGGCGAAATAGCTTCAAGAGTGGATGTCATTAACTTTTTAAGTTAACTTAAATGAATGTCTGTACCGTCCAGTTGCCAATTATCCATTTTGCAACCTCCGCAACCGTCTATCCAGACGACTTTTGTATTCGGGGATTCGAGGACTCCGTTAATATTCCTCATCACGAAGCCGTTAACCAAGCATTCCGTACATCAAACTAAGTAACTTTACGCAAAAAGTATTGCCGAGAAACGACTTTTTTTTTGGGTAAAAATCACGTTTTGTGGTAGAACTCAATGTAACGCACTCACAACATTGTGCTCATGCATGGATTGAATATTACGGGGGTCGTGGAGGTGTTTAAAGTAAAAACTTACATTACAAACTTGTAATTTAAAAAAAACGTTGTCAAAAGGTTGGAACTTTGACCCTCCGTAACTAGAAGGTTCCCTGGGCTGGCAGTCTCGACAGAGATAACGACAAAATCACTAAAGGCCTTATTTCATTACACGATTTATCGAACCCTGCCCGCAGGTCCAGGGAAGTGCAATAAGAAACATTGAGTCCTGGTCCCTAAATCGGGTGGTCGAGTGGTCCCGACCGCCCTGCTTCCTTGCCGCGCTGTCGATCGTGTAGTGTAATAAGCGACAGGGAGGCAGGGAGCTCAGTTGCGTGGCCGCAAGCGCAGAGTCAACTCGTCTGGTCGATCTACTTTATAGATATATACCGAGAAATGCCTTATCTCTGGAGTGATAAGATGGATTCTTTTGCTGGAGAAGCATGGAAAAATCCTTAGGACCGGCATGACACGGCACGGTGCGGTGGACTCTTTTCTTTTCAATATTTGTATTTAAAAAGCAAACTAGGTACTACCGACATCATTTGCGATGTCCGATGTTTCTAATTTATATAATATACTTTTGATTACTATGTACGACGACGATGATCGAAACTTCGAACTTACTTACTTAATTTATTTGGATATTTCCCGTTTGACAATTTAAAACATTGGTAACCCTAGTGGTAATAAACAACCAAAGTTAAAAAACTTCTCTGAAAACGAAATTCCACATCCAGCATACCCTTACTACTACAGCCCTTCACACAAGACAATTTTATCATATTTAAACCGGATTATTTCACTTAAATACAATAAAAAGTACCTATATGACTTCAACGCGAACATGTATTGTATCGGCCATATTGTTTACATCGGTGACAAAGCAAGACAGAGACACCATCCACCTTGGTCGGTTTCTCCCTCGGAACGTTTTTTTTTATTGAATCCATTGTACAAATTTAAACTCTCGGCTTTTGAGATAGTTTATTTTTTTGCGTTTTGTTCGTACTCATTCCAGTTAGTATATAAGTTCCTTGGTGTTTTGTTCCAGTAACCTAAAACTAGTTTATTTATTTAAAAAAAAAAACGATGTTATTTCAAGTACTTACAAGTGAAAAGTGATTCCGTAAGACTTCCGTGACACACGAAGGCATAATTTTATTTTTTTAAATATGTTAACTAGACGACGACTTGTCACATACTAAGTAAGTGCGGTGAGCATGGTTTTAGTTGTATGTGTGTGCGTGAACGTGTATTTTACTTGCAGGAGCACGGTTTTGTCGCTTCGCTTTTGATGTTCGCAGCGTGCCATCTTCCTTTTTTGTTGATCTGAGCTCATGTCACATAGTATGAAAGTATGGGCGATAGTGATAGAAAAAAGAATAAGAGAGGAGTGAGATCACCCAAAACCAGTTTGGGTTTATGCCAGGTCGAAGCCAAAGCAGATTGAAAATGGTAACAGAAGCTGGAGAATGTCGGCTTGAAAATCAGCAGAAGTAAAACTGAATACATGTTCTGCTATTTCTTCGATCTCTCCAGTTCTGGGGTCGCAGCGCTAGATAGCGCGCTCCTCCCAGTCTGCTCCGACTTCCGGTATCTCGGTTCAATCGTGCAAAACGATGGCGAAGATCTGAGTGTTAAGCACAGAATTAACAATGGATGGATGAAATGGCGTCACGGGAACAATATGCGACTCCTGCATTCCCCTTTAACTCAAGGGGAAGGTTTATAAAACAATGGTTAGACCTGCTGTCCTGTATGGATCCGAATGTTGGGCCAATAAAGTGATAAATGAAAGGCAATTTATAGGCGAGACGACAAAAAAAAAACGAATTAGCCTGTCAGTTAGATTATCCAAAAATATTTGACCCGTGTTTTTTCTTTTGTTACGTAACCCAAAATAAACGAAGATATGACGCTTTTAAAATTCTCAATACGTCACGCCTTGGTATAATTTTTAGCTAGTTCTGACGTCACGAGCCCCCACTCCCGAGTTTTGATACGTTTTATCTTTTGTCAATATTCAATGATTTACAAAAACAATACGTGTCCATTAATTTCCAATACTCCAACTGACGGACTAAATAGATTGGCATTTTTTTATACTGTCGTCATGCCTATTACATGTGACTGAGATGAGAATGTTAAGGGGGGTGTGTGGTGTAACGCGATTGGATAAAATAAGCAATAAGTACATAAGAGGAAGTCTGAAAGTGGCGCCGCTGACTTAAAAGTTGTGTGGTAATAGGTTATCGTGGTATGGACATGTGATGCGGAGCAATGAGAAAAATGTAGTGGAGAGAATGTTAAGTATTAATGAGTGTAGATGGCTTTAAGAGTAGAGGAAGACCAAAGAAGCGATGGATGGACTGTCTGTGTGAAAGATGATATAGCTAGATAGTAACGTTAGCTTAAGAACAGGTTTTTTTACGTGACTCTTTGACGTTTTTGTGACTGACGTGATTTCGGCTCGTGCTGCCAAACTTTGAAAACATCGGATACAGTCCACAAAACTAAGGTCAAAGTTCACGATGTGGCACAAAAAAGTCAAAACTCGTCCTAGGTCCTCTGGTCTCTTCAACTCCTCCTCTAAAGCACGCTTTTTGCGGACAGGTGGCAGAATTGATCATGCAATCCACTCCAACTCCTCAAGAACGGCCAGCAGAGCCACGCCTTGTTCGTACTGACGTTCTCGTTGAGCAGCACTTGTTCATGAGCTCGGTGTTTTTGTGCCCCGACGATACCGAGAGTAGTGACTATGGAGCATGACAAACTTGGGTGAATTTAGGTCGGGCAAAATGTTATTGGGTTTTCTCATAAGGAATTTCTTTGTAGTAGCCAGGGATTCTCGGGATTCAGGTTTGTTGCCGATTGAACATTGAACTTACCAGATTTATTTTCACAGGGGCGCCCATCACGAAGAAACCAAAACTGGACACACGAAGAACAAACCTAGAAGATACAATTACTGTGGTGGGGCTAAAGAAAAATGAACAGTCAAACTTAGAAGTTATCCGGACAACTAGAAATTGTACGTCCAAACATGGCCCTTCTGTCAAAGAGTCTTACAAATATGATCAGTGTAGTTCAAATCGAGTAAAACAGTTTAAACAATATACTTGTACACGTATTTGTGAAAAACTTTTCAATTGCGATGTATGCAAGCGTAGTTTCAGTCGAAAGGCTGATTTAAAAAACCATTTTCGAATACTCACTGGTGACGCCTGTGAGCCTTACCAGTGTGATATAAGTCAGCGTAGTTTTAGTAAAAAGTGTACTTTAACCAAACACATTCGAATACACACCGGTGACAAGCCTTACCGGTGTGATGTATGTCAGCGTAGTTTTAGTAATTCGTTTAGTTTAACCAAACATATTCGAACACACGCTGGTGAAAAGCCTTACCAGTGTGATATATGTCAGCGTAGTTTTAGTAAGAAGGGTATTTTGACCAGACATAATCGAACACACACTGGTGAAAAGCCTTACCAGTGTGATGTCTGTCAGCGTAGTTTTAGTATGAAGTGTAATTTAACAGCACATGTTCGAATACACGGTGAAAAGCCTTACCAGTGTGACGTATGTCGGCGTAGTTTTAGTCATTCGTTTAGTTTAACCAAACATATTCGAACACACGCTGGTAAAAAGCCTTACCAGTGTGATATATGTCAGCGTAGTTTTAGTAAGAAGGGTATTTTGACCAGACATAATCGAACACACACTGGTGAAAAGCCTTACCAGTGTGATGTCTGTCAGCGTAGTTTTAGTATGAAGTGTAGTTTAACAACACATGTTCGAATACACACTGGTGAAAGGCCTTACCAGTGTGACGTATGTCGGCGTAGTTATAGACAAAGGAGAGATCTAATAAATCACATTCGTGTGCACCACAGAACAGATAAAAGAGGTTAGAATGGCCTTGTGGGCGGGGCAGGCACGCCGCTCATATAAGTGAACGCTCATATTTATGTCACCCTACCGATGACCATTTAGCAACACATATGCCAAAAGTACTAAAAATAAAATGCCACCAACATTTTTGTATTCAATGTATTATTATTTAAATGTTAATTTATGTTTTATATAATTACTATTGTTTTACTTTTAAATATAATATCTCATTTATTTCTTGCCTTCTCTAAAATAACGATTATTACATTTTAGCAGCATAAAATTTAACGAATAATTTTAAAATGAACTCTGATGAGAAGCATGTACATGGAGCAGTGAAATTAAAAAGCAAACTAGGTACTACCGACACCATGTGCGATGTCTGTTTCTAATTTATAAAATATACTTTTGATTATTATGTACGACAAAGATATTCGAAACTTCGAACTTACTTACTTAATTTATTTGGATATTTCTCGTTTGTCAATCTAAAACATTGGTAACCCTAGTCGTAATAAACAACCAAAGTTAAAAAACTTCCCTGAAAAACGAAATTCCACATCCAGCATACCCCTCACTACTACACCCCTTCACACAACACAATTTTACCATATTTATAGCAGATTATTTCACTTAAATACAATAAAAAGTACTTATATGACTTCAACGCGAAAATGTATCGGCCATTGTTTACATCAGTGACAAGGCAAGACAGAGACACCATCCACCTTGGTCGGTTTCTCGCTCGGCACTTTTTTTTTTTTATTGAATCCATTGTACAAATAAACTATGTTTTTGAGATAGAGTTTATTTTTTTAGCATTTTGTTCGTACTCATTCCAGTTAGTATTTAAGTTCCTTGGTGTGAACATACTGGCGACGCGGCCGCGCACGCGCTTGCAGAGCGCAACGCTATAATAGTGCCGTCCCGCTCACGCAACCGGTTCGGGTGACGTAACGGGCGCGCAACGGAACGGCTAGAACAAAAGACGCGTCATAGCTGCGCCGCACCTTTTAGCTACTCTGTAACAACTTGAGTCAAAAGTCATAAAATACTTAATATTAGAATGTTAATACATATTAAAACATGGTCCATAACTTATTCTAAAAGTATTGACAAATAAAAAAACAATGGCTGTCGATATAATTTTGGAATCCCTATTTTTACGGAGGTATTTATATCGATAAATCGGGCTTGGCGTACAGTAGGCTAATTCACGTAACTAAAGAAGTGCTGTTGCAGTGCAGTTGTAGTTAAGTCTCGATCAAAACAACGCTTTTCGTATTCTCTACCGCTGTCAGACACGCTCGCGTCAAGTTCGCGTCACGCGAGCGCAATAACGGCATTTTACTATGCGCGTCTTTAGTGCGTGCTTCGGAACGCAACATGATCGGTATTCTACTAAGTAAGAAAAAGCACTAAAATCTGTACCGGGGTAATATTTTAATAACGTCATTTTCATTGAAATGTAATCGATTCTATTCGATTATTTAGTGTGTAATATTTTTTCTCTCAAATGGCCACACCATAAGTCAGTTTGGTTGTCGTACAGTTGACGTGCAGTTTACGCGCAGCTTACGCGCAGTTCAAAGATTACAAGAATACCGTTTATCACTCGAAATTGCACTTGACTGCAACTGCACTACAACTTCATCGGCGCGTCATAAAATTACGTGAATTAGCCCTCAGAGCTCTGTCACTCCGTGTGTAGGCATGAGATAATTACCTACCGCTTCGCTCATATTAAATATGCAAGTTCTCTAGGGCTGTCGCGCTCCAGCCGTGCGTACGTATGTCGCGTTAATTTTTCGCGCTCTTTCGACTGGTCGCTTGCGTCGCGTACCTACTCGTATTTTGTGTTTGTTAACTGACTGATTTATTGATAATTAATCATTATTAGTGAAAATGACAAGCCGGATAAACTGTTGCGTGTATGGATGTTTAAATAATAAATGTAGAAAAAAAATGGTCTTTTTTTGTATTAAATACAAATATTGAAAATTAAAAACTGTGTGCCGTGCCATGCCGGTCCTAAGGATTTTTCCATGCTTCTCCAGCAAAAGAATCCGTTTGGCGAGCTGCGAGTGAAAATGAATGGTTTCGGAATTTAAAATAAATATTGGCGAATGTTACTAAAACATTATAGGTAAACCAGTCATAGCATGAATATTCGATTTTACATGACTGAAAAAATATATAACATTAACGGAGTCCTCGAATCCCCGAATTTGAAAGTCGTCTGGATCTGGATAGACAGGTTGCAGAATGGATAATTTGCAACTGGACGGTACAGACATACTTAAAAAGCAACATAAAAAGAAACATAAAAAGTTAATGACATGCAATCTTGAAAGAAATACAAGCACAGATTGTGTGTGAGACCATCCAATACAATACTAATGCGTAAAAGTGTTTCCTGTATGGCACCACGTATATTTAACCACCTTCCACAGGCACTCAAGAAATAACTGTTACTAAGTTATATAGAAAAAAACTAAAATAGTATTTAGCAGCCAAATAAATGTTTTTATAGTATTGCTGAGTTTCTAATGGAGAAAACATACTCATTCCAATGTAAATTCTAGTGTTGGGGCGAAGTTTTGGTTCTGTTGACTGTTGTTAATATTTTCTTATTTTTAACATTTTATTTGATTTTGACTATAATATTTTCTTATTTTGACATTTTAATTGATTTTGACTTTAATATTTTGTTCTTTTAATAATTTAATTTAATTGATGTTTGAATTGCTAATGTTGTATGCTGTACCTATATTATGTAATTTATTGTATAATTAATTGTTCAAATGTAATTTATTGTAATCTAAAAAAAACAAATAATTGTATTTCATTATATAATACGCTTTTTAATATTTGTGCGCCGTAAAAGTAAAACATGAGTGTGATCCTTTCTGCATTGTACTTTGTTAAGTACAATGCAGAACACACATACACACACGCATGTACATCTTACATGCTTTGTGTGTGCATACTCATGTTTCTGACAAATAAATAAACTCTGAACTCTCTTGAAGCTGTTTCGCCTAGAATGCTATTGAGTTGCCGGTCATCATCATTAAATATTAAAATAACAGCTACTCTGTAACTGTCTCAAGAATTAGAATGATTATTGGACAATGGACACCCTATTAGAAAGAGACAACATCCACTCTCGAAGCTTTCTCGTTCGGAACATTTTTGAGTTGCCCGTCCTCATTCCAGTTAGTACATAAGTTCCTTGGTTCACACTGTTAGAAAATGACCTTTGCGATTGAAAAACAGTGGAACTGTACCTAACCTGTGTTTGGCAATAAACTTTCTTCTTGTGTACTTCGGACTTTTTTCATCCCTTCATATATTTTCACTCTTTCATCATCACACACACGCCATCCACACCTACAGTCCCTGGCCAAATTATTAGACGCACGTATTTGTGTAAAATGTTAATTTCAGGTGATACAATAAAGCAGAGGTTCCCAAACTTCTGGCAGACCACTTTCAAAATTTTCCGGTTTCGGTGGACCCCCTGCTGCATTGTTTTTCAGGCTCGTGGACCAAAAAAGAAAAGCGACAGATAGCGCGAAAAAATAGATTACTTTCAATCTATTTTTTCGCGCTATCTGTCGAATGTTCTCGACGATTCTTGAAGCAAGCACTACGCCGAATAGCGATGATGGCGGTTTCCGGTACGGTTTTGATCTACAACTGCGCGTCTTTTTGCAAACCACGTTGATCCCTTGTTTTGTTTAATCTTCTTCCACTTTTGTTTTGATGATAGCAAATCTGTATTGGATTGGATTGCTCAATCGATCAGCGGCTGTCGGCGGCTGGAGATGTTGGCGTCGTCGCTTTTTCTAGCGGACTACTGCTCAACAACACTCCTACACAACACTGAATAGAACACGATTCTTGCACGGGCCTCTCTCTAGTTTCGAAGGACCAATAGATTGTATTTCTAGGGTCCAAGGGTGGTAGAATTGAGAGAGGTTTGTGGAATAAATAACGTAACTTGTTCATGGAGACAATCGAGATGCTATATTTTCTAGAACTGATCAACTGACAGTCTTGCAATCGATTTTATGATTTTGCATTGTAAAATTGATTAATTTTGTATTAAAAATGTTAAAATTCATGGTCTTCCTTTTATTTCTGACACTATGTTATTTAGCAAAAAATAATCCTTATGATGAAGCCGTTCGATCGGTATGATAAAGCTGATTGCAGTGTGATTATTTTTCTCGTGTAACGGGTTCGATTCCCGGTTCAACCATGTAATTATTTAAATATCTATGAATGCAGTTTAAATTGTTTTTAAATTCAAATAATGTCTTCTTTCAGTAAAATGTTTCATCTACAGTATTCAAAGTACTTTCCCTCCATGTGGCATATCCGTGCGACGCCCCGTATAGTGGTATAATAATGGTATTTACAGCATTGTAAATCCACCCGTACGCATCCGTTCACCTTTCCGCGTCTATTCAGCTTTCGCGGCAAACAAGTCTAAGTAAGTTGAGCGCTATTATTATAGCGCGGCGGCCGCGGAACAGCGCTGTACACGGATGATTCTCGACTTCTTGTCGACAAGTTGCGACCTGCATGCTTCCTGCATAGATTTGATCCAAGCTTTATAAATTTAATATTATTTTCTTTTAATTGGGGTACCAATGTCGCATAATCTCCAGCCAAATTTCTATTTCTCCAGACCCACTGTCGTTTGTTTTATTCTTTGACGTTTAATTTTATCTATTTCTTCTGCAAGAAGCGAAACGATAAAAATATCGCACGTATAACTGTCCATGAAGGCACAATACTAAAATGAATAGCTTAGCTTACCGTGTCCGCAGCATATGCAGCGCCGTACGGAGTAGATAGAAGCGTTTCAGCGGAGATAACACGCTATGACGGCTTTTCTCATTCTTACGACGCCGTACGCGGCTGATAGAAGCAGAACTGTATAAGTGTGACCAAAATCGTTCAGCAAAACGCGAAGGGAGCTGAAGTCGCGACCGCGCAGTGCGCAGTCTCTTGCTTTTGAGAAGCGAAAGATTAGTTAAGAAATATTTCGATCCAGTGTATTTATCAGGGAAGAAAATAATAAAACAAAGAAATAAAGAGTCAACTGTATATTCTCATCATTCGAGATTACTTAAGACTCATGCACATTTTCTTTACAAAATTCACAACACGTTCACGCACACTTATATAACGGGAATACATAACTATTGATTTTAACATTAAATGCAGGTTAAATCTATTGACAATTTATAATATATAACTAAAAATATTCCAGTCTACCGACATACAGTGGTTTATTTCGTCTATGTATTAAATAAAGGCTTATTTGGAAGAATGTATTGGGTAGACTGTGGTACGAAAAAAATATTTTGCTGATTCTCGCTAAGTAAATATACGTTATTAAAAATTGTCAATACATAACATAAAATTGGTGTTTCTGTTGCAGCTAGTAAAAGCTTAGAAATAACGATTTTTACAATTATCACTCCGTTTAGTACTGATTTTAAAATGTTGCCGCCAAAATGACAATAGCCGCCATCTTGGACCGTCTATGACCGCGACACAACTTCAGTATTTTGTTATTTACATTGTAAACGGTATTTCTTATAAAAATAATATTAAAATACAGTTGCTTATTATTATAATCAGTTATTTATTTAAATATTCTTCGTTTTTATAAAGATATTTACAACTAAATATTATTGTGCGAACAAATTTTATACTATTTCTTTTACATAACATTAAGGCATCTTAATATTAACTGTACAAATTCGACTATTATGACGTAATATAAAGTTTGACAGGTATCAAAATCATTCACCACAATATTTTAAAATCAGTACTATTTATAATATTTATAAAAAGTCGATCTTATACCTTTTATAAAAACGATCTTAAAATATTTCGAGATGTTCTATCAATAAGTATTTTTTAGTAACAACTTTGATAAAAGTATAAAAGGCACTCTTTAGAATGCGAAAATTCACTCAAATAGACTTTTTACTGACAGTTTGGAAAATCTAACAAATCTGTGGAAACTTGATAGAATTTTCCATCAAATCTGTAGTCTTCGTTTTCGAGTAACTATTTAAGCGATTTCTGCATTAATCGACTCTTCTATACTTTTTCGATTTGAACATTATCACAGAGCGTAAATGTACATTGCTTTCATATTCAAAGGCTTTAGTTTTAATGCTCTATTATTGTAAGTATTGTATGCATAAAACGGACTGAAGAAACAAATATGAATAAAAATACATACTTAGCTTATACCACGGGGTGTGTCACAAAATGCACTGATGTTCTAAATATGCACACATTTAATTAACAAAGTAAAAATAAATGAACTGTAAAGTATGCTATAACTTTTACGCATACAATACTCAAAATATGTTTTACCTAATAATTTCCACGTCTTTTTTATTTTTTGCAAAGAAAACTACGAACTGAGATCATTTTTTTTTTCTATTTTTCATAAATTTGTATTTTTTTTTTGTCATTTATAAGTTTATAAACTACTACGATTATAAAGAAATAAGTGATTACTACTACTGAAAAATAAAATAAAAGTAATTGAAATAAGAAAAATTATATCGCCAAAATTGTTTTCAAATCAGATTTTCTCGAAGCTCGTACAAAGAGTTACGAGTTAGTCGTAAATGGAAATATATTATTTATTAATTAATATTATTTTTTTACAATAACTATAATACTTAAATTACAGATTAATAGATGTACTTATAAAAGAAATTTTCGGTGGATATATTTTTTATTTCACTTTTTTTCGCATATAAAAAGTTTTACATTCACTCTGTTTAGATGTGACTCATTTCTTATATTTAAATCGATAGAAACGAGATTCGGGGAGCAACTGTGGAGCGATAGTTTGACGATAGTTGCGCAGCTGTGTCCCAACAAAAAAAAATACTCACCCAGTTTTTAAAGCTCTCCAATTTAACCCTAATAAAATTTAATACTATGCATTAACACCACTTTTGATATTTATCCACCATTTAACCACCACAGTTTCTACCCCAGAATTCGTCCCAGACCTTAAAAACTAGTAAAAAATATGGAATATTCTTTTTTTTTTTGAACGTTTTTTTTTTCTCTCTAATAAGAAAAATCACAGTAAGGAAAAGCTTTGGGATGACAGACAACGCTTTTTTCGTGCACATTAATATAAAGAAAAATGGAGTAAAGCTTTTCAGGGACTGATATAAAAATTGCAGGCTCTAGAAATAGTCAGAAGTATCATCAAAAGTTTCCAAAAGTCAATTATCTATTGGAACAACAAATTCACTTTTCCGCCTACCCCCAGAACCCACAAATCGAAAGAAACGTTGTCCATCGCAATGTTAAAACATTTTATGTAAAAAAAACAACTTTTCGCATGAACAGTACTCCAAATATTACTTTTATTTACCATTAAATTTAATATCGAAATATGGATTTTTTTGATTTTTTTAAAATTGCACCATTTTTTGTATTTTTTTGTCCTTTTATTCGGATTAATAATTAATTAACTTAATTAAGTTTCGAAACATACATTTGGCGATTGTGGTGCGAATGCGTGCTGACGCCATGACAGTAAGTTAGAAAATTGGTCGTGATTATTGAGAATTGCGATAAAAATTCACCTAAAGAAGTATCATTTAGAATGCAAGCCAATCTAGACATTAATTAAGTAGTATTTATGTTAACTTTTCAAACAGTTTACACTAACATTAAGGAACATCTAAAAGCCTGTAGTAGCCGCCACACAATCGCACCTCCTTCGACACACACACGAGCACGTTCACAAACAACGGGATCACATACATTTTGACATTCTCAAAATAAGGATCACGCAGAGACTTTATTCCTTGAAAAAAAAAAAACTTAAAATTTAGAACCTCGGCTTTTTATCTCCTTTTTTCTTTAGATATAAATTAATTAACACAGAATTGTTTTTTTTTTTCTTTTTTAATGTGAACGTAAAATTAACTTAGAAATAGTAATTTGGTGACGAGATATATAATTAAGTCAAGTAGTTGGCTAAATTACTGTAGAAAAATCGCTAAAAAACTATGGAGCGGTGCAAAAGGTAAGAAAATCGGTAAGCTTAAGATTTAAACAATAACTACATACATCATGTTGAGCAAATTCGTGCTACCCAGGTAACTGAGTAGCTCGGAGGTCAGATAGGCAGTCGCTTCATGTAAAATACTGGTATTCAGCTGTATCCAGTTAGACTGGAAGCCGACTCCAACATAATTGGTAAGGGGCTCGGCAGATGATGATATCGAGTTATCTTCTGATAATGCTTTTAATAAATGCTTATTAACTACTTTCAACCATATTATAAACTCGTCACCATATTTCAAAATTACGACCGCTAAGACCCGGCAATGAGTTCTACTTGTCATCTATTATAGATTTATATTTCAAGTCTAACTATAAAACTATTAATAATTATCATTTAATAAGACCTTTCAGAATTCGAGATAATAATGTCAATGAAATTGTATATACTTTTTTTTTGTAATTAAATGCTTCAATAACCAAGCTAATTCAAATAAATGTCATTTTTTTTATTATAGTAAAGTAAATGTCGGTATTTTTCGAGAAAATTCCAAAAGATCTCATTTTTGTTAATAATTGAGCTGCCAGGTACAAATAAGGTTTATATATTAACACTAAAAGTACCAACCGACCATATTAACAGATGGCAACACCACTCGAAGTGTGATGTTAGTTACAATTTGATCATAAAAGTACCAATCGACACTTAAGTACAGATATCTTGTATCAAATGGTACCTTCAGCGCTCTTCCCAACTTCTAGTACCACTGAAGGCTCAGTTGTAACTAAAAGTGTAGTTTGAGATTCAGTTCTTTCTTCAACAAGCACTATAAAGTACCACGAGAGCTTACAGTTGTACATTGAAGGTTCTCCCTAAAGTACCATTTATCCCTTTAGCTTCACTAGTATCAAAGAAGCCTAAAGAGTCACTGAAAGTACCACTCGACGCTTTAGTCTACAGTGTCACTAGACGTACGATTTAAAGTACTATTCGGCCATTTAGCCACAAGTGTAACTAAAAAGTACAAATCAAGCCACTAAAAGTACCGTATTACCCTATCGTATGCGTAGAAACACTCGTATGAATCTTCAAGTGCAAATATTAATTGCCACTTAAAGTACCAATCAAGTGAATATACTAGTTTAATCTTCAAGTACCGCATGTCGTCTGCTACAAGTATCAGCTAGGTACCGGTTAGTGTCTGGTGGTAGGGCGGGTCGCCACTTTAAGTACCGGTTGACGCCGGGTCGGCGCGGGGCGGTGATTAGTTGTCGCAATACACCGGGAGTACGGGACTGCGCGGCCAATCTGATGTCTCTTCGTTTTCGCTGCTCTCACTGCCCGATCTGGTGGTAGCAAAAATATTTTGTTATTACGTGCCCATTAAAAAGGGTGTAAAACACCTCTTAGCGAAGCCGAAAGGCACTTGTTCTCCCCGTCTTTGCGATCATTTTTCTGTTCTACACCTGGGAACCTTCTAGTTACGGAGATATTGGGGGTCAAAGTTCCAACTTTTTGACAAGGTTTTTTTTTTAATACAAGTTTGTAATGTAAGATTTTTACTTGAAACACCTCCACGAGCCCCGTATTATTCTATCCATCCATCAGCACAATGTTTTGAGTGCGTTACATTGGAGTTTTACAACAAGACATGATTTTACACCCCAAAAAAAAAGTCGTTTCCCAGCAATAATTTTTGCGTAAAGTTACTTAGTTTGATGTACAGAATGCTTGGTTGACGGCTTCGTGATGAGGTGGTTTACACCCAGTATAAATCACCAAAATAGATGGACAAATTTTATCACAGCGTTCAGTACGTCTAACCAAAGATATCCAAGCAAAAAAAAACACTGATTAAAGTGATTTTATTTTGACATAAATTAATGAATTGCACACAATTATCTTATTTGAAGGTATTTTTTTTTTTTTTTGTAAAATAACCTTACAATTTAGATATTAAATAGTCCAAAATATATATTTTACCTGGTCCTGGTGGGCGTGGCGTCGACTGCGAAATGTTGCTCCTCAATTGTCGGTAGTAGGGAAGTGAGACGATCCGTGGGACGAAGCACCTGAGGGTAGGAACATTAGTTATTACAAGACGTGTAAACGGACGGTAAGGGTTGGACCAAACGAACGTAATTATGGCACGCAACTTCGTCTGCGTCACATAAGAGCGAAAAACTCACAAAAGGAATAAATTTTCCCCATTGTTGCAACATTTTCATTTATGCTCCGCTGCTATTGATCGTAGCGTGATATTATACAGGGTTATTTGTAAAACACCGACAACCTCTCAGGACTGTGTTACTAACATCATAATCAACAACTTTTGTTCTATGACTTTTAAACATTCATCATATTTTAGTTCATCAAATTTTCGTACAAAAATAAAAATATTTAAATTGAACGCTCTAAATGTTAAGAAATCTATGCGAAGCAAAAGAAAGCGATAGTACAATAGTGTGGGGAGCGGGGTCAGGGCGGCAAGGGCCCGTAAAAGCGTTCAATTTAAATATTTTTATTTTTTTATGAAAATTTGATGAACCAAAATATGATGAATTTTTAAAAGTCATAGAACAAAAGTTGTTGATTATGATGTTAGTAACACAGTCTGAGAGGTTGTCGGTGTTTTACAAATAACCCTGTATAACATCACGCTACGATCTGTTGCTCTAGACTCCCTCTTGGCCGGTTTTTTAGTTATATATGTCTATATGTCTCTTTCTTTTCCAATGGGTTTCATCCTACTATGAATTTTTTCGTTTTCAAAAATTATCTGCACTGGTCTAATTACCCAGTGAGTTGTAGAGGTCCGTAGTCGCACCATGTAAAATACTGGGGATCCGGACAGACTGGAAGCTGATCCCAACATAGTTGGCTGTAGGCTAGGCCAGTAGCGAAGGGTCAATTTTTGTAAGAGGTAAGCCGGAGTACATTATCTTTAATCTATATTATAAAGCGGTAAAGTTTGTGAGCTAGTAAGGGTTAATCTCTGGATCTACTGAACAGATTTTGAAAATTATTTTACTAATAGAAAGCCACGTTATTTGTGAGTGTCACATGCTATATTTATTACTTAAAAAAATAAGAGGGGGGGGGGGGGGGAAATAAGAGGAAAATAAATTAAAAACAAATGAAAAATTCGTGGCGAGCGTGGCGATCGAACCAATCCCGAACATTACCGACCTGTTGAAGCAGCATAAGATCTATATATTTGCCTCGATTTACAACAAGCCAGCTGGTCTCGGGGCACAGAGCGCTGGGTTACAATCTCGTGTCTTCGACTTCGATTCCAGCAAAAAGATTTTCTTTTTGAGAATCAAGTCATTTTGTTTTTTTTTTATGAGTTTGTTTTTTATATTGACTTTGTTTGAAGCATATTCCTTGTAACAAAACAATTTCGATGTTTCACACCTGCCAGGCGTCCCGCGACGGCTCACTTTTTTTGTCTATAGAATACAGAGAGTGGCATTGTTCGAGTTGTATGGAGCGTTCGCCACTGGTAGTGGTAGGCAGACGATGAGTTACCTTGAGCGTACGTTCGGACAGTCGCCACACGAGGCGCTGGCGCTGGTCGCGGCGCGCCTCGCAGCGCTCGTAGCGCGCCACCACGTGCCGCACGCGGGAGCGCGCGTGCGCCAGCGACGAGTCGCACATCTGGAACACGGACATTATTACTTACATATTCTTCTTTACATACGGGACCGCTCACAATGGGCCTCATCAGAAGGTCACCCAAAGGGCAATGGAGAGGGCTAGTGGTAAGTGGCAGTGGAACATAGCTCGCAGAACGGATGGCCGATGGGGCAGAATACCAGTCATAACTCTTAAACATTTGGTTGTAGGCCATGCCAGCCTCACAATTCACGGTGTTTTCCTTCACCGTTATGACACCACTTAAGAGCGCACCGAGTAGACGATACGTAATCCCAAAATAATGGCATACACTTGATCCCTTGCTGCATCGTTATTACTTATCCTTTAGTTATGCAATTAATATGTAAGATATTTAAGGATTCACTCTATACATCGTACACTTTAGAAACACGATTACTTTTAGTTTCCTCGATAGAAAAAAAAACCAAAATAACCTCTAAAATACAAAATAAACCCTAAGTACGGCGTAAATACTTCAAGGAAGATAATCAGATTTTGAATAATAACAAAACTACATGTTTTCTATAACGCATACATTTTACATTTTCGAAATGTGTATTTGATTGAATAATATGAAGGAAATACCTAAATTAGCGTGCGTTCCGCCCATTCTAACCAGAGCCGCCACGCTTCCCCCTATTCGCTTCAGTCCTGCTTAGGAACACCTAAAATCTATTAGCGCCAGAAGCTCAGTGCGCTCTTAACAACGGATGAATAAAGTAGTACTTACATGGCAATGTAACTGCAGCTGTCTCGCGAAGTCGTACAGGTAATACGCGTGGTCGGGGATGGCGCCGCTCTCTTCCGCCGCCGCTAGAGCCTCTGCCAACTGTTGCTCTGCACACAAAACATTACAAATTCAAATGATATCCTACTAATGTCATAAATTCGAAAGTTTGTGAGGATGGATGTTTGTAACTCTTTCACGCAAAAACTACTGAACGGATTTGGATGAAATTTGACACACGGATAATTTATAACCTGGATTAACATATAGGATACTTTTTATCCCGATAATATGATCCCGTTGGACAATTATCATAAACTACCCATATTAGCAAAATAAAACTCTCTTTTTTAAATCTCTTCTTAGTTTCTTTGCATTTTCTGAGAACATTTAACATGGTAATGTATTTATTTTTTACACCATCAGAAAGTAGAGATTTCAACAAACAAAAAGCCCAATGACTTTTTTTTACAAAAAGCAGATATATTTTGGACGGGAGATAAGGTGATTTTTTTTTTGAAATCTAAGAAATTACAGTGTGTTTCGGATATAAAAAGGTAAGTTTTCACCAAATTACGTGAAATAAAAAAATCTTTTTGTAAGAGATAAAAATAAAATACCAAAAACAAAAAAAAATCGCATAAATTTTGAGGATATGTAAAAAAAGTGTAAATACAAAAGTTGCAATCTTTTTATTACCTACAACTTAGCCGGAAATCGAGATAAACCGTTTTTTACCCTTAAACTGACCTCAGATCGCCCGTAAATTATTTTTCCTTTCATTTTTGTTATATTCTCTGCCTTTTCCAATGGGTTTCATCATACTATTATTAGTTTTTGATTTCAAAAAATATTGACCTTGATCTAGCAGGCATAGGTTAGTACAAGATAGTTGTGACAACTCACCTAGTTTGTAGTAGAGCAGCACGAGCGCTAGCTCACTGGTGCGAGTGTTGACGCAGGCCGCGTCACAGCACACGATCTCCAATAGCTGAACTAACTCTTCTTCCTAGTAGTACAATAAAACAATATAATTAATTACAAACATTCATTTATTTTATAAAAACGGTAGCTTTACAAGAGGCAGTAAGTATACAGGGTGTAAAAATACACTTCACGAAGCCGTTAACCAAGCATTCTGTACATCAAACTAAGTAACTCTACGCAAAAATTATTGCTGGGAACGACTTTTATAAATTCACGTTTACGGTAAAACTCAATGTAACGCACTTAAAACTTTGTGCTGATTAACGCATTTAATATAAAAAGGAGTTCTGGAGGTATTTAAAGTAAAGTTATGACCATGAAAACTAGTATCTCTTCTTTATATATTTATTTAAAAAAAAGTCCCTTTCGTTCCGAGCTCGATGATCTCTAAGTTTATGGCTTTCGATTCCATAACAACCTAAAAATAATGGTGTATAATTATGTCACCGTAAGATTGTAGAAACCGTTAGATTGCAATCTATCTAGCGAGATTGAAAACTCTCGAAATATTGTGAACCGAACCATGCAGCTTACACTTTAACGCATTATTTTTCGGTAGATTAAAATCTATCTCTATAGCGCGGTGGAGGCTCAGCTTGTAGCGCCGCTACATGTATGTGTATGTAACACTTGGCCGTACCTGACAGCTCTGCGGCAACACGACGCCGCACTGGTCGGCGTGCAGGCTGAGCATGGCGCGCAGCAGTCGCAGCCAGTCCAGCGCGGTGGTGGTGCGGCACCCGGTCACGAGGCTCAGCTTGTCCACGATCACGCGCGACATGCGAACCACGTCGCCCGCCGTGCACGCCGATTGAGATATTGACACTAGAATACAATAGATTCAAATTAGTTTACTTTGACATGCCTCACAACTTAACCCTGGACTATAAGAGCATATGCTCAGCGACAACACGGTAAAGGGAACGACTTTACAGACACTATTTAACCCAGACACTGCGACAGGAATTTCCTAGTTTGCAACGCTATGGAATTATAAAGTTATCGACTTAAAAGATAGTTGTGTTGTTGAGGACTGTGGAGTTTGCTCTGCCACTACATTTTTTTATAGTTAGCCCGTATTTTCCCAAATTTCACAGTTTAAAATATGTATTAGTTTATTATTTTTGTTAAATGTAATTTTGTGTATTTTATCTGTGGGGCCTTAGATGCTTGATAATAAAATCATTGACTGATGAAGAAGCAGGTTTCCGGTACGGGCGGATCGGTACCGATCGATGCAGGTATTAATTTCTATGTTATCTGAAGCAGTTTTCCGGTCGGTACACCGGTTAACACGAACGCGCCGTCGACACGGCCTGTCGTCATGAGACGGACGGACGGCGAGCCCATAGCTCCCCGTCTACAGGCCCGCGCTTACGGTGGCCGCAAGCCACCACGGGGCCCCCGACGCCCGGGGCGTCTCCCGCGGCGGCCGGGACGTGAGGATCTCTCCCTGTCCTGTTCCGCCACCTCCTTCGCTAGCATGACTGCTTCGCAGAAGGAGGTGACGGCGTCCCATTCCGTCTCGCTCCGGACCATGGCACGAACCAGGGCCGGAAGCGAGAGGTCGCCGCCGCCGATCGCCACCTCGAGGACACGGCGGTGCTCCACCCAAGCGGGGCACACCTCCACAGTGTGCTCCACCGTGTCCTCCGGTCGATCCTCACAATGGAAACACCCGGGCGTCTCCTCCCGCCCGATTCGGTGCAGGAACTTACCGAAACATCCGTGTCCGGTAAGAACCTGCGTCAGGCGGAAGGTGACGACGCCGTGGCGTCTCTCCAGCCACTCCTCAAAGAGGGGACTTATCGCCACTATCGTGGCGTGCCCTGCACGGGGTTGCGATAGTCGCTCTCTCCATGTCGCCATGAGATCCCGCCGGAAGTCCGTCCGCTGAGCGACAATTTGCCGCGGCAGCGGAGTTTCCCCCCGGCGTAGCGCCTCCGCGCGCCACTCGTGTAGGCGCGCGAGGACTATTGCCTCCAGATCCCATGGCGGCAATCCGGCAAGGAGGCTCGCCGCCTCGCAGGAGATTGTGCGGTACCCCCGGATCAGCCTTACGGCCACCACCTTTTGGGGCGCGTTCAAATGGTTGGCAGCCCCTGCCTCAATGAACGCGCCCACACCGGGGCCCCGTAAAGGGCCATGGACCGCACGACTCCCGCGTAGAGCCTCCGGCAGGAGGCGTTTGGCCCCCCCAGGTTGGGCAGGAGCCGCCTGAAGGCAGCCCCTGTCCGCTCCAGTTTGGGGGCCAAACGTCGGAAATGCTCCGCGAAGTTCCACCGGCTGTCGAGGACGAGACCTAGGTATTTCAACGTCGACTCGACGCCGATGGATACCCCTCCCGCCGTCACTGCCGATCCCGGAGGTGGCGCATTCCGAGGCCCATGAAAGCACATGGCCTCGGACTTGTGCAATGCCACCTCGAGACCCAGTTGCCGGATCCTCTCAACGACTATCGCAACCCCGCGTGTCATTATTTCGGCCGCCGCCTCGTGCGACCTCCCCTGTGCCAGCACCAGCGTGTCGTCTGCATAGCACCGGTCGGTACCTACCGATCGGTGCAGGTATTAATTTCTATTGTTATCTGATTGGTACCGACCCGCACAGAGTTGTCTGTACCGGAAGCCTGCTTCTCTATGTCAGCACCCTTAGCCAGCTAAAACATTAAGGAAGTGATGAAGGTTGGAAACTTACCCAGCTCCTCGACAGAGATGCTACGTTTAGTGTCGGCGTCGGCGGCGTACTGCTCCAGCGCGATGTTCATGCAGGAGACAGTGATGCAGGGCACGTGGCACGGACGCACCTTCATTTTTGTTAGGAACCTATAATGGAGAAAAATATTCTTGTTCTTTTTACCTTATTTAACAAATCTTAAGATGGGGATGCTAGTAAAGACTTAAGTTGGATGCTCCAGGGTAGCCCGCGAAATTCAAATTTTCTTACGTTTTTTGCAATTTGCAGACCAGTGCTAGGTTGTATGTTGATTAAAATATTGGAGGAGGAATGATTTTGACCTTGAAAAAGTTGTACCTCGACCTTTATGAACTCGGAGGGTTGTATTGATGATTTTGATGATTATAATTCTGTAACTACATACGTGTTACAGCCGCGAATCATATTTTAATCAACATACAACCTGACACTGACCTGCAAATTGCAAAAAACGTAAGAAAATTTGAATTTCCCGGGCTACCCTGGAGCATCCACCTTAAACACTAAAACAGTTACTAGCATCCCAATCGCTTTCACGGCTTAAAACTAAACTTATACTGTCAATTATTACGGGATATCTTCCGTGATTGTTTATTTTAGCTCCCGATATCTAGAAGTAGCTATTTTCGGGTAAATAATAAAAATAAAAATGACGTCACACCTATAAAAACATCGTCAACCAAGCATTCTGTACATCAAACCACGCAAAAATTATTGCTGGGAAACGACTTTTTTTTAGGTGAAAAATCATGGTTTGTGGTAGAACTCAATGTAACGCACTCAAAACATTGTGCTGATGGATGGATTGAATAGTACTGGAGTCGTGGAGGTGTTTAAAGTAAAAATCTTACATTAAAAACTTGTATTTAAAAAAAAAAACTTGTCAAAAATTTGGAACTTTGACCCCCAATATCTCCGTAACTAGAAAGTTCCAAGGTATGTATGGTGTAGAACAAAAAAATGATCGCAATGGCGGGGAGAACAAGTGCCTTTCGGCTTCGTTAAGAGGTTATTTACACCCTTTATTTCGAAGCTTGTTTTTACTAGACTGCCAAGGAAGGGTTATGTTGTTTTAAAGATGTTTTTTTTTTACTAAAAGCTTGTAGTTTCGTAATTTCACACCACTATCATTTGTAAATTTAATGGTTGTGGGTCTGAAATAACTGTATTCCATAGTCTATGCCTAAACTGGAATAGTCCAGTAAGATTGTTGTCTGTGGAAAGTTACTATATCTCCATTGACATAACTACAGATATATGGGATCAGCAGTTAGCTTTTTAGGAGAATTAATACTTATTTAGTTTATTTTGGACATCACAGACATCGGTGAAGGAAAACATCGTGAGGAAACCTGGACTTATAATTAATATAAGTCCGTCTTCGTCGATCTTATTTATTTTTTGGCTTCCCCTGACACAACAGGCGAGACGACAAAAAAAAATCTAATTAGTTCGTCAGTTAGATTATCATAAAATATTTCACCCGTGTTTTTTCTTTTGTTACGTAAACCAAAATTTACGAAGATATGACGCTTTTAAAATACTCAATACGGCACGCCTAGGTATCATTTTTAGCTAGTTCTGACGTCACGAGCCCCCACTCCCGAGTTTTGATACGTTTTATCTTTTGTCAATATTCATTGATTTAAAAAAACAAAAAATACCTGTTCATTAATTTCCAATACTCTAACTGACGGACTAAATAGATTTGCAATTTTTTATTACTGTCGTCATGCCTATTTTGACCCTTGGCCAGTGGTATGTTAGGTTGTGGTGTAGACCCTCACCTGTCGAACAAGTTGATGGCATTGATGAGTACGTCGGCTGGCAGGTCGAACCAAACTTTGAGACATCTCAGCACGTGGGCCGCGCCGTCGCGCGCTCCCGTCGTCACTTCACCATTCTGTTGACAAATATATTACACATCACTACAAATTATAAAACAAAGCCCTCCGCCGTGTCTGTCTGTTCGCGATAAACTCAAAAACTACTGCACCGATTTTCATGCTGTTTTCACCAATGGATACGGATAGAGTGGTTCTCGTGGGAGGTTATAATTTGTCAAGTTTTTGAATACATTGGCTGAAAAATTATGATATTTGTTGGAGGGTTGCGGGAACGGGATCAAAATTTCATGATTACTTTTGGTCGCGATAACCCACATCCACGCGGGCGAAGCCGCGGTCATCAGCTAGTTAATATATATAATAAAGCTAGTGGCTTAATAATAACAGCCGCCCGGGTCGATCGCTAGGTTAAACAACGCTGGGTTGGTCTGTGGATGGGTGACCACCCGTTACATACCGAGTTTCCTCCGTACCTCGGAAACCACGTTAAGCCGTTGGTCCCGGCTGTCATTTGTAAATCATTGACAGTCGTTACAGTCGTTACAGTCGTCAGTGACCTGAAAGTCTGACAACCAGTCTTACCAAGGGGTATCGTATTACCCAGCGCTAATTGGGTTCCGGAGGTCAGATAGGCACTCGCTCCATATAAAAGTACATGGGACTTAAACATAACTGTCGAAATGTGGGTGTACTATTAGGTACAACTCTGCCCAGCCCTTCAGCGATTACAGACGTGATGTAATGTTATCCAAGTCTTCTAAATACATTGTAGATTTACAAACTAAATTTTGATTACGCAAGTACATACAAAATGTTCGCTAGTTTAGCAACGAGTTGACGAATTAACAAGTTTTGAAGGTCCCTTAGCATTCCTTATACGGATGGAGGTCAGGCTTCAACTGTGTTTATATTTTATTTACAACTAGCGGACATCACGCGGTTTCACCCGCGTAGTTCCCGTGGGAGTACGGGGATAAAATATAGCCTATGTTTACTCAGTAAAGACGTGGCTTTCTAATGGTGAAAGAATTTTTGAAATCGGCGTTGTTTAGTTTTTGAGTTTATTCATTACAAACATACAACACACACACAAAAATACAAATCTTTCCTCTTTATAATATTAGCGTAGATGTAGATTTACGATGTAAACTATGTTTTTTCTTTTCTGTTGCCATAATAACGCGTTTTCATATAATTCGACGAAACAATGGGGTTGGCCGGTGAAAGCTGAAAGAAGATGGCGCTAGCATAGTTTGTTCCCAATCTGACCAATGAGGTCAAACCATTTTGAAATATAAAATGATATAACCAGATTTTCAACCAATGACGATGCTTGGAACAAACTATGCTAGCGCCATTAGTTTCACTATTGCCATCTCCATTGGCGCAGTGGCCGAGTGATTGGCTGCTGCGCTGCGTGTCGCGGGTTTGATTCCCACACGGATCAAATGTTTGTGTGGCCTACAGGTAGTTGTTCTGGGTCTGACTGTTTGTGTATGTAAGTTTAAACCTCCCCAGAATTTTTGAGGCATTGTTCCAGTTTGACTAAATATGGGGTGTTAACAACCTCATCACGAAGCCGTCAACCATTCTCAGTATTACAACTTAAATTAAATAATACTACAACAATACAAACAATACAACTTTAATTAAATGATAACCATTATCAGTAACTCAAAAATTATTTTTTACTGGGAAACGACTTTTTCTTTTTGGGTGAAAAATCATGTTTTGTAGTAGAACTCAATGTAACGCACTCAAAACATTGTGCTGAATAGTACGGGGGTCGTGGAGGTGTTTAAAGTTAAAAATCTTACATTAAAAACTTGTATTTAAAAAAAACTTGCCAAAAAGTTGGAACTTTGACCCCCAATATCTCCGTAACTAGAAGGTTCCCAGGTATGGCGTAGAACAAAAAAATGATCGCAATGACGAGGAGAACAAGTGCCTTTCGGCTTCGTTAAGAGGCTGTTTACACCTTTTATTTGATTAGGATATACTATACTTTAAGAGTAATAAGTACATGTCAACTTAATTCAGAACGATTAAGATAAAAACTGCCGCCTTATTGGAACCTCACGGCCTTGACCAATAGAGGCGCGCTCAGTATATCGGCTACGCACGTGTTTGTTACGTGGTCTCATTTAGTGATATTTATTTATTTATTTTATTTTACAGTTTTAGGAAAACTTACAGCTAAAAATTTACACATGACAAAGAGTAACAAAAATATTTAAGAAGGCAGAGCGTTTGAAAAGACAGTGTCATAAGTAAAATGAGTTTCAAACAGCGCAAATTGCATTGAATTAGTTAACGTTATCAAAAAAGAAATTACAACGAGTCCTTTTTTAAATTTGAGATGCTAGTACTGAAAATATCGTATATTTAGCCAACACTTTTAATAAAGGATTGATTGAAGACAACTTTAGGATAAAAAAAAATATTTCTAAAAACTAGCCAAGTGCGACTCGGACTGGCGCATGAAGGGTTCCTTCCGTACCATCATAGTAGGGGAGCCCCCTTTAATTTTTAATTCTAGTCTACCTATTACGGTTCATGAGATACAGCCTGGTGATAGACAGACAGAAAGTGGAGTCTTAGTAATAGGGCCCCGCTTTTACCCTCTGGGTACGAAACCCTAAAAATGAAGACGTTGACATTTTGTTTTTCTTTAATTTTATATCGTTTCTATTTCTGTTAACCTTTGTCATCCCACTACTGGGCAAAGGCCTGTCCCCATGACTTCCAAATTCTTCGATCCAGGGCCAATGTGGGCCTGGCCCCTTATTCACAACGCTTCGATTCGATTTTCGATTCGGAAAGTCGTATGTCTATCTTTTTTTGACATTACGAAATCGAGCGAGATAGACATACGACTTTCCGAATCGAAAATCGAATCGAAGTGTTGTGAATAGCTATGCTGGTCGTTGGTTTTGTCCAGCTCGTCCCGCCATCGTTTTAATAACGTAATTTTTAAAATATTTCATGTATTTGGTTGTAAATCTAAACAAACTGTTTTCCATAGTCTATGTCTAAACTGGAATAGTCCAATAAGATTGTTGTCTGTGGAAAGTTTACTATATCTCCATTGACATAACTACAGATATATGGGATCAGCAGTTAGCTTTTTAGGAGAAAAACTTACAGTACCAGGGTGTTAGTATGACCATAGAGTTAAAGACGAGAGATCTTTTACTGGAACTTCAAGATTTAGCAGTTACAATACCAGATTAAGCTGTTAACGCGTGCTTACGTAGACCCGATCAACAATTAAGTTCCCTGTCTATACATAACATAACATAACGCCTGTAAACCATGAAGGATTAGGCAGAAATGTAATAGCTATTTATTCACCAAGGGGAGTAAGGCACAGATTACTAATCGAGTGTGCATTTGAGGCTCGACGCGAAGACCCACACGAATTTAGTCATCTGTACTTACCCTCGAGTGATATATACAGCTTTATACTACACTTGCTTACAACGTCATCAAGACTTTAAAAAAAAATGCGTTAGTAATGGATTACTACCCTGATTTTCAAGGCAGTAACAAAATTCCATTCAATATAACTGCCTAGATACTTTATAACTGCTTTCAAGCCTTTTAGTGGGGTAGTATTGGTACACTTACTAAGCAAGTGTAGTATAAAGTATCTAATTATACCCTTATTTCGACAGTTATATTTAAATCCCATGTAATAGGGGGCGAGCCTACTACCATCTAACCGGGCAGAAATCCAGACTACATGTCTTCTACTGAGATACTCTTGATGGAAAAACCTTGTAAAATTGGCCCAAATTGGAAATGGAACCTAGGTCCCAAGCTAAGCGCGCGACCACTAAAATGGTCATACTTGAACTGAACATTCGCGTCAATTAAGTATTTGTTCCGTGTCACGACGTTGCGTTGGAAGGCCTCCCACTAGGTGAACCGATGAACTGGTGAAGGTTGCGGGGATCCGCTGGATGCGAGTCGCACGGGACTGGTCAATGTGGCGATACTTGGGGAACGCCTATGTCCAGCAGTGGACGTCTTTCGGCTTAAATGATGATGATGAAGTAATTATTACCCGATTACGGCAAGCCAAAGGCTGGTATGATTTTAGCAGTCTATGTTTGTACGTTTGTATTCACGTATATACGGTGGAACGAGCTATTTGGTTTACATTTTTACAATTTAATTTGATGGTTAAACTGTAAACCAAATAGCTTGTTCGACCGTACCTCTGTGGCGCATTCATCCCATTTTGATGAATAAGGTGTCAATCGATTCGTTATTATGGACCGGGTAACATAGGCTACATTTTAACCAACTTCAAAAATAGTCGGGATTTTTAGTGGTAGTATTAGGGGGTATCCATTAATTACATGAGGTGTTTAGGGGGGGGAGGGGTTCGAACCGAATCACACCCAATCTCACGTGGGAGAAAGGGGGGTCTTAGCGAATGTCACGTAATTTCTTTTCCCGCAAAAAACAGTGAAAACTTGCGTGAAAACTAAGTAAACATTTTTCTCCACTAAAATATGGCTCAATCCTACACAACAATAATTCAATAATAAATGTTCAAAGAAAATAATTAAACTAATTTTTGTTTTTTTTTTGTTTTTAAATCCAACGCATTCAAGCACAGATTATCGTATATAGACTAAACTCTGCATTTATATAAATCTCACGGAGATTTAGAGGGGGGTAAAGGGGGCCAAGTCAAATCTCACGATAATTATCTCCCCTTAAGGGGGGGGTGGGGGGGGTCTAAAAATCACCAAAATTGTCTCACGTAATTAATGGACGCCCCCTTACCACATGAATTCTTGTTTCTCTTACCTCAGATTCAGCAGGCAGGCACAGTTTGGGCTGCGCCTTGTGCTCGAGCAAGAGATACTCGTTGAGCGTCGCGTACATCCTCTGCGCCTCCTCCTCAGGAGTGCGCAGTCGCGACGTGGATGCTTCCGATTGGCCAGCATCCGGGTGCCCCGCGCCCGATCTCAACATTATCGGGATTATTGGCGCGAGTTGAGGGTGAATCGGCACCTGTTGGGTGTTAAGAATGATTAGGACGCTGCTAAAAATAATTAAAACATTGATAATGGTTAAATTAAGATGTGCCTAGATTTATAGACTGACATTTTGGGGGTTCAGAAAATGGCATTGAAGGGAGTTATGACTAATTTAGAAGCTGCTGTGAATACTTGAAGGGGTGATGTCTTTTTGGAGCTAGACAGTAAGGCGCAATTTACACAGAAGAGACGTGGCGAAGGTGTGTGGCAAAAAAGAAACCAAAAATGAACCTTTAGTTAAGTCGCATAGCGTCGTTTTCATCGGCAAGTCACCTGGCAGCGCGGACGCATTTCTCTTTCCGAAAAAAACGACGCTATGCTACATAACTATTAGGTTCATTTTAGGTATTTTTGATTATCCGCCACCGCCACACGCCCTCGCCACGTCTCTTCTGTAACCGCACCTAAGTGAATGCGCGCGGTGATAAATCAGATGCGTTATGCGTCAAAATGGATTACTACGGTCTAGTTCATACATGTTGAGAGTGAATCATACTATTTTCCGTCGCTATACTGTCCCCTTTACAAAATTAAGGGTGAGTAAGCGTGTATTCTTCGACAACATCGAAAGTTGACACATAATCATACTACGATACTTAAGGTGGATGCTCCAGGGTGGCCCGCGAAATTCAAATTTTCTTACGTTTTTTGCAATTTCCAGGTCAGTGTCAGGTTGTATGTTGATTAAAATATGATTCGCGGCTGTAACACGTATGTAGTTATAGGATTATATTCATCAAAATCATCAATACAACCCTCCAAGCTCATAAAGGTGTAGGAATTTACTTTTTCAAGGTCAAAGTCATTCCTGCACCTTTATGCGCTTGGAGGGCTGTATTGACGATTTTGAACGTAAGAAAATTTGAACCTCGCGGGCCACCCTGGAGCATCCACCTTAACCTTCAGATCGTTATGATTCTAGTTACTAAAATGACTAGAACAGAACAGGTTACTAGAGTCCAGTTTACAGTCACCAAAAAGTTAGTTTGCTTTCCATAACTATTAAGGCCACCGCACACTATAGACAATACTGTCTTTAGTAAGACAGACAATAGGCGAGACGACAAAATAAAATCTAATTAATTAGTCCGTCACTTAGATTATGAAAAAATATTTGACTCGTGTTTTTTCTTTTGTTACGTAAACCAAAATTGACGAAGATACGACGCTTTTAAAATGTCTCAATACGTCATGCCATGGTATAATTTTTAGCTCGTTCTGACGTCACAAGCCCCCACTCCCGAGTTTTGATGCGTTTTATCTTTGTCAATATTCATTGATTTACAAAAACAAAAAATACGTGTCCATTATTTTCCAATACTCTAACTGACGGACTAAATAGATTTGCAATTTTTTGATACTGTCGTCATGCCTATTACCCTACTAGTGCGAGCGAGACAGACTAAGTATTCTCCATCGCACTAATAGGGTAATTGTCTGTCTAAAGACAGTCTTGTTCTAGTGTGCGGTAGCCTTTACTCAGAACTTTGCATTTTGTCCTGCCACGGAAATGTGTTGTTAAGAAAAAAGACAAGTATTTTTTCGGCCTGGCTTCTCGTTGGTCATTGTGTATGCCTTGAGAGTAAGGCCTCCAGCTAGGGGCATAAAACTTATAAATTAAGCGACCGCACGCAAAGGTGTCCCCTGTGGGATACGAGCCTCGGCTCAGAGCGTCGCTGGGGAGAGCAGCAAGTGGCCAGGCTGGCCCTGAGTGATATCAAAAAGACTACCAACTTAAATTCACCATTAAATCACAAACTGCCGTTCTTTATCATTATTATGAAGCTTGTAATATTAAAAAAATGTACAAACACCAGCATATCAAGCTACTACAATCTGTCAAATTTCGTTAAAAGGGCTATCACATTTTTTCTACACATCTTAACTGCGATTTTTGATGTGTGATTATGGTTTAGATATGACCCCAAAATTCAAAAAAAAAAAATATGCCCGAGAAAGTTTGATTATTTCTTTAATTCTTCTTCTTCTTTAATTCTTCTCTGTTACAGTTTTTTCTTGTTTTTGAGTGTTTTAAGAGTAGCACTCGAATACAAGAAAAAAAATTGACTTTAATTTAAAGCCCCCCCGCTTTAAATTAAAGTCAATTTTTTTTCTTGTATTCGAGTGCTACTCTTAAAACACTCAAAAACAAGAAAAAACTGTAACAGCCCTCTTAAGGTCCAGCTCCAGGCTCCAGGGTAGCCCGCGAAATTCAAATTTTCTTACGTTTTTTTGCAATTTGTAGACCAGTGCTAGGTTGTATGTTGATTAAAATATTGTTCGCCACTGTAAGACGATGTAGTTACAGAATTATAATCATAAAAATTATCAATACAACCCTCCAAGTTCATAAAAGTCGAGGAACGACTTTTGCAAGGTCAAAATCATTCCTCGACCTCGACCTTGCAAAAAACGTAAGAAAATTTGAATTTCGTGGGCTAACCTGACGCTTTCACCTTAATAGATTTTCAACTTCATCGCTAAAGCATTAAGTTCTAGGTTGATTAGCGGGCAGATTGATGTGCTGGCGTCACAAAAACATGAAAACTTCCTTACCTAAGCGAGTGCAAGAGCAATCAGCGGCTAGATGTCGTTGTATATGCCCGCACCGATCCGCCTTCAGCTCTCGTCCCGACGGTTTGAGCGACCGGGCGCGAGGCCCTAGTACCTGACACAAGAGAGAGCGCGGTCAACGCACTGCAGCCTGGGTAGGCCGCTGAGCGATGATACAGGGTTACGGGAGAAGGAATATAGGACCAAGGAAATAGTGAAGTTTCTTTAAAACAAATATCAGAAAACTACACTGGAACTTGAATTTAGTTCAAATATTACAAATAATTCAATTAGATTTCATTTAATAATTTCTAAATAAAATAATTTATGTTTTTGGCGAGATTCAAATATAAAAATACTGAAAAATTCGATAAATAAATACTGATCAATATGAATAGGAACTTTAAATTCTACGATTTCTCGGTAAGTTTAAGGATCTGGGGATGAAAGGATTCAGGAGCTATTATAGCTCAAGGCTACTAGGAACAATGTCTTGTTGAAAAACGATTGCCCAGCCGCCGATGCGCCTCTCAGACAGGTCAGATACAATCTACAAGCAGTGGTTGAGCACTGATGCAGGCCGTACAATGCGCTCTAGCGAGTCGCAAAGACACTAGCGTTTAGGAAACACAAGTAAAATGCCACGGTCTCTCCCTTAGCCCTAGTATACACCGAGTGTAACCTCCTGGTTTACTCTTTATACTATTTTTATGTGAACCTTTGACAGTTCTATCGCAGCAAGCGACGCGGGCTTCTTGACAGGGATTGATTAAAATAGCAGTAGAAAATGTTTTAAAGTTACCTGTAAAATTGGAACAGTGAATATGATTGGATTGGTATGAGATGTAATCTATAGCAAGAAAATGATGCTAAGTATAGTTTTGAAATCAACTAGTGTCTTTTGGCAGAAAAAAGGCATAATAATGATGCCTTTGCAATGCAAACGGACCCTTCACGAGCCGTCATTTCAACATGCAAATTACATTGGAAAATGTAAACCAAATAGTTGGGCGACCGTACACCAAACTAAGGTTATTTATGGGAAATATATATTTTTTTTGAATTTTACGTTACGTTTTTCCGTAGGACTCAATGTAACGCACTCAAAACGTTGTGCTGGTGGATACATTGAATAGTACAGGAATCGTAGAGGTTTAAAGTAATTTTGTGAAAAATTTGGAACTAGTGACCCCCAATATCTGCAGAACTACAAGGTTCCCCGGTATGGTCTCCGACAAAAAATGATCGCAATGACGAGGAGAACAAGTGTATTTCGGCTTCGTGGTACTTTAACACCCATTATGTAAGGGTACGATAAAAACTTTGACCAATAAGCTCATTATAATTCTTGAGTAATAGGGAAGTTTTTACAAGAACCTACAATATTTTTTGCACCCATATTTTAATGATATTAAAATGACATTATTATACATATTGTCGAGTAACACGAGCTGTTCGATGTTTATTATAGCTATGTGTTTGTGTAATATTATAACTTGTAACCGGAGCTTCCGTTTGACGTCGTATCTTTATCATAAGATGAAGTGCTTCAATGTTCAGCCAATAAAAGAGATAAGAATGCAGGCAGCTGGCTGCTAATTACATTTTAGGTTTTAAATTAAGGCGACTACTGGAGCTAAATTAGCAACTCTATTTGTGGTGGTTCAAACTTCGTTTGAAATTCTGTTAGAATAAAGTTCGAATCAGCTTGCACTACAAAGTGGTTGTTATGTCAGTCACTGCCCGCCGAATAGTGCGAAATGAGTGTTTTTTTGCGATTTACATAAAATCTATTGATTGGACTAAAAAAATAAACACTATCATGCTAATATGTTGCTTGTAGAACTATTAGCTAAAAAATCAGAATGATCGCATGTATTTTAGTATGGTTTTTACTCGTTAAAAGAAATTTTTAGAGATAAGCTAGTGATTTTATTTTATCGAGTAAAATTAGTTGTATTATGTTTTCAAAACACTATCATACTAGCCATATATCCTGAAGAATATCAAATATTTTTCTGGTTTTGTTTATTGCAGTGAATCATATGCTTTTTTTTATTATAAAGCTCGCGTTTAGCTCCTGTAGTCGCCTTAATACTGGTACTCATCTGTGCGCGAGTACCTACTTACATTCTTGCCTTACCTATGATTAGGAAGTTTTTGCATAGATGTAGTAACTTTTTCGACTCAACTTATAACTGTCACTTACAAGATATCTTCCGTGATTATGATACTTAATAAAAGATAGCTTGATCTCTGCGACAGCTGTCAGTGGCGAAGAAAAACAAACTTTTTGACAGCTTTTCTTCTCTACTGACAGCTGTCGCAGAGATCAAGGTTATCTTTTATGAAGTATAATAAAATTATTCCGAGCTTGTAATATTTCGACGCTTTTGTGGGTGTATGGAAAATAAATTGTTAGGTGCAGACAAATCTGTCTACGCTCTTTCTCAGTCTACGGAAACCGTGAAAGCCTCAATTAGGACAACTTATCATTGGACGTGACCAAAGAGATTTATAAGAATTATGGAGCAGACATTGGGAATAATGCCATACAATAAATTTATTGCTGCCTTGCATACCAAACTCTTTTGTTGACTGTACTTGATAATGCAATCCGGTTCGTGCCGTTTCAGATTATACAGGTTGGAATTTTTCAAAGCCACCTGGAGGGAAAGTACTCTAAATACTGGAGATAGCAAATTTTACTCAAAGGAAACATTCCTTTATTTTTAAAAAGAAACAAGTCTGCATTCACAGATTTTCGAAAATTCGCTACTACTGCTCTACCTGCCCTTCAGGTGCCATTGAAAGATTCCACCCTGTATATAATAATATGACAAAAGATACTGAGTAGACGCTCCAATATTTCGTATACTATTTACTTGACAGAAGCCATATTAATATTCATATTTCTTTATTTATACACAAACTTCCAATATACAATTATACATATGTATTAAAGCAATTAATGTGGATAATATTCAGTCATTGGCTTAAGTTGTTATTACTGCCATTCGCCAGTCCATATGGCAAATGACCTTTATGTATAAAATAAACGTAATCGTTGAACAACATTCTCGTTTTGAATTGTTAATTTTATTTGTAAGTCACTTCTAGACTTACTCGAGTTGTACGAAGTCTAGGTAAGACTAATTTTCTTTAATTGTTAAACTAGCAGACGTCACGCGGTTTCACTCGCGTAGTTCCCGTTCCCGTGGGACTACGGGGATATAATATAGCCTATGTTCACCGGAGATAGTGTAGCTTCCCAAGAGTGAAAGAATTTTTCAAACCGGTCAAGTAGTTTCGGAGCCTATTCAATGCAAACAAACAAACAATCAAATCTTTCCTCTTTATAATATTAGTAGTGTAGATGGGCCTGCTCTTGACCTCGATTATAGAGATACAGTTAGGGAATATTAAATTAAATTTATTGACTCACAAGTTGGGTATACATACAAACAAATTAAAAGAGTTATGGTACATGGTGCATCCACACCGCATGTTGAGGTAACGTTCTCTAACAATGTTAAGTACCCAAAAGTAAGGCAACATTACTTAACATAATATACTAACACGGCAACATAAATTATACAAACAATAAATAACACTTGGTAACGTTGCTCTACAAAAAGTAACTGCAGTGTGGATGCACTATAACCAAGTAGAAGTAGCCGTGGGCCAGAAGCTAGGTACAGCCTGTATCTTGGACGCCCAATATCTGCAGTAAAGGCAGATTGAATTGGTATGTTCACCCCCGAATACTGAAACGTCACTCAAAATTTAAGGGCTGCTTAACTTTTGAGCAGCTCCTAAACTTTAAATTTCGCATGGCCAAACGTCACTTTTGAGTATCTGTTAAATATAAGTACTACTTAATTTTTAAGTGACGTTTCAGTATTCGGGGGTCAGTGTGACAGCACAGCAAGACATAAGTTATTTTCCACTAAGTACGCGTCCGATAACCAATATTTTGAATGAAAATTACAGTTTGAAATTGTGACGTGCCGCCCACCATTTGGTAAATGGTAATTTGTTGGAATATTGCTTCACATTCTCAATTCAGTTGGGAATACCGTGGAGTTTTCGTTATCGAGTCCGACGGAACATTCATCGGGGTTTCCCTGAGGATTATCTTTTTAGTTTTGAGAGTAGAGTTTAACTTGATAGTCGCGGTCATCGCAGGCTATCCTTCAATTTTTTATCGTGGTTTCGTAAATTGTAGCAAGTTAGGCTGTATTTGAACAAAACTGTTACTCCTTGAATGGAAAATCTCCAAATACATAGTAGGTAAAATGACAGAAGATTAAGGCTGCGTTTCCACCTGAGACGTGCGAAGATGCGTAGCGAGGGATGTGTTTGTTAAGAACCAATAGAATCACTTCATTTATCTAGCCTCGCTCTGCGCAGCTCTAGTGAAAAGTGGAAACGGCTCAGCGGAGCGAGGTTTTTGTACATACAAAGCAAGGGAAGGATGTGTGTCAAGGATGTGTGCTAGCGACGGACGCGAGCGAAAAACGAGCCCGTTACACATTCTCGCACCACTCATCTGCGCACCGTTTCACAGCGTCGCTACGCATCCTCGCACCGCTCAGCGGCCTAGCACATCTCTCGTGGAAACGCTCCATCAAAGCGGAGACGAGCGGAGCTGAGAGAAGTGCAAGCTTCAACCAATCACAGGGTAGACGAGAGACCCGAAACTACATGTGATTGGTGCGTTTCCGCACATCTCCTTTCCGCTCCGTTCGCTCCGCTTTGGTAGAAACTGGGCCTCATAGCGTTCCACAGCCTCGCTACGCATCCCCGCACCACCCAGCGGCCTAGGCTGCGTTGGAAACCTATGTCTCTGTTGGAAACGCAGCCTAAAACTTCAGGGCGGAGAAGTAGTCCATTCAATTCAGTGGTTCCTGGTGTCAGATTGCCCTCTCTATGTTTCTGACATTACCATGCCCCGTGGCAGTTCTTTACGCTAGATACAAACTATAGGCGAGACGACAAAAAAATCTAATTAGTCCGTCAGTTAGATTATCAAAAAATATTTGAGCAGTGTTTTTTCTTTTGTTACGTAAACCAAAATTGACGAAGATATGACGCTTTTAAAATTCTCAATACGTCACGCCTAGGTATTATTTTTAGCTAGTTTTGATGCGTTTTATCTTTAATCAATATTCATTGATTTACAAAAACAAAAAATACGTGTCCATTCATTTCCAATATTCTAACTGACGGACTAAATAGATTTGCATTTTTTTTTGATACTGTCGTCATGCCTATTGTAGCAGTTCAAGATCTTCCTAATAAGTTGTAAACGAACACGCAAATTTCGTTCTGCATTACATAAGAGATACGGTTTTGATATCAATATTTGTTTTCTGATAAAAATCCACAAGAACTGGAAACGCACTGAATTGTTTTTTTTTTATTAATTGTGAACTTTGATCTAACGAAATATCGCACGTGTATTGCAATGCGGGATTGGCTGAAATCTGATTCGCACTTTGTCATGCACAAACAGACATGATGATTGACCTGAAATATTACACTTCTATGTTTCACAGTACTGGCTGTAAGAACTCCGAACATGAACAATCAAAATCAAAGCATTCATTTCAAGTAGCCAGTTATAGGCACTCTTGAATTGTCGAAACAAAGACAACAATAAAATGTAGCTACAGTCCCAGTCACAAGGCATGAAAACTGTGAAACAGAACATTCACAGTTTTAGTAGTTGCCCATTCCCTAGCTTACATCTCTATGGAGAAGAACGGGCAAGAAACTCCATGGACATCATTCTTTTAAATCAGAATATTTTTACAATGTACACTAAATACTTATTTCAGTTTACTCGTGTCAATTCTCATTATAGGATTCTGAAAATACGTCTTGGTCTCATTTAATGTAATCAGGGACTACGTACATGATACTTTTTAGAAAAGACCAATTCTAAGATCTAATCTAATTAAAAGATCTAATTCTATCATTCCTATTCCACGAGCTATCAATAAAAAATATTTCCGAGATTAATCTTTATTATCAACGAGATAAAGTCTTATCTCAACATTTTGGCTTGAAAGCGGCTCGGTAGCCTTCTAGTCTTAAAGATATGAATAAATAACTTTTTTTTTTGCACGGTTAATTACAGCTAAGTTAATACATTACTAAAATTTTGGCCCTCCTAAGATTCGTGTTTTGGAGCTCGAAATGTGTTTTTTTTATATTTACCCGACTGCGCCAGAAGGAGAGTTATGTTTTCGAGAGTATGTATGTAGGTATGTTTGTATATGTATAATAGTTTGGCACGCTCTGTGGCCTGAACGTTTCGGTGGATTTAGCTTGAGAAGTGTCGTTAGATTCGTATCTACTGTGAGAGTGACATGGGGTATATCAAAATAAAAAAATACAAAAGGCGGATTTTTGGCGCCAAATTCAAATGTTTGGCTCGCTCTGCAGCCAGATAAAGGGCTCATCATGAGGATTTTAAAATGGTATATCTAAGTAACTAAAAAGTGTAAAATAAAAAAATAATTAAAAAAATTAAAAAACCCGACTGCGTAAAAAATAACTTTAAATAAAAACTGAATCCAATATGGGTCCCGACTGTTGCAGTCAATATGTCCTGTTTCCTGAACTTGTTTTTTTCTTTTAGTTTATATTTAAAGTTATGTTTTTTTTATTTTCTTTCTTTTTCTTTCTTACTATTATTAAATTTGCTAGATGTGCCATTTTAAGACGTCAAAGATGAATTATTTCCACATCTTTTGGTTTCACTTTAACCCAATTTTTACCCGACTAACCTAGAAAGTAGGGTAGTGTATTTTCGTAATTAATTTTTAGTTAAACATAAAAAAATATTTCTTTTCTGTATTTTTTTATTTGCTATCTATATATAGACTACATTTTTTCTAGTAAATATTCAGTCTTACCTAAAAACACGGAAGCCACAAGTACTAAAAATTCAAATAAACCACGCACTAAACAGTTGATCGCAAGGAGCCTACCTAGTTACCAACTTAAATTAGCATTACTAATTAAAGTAGAAATTAACGTGTTGAATACATAATAATATTATCGTTTAAGTACTAGGCGTAACCAGTTGCTGGCACGTAATTGGATGGGCTCGCCGAAATTATACTTTATGCGGTTGAGAAAGAAATTTCACTTTCTTTGAGTTGTGTATGAGTGTTTCTATTAGTTTTTCAATTAAATTATGTTTAATTTATTTATTTATCTTTAATTCAGGTAGAACCCATAAATTTGTTAGTATTCCTTAACCTATGTTAGTATAATAGACTAAAACACACTATTACTACTAATACTTAATTACGCCACCTCACGGAGACACCTGGCAACAGTACATGCACTGCGCACAGGTGCCCCATAAGGTGGCCTTCAGTCTTACTAGCAACAATGCTCAGAAGACTGTTGTCGCCGCCCCGCATCCGACGCAGTAATGAAGCGGATCTTTTACGAATGATCGCAAAGAAGTCGTCTGTACGCGCTGCTGCGAACATCCCTGACGCGCTACAGAAACGAGGCAGCGACAGCAGTATTCGGAAAGCATTGTTGTATTGCACACGCAGGGCATTAAACGTTTTCTGCGTGTATCTGGTCCACAGACTGCAAGTATAAAAGGTCTGGCAATACGCCCTAAACAGAGTAATCTTTACATTACTGTCGCACTTGAATAATTTTTAATTGTGTTAAATTCCTTGTAATCAAGAAGCATTAAGGTGGAAACCCCAGTGTAGCCCGCTAAATTCAAATTTTCTTACGTTTTTTTTTGCAATTTGCAGATCAGTGTCAGATTGTATGTCGATGCAAATATAAGTTGCGCAAGTAACACACATGGTAGTTACAGAATTAATCTTTAAAATCATTAATACAACCCCTCTAAGTACATTTTACCCCCATTGAATGACTTTTTCATGAAATGGTTATGTCCCCATCATTACAAATGACTTTACTTAAAGTACTTACGGGATGATATCCGTGATTTTCACGGATCATGGTGGTGATTTTCGGTGATCACGGATATCATCCCGTAAGTACTATAAGTGTAGTGAAGTCTAAAACAGTGCACAAATGACTTTTTCATGTTATTGAATGGGGTTATTGGCATTAACTTTTACATAATCCTTTTAAAACTATCAGTTAGATCGCGCTACCGAGTTCATAAGTCATGGGAGCAACGACCTGGCTTAGTATTTATACACAAATACTGACATTTCAAAACTACCCTCACAAAGGTAGCATTACATTCTACCTACCCGTTTTCGCTATCTTCAGGTTCGCGCTACTGAGTTCACAGGAGTCACGGGGGCAATGACTTGGAGAGTGGTCATGCACTGTGGCTTAGATAAATTCACTTTCGTACGAAAATCACAGTTTTACTCGTTATTATAATTGTATAATGTAGGTATATATTGCAGTTTAAGTGTGTTCGTTTGGTATGTTTAGATATGGTGAAGAGTTGTTGTGTTAGCTCCAAAATATCCAAGGTACGCCGCCCCAGGCATACCCTACTCATTCCCGATGACCCCATCACCCTCATTCAAGAGAGCTGTAGGGAAACCAGTACTAGTAAATTCCCCATTAAATAATAATACGACCCAGCATGATCTTTGCTGCCCTCCCCTCAATGACACACTAAGCCGAGGCCCGATCCCCACAGGGGGTGCCCTTAGTGATGTTCATTTAGTTTAAATCCTTAGTTTGTAAGCCCTGGCTGGGGGCCTTAAAGTAATTTTTGGCCACCACAGGATAGTTCGGTTAAGCAGTTAGGCAACCTTAGCGAGTTGCAACTGCGAGTGGTCATACCTAAAAAATAAAAAAAATTAAAGTTGTTGTGTTATTATCCTACTATTATACATAGATGTTTATTTAACTGTACTTACATTACTTTATTAGAAACTAAACATCACGCCTGAAATCCACGAAGGGTTAGGGAGAGGTGTACCTAATAGGTACACCCACATTTCGTTTAGTTCAAGTCCCATGTAACATAGGGGGCGAGCCTATTGCCATCAACCGGGCACAAATCCAGACTCCGTGACTGCTACTGAGAAATTCCTAATGGAAAACCTAATTTAACACTTTGCCCGACCTGGGAATCGAACCCCCCGAACCTCATGCTCAGTAGTCGCGCTTGCGAGTACTAGACCTTCGAGGCAGTCAAGTCAGTCAATTTATTAGAAGCAATCTTAGATTAATTACGGGGCTGACAACACCTAATTTGTTGAAATTGATGTTATTTAAGCAGTTTTTTTAAGAAAATCTATTTGTTCTACTAGCAATTTTGAATTACAGTCCCCCTATTTGGGGGAATTAACATAATTATGTACGGATTTTCGTCATTTTTGAAATGAGAATTTTCAGAATCATACGGGTTTTTTTCATAGTTCACTGATAAAACTGAGAACCATTTTCATAAATTATTTGAATTAATGTTGATTGTTTCGAGTCTAAATCAACAATTGCTATTGATGGAGATAATAAGTTCAAATTCTGACCCAGTTGAACTATTCGGTCATTGAAAGCTACGTCAGCGATTAAAAAAAAAATGGTATTTAACGACCCGCCCTTGCTTTGCACGGTTTGGTTTATAGGATTTGACTTGCTATTCCAGACTATCTATCTCTATGCCAAATTCCATTCAGATCCGTTCAGCCGTTTTGGCGTGATTGAGTAACAAACATCCATCCATCTATTTCAAACTTTCACATTTATTATGTAAAATATAGATTACTGGATTGCGAAAAGTAAAAAGAAAGGTCAGATATACATAAAGATAGCCAAGCCATAATATTTATTTAATTTTTGTTATGCTTGAACTGCGCAAAAAAACTTCGTCCACATTAAAAACAAACCCAATCACAATAAACTTTCATAAACAGAAAACAGTTGATTATTGCTGCATTGCAATATCAGTAGAAAAATACCTTTTATCTTCAGAATAAACATAACAAAGAAAGATAAAGAAAGGCATTGTTGAATACTTGCAGTTTATAAAAACAATAAAAACCATGTAATAAAAAAATAAAAAAAACCGACTGCGTAAAAAATAACTAATAACTTTAAATAAAAGCTGAAAAGAAAAAAACAAGTTCAGGAAACAGGACATATTGACTGCAACAGTCGGGACCCATATTGGATGTAATGATTTTAGTCTAGATTATTTAATGGGTCCCGACTGTTGCAGTCAATATGGCCACAGAGCGTGCCAAACAATTATACATACTCTCGAAAAACATAAACCTCCTTCGGGCGCAGTCGGGTAAAAACAGTATGAACATAATGCTTTGAAATAGGTGTAACTGAAAGCGTGACGCTGACGACTGGCAGGGGAGAATGGAAGAAAAAAAAACTTGAGAGGTGTCAAGGGACACCCGGATGGAACGAAGTAGTGTATCAGATATTTTCGCCATTTTTTTTTTTTTTATTAAAAAAAATAGTAATAAAAAAAAAAACTGGCGAAAATATCTAATCGAATATCTGGCTTGCTTTCTATAAGAGAGAGAGACAGACAGAGAAACATGCGCACGCCGCACGGCTTACAATAGCTTACTAGCTATAGTAACTTGCTAGCTGTAGTATAGTAAAAAGTGTCGTTACAACTTTTCGTCTTAATTTTTTCCGTCTAGCCCCCTTTCTCAACGCGCGATAAGGAACTTCGTTTCAAATCGTGTTGCGCCGACCCCAAGTAACATGGGACAAGGGCACGAAGGCCGGAGGACACGGTGGAGGTCTGCCCCGCTTGGGCGGAGCAGTCTCGGTCTCCTCGAAACGGCGATCGGCGGCGTCGACCTCTCGCCCCCGGCCCTGGTTCAATCCATGGTCCGAAGCGAGACGGAATGGGACGCCGTCACCTCCTGCGAAGCAGTCATGCTAGCGAAGGAGGTGGCAGAACGTGAGAGGGAGAGAACCTCACGTACCGGCCGCCGCGGGAGACGCCTCGGGCGTCGGGGGCCACCGTAGGCGCGGGCCTGTGGATGGTGAGCTATGGGCTAGCTCGCCGTCCGTCCGTCTCATGATGACAGGCCGTGACGACGGCGCGTTCGTGTTCCACGCGCGCCTCGTAGAGAGTTAGCATAAAAGAAGGTCGGCAATGCCTGCCGGGGCTGCGGGACTATTCGAAAGAGATACCGTGGTCCCGGAACACAAAGGGCAATGAAGGAACATGGATGGGTTTTAATCAGTAAAAGTCTGACACTCCCTTCTGCTCCGCCCAGAGCGGGAGGATTCATTTGATGATTTCCCATTAAAAAAAAAAGTTTGTGGTATAAATAGTGGTCCAACGTTAAAAGGTGGCAAACAATTCAATGAGACAAATAAGTCACCGACTTCCGAAAGTAAAGTTATTTTAGACTTTTTTAGAAGTCGGTTTTTTTAAACTGTTATTTTCATTATCTTAAGGAAGAGCAAACGTTTTCGTAAAGGTGAGTTACCTTGTAAGTCTACAACTGTACTTATGTGACGATATTTTAAAGCGAAACTTATTTACATTGTTTCCAACGTATTTTGTGCAAACAATACAATAGTATCATTCGTTATCTTTACGCGTGCGATATGTGATAAGCAGAGCTGCAGATTTAGTGTTCAGTTGCTGAAAATCACGTTTAGCTTAGTTTGCTATGTGGTCAATGTGTTTGTTTGTCTAGATATTGAATCACGCCACATTAAAGATTTTAGATAAAAATCTATTTTCAATAGAATATGCTGGAGAAAATGGGGGTGGCCTGATGTGACCTAGCATGGAGGCCATGGAGCACGCTTGCCTAGAAGACACCGATTCGAAGTCGAACTTTGAATAGATCCAGATTATAATGAGCGCTCTTTCTTCAACGTGAGGTTGCGCCTAACCTGGTGATTTTTATGCCACCCATGGGCCTCTGACTTGGCTCTACTCTACATGTCGTCGAGAAATTCCCTCAGGCATGCTGGTTTCCTCCCGATGTTTTTCCTTCACCGAAAGCAAGAAGTGATTATACAATACCTACGCACATGAATCCGAAAAACCAGAGGTGCGTGTCTAGGGTTAAAGCTTGAGACCTAGGACTTGGCAGTCCAATGGTCACATCACTGCTATTATATATCATGATCTGTCGAATCGACCGATTCGGTCAGGACGCCATTGTTTAACTATTGTGTCTACTTCATGAACATTCATATAATTACCTATTTTAAGATTTTTTTTCTAATATGGCAGATTATATGTAATGGATTAAACCCCATTTATATAGGATCATCCTTTTTTTAGAAATTGCAACATGATCTAATCTTAATCTACAAAATGGAGCATCTCCTTTAATAGAACAAATTATTTTCTTCCAGTTGATCAAGTTTATTAATGACCGAGGTAAAATTTCGGTTTCTAATCTAATTTCTCTGGAAGATAGCATACTTGTTTTACGCAGCATTAAAAATTCTAAAAGTAAACTGAATCGCAAAAAATATATTCTGTATATCTGCTACTTCGACCGGGCATCGCCCACGTCCTACTACACAGAATGTTTGAAAACAGACTATCAATAGACCAAACAACACTACTCTTGCGAAATGCATTGCGTAAATATTATGCAGCATTGAGATGGCACGGTGAGAGTACTTTGTTACTGGTTTAATTGAGATAGACTACTTAGTTTTAGATTTGGATAGTAGAGGTCAATGACAGTCATCATCTGCGTAGCCTTTTTGATCGGCTTCCAGTCTAACCGGATGAAACTGAATACCAGTATTTTACATGGAGCGACTGCCTATCTGACCTCCACAACCCAGTTAGAACTGGGTATTATGATTATATGATACAACTTTGTAAAGACTGGTTGTCAGACTTTCAGGCCACTGACTACCTGTTACGACTGTCAAAGATCTACAAATGACAGCCGGGATCAGCAACTCGAATGGTGAAGGGCGGGCATTTTGAGGATTACGGGTATTTTAACCGACTACAAAAAAGGAGGAGGTTACCTATATTTACGTGTGTATGTATTTTTTTTATAACACAACAATGAAAACACAAATAAAAAGAAAAACACAAAAAAGTGAAAAATAACTTTAGCTTGAGAAGCCGGTGACAAAAACACCAAATCAATCAAACAAAGGTTTGAAGCTTTTTGAAATTTAAAAATTGCTGAATGCTGATTTGGTACTATGCCAGAAATTTGATATTGTTTCAGCTTTAAGACCAAAAATATTACAGAGACCATTTCCATCAAAACTGCTAGATCTGGCACGATCACCACAAAGTACAAAAAGAAAGTAGCAGCCAGCAGCCACTATTCATATTCATAGTCAAGCCATAAATCGATCGAAACAAAAACACTTCTAATCTAAAAGCAGTACGCGGGTAGGCGTCGAAAAACATCTGAATTTCGATAATACGTTGTTTTCATTCGCGGAGTCAATGAACCTGTGCGAAATAGTCGGACCGTCAGACGATTGTAACCGTTAAGTTTTCTAGAAACGCGTTATTTTTGTAAGACTATGAATATGAGTTGCAAAATATTTAAATACGTCATTGGAAGGGTCAAATAGAATATTATAAATATTTATATTTTATGATATACACGTACACTTTTAGTTACGAGACATATATATGAGTTACAGAAGTGTTTTGTCTCATTTTGGGACAAAACTGGCCCCCTGAGACAGTGAGGCGGCAATCTGCGGGCCTAAAATGGCCGCTTTAGCAGAATCATTAAATAAATCACGTTAAAAATTTTAAATTCTTAAAATGGACTTTATGGTATAACCAGAAGGTCCATTTTAATTTTTTTTTTTTTAACGTGATTCATAGTATGATTCTGCTAAAGCGGCCATTTTAGCTCCTTTGACAGGCCATGAAGGAGATTAGGAACGAAGCCCAAAAATGGAAGAGGGACGCGTGGGCTCGCGAAAGACGTAAAGAATAAAGGAACACTTTAAAATAGAATAAAAATTGAAAAAAAAAAATGTTTTTTTTTAGAATAGGCAAATAGTAGGTCTGAAGAAATATCAACCACGAAATAATTTTTGTTGGCAATCCACGCCGCTTTTGGTCAAGATGCGAGCCTCTCCAAAAAGGGGCTACATAATCGCCTCAACATACCAATAGGCAATAAATCGTCATAAATGAATAAAAACAAACAACAATAAAGCGGTGGTTCGCACAATTTCCCTCCTTTCGGCATCGGTCCTAGTGTCGGCGGGAAAGCGACTAGCTAACGAGGCGAGGGAAACTATTAAGGTGACACTAGTCGACATTTTGTCCATAGAAATTTCGGGGGGGTATTACTCCACTGTTTGACACTGTACATCCAAAGTTGAACATGACATCGTTTTGTCTCATTATTAACTTTGTCTGTGCGGAAACAGTATAGTAAAATAAAAAGCCATTAAAAAGTTACGAGCTACAAAAGATTCGTTTTTATTGCCAATTTTAACGCAACTTTGGGCGTAAATTAGTAATAAAAGAAGTGTCAAATTTCCAAAACAAAGTCGGTACCGACAAAGCACAACTATCGAAAAAGCCAATAAATTTTGCTTGTAATTGATTTATGCATTGGTTTTTTCATAAAACTCGATTTTCCAAAGGCCTTTTAGTATTTTTTTACGCGCGCTTTTTACTTTGAATTATCGTGCATCTCACTGAACTCACTCTGTCGGCCACTATGCCAGGTGAGACAGCATGCTTTTTGGCCACGCCCACCAATGAGTTCGAGCCCGTGACTAGTGTCACCTTAAGCGAAGCTTTGGCGAGCTAAACTATGTGGGTTCACATCGAAAACTACGGACGGACGACCGAGTGAGAGAGCGAAAAATCGCCAAAGCGGGCGGGCGAGCCGAGCGAGCATCGTTTCACCTCTTTTCATACTACGGTTCACACTGCGAGAACTACAGAGCTAAGCTACGATAGCGAGGTGAACAAATAGCATTCCCGGCATCGTCGGATATTTCGTTCGCATTGTTTGTATCGCTGACGTAGCTTATTTTATCTCTGTAGTTTGCGTTGTGAACCGAAGTATGTAAAGATGTGAAACGATGTTCGCCCGGCTCGTTCGCTAGCTGGCGGTGTGGCCTGCGCTTTATCGACGCTCACTTAGCGATAAAAACACTCGCCGAGACATTCTCGCTTGGTCAGCCGGCAAAGTTCTCGGTAGACCACTTTTCCACCTTATTACTAAAGGCAAAAGATGAAAACGGGTGGCCACCAACTTTGTTGGGTGTAATCGCCTGTCAACCAGCGACAAAACCCGCTGCTCGCTAAGCTGTTTCTAATAGCAAACTCTACTCGATCTTCTCGCTAATCGTCGGTGCGGTGGGTCCGGCGCCTTACGATGTTACTGCGCAGCTCCAAGCGCGACTTTCACTCACACTGGACATACTTCGAGCAACAACCATTGTACCGAGAAATTCAACTCAAACACACAGTGTGGAAAATACTTTACAGTCAATAACTGTGTACATTGGCGGTGGGAACTCTCGCTGTTCGCGTTAACTATAGGAAGATATCTTTGAAAAAACTTTTACTTCATGGATTTTTTTACATCGGTCGAATAGGCGAGACGACAAAAAAAATCGAATTAGTCCGTCAGTTAGATTATCAAAAAATATTTGAGCCGTGTTTTTTCTTTTGTTACGTAAACCAAAATTGACGAAGATATGACGCTTTTAAAATTCTCAATACGCCACACCATGGTATAATTTTTAGCTAGTTCTGACGTCACGAACTCACGAGCCCCCACTCCCGAGTTTTGATGCGTTTTATCTTTGGTCAATATTCATTGATTTACAAAAACAAAAAATACGTGTCTATTAATTTCCAATACTCTAACTGACGGACTAAATAGATTTGCAATTTTTTGATACTGTCGTCATGCCTATTATGAGATTATTTTTTCGCCTACGTATTCATCATTATCATCATGCTTCTGTCCTGATTATTTATTTGGGGTCGGCGGTGGTCTTCTTCTTCCATACTTCTCTATTACTCGTCATCTCAGCAGTCACCTCCTTTCCAGCCATATAATCATTCACACAGCCCACGATTTTTTTACACCGGTCAAATTTGGGATAATTTTCCCAATCAAACTTGAACGTAATGCTTTAGCGATAAAACTGAAAATCTATCAAAAAAATTTGACAGATTGGCGTTTGTACCCCATTCGAGAGATGGCATGCAAGTTGTCACGTACTAATTTGAAACGAAACAAATAGTTTAATATTTTATACAGGAAACTGCGTATTACTTTCCGACCATTATAAATAACAATAACAATTGAAAAGCGACAAAATTAGCTTATTGTTCAAACATAATGGGCTGCGATTAGATAACATAACATGGCACAGAATATTTTTACCTTGAACATTGATGGTTGCCAAATGAGATCATATTGTGTATTGTGGTAGTGGCTGGGTAATACACGGTCCCCTGATATAGCTTAGGGAATAATTACGAGCCACTGACCATCAAACGGTGAAGGAAAACATCGTGAGGAAACCGGCATGTCCTTGAACCAAAAAATTCGAAGACATGTCACATCTACCAATCCGCACTGGGCCCGCGTGGTGGATTATAGCCCTTTCCCTCTCACAGAGAGGAGGCCTGTCCCAGCAGTGCTAAAATAATATTTTGGCGCTTGACACTGCAAGGGGCGTTGTTAGACATCACGCCTGTAATCCCCGACGGGCAGGGCAGAGGTATTCCTAATAGTACCTACCGCTATTGCGATCTTAACTGGCACCAACTATATACCCACATTTCGTCAGGTATGTTTTAAGTGTCATGTAATAGGGGGGCGACCCTATTGCCATCAACCATCGAAAACCTAGTAACGATTAGCCTGACCCGGGAATCGAAGCCAAGACCTCTGGCTCAGTACTATCAGCCTACAGAACTACACTACGGGGCGTATGATACGCCCAGTTTCGTTTTTATAATAATGTAGATAACAATTTGATGTGCGATGATCTCAGGCACAGTGATCAGGATCACGTAGCTTGCAAAATTAGTCAGAATACTCGTCATAAACTCTATTTTAGTGACATCATATTCGTCCTTTTCCCGGTAAACAGATGGGGATTACGCAGTAACAACTAAAATAACATTTTAACCCGGCTAAGAGCATATTTTTACCACCATATTTTTCAGCTCATTATTTAAATAACGTGTTGCTGGTAGTTATTTTATTGTTGTACAAAGGTTTTTTAAAGACTTATCAATCACTCATTAAATATTCAATGAAAATAAAAAAAGTGTAAAAAAAAATGTTTTATTTTTTTCTTAATGAAGGCTATGTCTACTTATTTGGCATTATTTTCCGATTCCCAGATCTTTAGCCATATTAAGGGTTAAAGCATTCTACAAAATTGCTTTAATTTCCCTATACAGTTATCAATAAGCACATTTGAAATAGAGACCATTTTATAAAAAAAAACCGTTAAAACTGAAATTCGCACGAGACAATGACTGGTTTCAACTTAAGTATATATTTAGCCGGTCAAGCGATTGCCTAAAATCCGACAGAATCCATATTCCATGGTTTTTATATAGTTTCGAGTACATATTTAGGGTTCCGTACCCGAAGGGTAACCAACAGGACCCCATTACTAAGCCTCCACTGTCCGTCCGTCTGTCTGTCAGTGGGCTGTATCTCATGATATGTAGACAGTTGAAATTTTCATAGAATGTGTATTTCTGTTGCCGCTATAGACAACAAATAATAGAAATAAAATTAAAAATTAAAGCGGGCTTTCCTACTACGATGGTAAGGAACCCTTCATGCGCGAGTCCAACTCGCAATTTGCCGTTTTTTTTTACTCATAATAAAATCATGTTCAATGCAACTGTCGGGTAAAACTTGATTAATAAAAAAAATTAAACAATAAGCAATTTCAAAACATTTTGGAAAGTCACCGTCCATATTCCACAAGAATATTAACAAGGCAGCAAGTTAATTACACAATTGTGACGTCAGCGAACATCTCCAACACCTGTTTAAGGCGAAGACGACACTTATGTAAGCGTGCGCATCGCTTATGTGACACTTCGTCCGAGAGAAAATTTTCTCGCAGCAACTACTTCTTCTGTTCGTTCAGGCTCAGAATGCCCTTTGGTTTCGAATAGTCCGTTTCCCGAAATGCCCACCCCTGCCCTCCCGAAGCGACTTCCTCAAAATGTCTCTTTCCTTTATTCAGTTTAGGAATGAATAGCTCAAGCTAAAGTCTCGTTAAGGGATATCGTGTTATCCAGGTAAAAGGATGTGGAGGAAAGATAGGCAGTCGCTCCACGTAAAATACTGTTGTTCAGCTGCATCTGGTTAGACTGCAAGCCGACCCCAACATAGTTCGGAAAATGCTAGGTAGGTAGTTGATGAGGTCAAGCCGTAGGAGAATTATTTGATAGTCAATCATGTAGCAGGGCTGACTGTCAGGGCGCGAAGACCTTGTAAAGACTCTTCTACTTTTCAAGTTAAATTAACACTACCGACACATCCTCAACTTACCCCCTCCCTCCTCTCCCTTACCTATCCTTTCTTTGTTTTTCGTCATGTTTCTATTAAATCATCATCAAATCACCCTCTGCAGGGTATAGGCCCTCCCTTTTTTCTGCCATACTTCCCGGTTCTGTGCGTCCCTTAACCAGGTGTTTCCTGCGACTTTGACGATATCGTCGACCCAACGAGGTTTAGGACGGCCGGTTTCTTTGTTCCTATAGGTACTAACAACAAAGTGATATATCTTGAACCGGGAAGCCTTTATTTAGTTTTTCCAAAAAGGAATTTAAATAATTCGTCTTCACTTTCACCTTTAAATGTAAATTAAAACACAAATTAGCATGTTGTTTTGACACAATTCCATATTAATACGAATAGTAGAAAAACTTCATTGATAAGTCGTATCGAATTAATTTAAATAGAATACCATAACAATCAGCGTAAAAGGTAGAGCACATTTTAGGCTGCGTATCCACCAGAGATGAGCAAGGATGCGTAGCGAGGGTTGTACCTTATACCTAAAATACCTCAAGCTGTGAAAAAGAAGCGATATTACTGGTTAGTTTCACACACATCCCACTTGCTCATCTCTGGTGGAAACGCTGCTTAAGGCTGCTCAGACACTGGACCGTGAGCTATGGGAGTATGGGCTAGCTCGCCGTCCGTCCGTCTTATGACGACAGGCCGTGTCGACGGCGCGTTCGTGTTCCTCGCGCGCCTTAAAGAGAGTCAGCAAAAGGAAGGGGTCCGCAAGGGTCGATGCCTGCCGGGGATGCGGGACTGTTCGAAAGCGATACCGTGGCCCCGGAACAAAAAGGGCGATGAAGGAACATGGATGAATTTTAGTCAGTAAAAGTCTGACAGTCCCTTCCGCTCCGCCCAGAGCGGGAGGGGGTCATTTGATGATTTCCCATCCGAAAAAAAAGGGCTGCTCAGACACTGGCCTCCTCTCTTTCAGAGTGTGCTGTAATCCACCACGCGGACCCAGTGAGGGTTGATAGATATCCCATATCTTGGATTTTTTCGTTCAAGGTCAGGCCGGTTTCCTCTCGATGTTATCCTTCACCGTTAAGAGGGTGGTGAATGGTGATGGATGAAATAAATAACACAAAGTTCATTTGGGTTCGAAGAACCAATAACACCAATAAAGTTGGGATCCATTACTAAGTTCCTAAATTACAACGATGTTTAACTTTTTTTTTATAGAAGACTGCTATTGTACTAGTATTCATGTTGACATCAAAACCTATGAACTTTAGTAGTTCATTCACTGTAACAATTTGAACTCACGACCCCGATTTTAATCAGCATATTGTCATTATTGATAAGTGCCTATTTTAACATCTGTTTTGATACTATTTTTTTTTTAAATTTATTTATTGGCAAGCATTAATGGCAACAGGTGATTGTTTTTTTTTTAATTCTATTTTTATCTTTAACTGACTTGATGAACTCAAAAACTAACCAAAATAACAGTTCTTATTCAAAAATATTACCATACAGTGCTACAATGTCAACAATTAACCGTTACAAGATGGCCGCCGCCATCGACAACAGAGCGTTCCAAATTCAAACGTACTTTCGTCTATTTCGGGAGTATTTTGGCGCGAAATTGGGACGGTACTGTTATGAAAATAATTGGTGTTCCGTTGGTCTTTTGTGAATTATGATTTGCATGTGTTTATGGTTATAAATATGTTGTTTTTTTTTTGTTTAAGTGTTTTTCTCCCGCAAAGGCTTTTCGGTTTAGATAAATTGTGTTTTAACAATAATTAAAACAAATGCGATAATAATAACGTTAAAAATTGCGGGAGCTGACATTTGACTTTTAGAGAACCGGTAACGGCTTGCTTATTATTGCGTTATGTTCAAGATACAAGATAAATAAGATCTTAAAAGCAAATAGAATAACACATCTGCTAGAGATGTATAAGAAGGGTAGAGAAACTTTTGCCCAATGTGGGATGTAACGGGCTACAATCATTTTTGTCTAAAAATTCCACTCCATTCCCAAGTACAACATAGATTTTTTTCCACAAATCCACTCAGTACTTCAGATACCGGAACACAATCGTCAAGATTACAGATAAGAATAATCGCGAGCCATCAGCATTTGATTCGGTTAAAAATATACTGTGATGACATCATACCATACCGCTCAACTGAAACGACGTATCTATCCACTTTGATTTCCGTACTTGTAGATGGAATAAACATAAATGTGATGTGTTAGAAAATGTCGAAAACGAACATACAAGAAATGGAATCATAGAGAGATAGCATACGAAGAAAGGTAAACTATGACTTGATTCACCTTCATATTGTTTCAAACATTGATACCATCAAGACATCAGACGACAATCAGTCTTCTATAAAGGTAGGACCGTAGATAAACAAAAAATAAACAGCAAACAACATGACCATACCGCATCGTCTATCTAGACCCTAGACCGACATACTTCTGAAGTTCTACTAAACGCTTTAATTACTTCATTTACGGCACCTCCACAATTTTATTAAACATTGTTGCTCCACCACGATAAAGAAGATAACGTTACATAAGTATTTGGCACAAACAAGAAACGTCAGTTTTAACGCGTTAAATATTTTTAGAAGCAGGTAATCCGCGACGAAGGGGCCGGCTGAGCGGACGTATTCAAGTTCAGAAGAGGCACACAAATAACTGGTACCGTGGCCGGATTGAGATTGGTTACGCTTTAAGGAATCTTTTCAGATGAGTCATAAGGAACTGGTGACTAAAAATAAAATATGTTTAAAAGACGTAGAAGTACAGATGCAGTGAAAATAGGAGCATCAATCAGCTTATAATACTATTTTATCAGCAGTACCAAAGACCTAAAACTGGCTTTATCCAAAGAAGGCAGATGATTGTCCCTTTCCCCCAAAAGCAAGAATTCGAATCATACAATAACGCGCTGCATAAGGTCTTATAGGAAGATGAGCAACAAACGCCCTTTTAGAAGATAAAAATAGTCGAAAGGAGGTCTACGATAAAAAACTTACGCTAGAAAGTTGTGAAGGGCAAGCGATTCGAAGACTCTTTTATGTAATTTTAACGTTTATGTTGCTAAATCCAGCCTAATTTGAATAAATAACTTTTCGATTTTGAAAAAAGCAACACAACATTACCTTCGGATAATCAACAGGAGCTGACCAAGCTCGCAAACTCTAATGCAACTCAATTGCATTATGTCATGCATGAATCCTTCAGCACGAGTTGACCTATAAATCCACGTCTAATTCGTCTGGGGGGATCAGTAATAGTTCAGGAGACAGATGATTGCAGTCAAGTTAACTGAGGTCATTCAGAAATAACCGAGCACCTTGGCCTGCATGTGTGAAATGTCCTCAATGAAACTGGTCAAGGGATTTGCTTGTAAACAAAAATGTTCAAGGGACATGTTTGTTTTTGTTGGAGAAAACTTGTTGACTGAGACTTAGAATGAGGGGTTGTGAAGCGGTCTAGATTTGACTATAACAGGGCCTTTTCTAGTTTTACTGAAAAGAGAACTACTATGTTATTTTCGCAATATCGTCAAGATAACGGTAGTCCATTACTCGGCAGGATTAACGAAACTGGTAGGGCAGGCATATATTAGCTAGAAAACCAGTTATATGGACTCGCTTTGAGCCGGAAGGAAACTGAAGCACTTGAAGTGGCTTGCAGAAGGTCATTTAAATGATCGATCTTGTAGTTCTCAAATCTGATTGCCATTCTATGACCTTTCATACTCCGTGGGTATTACTGAGTATAGCTAATGCTCAATTCGATAGGAAACGCAACCCATGGGCATTTTCAAAGCATTGCGTACGGATTTTATGTAGTGTTAACTGATGAAATTGAGACATGCCCAAATGCTCACGTTGCATTGTAAGCATTGGTACACTGGTTGGTTACGACATGGAGACATCGCGTTTTGTATTCGGTAAGCACAAATCAAGGTCATGTTTTGTGTATTCAACAAAAATTGCTGGCCAAGGTTTTCTTCTCAAAACTAAGAGAAAACTTGACTTTTTTTACACTCCGAAGAGAGAAAAATAAGATTCGTTCTTGCATTTATACCGAAAATTCTTTTTTTTTTATAAATCTAAAATAATGTTGGACCTACTCGGTTACCTAATTACTTACTTAACAAGCCTAGTGAAACTTTGTCGTCGTAGTTTTAGCAAACTAATACAATATAACATTTGTGCAATATTTGTATCCAACAATCGTTTGTGTGCGCGTGGCATACTAAATAGGTAGAATAGGTCAACGGGTACTGTCTGTTGGTAATAGAGATAGTGAATTTGCTTCTGATCTGCACGCAATAGCCATTTTGTGCCGGGTTAAATTAGAAGGGTACCTTGAGAGCTTCCAGTGGGTCCATCTGCTATACCGAGAGGCATCCTAGACTGACTCAGTAACTGGGTTTTGGCGATCAGAAAGACAGTCAGTCACTCTTCGTAATATTCAATTGTATCCGCCTAGACTGGAAGCCAATCCGAATATAGTTGGGAAAAGTCTAGGCAGAAGTTGATGATATCATCAACTTTCTTCCGTTTGTAATCCCATTTCCATACTCCAGCCAAAATGGACACAAATATCGTCAGTCGTTCATATTTGAAAATAGCACGTAAACACGCCATCTTTGGCGAAAGATTTGGATCTTTCCATAATATCAACAAGTAACCTTGGCAAGCGATGACAGCAGGAGAAAAGCTGAAGAAAATATTTTTGTTTTCACACGTAATCACCTTATGTCATGATCGTAATGTCCCAATGGCGATGTACCAGTTCAAAGCCATGGACATTTGCCCAGTTTTTTTTTTTTTTTCAAACTTCAAGGTCAGCCACTTGTTTTCTATATTATGAGCTCAGAGTCTCGAAAGATCGGCTGTCAGTGTGTGGGTAAATGTGGTATATATTCTTGCGTTCGTAGATGACGTAGTATGTTGTCGCTTGTTATTTTGCTGACGATGTCGCTTGATATAAATTGTTTGTTGAGAATATTTATCAATACTTGAAGGTTTGTTAGTTATTAAATATTCATTTGGTTCTTCCGTATTGCTTAAAATTAATAGCCTGAAGGATTTTTCTTTGATTTTGTTGCCTGCGACCTTGGTGTCATACAAACTGCGAGAAAAAATCCGTTACAGCCGTCAGGATATAGTGGAGGTTCCATTAACCCGGTTTTGGGCCAGCTTTCACAACCAAATCTGAATGAGAAAACATATTTCGAACATGATTCTCTCTCTGTCTTCTTCATACGATCAACAGGAACAGAAAAATAATTAAAATAAGTTTACACTATACGGACTTATTCGTTTACATGCAGGTTTTAGTGCACTTTACACATCCTCTAAAGAACTTTACCACGGGGACTGTATTACACATTTATGATAGAGAAAGATAAGCATCTATTTTCAAACACTGAACTGCGTTCTAACTTTACAATCATTATCACATTTATCAATTTAGGATGTAATAACAAAAACATGTATACGACGTCATGTTGATGAAAATGTCACCTTCAGATAATTTGCGTTCGCTCTCTTGGAAAATATTCAAGATGTATTATTAAAGATGTTTTCTGTTATCAACTAGCAAGACTTTTCCTTTTTATCTCTACCAGTACTGCGAGTTTTTTTTTTACAAGATTCAAGTTGTATATTTTTAAGACAGGGAATAACACTGGACTGTCTCTTCATCAATAGACCTCTTTTTTATGCAAGTCAAACAAGTCAAGCAGGCCAATCTTCAGTTTCTGACGGGCTATTCAAAGTAAGCTGGATACGAGTCGCACAGGACCGGTCAATGTGGCGACACTTGGGGGAGGCCTATGTCCAGCAGTTGACGTCTTTCGGCTGAAATGATGATGATGATTCAAAGGATGTCTTGATATCTTTTACAGTAGTTATTTTTATCAATCTTTCACTGGATGAAAGTAGACGAGGATAGAGTTGTATGAAGTACGCAAAAAATAACATATCATCATCATTCGCTTGCCCTTATCCTCATTAATTTGGGGTCGGCGCAGGATGTCTTCTTCTTAGATACTTCTCTATTACTCGTCATCTTAGCCGTCACCTTTCTCGCCGCCATATCACGCAAAGAGATGCATATGTCCAGTAAAAAACTGCCACAGCTCGTAATGAATCCCAACAACGCATGAGATGTAGGTACTGATCATACCACCTTCAGAATCGTAGTTTTGAAATTGCATATTAGATTTGAATCATCTATCAAACTTGCAGTTTCATTGAAACGATATTGCTTATAATTCAAGGGTACAACTCGGCCATGGAAATTGTTATTACTTACATTTTATTGCGTGTATACTATTACTCAACGCTGTTACCAAGTTGGCTACAGCGGTATCACTTTACACGGGTTTATCACACCATATCTAACGGTACAGCGAGTTTGATGAAATTGCATGTATTATGTGATAGGTATTATACAAAGCACTCGATTACGGCATTGATTTTTATGCAAATGGAACGAAAATGTAAGCCCACTTAGGCACGGGCGATTTTTTGATGCGCTAGGATGCGTTTTGTTTGATTTACAATGCTCGGCTCAACACTGAGTTGAAAATGCAACGGTTGACGAGGTCTACCTCGAAGATACACGAAGCAGGTAGGCATATGGTGCTTGGTTGGGACTGGGACTGTTGAAATGTCTCACGTGCCTGTAATTACACCAGCACCCGTACTCTTTACACCAGAACACAGCTACGCTGTTCGGTGGTAGAAATGTGCATGAAAGGAACGAATCTAAACGTTCCACGTACCTTGGACACGGTAACGCAGAGTCTAGCTGACCAATTCTTTCTCAAGGGTGGTACGTGTAGAAAAAGGTATGGTGGTAATATGTTCTACCAAGATGATCTCCCCACAGAGCTCAATAATTAAACTAATAAAAAGAGACTGGCCATATTTAATCGCCCAAGCTCTTCACCTTGTTACGAGGCCAATCTGTTTTAGTTGTGCAGTTGACCTTAAATCTTCGTTTTCCTTCCTTTTATTGTTTGCGTATCCTATGACGTTATATGCTTATATGGTTTGCCGTTTACGGTACAGATTCACCAAATAAGGAGTGATTTTAGTTAGAATTGAAGCCATTCATCCCTGCCCTCGTCCCAATTTATTTGGGGCCGGCGGAGTATGTCTTTTTCTTCTTTCATACTTCTCTATTACTCGTCATCTCATCAGACACCTCCTTTCTAGCCATATCGTCCTTCACACAGTCCATCCATCGTTTCTTTGGTCTTCCTCTAGAATTTAGAATTGAAGCCATTATAGGCCCTTTACAACTGAGTACAGACAGACCAGGTAATGCAATTTTAAGTCCAGATTATCCATGCCAGATTTCGCCCGGATGTTTCAGAGATCGTATTTCTTAATATTGTATCTGCTCCCTAATCATCAATAAACTTTTCCTAAGTAAATTGGGATCGGCTTCCAGCCTATCCGGATAGCTTATACCAGTATTTTAGATGTATTTCCCATTGTAGGAGCCACTCAAGTACCCTATTTAAAGACAAGAATCCTCAGTTCATATGAGCTATCCCTTTTAGAATCGCGTCACCTTTTCCGTTCCGCTTCATGTCATTATGTTCTTATCGCCAACGGTTACGCTCGTTGCTAGGCAACAGACGTGTCAACGTCAGGCGTTGACGCGGGCGATGCTAATGCGTTTCGAGCGCACATGTAACCTTATTTAAAGCTACTACTAAGGATTGACGTGGTTACGTACAAACAGAAGACGGCCGCTCTCTATGTTCTTGCACCAAATACACGAATGGTTACCAGGGGGCGTTATTGGTGCTTGCGTTTATGATTATTAGCATTCGCATTTAGTGGCTGAATGTGAATCTTACTACAAATAAATGAAAAAGTAATTAGTGTAGTATGTCTGGGATTCATTCAAGACCGATTAAGACAGAGTTTATAGACTCTCGAGTACCTAAAGGTATTCATTAGCTAATACTTCAGATCTTAAGAAGGAATGTAGCATTAGGAATTGCTCCATAGCAGCTCACTTCGGAGTCTGGTATTGTGCGCGTTTAAAGTAAAGGAGCTCGCTTCTTCATAATATGGATGGGAGTGATGCATAACTGAACTCTTGCCGGAACGCCCATACCCATCTGTTCCGATTTCCGGTACCTCTGGTCGCTTGTCCAAGGGGATGGTGAAGTAGACCGTGACGTAACGCACCGGATCAACACAGGATGGATGAAATGGCGACAGGTCACTGGAACAACTTGCGACCCACTGATGCCGCTCAAGTTAAAGGGGAGAATATACAAGTCCGTGATTAGACCTGTCGTACTGTATGGATCGGAATGCTGGGCTGTGAAGAAGATGGATGAAAAAAGATTGCATGTAGCGGAGATGAGAATGTTGAGGTGGATGTGTGGTGTGACAAGAATGGATAAAGTAAGAAATGAGTATGTTAGAGGAAGTTTGAAACTTGCGCCAGAAAAGTTGAAAGGGAATCGACTGTCTTGGTATGGGCACGTGATGAGGAGGGAAGAATCGCATGAGACTAATGGAGTGATGAATATAAATGTGGATGGAGAGGGAGATGAAGACCAAGGAAACGAAGGATGGATTGTGTGAGGAATGATATGAAGGAAAAAGGTGTAAATGATTGCGTGACGGTTGACAGGGGAGAATGGAAGCAGAAGACGTGTTGCGCTTCCTGCCCTTGTCCTATGTTCCTTGGGGTTAGCGCAACACCTGATGATGATGTATAACTGAACATAAGACTCGTGCAGACCCCGGAAAATTCGCGCGGACGGGAATTTAGGGACTGTTTAGGTAATGTTTTTGAAGTTCCGCAATATAATTCACACCCAAAGAATAAATGAATGTATTTTATTTTTCTTCTATTTACTTAATTCCTCTATAAAGACTGCTCACACAAAAAAAAAGGATACACAAGCAATAATTATTCAAAAAAACTTCAGTCCAACGAAACAAACCACTAATTCAAACGTATAGATAATTAACTGAATACATTACAGTCAATATAAAAACGCAAACAAGGCCAGTTGGCTTGCGTACGTGAACAAATGGAAGGGGGGGGGAGGGATAAAAATAGGTCATGAGTTTGGCGGAGTTTATTTTACGTCCTTTTAAAGAAACATTGGCTGGTTTGAAAGAAATTTTTGTTCTTTTACAAGAACAATTTGAGCGAGAATTGGATATTTTTGTAAAGTAATTGTTCTTTTGGAAACCCAAAGGGGGTAAACGAAAAAGGTTCCAACGGAAAACAGTATTTATCCTACCAATATGTTTTACTAGCTTCTGCCAGCGGCTAGGCCCGCGTGAATTTTGATAATTGTCCCATGGGATCTTACTGTCGGGATTAAAAGTATTCTATGTTTTAATCCAGGTTATAAACTAGCTGTGTGCAAAATTTCATCCAAATCCCTTAAGTAATTTTTGCGTCAAAGAGTAACGAACATCCATACATCCTCACAAACATTCGCATGTATTATATTAGTAGGATGGTCACGTCACCTACAATAAGATTTGACAAATCTTCCAAATTCTAAAGTAAAATTCCGTATTCTCTATTGGCTACGCAAAATATCAGCCATTTCCGAAAAAAAAAGTGTGCTACAGTGCGTAAGAGATGGCAATAACATTACCATATAAAAACTACCCGTTGAGACACCAAGGCAGTCTAGTTTTTTATTATATAGTATAGTTTAATTATTATTTAGTACAGGTTCTTATTATGTAGTTTAGTATGTACTAGCTATACCCGTGTAGCATAATTAGCATTACCCAATGAATTAATTCTGTAGGGAACTCAGGGACAAGGCCTTCGTAATAAAGGGTGTAAAAAACCTCTAAACGAAGTCGAAAGGCACTTGTTCTCCCCGTCATTACGATCATTTTTTTGTTCTACACATACCTGGGAACCTTCTAGTTACGGAGGTATTGGGGGTCAAAGTTCCAACTTTCTGACAAGTTTTTTTTTTTTTTTAATACAAGTTTTTAATGTAAGATTTTAAACACCTCCACGACCCCCGTACTTTTCAATCCATACATCAGCCACAATGTTTTGAGTGCGTTACATTGAGTTCGACCACAAAACATGATTTTTCACACTAAAAAAAGTAGTTTCCCAGAAATAATTTTTGCGTAAAGTTAAGAGTTAGAATGCTTGGTTGACGGCTTCATGATGAGATTGTTTACACCCTATATAGTACACAGAATTTACGTTTATCTACGTCAGACGTATTTTATTCAAGGTAAGGATAATATGGTACGTCTGACGTCATCCGACTGCCCGAAACTGGAATATAGGAAATTCCCTTGTGGTTTTAGCTATCGTAAATCTGGTTTTATCCGCTTCCGAACCGGAATTTAATTATGTAAGTATACGTGTACGGAAAGGCTTGGAATAATCCAGGTATTCCGTTCAGAGCACCAATTTGTAAACCTTTTTTATGTATGTGGTAGGTAAAAGTTTTTGCTCGCGGCTTCGCTCCCTTCTTGTACGGTAATTAACACACGGAAACGTTTTTAATGAACTGTACTAGTGTTATACTCGGGGATAATGACAGCTTCCCGTAAGTGAAAGAATTTTAGGAATCGGTTCAGTAGTTCCTAAGGTTTACCCTTACATACAAACTCATTTTACCTCTTTATAATATTAGTATAGTTTCCAGAGCCTACATTACTTTATGTTTGCGGGCCTACATTACTTATACCGACAGGAGGCATTCAGCATTTACACAGTTCTAGACGGAACAGAACGCCACCTGATAATGACAGATTTATTTTGTTCATCTGTCATTTAGTCGATTCTTTCTTCAAAGAAACCCGTTTATGCGGTAGTCATGCTACGCGGACAGAAACAACTATTTCTCTTATTTCCTTCAGCCAATTTATTCGTCTAAGAGTCACATTATTCGATCTACACAACTGTCTCAAACTATCCCAACTATTCCGTAGTTAATCAGGTGAAAAACCGCGAAATTCAATTTAAAATTTGCAGTTTGCAGGCCAGTGCTAGGTTGTATGTTGATTAAAATATTGTTCGCGACTGTAAGACGTATGTGGCTACAACAAATAGTGATTTGGCCGAATATCGGCCAAATCACTATTCGTTGCATCTCTAGTTTCAATATTTTGCACGTTCGCAGCCATGCCACTCGCACGTTTTCTAGTAGGTGACTGCATGACTATATCTAGTCTTGGGAAGGCTTAGGTCGGCTTGATATTGCAGATGGGTTTATATATTTTTTTCGCTTGGTTGGCAAACATCTTTTTAAGATAATTAATAGTAAAAAAAACTGGTTGGTATGGACCTTAAGGTGTCTGTAAAGATGCGGAAAGCGAAAAATTTGGAGGCCTGTCCAGTTCAGTGGACAGCCATAATTATGCTGAGTATAAATTGAAATATCCCTTGTCGGATAATGCTACTTCCTACTAATATTATAAATGCGATAGTTTGTGAGGATGGATGGATGTTTGTTACTCTTTGACGCAAAAACTTCTGAACGGATTGGTATGAATTTTAGCATACAGATGGTTTATAACCTGGATTAACACATAAGATACTCTTTAATCCCGGTAATATGTTCCCGTGGGACAATTATCGAACTGCACGCGGACGGAGTCACAGACATAACCTTACAGTCTCCACTAAAACCTCAGCAAATCTAACAGATAACCAGTCGTACCGGAGAGGTTAAAATCGTAAACTCGTAGGCACCTAGGAAACCCCAATGTCCAATCATTATCAACGGACAGCGACCAACCGGCAGTTTTTTATCAATACTTTTTATCAATCTACCTACATGGGGAGACCAGTCACAAGGTCTTTCCTATTTAGAGCGACAACCTCCTTTTTCAACACATGTAACCTACATAGGTTATCAATTATTGTGGCCGGTCGCCAACTGGTTAAAATATAACCGTCATTTTTCTTTGGTGACTTTGAAGAATTATTTTTAATTTCATTCTGGAACTTGTGGTTAAAATTGGGGCGAAGAATGTGGTTTGTGCCATTTTGGATGCGATACCTACCATTTCGTCCAGAAAAGCAAGACAGGGTTACAAGCAAATAGAGGTATGAATAGAACCGTGGAAGAGGTAGGGATGGTGAAAAAAATATATCGATATTTCGATATATCGTCAGTTTTCGTATGATTATTCATACTTAGTCCCAAAGCATTCAAAATTCGTAAAAAACAATAGACATTAAGAAAACAGTATTTTTTATTAATTATTTATCATCAACTTTGGAACAATTAAACAGAATTGAAAAATTAACATAACAAACAAACAACAATTGAAATCAAAATCAGAAAAAAAAAACGAAATTGATACGAATTCGATACTCTAAAATGAATATCAAATATATCGCGATTAAAAATTTCGACGATATTTATATCGTTAATTGTAAGGAAAAATATCGATATTTTTATACATATATCGTTATTTTTTGCCCATGCCTAGGAGGAGGACAGTCCTCAGATGGCAGTGGACAGTAAGAAGTGGAAGCAAGGACGACTTTGATCTGTAGTGTGAATCAGCTCAAGCTTGGGTACTAGACGAGGTAGCTACTCACGTCACAACTTTAACAGGTTTTTGTGGCCTAAGGAGTATAACTTAAAACCTCTTAAGGTGAAAGCGTCAGGGTAGCCCGCGAAATTCAAATTTTCTTACGTTTTCTGCAATTTGCAGGCCAGTGCTAGGTTGTATGCTGATTAAAATATTCCTCGCGACTGTTAGATGTATGTAGTTACAGAATTATTATCATCAATACAACCCTCCCTCCAAGTGCATAAAAGTGCAGGAATGACTTTGACCTTGAAAAAGTCTGGGCTGGTTGGAGCATCCAAGAACTGCAACAAAGTATGCTAAAAAAGGTCCTTTTAATTATTATTACCTATTGGGGCATTGATTTCAATTCAAGGCAACTTCGTTGTGCGCAAAATACGCGATATTTAATCCAGCACTTGATTAAACACGTTATGCGCGTTACAATAAGAAAATGTGGTTTTTAAAGCGATAATAAACGTCATCATCTGCGCAGTTGAAAATAAATGGATATATGCGAACTTTCTAGATCTTCGGAGTACATCTTCTGCCTAGCCTTTTTCTAACTATGCTGTGGTCGGCTTCCAGTTTAACCGGAAGCATCGGAATACCAGTATTTCACATGGAGCGACTGCTTATCTGACCTCCACAACCCAGTTAGCACTGGGTAATACGATACCCCTTGGTAAGACTGGTTCTGGTCTAGATACATCATTCACAACATTTCCTGAACATGAACGGACTCCGCAAGCAAGCAGGCAATCCCTCTGATTGACCCTCAGGTAGTGACCTTGAAAAGATGGCTAGGATAGAATGAATAGGAAAAGCTGAAGACAGGGTGTTGTAGCGAAGCTTCAAGGAGCTCCATGCCCAACACTGGATTGTGACAGGCTAAGTAAGTGTTAAGACACGACAGATAGCTAGAGAGTCAGTCTTTTGTATAATCCTTTGTGCAGAAATTAACTGCAATGCGCTTATATTATGATAAAATTACAGCAGTTTATCGGCCATCGAATGATGATCATGCTTGACAAACAAAAACAAGCGAAGTTACGACCTTTAAAACGTCTATCACAGCGACACAGCATGACTGATTGAAATTCTAAAGTACTTTAAATTGACTAATTTTATATCGTTTCTTTATTATCGTACAATACCTTTGCTTTATCATATCTTGAGTAGATAAGGTTCATGTGCTTAAAGTTCTAATAAAATTCTACATCTTTTTTTTTACTTTGAAAGACGAAGTGTCGATGTAATTAGAGGCAAGCATATGACGCATGTCAGCTTTGTCCGTGGTTTTGCAGATGTTTATAGGAGGCGGGGACCATTTTCCACCAGCCCGAGTAGCAAGACCACCGTAGGAACGGATTTCTTCGAAGAAAGAATCGACAAAATGACAGATGAACAAAAGAAATCTGTCATTGTCATTTTGCCGATTCTTTCTTCGAAGAAACCCGTTTTTTGACGTGGTCCAGTGGAAATACGCGGGCAGGTGTTTGTCGTCCAATCAGTTGTATGGAACCTTTTTTTTTTTGGTTGGGAAATCATCAAATGACTCCTACCGCTCTGGGCGGAGTGTCAGACTTTTACTGACTAAAACCCATCCATGTACCTCCTTCATCGCCCTTTGTGTTCTGGGGCCACGGAATCTGTTTCGAACAGCCCCGCAGCCCCGGCCAGTTGTATGGAATCTTAACGTGGGACCTCATCCGTCCGCACGGATTCACTTTTCCATGTTCTTATTCCTTTCTTCGCTCAGAACCGTCATTTGCTAGAGCGAGAAACAGAGCGTTCGAACTACATCAATGCGTTTTAAATCCCCAAATATCATCCCCATAATATCTAATAGTAGCGACTGAAACAAAAATGTATCTTTAAAAACATAAAGATTAAACGATTTTCACATGTCCCACACGTGAGCGTTGTTTTTATTTCGACTGTTTAATTATAAATGATTAAAGGAACTCGTTTCGCGATTGTGAGCACGTTTGCTGTTTGCTCGCACTCAGTTTCTCTGTTCGTCTGATTACCAACTGTCGTGCATTTAGGCTATTTATTAATTGAGAATGTGGGAATGTGGCAGGGATATTTGAAGATCGGAAGTTAGCAGGCGTTCACAGGCGTCACCGTACTTTGGTAGGCTTTTGGATCTATATATCCGGTCATGTCGGTTTGCCGTCCCTAGCGCAAATCATATTTTCATCAACATAATAAAAAACAGTGATCTGCAAATTGCAAAAAAACGTGAATTTCGCGGACTACCACCCTTGCGCTTCCTTACCTAAGTACAGCTGGAGACACGTGAACCTTGCCCAGCAACAAGGGACCAAAAAAACACCCAACAACGATTACAACGAAAGGTGGTCATTAAGTGCGTACATTTCGGCATCAATGTGCGTACTCGAATGACTGGAACAGAGCATATGGCAAGCGGCAGATGGTATATCGTATATCAGCTGCCCGACTATTACGTTTTTAAGGCTTGTTTTGGCTTCCTTGAATTAGCCGTTGGAGCTTACTTAGAAGGAAAGGGTTATGGCTAATTTCTTCAGCATTTTGGCAAGAAAAAATGCAAGTGCCAGCCAAACTTTATCGGCTAAAACTTGGCTTAGCAAAACGTTTAGCTATTTTACCCTCTCCCTAGAAGTCCGTATGATACGCACTTAGCCGACTGGTTTTTTTTTCGCTAAGACGAGTAAGGGCCTGCCTTCATTTAGATAGATCTAGGAAAGAGAGAAGAGAGGTACCCACATCATTTTGGCTGTCGAAGTCCCATGGAGCCTGTTTAGATCGTCAAACTAAAAACTTAGTCTTTAATACGGCCGTAGTTCACATTTCGCAACACGGAGCGGTATATTTCAATAATCCTCACTCGACGTACACTAGATGCGCAGTAACGTTTCAACACAGTGTTATCTGCCCCAAATTTGGGCTTATCGGTTTAAAACTCCGCCGTTCAAAAATAAAATTTGTGTTTACTGGTAATACAGTGAACGTGACTTTAGAGAGGTTGCGTGTTTTGTTTATGGTTTAGCTTAGGCGTAAAAGGTAGGGGATAATGAGGTTTTTGTAACGTGAGACCATAAAGGTTACAGATAAAGGTATTGTCCATGGATAGCTGACAGGGTTTCCAGACAAGGTCGAGTAGGACAGAAATCTCTTTCGGTTTCGAAACTAGAGGTCAACTACTAGAAACAAAGACAGCCAGAGGAGAAATATAAGATAAATATTAAGTTCTTAAGTAAACAAGAGCTGAAATACTCGTACTAACATTGCACCTGGTCAAATATTGGTCTTTGAAGTTTGAACATGACTGCTCAATACTGCGTTTTTTTTAAATCTTCAAGCTAACGACAGCTATTTATTCGTTTCCAAACTGTGCGCCCGATGGTATTCCCTCGGGCATCAGAGGGGTTCCTATATTTTAGTAGGGAGGGAACCTGGTCTGCCTACATAAATACCAAAAAGAAAAAACAAAATGGCGGATGAGTAGGCAAGCTAAAATATTCCTCAGCGGTTTCAGGCAGTGCTGCAGCCGTAATATAATTTAAGAATTTTATCAAGTGGATTAGCGACCCGCCCCGGCTTCGCTCGGGTGCAATGTAGCATAAATACATTATTAACCTTCCTCGTGTACCACTATCTATTGCTGAAAACTGCATTAAAAGCCGTTGCGTAGTTTAAAAGATCTAAGCGTACAGACAGCGGGAGCGACTTAGTTTTATACCATGTAATGTAAAGATTCAGATTTAGTTTACCACGCCTCTTCAAGATATAAGCACCGTAAGCACGCAGTCACGTAGCCAGCTACAGACGATGGAAAAACAGGTATCCAGTTGTTTCAGACGCTCTTATAAGGTGGTGGCCTTAATAGCAATGATGTAGGTATACCTCTGTCTAACCCTTTGAGGATCCAGGCGTCATGTTATTGTTACTACGTCTCTCGTCAAATCTTCAAGCTTTATGCATGCACGCAGTCACGTAGCCACATTGACAGGTACGACGCGTAAAAGAAGAAGTTGTAACTTATAAGGTGCTGGCCTCAATGAAAATGCGGCCAATGGGTATGTGTGTTCCGTAAGAGACGATTAATGCCCTATTCGTAGGTATAAGTCTTGGTAGGAAACTAACTGACGATTTATGCGAATATTTAAGACTACATATAAGCACAAAATAATAGGCATGACGACAGTATCAAAAAATTATAAATCTATTTAGCCATTGGAAATTAATGGACACGTATTTTTTGTTTTTGTAAATCAATGAATATTTACAAAAGATAAAACGCATCAAAACTCGGGAGTGGGGGCTCGTGACGTCAGCACGAGCTAAAAATTATACCATGGCGTGACATATTGAGAATTTTAAAAGCATCATATCTTCGTCAATTTTGGTTTACGTAACAAAAAAAAAAACACGGGTCAAATATTTTTTGATAATCTAACTGACGGACTAATTAGATTTTTTTTTGTCGTCTCGCCTGTTTTGTAGAAATGTTCTCATCAGGAGGTCAGATAGGCAGACGCTCCGTGTAAATTATTGGTATTCAGCTGCATCCGGTTAGACGGGAAGCCGACCCCAACATAGTTGGATATAGGCTAGGCAGATGATGATGAATTGCTTTGTTTATGATAGGTAAGGGTAACAACAACGAAGACATTCATGAAATGTTTCTTTTTAGCTAATCTAAAAAAAAATTTTTTTTTTCAATCAACCAAAACAGCTAAAATAACAGACAGCAATTTACTGAATAGACTTTATAAACATGTGAAAACATGTTTATTACAAACACACACACACACACACACACATGTACACATGGTTATTTACAAACGTCAATTTATGCAGGAATTGTCTATAAACCCACATTCTACACACGGGAGCTCTTTTAACGCGACATTTTCAACTCTATGCATTGACTCCAACGTTGATAATCCGACAGAGCGCCCGTGCGGACATGGAACCGCGCACTGCTTTTTCAGCTCTCGGCGTTGAGCCGATCCTTGACAATCGCAGAGCGCGCTAAAATCCGTGCGAACCTGAGCGAGTTGTCCATTGCATGGACTGAAACGGGCTTTTATTATTTCACTGACAGAAACCTTTGAATATTTATTGATAATGTAGCTAGGCGTCAAACCTACGCATCATTAATTTAAAACTGCTATTGTTTATAGTGACGTCATTCTATTACAAATTACTTGTTTTTTTATATGATAAAAATAAGCTAGCGGTCATGATAGAGCAATAATGCAACAATTTACGCACTAGCATAGATTCGTTTTTTTTGTATCCTATCTCTTAGACTAACAGGGCCGAAACAACGGAAAGGTCTACCAAGACCTCAGTATTTAAAAAAAAATGGTAATAGAAAAATTCAGAGATTCTTGCAAAAGTATTAATTATGTTTGCTTTACGATATACTGATAATGTAAAAATTTGACTTCAATATGACGCAACCGTAATTTTAAAAGTAATAACAATGCAGGCATATAAATTAAAACCTTAGTCACCCTTAAAAACTGATGCAACTGTCAAAAATAAATTAAAAAGTAATAATGACTCATCTCTATGGTATGACTCACTACAGAAACTACAGATTCAAGACTGCATACCTTATTTGGTAGTAATGATAGTTATTTTGAGTGCTGAGCACATTTGTAAAAGTCAATGAAGGATAGTTCCTTGTTTTTCATAGAATAACATCGAAATCATCTGCCATGGTGTTTAAGTGGCTGTGCTGCCAGTTGTGGTTCGCAGTTGGAATTGCCTTCAGAAATGTATTACGATGACGACCCGAATGGCGCAGCGGTAGCGAGGCTGCCTTATGTTCTTAGGGTCCGGGGTTCGAATACCGGTTGGAGCAAATGTTTGTGTGGTGAGCATGGACATTTGTTTCCATGTCATGGATGTTTATATGTATAATAAGTATGTATTTACAAACAAAAAGTATCTATGTAGTATATCAACTATCTGGTGTCCACGACACAAGCCTCGTTGCTTAGTGTGGCACTAGATGGCGCTGTGTGTTAATGTCCAGCGATATTTATTTATTTATTACTATCTTATATATGTATATTATAAACTAGTCTTTTACTGTTAAAGAGTCCATTGGTTTCTTTCTTATTAATAACACAATGAAAGGTTGTAGACAATGGACTTTGACCTATAATGTAATAAGGCCTAAGAGTTATGTTTATGTGAATCAATTTCAGGAGTAAACATAATTTTAGTTTGATAATGATGAGGATTTCTCTACTAGGTATAGGGATTCTGAATAGTATCAAATAGGGGGCTTAAACAGACCAGGTTTTTATACATTATACAAAGTCATACACTAACTGGTATAAAAACTAAAAAGTAAACATACTATTCAAAGGCATAAAGTTTGTAAATAACTATGAGACTTCTTTTCTAGTGCTGTTTTAACTTATAACTGTAAAAGATGCTTGCTCGGACAATAATAGAAAAATAAACTTTTATATCTGAAGGTTTTACAAAAAAAAAAACTAAGTACAGCTAGAATTTTAATTAAAATTATGGGTACAGTCAGAATTTTCAACATTCACGTATTACACCATAGTTGAAAACTAGAGATTATTCACGGACAGATAAATATTACGCAATGGGCACAAGTTTCAACATGCAAGTCTTTATTTAGCAATGGTTTTATTAAACCTAATTATTACTTTTCACTTATTGTAGTTGTAAGTACAAGTATCTGGAAACTTCTAGAATGGTGCTCTAATACTCGCAAAATAAATACAGGCTTTGGAGATCTTACCAAGAGGGTAATTGCAAAACTTTTTTTGAAATAAACATGCACTTTTTGTCATTTTTCATGTAAAAGTTAAAAATAATACTAAAAATAGGAATCAGTTGGATCATAAGACGTTATCAAGGTGATATAAAAACTATATTTAAACTACATTAGTGATTTGGAGTTCAACTTTCTAGTTTCAAAAACTTTTAGAAACCAATAAAAGCCGTCAATTTCACTCCCACTAGCGTCTAAACACATCGTATATGCAAATAAAACACATGCAAATACAGAATTTCGCCATAAAAGACACTGGTTGACCTAAAAACTGGCTTAGCAACCAAGTGAGGTTAACTTTAACAAAGGGAATTTTACACATAAAGAAAGCGTAATGGCCGTAGTTTTCAATTTAATAGAGTGTTTAAAGACTCACCCGGATGCTTCCGTGGTGGGTTTTTGTATAAAAACCACCCTATAAATGATGATTTTTTTTTATTCACACCCTTCACGAACTGAACCAAGAATGCTTGACAGAAGACTGACGGTCGAAAGATGGCCGACTAGAAACGACGAATTACGTCATTCCGCGGGAAAATTGAAACGACCGTTACACTTCCTTTTTATGCAATTTTAGCATTATTAACTACGAAATGTATGAATAAATATCACTTACCTCATAAAAAGTAGAAAGATGTGTAATAATAAATAATATCCAATGAGTTTTGCTAATACATTAGTAAATTATTCACTCCGATTCCTCGCGTTGTTGCCAGATTGCTATTGCGTCAGAAAATGTATAACGTTCAGAGATACACATTTCAAGACACTGGAGCATTACTTTATGTAATTCACGCACAAAATTATCACAGATTTAACTTAGGATGCTAAACTATAATGTAGAATAGCCTCTGGAACAAGTTTCTCTTATGAGAAAATTAAGGAAGAAGAACGGCAACGTCGCTTTACAACACTCTTGGAACAAAGGCTTCCTTATTTTAGAAATTAATTTACTAAATCACGGCGCATTATTTATCAAAAACTTTATAGTAATTGAACTAACGATGTTAAAATTGTATAATTAGTTACAAAATGGCGAAAATTCTAGACGCGTATCGGGACAGGGTACAAAAATAACTGACTCGCTTTGAACTTGTTTTTGTTTCGTTTGTTCTGGCGTTGTAAACAATGGGGGTCAGTGTTGCCGTACTAATAAAAAGTAATTTCTACCAATGCCAATCTGGTTATTGAAATGATTTGAGAATAAATGGTGAAATCTAATATTAGTGAACTTCTTTTTTTTGAGCAGTCGTGTAAAAATGTAAAGTTTGCATGTCTTGATGTAGGGGTAATCTTCGGAACTGTTGATCCGATTTCGAAACGTTCGCATAAGGGAAGCTACAATATCTCCGATTGTAATAACCTAAAGACTTTAAAAAGTCCCCGTGGTATAATTTCCGACCTTTTAGCGCAGACAAATTTACGCAATGAATTATATCGTATGCTTTAATTGAACATCCGAGTACGTAGTACCGATGGAACTAGTCTTCACGAGTGTTGGCAACACCAACATCATCATTTTTAATGTAAATTTGACGTTTTTATTAAGTATCTGTGGAAACAGCACTGTATTTCGCTCTCTTCCAACCACGAACTGTGCACTAAATGGACGTGTCTGTAACTCCAGAGTTTTACTTCACCAAATACTGAAGCCCTCCTGCCCTACCAGAAGCTTATCAACATTTCCCACAGTCCACTGCTACCAGCCTTGTACTGTGTACATGGTCCTTCGAGCCGGATAACGTATTACCCAGTAACTGGGTTGTGGTTGTGGACGGCAAATAGGCAGTCGCTCCATGTAAAATACTAGTATTCAGCTGAAGCCTATTGAACAGTTTTAAGCTTTCCCGGTTTAAAACTAAACTTGTACTGCCATGTTGACTATAATCACGGAAGATATCCCGTTAGTCACAGTATTAGTGAAGCTTAGGAAGCCGACACCAAACCTACATAGTGTAGTTGGGAAAAGGCTAGGCAAATGATGATGACGTAGTCCTGATGTAAATTCCTAAAAATATTTGGACACCCTCAACTTCAAACCATTTTATCTTACTACGATGGACGTTCGTTACTATTTTATGCAAAATATACTGGACAGATTTGGACGAAATTTGGCACACAGATAGTTTATAACCTGAAGAACGGGATTCTTTTCATCCCGGTAGTACGCTCCCATGTGAAGGTCCACCCAAGTGGTCGGTCGGCCTTTCATGTTTGATGAATTGTTATGTTCATCTTCAGAGATTCTTAGGCTAGACAGGAGGCGACTGCTGAGATGACGCATTACTATACTCTATGGATGACGATTAATTGAGAAGTATGGAAGAAGAATGATTTTAGATGATCTTTCGAGGTTATACTGAAAACGGACCAGCTGAAATTGGCAAAAAGCTAGGCAATTTCTCAAGCTTTGAATAAAAATAAAACAAAAAAGAAACATTTATAATTGGGTTTATTTTCAAAGTTACATCTAAATGTTATTGAAATTAGCAAATTGGACGATAATATGCGTATTGGGTAAATATGTATAAAGAAAAAATACAACTTTAAAAGAACCAATGGCTCTTGGTGAAAATAACTAAAGGATCTTAGATTTTAATGGTCCTATTTATGCTATGGAAAACACTTATAACATATATTTAAAAAAAAACATATAACACAAGTCACATGCACGTAATTACTAAAAACTGAATTATTTTTCTGACTTTCTTAACTGAATTTGAGATCGGAATAGTTGGCAGTTAAACATACAACAATACTTAAAGACAGACAAAATTATACCATTTTGGTAGAATTGATAGTAGTCAACGAAATTTCTGTCCCAACCGTAGAACCTTGACCGATCTAAATAATGAATTTATAAGAATTATGACAAAAATTTATTGGATTCATCAATCTATGATGCAATACTAAGAATATAATGTTACATAATTTCCCTTCCTACTAACTTCGTAAAAATGAATTTTATAAAATTTCTCTCAAGGTTTAAAACTCTTACTCAAAATAGCAAAGACCTATTTTGTTTTTCAGCATTAGGTTTTCAATTACATTACATAGTGATGTCAACATGTTATAAATATTTCTAAGATATAATAGTTTGGTAAAATAGTATTTTCGTTAAGGCTAGGTCAACTCTCATTGTTTTATTCATTAACACAAACATTAGTTTTATTTTAACAGACCCGAGCTAACAAAAGTAGTCATGAATTGCTAATACAACAAAGGGTGTAAAGACTCTTGCAGGTTCGAGTCCTATCACGCTGGCGCTGGAAGGCATTTTGTGGGTCTTAGGTGATAGTCATTGTAGTTATAACAAAGCGAACATCATTGCGACCATTTTTTTGCTCAAGATCATACCTGGGAACCTCCTAGTTACGGAGACATGGTGGTAAAAGTATTTTTTTTTTTTAAATACATGTTTTAACATGAGAACTTTACTTTAAACACCGCCACGACCCCCACACTATTCAATCCATCCATCAGCACAATGTTTTGAGTGCGTTACATTGAGTTTTACCGTAAAAAGTGATTTTAAAGTCGTTTCCCGGCAATAACTTTTACGTAGAGTAACTTAGTTTATGTGCATTCTGCTTGGTTGGCGGCTTCGTGAAGGGATCATAACATACCCTTTTTAGACCAGTGTAAGTCCCCAAGTCCCCATAAATAGGGAATGTACAGTCGTGGTCTTTTCCGCCTGATCAGATAATTTTTTTTTCGCTTAAATCATGCGGAGGCGCCGAGCTACGACCCCTTAAAGTTTAGGCCTATTAGGAAAGTGTCATTTTGGCGCGCATAATAACAATAACTCTCGTTTGGCGTGCGTCGTCAGTGCGTTCGGCCGATCGGTATTGTCTTTCATTCATTATTTCTATACTAAGTCAACAGGGCGGGGCTAGAGAGCGTTTCTATGTTGCAAGTGCAAGCAAAAATTAGCTTAGTGGTGATCAGGCGGGAGTGTCCACGATACCCACTACACACTTGTGCATTTAACAATATCTGTCACAGATTTCTTTTAAATATCTTACAATTAAAACAGTTAACATTGCCGTAAAAAATACGGTGGGCTATTATAAAAACCGTCTTGTTACAAATCAACTTTAGTATACATAATATTTATACATTTTATTACTAGAATAACTACTATAAGGCGCTACGGCTAGGTAGGTTCTATCAGCTAGATAAATAATGAAACCATAATAAGTATAAAATTAACTATAAGTCAAACAGTACTATGCAGCAGTAGCGAAGGGTCAATTTTTGTAAGAGGCAAGCCGGAGTACATAATAGGGAATATACACGTAATTTTTTCTTCACTTAAAAACAGTATTATCAACCCAAGAAAAGTATTAAAAGTTAAGTTCAACTACTGCTTGTCGCACAAAAATAATATTAAACTCCTGCAATTTTCTACGACAGTTCAAACGTCCGTAGCTGCGACGGCCATGATATGCATAATCTCAACATGAAAGATGTAACCAAGATTTTGTAACAAAATTTTGATTTAAAAGAGTGTCCAAGGAGTTTCTTGCCCGTTCTTCTCCATAGAGATCTACGCTAGGGAATGGGCAACTACAGTACTTTCTCAAGTTATTATGCCTTGTGACTGGGACTGTAGCTTTGCTTTTTTTTTTTTTGTTTTGACGACCCGAATGGCGCAGCGGTAGTGAGGCTGCCTTACGTTCTTAGGGTCCCCAGTTCGAATCCCGGTAGGAGCAAATGTTTGTGTGATGAACATGGACATTTGTTTCAGAATTATGTATAATAAGTATGTATTTACAAACAAAAAGTATCTATGTAGTATATCAACTATCTGGTGTCCACGACACAAGCCTCGTTGCTTAGTGTGGCACTAGATGGCGCTGTGTGTAATGTCCATCGATATTAATTTATATTTAACGACAGCGCGCGCAGCGCCAACGTCGTCGTGCGTTCAACAGTTCGTCGGTTCAGTTGTTTTTTTTTGGAGTTTTAATTTGTTTGATCTATGGGTATCAGGAGGAGCTCGGGGCTAAATAATAACAGTCGCTCGGGTTGATCTTTAGGTTAAGCCGTGCTTGCCTAGGTTGGTCTGTGGATGGGTGACCACCAATAACATACCGGGTTTCCTCCGTAAGCAGTTGGTCCCGGCTGTCATTTGTAGATCCTTGACAGTCTTTATAGGTAGTCAGTGGCCCAAAAAGTACCCGGTACTAACTGGGTTGTGGAGGTCAGATAGGGAGTCGTTCGCTGCATCCGGTTAGACTGGAAGCCGACCCCAACATAGTTGGGACAAGGCTAGGCTGATGATAATGATGATCTATGGGAATCATCACGGACACGAAGACAACAGGCTAGGTACATGACTTATAAAAAGTTGTTCCTCAATCCTTACTAGAAGTCTTGATTTGAAAGAACTTTTGAATCGAAGTCTGGATCAAGTGATCAGGTGTTTTTGGTTGCTTTTTAGATTTTTTCCTTCTCATCGGACTGATATCGTTACTTGGTTTAATCGTGGAGCCATTTTGTGGAGAACATTCTAGGACATACTGCTTGAATTGCTTAGATTTTCTCTTTTTCTTTTTCGAGTCTGTTATCTTCAACTTAAACTCTTCCCTCCGCCATTTGATTTTCACTTTTATATTCTTATCTTTGATAGATATATTTTTCCGATTCTTTTTCCGTTTTTTCGACTCGTATTTCAAGACAAATTTATCGTTTTCGAGTTTTCTTTTACGATTTTTTTTCGATGATGTTTTTTCTGGTATAACCTCTTCTATTTGAACTTCTTTTTTAACTCGTTGTAAGCCAACTTCGCTCAAATACTGATCCTTAAAGCTTTCCATATCAATATCAATGTTTTCAGTATTCAAAACTTCTTTATTGTAAGGACTAAACTTAAAGGCACATTTCTTACTTTTCTCCGGTGATTTCAGTTCAAGTTTCTTCAAAAAATCGTCATTTTGACTATTTTCGATCTTGATCACATCGATGTTAATAATTTCATCTTTCGCTGATATTTCTAAGCTAGAATCTTTTAATATGTCTACGGTTTTCAGATTTTTGGGTGAATTGAAGATGGGGTACATATTTTCAGGTATGGTTTTGAATTTGAGACACAAGTCTGTGGAAGGATGCCTCCTTGGAGTAGTAAAGGAGTATTCTGGCTCTCTTTCTTGTTTGACCGGAGTTTGTGTGCTTTTTTTGTTGGAGTCGCATGGTGGTGTGTCCTGAAATTAAAGAGATGTTTTATTAGAATGTAATAGGATGACGGATGGGACAAGTGCAATATTAACTGCTGCCAAATGAATGCTCAACTCTAATCCACCATGCGGACTAAGTGTGGGTTAAGGCGACGCATTGATCTATTTTGATTGATCTAAAACCGGGCACGCCCGCCCCGGGACTGAGCGGGGCGAGGATTGCTAGCTTATAACTAAAGGATGTAAACGACAAAATGGTTTTTGTTATTTAATTTCTAAAGATTACCTATTATGTCTTTTGCTCTTTGCTCGACGTCAAACTCTTCACTGTCACTGGACATTATTAATAAATTTATATAAAACCGAACAAATTTATACTCGACAAAAATTCTGAAATTTTCGCGGTCAGTTTTTTCTTCTAAACCAGTCACAGATTAACAATTTAAAACGCATGGCGCCACCTTCCCTGCGGAAAAACCATGGAACTAAAACTCTCAACATTTTCGCAATGAAGATGGTCCACACTTCACAGATAATAGTAGTATATTAACTGGCTGTTTGAGTTTGTCTATGTCACATGACGGAAATTAAAAAACTAATTACTTTTTACTCCCTAGGGACTAAAGTGGTCACTTTAGTCCCGCTTCGTAGGGCTATATTGGCGTACTTTTAGAGCATGAGAAGTGAAAAGATGATTATGATTTGGACGAAGTTTGGCACACAGTTTATAAACTTGATTACCACATAAGCTAGTACATCCCATTTTTCTTTTTGTTTTCATCATCATATTTTTCTTTTTGTTTTGTATAGTTTAAAAATTGTTGTTGTTTATTGTATGTTTATTTTATTAAAGATTTAATATTAGGTTTGTAACTAGCTGTTATAACGTTAGTTTTAATTTTTATTTAACCTTCAGTTTTTACATAAAAACTACCTGCCCTACATAAGTGTAAACATTATTTGTACGCCTTGCAAGGCCATGTACCTATACCATGTACCTATTTATTTTTACCTATGTGTCACAAATAAACAATTTTGATTTTGAATTTGAATCCATATTCTTTTACTTACATCTAATAACTCCGCGACTTCACTCGTAATATCACACTTCTTGGGCGAGCACCATTGCTTGACGGGCTCCTTTAGTTTCGGCTCTTTTAGCAAACCGTCGAATACGCCGTTCAGGATATCACTGTAATATAAGGGATGTTTATGTTAGGTTAATGTTCAACGCAGGCGCGGGCGGGATCTCGTGACGACAGGCCGTGTCGACGGCGCAGGAGTGTTCCACGCGCGCCTCAAAGAGAGTCAGCAATAGGGAAGGGGTCCGCAAGGGCCGAAGCCTACCGTGGCCCCGGAACACAAAGGGCGATGAAGGAACATGGATGGGTTTTAGTCAGTAAAAGTCTGACACTCCCTCCCGCTCCGCCCAGAGCGGAAGGATCCATTTGATGATATCCCATCCGAAAAAACAAGGTTTATGTTCAAGGTTACCCATTGTGTTACTCAACTGGGTTGTGGAGGTCAGATAGGCAGTCGCTCCATGTAAAATACAGGTATTCAGCTGCATCCGGTTAGACTGGAAGCCGACCCCAACATAGTTGGGAAAAGGCTAGGCAGATGATTATATTCTCGATTTATCATAACTGGCGAAATGTCGGGTGTACTATAAATGGTGTAAGTAGACCCTTCACGAAACCGAGACTTGTTCTCACCGTCATTGCGATCATTTTTTTGTTCCACACTATACCTGGGAACCTTCTTGTTACGGAGATATTGGGGGTCAAAGTTCCAACTTTTTCACAGGGTTGATATGATTTAAATCACTTGATTTAAATTTCGATTAAAATCAAGTGTTTTTTTTAATAAAAAATAATTATTTAAATCAATACTTTTTACTGCGACCAAATCCTAAAATGAGCCTTTCATGGGAGTGTTATTCGATAAACCAGTCATACAGAAAACTACCCCTACTGATTGGTAGGTAGCAATACATAATAATTATGAAAAAAAGAAGAAGAATTGTATATAATCAAGCAACTGCTATTACAGCTTAACTACAGTTGCTACTTCCGCTGGGGTCGAAAGAATATTTTCGGCATTCAATTTGGTGCAAAGCAAGATAAGAAATAGAATAGACACCAAGAAGGCAGCCAAATTAGTCTTCCTTTTGAAAAAAAAATCTAGTTTTCCTTGTTCATTAAAACGACAGTGTGTTTTTTAAAAAGTAATTTGATTTTATGTGATGTAATTTAAAAATATATATTCATGTTGTGTTTTTATTTAATTAATAAATCATGATCTGTCAACGGATCGATTTGTTCGAGACACAATTGATTAACTATTGTGTCTACTTCGTGGAGAGATCAAGGGATAACTGACAAATTAAAAAAGATCAGAACGTAAAAAAAATCATGAATTCGAATTTAAATGAAATATATCCGATTTTTTGGATAAAAACAAAACATGATTTTTATCAACCCTGCTTTTTCAAGTTTTGAATGATTTCTCTTTTAAATACCTCGTATGACCCCTGTACTATTCAAAACATCCATCAGCACAATGTTTAGAGTGCATTACATTGAATGCTATCGTAAACAGTGTTTTTTCACCCCAAATAGAAAGTTCATTCATTCAAACTATTTTTTTGTAAAATATTACTAAGTTTGTTGAGAAATAAATTTATTTATTTCCCAGCAATAATTTGTTCGTAGAGTTACTAAGTTCGATGTACCGAAAGCTTGCTTGACGGCTTCGTGAAGCGTCCGTTTACACCATGTATGTACACTTCTATCTAAAGGGTGTAAAAAACCTCTTAACGAAGCCGAAAGGCACTTACATACCTGGGAACTTTCTAGTTACGGAGATATTGGGGGTCAAAGTTCCAATTTTTTTTTTTTATTTAAGTTTGTCATAACAAACTTAAATAAAAAAAAAGTTGGAACTTTAAAATAAAAATCTTACATATAAGACTTTTACTTTAAACACCTCCACGACCCCCGTACTATTCAATCCGCACTCAAAACATTGTGCTGATGGATGCACAATGTTTTGAGTGCGTTACATTGAGTTCTACCACAAAACATGATTTTTCACCCAAAAAAAAAAAGTCGTTTCCCAGCAATAATTTTTGCGTAAAGTTACTTAGTTTGATGTACAGAATGCTTGGTTGACGGCTTCGTGATGAGGTGGTTTACACATTGTATACCTTCAGGGATAACACGCGTAATACTTACTTGACAATCTTTCTCTTCTCACTCAAAGGCTTAGGTTTCTGAAACTTCTTCCTAAGCAGCTCAACCAACTTTTTATCCAAAACAACATCATTGCCACCCATCCTAGTTTTCAAACTCTCCTCCAATAGCTTCGTAGGTGAAATATACTCCTTCAAAGGAGAACTTTTAACTTTCAAAGTCGAATTGACGTCTTTTTTCGTTGGTGTCGACTTCGGTTTCAAGATGGTCGATTTTGAAGCGATGTTTGTTTGTTTTTTCGGCGTTGTCAGGTTAAGATCTTGACGGCTTGCTGATGTGTTTGTAAGGACTGAAAAAAAACATTGAGTTAGAATTCAGCCTTACTCAAAGTGTGCTCCGCAGAACCCGAAGGCTCCGTGGACCCTCTGTAGGGGCTCCACAAAAAACTGGTTAGAATTAAAAATATATACCAAAGAAAAATACATTGTAATGTATGAAAATTAAAAAAAGGAGGCATAAAATGGCTGCTTTATTCACGATTTTTAAATTTTTAACGTGATTCTGATTCTGATAAAGCAGCCACTATAGACCCCCATTTAAAGTTAAGTAAATAAAAAACCTATCATTAGATATAAGTAATTATTTAGACATGATTATTTGATTACTAATAAAGAATAAGTATACATAAACTTTTTTTTAGTATTTTAGGCAACAAACGTATTTATTTATTCCAAAAGGGTTCCTTAGCTTCCTTCGGTTCCATAGCTAATAAAGTTTGAGAACTTCTGAGTTAGATAAATGTAGTTTTTTTTATTATTACTAAACTAGGTATTGTCCACGAGCTTAGTCCGCGTGAAACCAGTATAAAAATATTACTTCCTTATTTGAATCGTTTTTTTTTTTCAAAGGTTTTCATTTTTTCTAAGATAAAAGTACTGTATTACTAATAGGGATGATTCCTGACTAAAAAAAATATGATTCTGTTTAGTCCGTCAGTTAGATTTACGTAAATTTTGGATGTGTTTTTAGGGTTCCGTAGTCCTGACAATCTTTAGAATAAATCCTTTCCTGTACGATGAAGTAGTTGCTTACAGAATCGTTCTATATTGTGATAACGGGCTACTACGGAACCCTACAATGCGCGAGGCCCGACACGCACTTGACCGGTTTTTATTTGTTTTATCAAATTAATAAAAATTGACAAAGATAAAACGCGACAAAGATCATGAGCGGGAGCTTGTGACGTCACTTTTACGGTAAAAAATGTACTCAAATGTCTTCAAAAAATATGTTTCCAATATTTTTTGGAAATCTATCTGACGGACTAACTAGTTTTTTTTTTGTTATCTACCTTATTGTAAGTGTAGTACGATACGGGTGAAATTTACTTACTTTCCGACTTAATTTCAGTTTTGAGTGCTGAAACTCCTGAACACGATGGCCTGAAAATATTAAAAAATATAATATTAGCAAAGTATTTTTTCAATTGATATGTACGTTCTCTGTTTATCTTGGACATCACAGACATCGGTGAAGGAAAACTGCGTGGGGAAACCTGGACTTTTCTACACTAATATTATAAAGAGGAAAGATTTGATTGTTTGTTTGTTTGCATTGAATAGGCTCCGAAACTACTTGACCGATTTGAAAAATTCTTCCACTGTTGGGAAGCTACACTATCTCCGATGAACATAGGCTATATTTTATCCCCGTACTCGGGAACGGAACTACGCGGGTGAAACCGCGTGACGTCCGCTAGTAATTAATATGTCTGCAATCGCCAACTCGTCTTGAGCAAGCGTGGTGATCAATGCTCGTGCCTTCTCTGTATGAGAAGAGGCCTTTGTCCAGCAGTGGGACAGTAATAGGCTGTTATTATTATATAGTACTAGCTGACCGCTCAAACGTTGTTTTGCCATATAAATTATGGTGTGAAATATACTTTACGACCTATTCTCATACCTACCAAATAAAGGAAGTAGGAAACGTCTTAACGAAGCCGAAAGGCAGTTTTTCTCGTCATTACGATCATTTTTTTGTTCTACACCATCCCTGGGAACCTTCTTGTTACGGAGATATTGGGGGTCAAAGTTCCAACTTTTTTTTTTAAATACAAGTTTTTAATGTAAGATTTTCACTTTATACACCTTCACGACCCCCGTACTATTCAATCCTGGATGGATTGAATAGTACGGGGGTCGTGGAGGTGAGGTCAGCACAATGTTTTGAGTGCGTTACATTGAGTTCTACCACAAAACACGATTTTTAACCCCATAAAAAAAGTCGTTTCCCAGCAATAATTTTTGCGTAAAGTTATTTAGTTTGATGTACAGAATGCTTGGTTGACGGCTTCGTGATGAGGTGGTTAACGCCCTTTATACCTACATAAAAATCGGTCGAGCTGTTTTAGGGTTCCGTACCCAAAGGGTAAAAGCGGGACCCTATTATTAAGACTCCGCTGTCCGTCCGTCTGCCTGTCACCAGGCTGTATCTCATTATTTATTATTATTTTCAGAGATGATGTATTTCTGTTGCTCATAACAACAAATACTAAAAACAGAATAAAACAATATTTAAGGGGGGCTTCCATTAAGTTATAATTATCAAAATAAATGAATGAACGAACCACAATCGACCGTATAGTGTGGATCCAGCCTTAAGGTCCATTGCCTACCACATCGTGTATTGTGTGCCTGTGGTGCCTAGTCGACATTTTTTCCATAGAAATTTCGGGGAATTACTCCACTGTTTGACACTGTACATCCAAAGTTAAACATGATGTAGTTTTGACTCATTAATTACTTTTGTCTGTGCGGAAACAGAATAGTAAAATAACCATTAAAAACGTTACCTAAACGCTACCAAAGATTCGTTTTTATTGCAACCAATTTTAAAGCAACTTTGGGCGTAAATTTGTAATAAAAGAAGCGTCAAATTTCCAAAGTCTGTACCGACAAAGCACAATTATCGAAGAATTCAATAAATTTTATTTGTAATTGATTTGTGCAGTAGTTTTTACATAAAACTCAATTTTCCAAAGGCCTTTTTGTATTTTTTTACGCGCGTCTTTAACTATGAATTATCGTGCATCTCACTGAACTCACTCAGTCGGGCACGATGCCAGGTGAGAGCTTCCTTTTGGCCACGCCCACCAGTGAGTTCGAGCCCGCGACTACTGCAACCTTAAGGTGAATGCGCCAGGGTGGCCCGCGAAATTCATTTTTGTTACGTTTTTTGCAATTTGCAGGGCAGTGTCAGGTTGTATGTTGAAACTATGAATCGCGGATGCACGCGGCACCCTCCAAGCGCATAAAGGTGTAGGAATGACTTTAACCTTGAAAAAGTAAATTCATACACCTTTACGAGCTTGGAGGGTTGTATTCATGATTTTGATGATTATAATTCTATAACTACATACATCTTACAGCCGCGATTCATAGTTTAATCAACATACAACCTGACACTGACCAGCAAATTGCAAAAAACGTAAGAAAATTTGAATTTCGCGGGCTACCCTGGAGCATCCACCTTAAGAACGCGCTTTTCATTTTTTCTATGGGATAATTGGGATATGACCAATTATACGTAGGTATATTGGGCTTCTAGGGTTAATATCACAAGTGCAGCCCGCCTTTAGTTTATTTTGCCACCATGTAGCCCTTGCCTGCCAAAAGGTTGCAGACCGATGATCTATGATGATCGGATCAGTGGTTTCTGCGTTAAAAGGTAACAGACAAACAAAATTACGATCGCATTTCTAATATTAGTATGGATACTCACAAGTTTTGGTTGTTGGCAAGTCGTTTGGTGCGTCGTAACGACATGCGAGACGGCATGACGGGGCCGCGACGACTGCGAGACGATAATTGTTGCTGCTCTTGCGTTATCACTGAAACACACATTTTATTTTATTATTTACTGATTAAACAACTTTGTTAAGAAAAGATGCGATCGATTGTGTTATTACTGAAACACGCATTATATTTAAAGAAAAACCAAGGCCAACAGCGAGTCGGACCCGCGCACAAACCGAGGGTTCCGTACAAACTTTTTAAAGGACAAACTTAACTTTTCTGTTCGATCCCTAGAAACGGCTATTGCTCCAACCGCAAATAATAAGTTTGTAATAGTAAAATCGTTTTTTTTTTTGTTATTAAACTACATATTTACGGTTCTCAGACTTTTTCCTTAACATGTGCTGTAAGACCTTGCTTTTTGCCAAATTTCGTGATTCTAACTACCATATAGGTTTTCGACCCAAAACCTATAGGGTAAAATGATTTGTTAATCAATTAATGATCCATTAATCATTTTTAAAATAGGATGAGTTTTTCGAATATTAAAATATTTATTTATCATTTATTATTATTGATTATAATTTAATTAAACGATGATCGAATTGGCTCATAAAATATATTAGTGATTTTATGTCGCGGGCCGCATGATTACTGCGCTAGACAGAAGGTGATGATTACCTGCTTCGATACAGCTAGCCAGATGCTCGATATGGTCGGGCGCGGCGGGGCGGCACGTGGCGCACACGTGCACGGCGCCGGCCGGCTCCGGCCGCGCGCGCCGGCACGCGTCGTGCGCGCCGCTACTGCCGCACAGCAGGCACAGCAGCATGCACCACGACCTGGAACAGGATACACGGATCATTTACATTATCATAAAAGGCTTAAGGTGAATGCTCCAACCAGCCCGCGAAATTCAAATTTTCTTACGTTTTTTGCAATTTGCAGTGCTAGGTTGTTTGTTGATTAAAATATTGTTCGCGACTGTAAGACGTAGGTAGTTACAGAATTATAATCATCAAAATCATCAATACAACCCTCCGAGTTCATAAAGGTCGAGGAATGATTTTGACCTTGACAAAGTCGTTCCTCGAATTTCATGAACTTGACGCTTGACGCTTTCACCTTAAGGTAGATGCTCCAGGGTAGTCCGCGAAATACAAATTTTCTTACGTTTTATGCAATTTGCAGGTCAGTGACAGGTTGTATGTTGATTAAAATATGATTCGCGGCTGTAACACGTATGTAGTTATAGAATCAAAATCATCAATACAAACCTCCAAGCTCGTAAAGGTGCAGGAGTTACTTTTTCAATGTGAAAGTCATTCCTGCACGTTTATGCGCTTGGAGGGTGTTGTATTGATGATTTTGATGATTATAATTCTGTAACTACATACGTGTTACGGCCGCGAATCATATTTTAATCAACATACAACCTGACACTGACCTGCAAATTGCAAAAAACGTAAGAAAATTTGAATTTCGCGGGCTACCCTGGAGCATCCACCTTAAGACGTGCAGTGAACCTTTTCTAGCTAAACCGACTAGCCTGAATTGTCCCACTACTGGACAAATACCTCCCTCTCGTTTTTACACACAATAGGCATGACGACAGTATCAAAAAATTGCAAATCTATATAGTCAGTCAGTTAGAGTATTGGAAAATAATGGACACGTATTTTTTGTTTTTGTAAATCAATGAATATTGACAAAGATAAAACGCTTCAAAATCGGGAGTGGGAGCTCGTGACGTAAGAACGCACTAAAAATTATGTGTGCGTTACCCCAGCCAGATCTTGTCGAAAATCGTCATCTAAGTGCAATAGATAATTAGAAATACAGCTTCTGTAATTGGTAAGCTGATTTTTAAATTTGGTATGCTGATAGTTTTTTAATTATTTGATAAAAACACTTCCGGCTGGAGTAACGTTACCCCAGCCAGATCTTTTGTTTTCTAATGGATATTTAAAAATAAATCTTATATCTATAAAAAATTAGAAATAAATTAGAAATAAATGGTAAAACTTAATTTGTGTTTGTATTTGCTATGGTTGCGAAGATATTTAAAATCCTGCTGGGGTAACGTTTTACACGATGGCTGTATCTCGGAATTGACTATACGGATGATTGTAATATTTGTACATGAGATCTGGCTAATTAGTTATAATTTGGTAAGCAACAAACGAATCCACTTTAATGCACCGTTTTGAAGTTATTTGAGTAAATAGAAAATATGCTTTAGTAGGTCCTAGCACTTCCAATAAGCGCTCCAAAGACTAAACTTAAACGTTATTATATAGGTAATTACTGTCTATAAATGGTACCGAAGTTTCATTAGTATACTATAAGTAATTAAAAAGTTATGACGATGTCCGTTCACGGCGCGCAGCTGAGTTATTTGACGACCGATTAGCCGAGTTTACTGTAGTAGTGGTAACTGAATCTTATATCAATAATTAGCAATACAGTTCAATTATATACATTCAAAAATGAAATGAATGAAATTTCAGACTTGTTCACTAATTAATTAACGAGATAATCGAAAAAAATGATGAATGCGTGGTAACCCGACCAAATCTAGAATGTTATAAAAAAGCGGCCGCGCAATACATTATACCAACCTTCTAAAACTGACAGGATAATACGTGAGAATAAAACGTGTTGAGTACAGACGGGTAAACAAGTCGTAAAGTAAAACATATTTGTAATGGAAAATATATTTCAAAAATAATAATGCGTAGGTAATAACAAAAAGGGAGTACCTACCTATGTAGATGATGATTATCATTATGCAGATATTTTAATTAAGTTATGTAAGTAATATTGGCAATAATTCGTAAAGGAAATTTTTATTCGTTTTATTTATTTAATTAAAGCCACGAAGCCCATACCTATTAAATATCCTTACCTTATCTTAATACCTTGTCATATTAAATATCAACATAAATTCCTTTACCTAAATATTTACTATAAAAATTAACTAAAAACTAATTAAGCGCTATGTGTACCTTGTAAATTGGTAAGTAAGTAGGTACCTACCTACCTCATCGATAGAATGGTTAAACGTAGGTAGGTGTATATAAGAATGGCATAGTGGACACTTACTTTGAGCAATTTAAAGTTTATTTAAACATTTAGTATGGTAGGTTTAATTTTTCAATCAAACTAATTTTATTCGTGACTGTACCAACTTTTAAGGACAATTATGCTAATAATTTTAGAAGGTTGGTATAATGTATTGCGCGGCCGCTTTTTTATAACATTCTAGATTTGGTCGGGTTACCACGCATTCATCATTTTTTTCGATTATCTCGTTAATTAATTAGTGAACAAGTCTGAAATTTCACATGTATATAATTGAACTGTATTGCTAATTATTGATATAAGATTCAGTTACCACTACTACAGTAAACTCGGCTAATCGGTCGTCAAATAACTCAGCTGCGCGCCGTGGCCGGAACATCGTCATAACTTTTTAATTACTTATAGTATACTAATGAAACTTCGGTACCATTTATAGACAGTAATTACCTATATAATAACGTTTAAGTTTAGTCTTTGGAGCGCTTATTGGAAGTGCTAGAACCTACTAAAGCATATTTTCTATTTACTCAAATAACTTCAAAACGGTGCATTTAAGTGGATTCGTTTGTTGCTTACCAAATTATAACTAATTAGCCAGATCTATGTACAAATATTACAATCATCCGTATAGTCAATTCCGAGATACAGCCATCGTGTAAAACGTTACCCCAGCAGGATTTTAAATATCTTCGCAACCATAGCAAATACAAACACAAATTAAGTTTTACCATTTATTTCAAATTGATTTCTAATTTTTACATAAGATTTATTTTTAAATATCCATTAGAAAACAAAAGAACTGGCTGGGGTAACGTTACTCCAGCCGGAAGTGTTTTTATCAAATAATTAAAAAACTATCAGCATACCAAATTTAAAAATCAGCTTACCAATTACAGAAGCTGTATTTCTAATTTTCTATTGCACTTAGATGACGATTTTCGACAAGATCTGGCTGGGGTTACGCACACAAAAATTATAGCACGGCGTGACGAATTGAGAATTTTAAAAGCTTCGTATCTTCGTCAATTTTGGTTTACGTAACAAAAGAAAAAATACGGGTCAAATATTTTTTGATAACCTAACTGACGGACTATTCTCTCTTCCGCTTATACTATAAGTAGAAGAGAGAATTTCGGCCTCAGTGGGAATTTACGTTTGTTATGATTACAATAATATATTATTGAATTCCACTGACATGGTTATGTAACACTATTGTATATTATTAATTTTGACTTCAGCATCATCTGCCTAACTTTTTCGGTCGGCTTCCAGTCTAACCGTACATGACATTACATGCTATTATTATTATTATTTTTTTGACATTCTAAGACTTCTGTAAATTGTTTTATTTGTGAGTTGTGGCATATTTATCACCAATTGACATAATATATATGATTTTCATTCTTATTTCTGAATTGTTGTAATTTTAGATGATAATTGACACTGTATTATGGTTATTGTTAGCTTTTAAGCGTTTTGGTAAAAAACTGTTAGCTTAAAATGTATTCTGAATAAATAAATAAAATAAATAAATAATAGTGACCAACAAGGATGGATTTGATGACAATTAAATCTCCCACATATCGGGACCCCTCCGTGCCTCGGAAAGCACGTTAAGGGGACTACAGGAGCTAAACGCGAGTTTTATAATGCAAAAATCAAATATGATTCACTGCAATAAACAAAACCAGAAAAATATATGATATTCTTCAGGATATCTAGTATGCTCGTGTTTTGAAAACATAATACAACTAATGTTAGCGATAATAACAAATCACGAACTTATCTCTAAAAAATTCTTTTAACGAGTAAAAACCATACTGAAATACATGCGACCATTCTGATTTTTTGGCAAATAATTCTACAAGCAACATATTAGCATGATAGTGTTTTATTTTTCTGATCCAATCAATGGATTTTTTTGTAAATCGTAAAAAAACACTAATTTCGCACTATTCGGCCCGCAGTGACTGACGTAACAACCACTTTGTAGTGCAAGCTGATTAGAACTTTATTCTAACAGTATTTCAAACGAAGTTTGAACCACCACAAATAGAGTTGCTAATTTAGCTCCTGTAGTCGCCTTAAGCCGCTGGTCTTGTAGATCTTAGACAGTCGTTACAGGTAGTAAGTAGCCCGAAAATCTGACAACCAGTCTTACCAAAGGGTATCGTATTACCCAGTAGTAAATTGCTCCATGTAAAATACTGGTATTCAGCTGCTTTTTAGACTGGAAGCCGACCCCAACATAGTTAGGAAAAGGCTAGGCTGATGATGATGTATTTACCCCTGCGGGCCTACCATGACGTCTTAAAGCAGGATCGTTTTAATTGCGTGCGAGTGAGGGAAAGAGATGGCGCTAGACGTCCTTAGCTCCGTCTCTTACCCACACTGGAACGCGATTAAAACGATCCTGCTTTAAGACGTCATGGTAGGCCACCTGATCAGCGTCATGGCTGCGTCCCGTAGGACACTGGCAGTCGGCCGCTAAGCAAGATATCTCGCGGTCATAGATCCGTTACTCTACAGTAACAGGATGATAACAAATACTAAGGCACCTGGCGCACTAGACGTAGTAGTCGTGGCCTCAACCTTGGTCGCAGAAGGTACGGTTGGGCTGCGATCAAGTTTGTGGCCACGACCACGACTGGTCTTAAAGCGGCCATTTGTAGAGCAGCTGCAGTTGTTGTTCTGAGCTCGAACAGGATGGACATCGATATTGTGTGCCTATACTTGATGTGGAAAAAACGTAACAACAAAAGACGTTATTCAAAAGATTTTATTATATGAATTCAAAAGATGTTAATCTGATCGTTGCGGCCACTGGTCGTGGTCGTGGCCGTCTAGTGCGCGAGGTGCCTAATACGAACTCTTACTGAAGTCAGTTCGTGGATGGATGTTCGTGGATGAATGGGATATGACCACTCCGTGACTTGGAAAGCATCTTTAACAGTTACGGGTGGTTAGAAGCTTGAAGATCTGACAAACAGTCTTACCAAGCGGTATCATATTAGTACTAACCGGGCTGTGGAGGTCGGATAGGCAGTCGCTTCATGTAAAATACTTGTATTCAGCAGGTGTTTAGACTGGGAAGCCGCTCCCAACATATTGGAAAAATGTTAGGCAGATAAACTCATTCCTCATCAGAATCTGACCTACTATAATTAATCTTATTCGAATTTATTTGGTGAAAGATCTGGAGGTCTAAAATGGCCGCTTTACCAGAATCAAAATATGAATCACGATAAAAAATTTAAATTTTTAAAATAGACCTTATCGTCATGACTATAAAGTCCATTTAAAAAAAAAACATTTTTAACGAGATTCATATTAAGTTTCTCCTAAAGGAGCAATAGCGCCATCAGCCACCAAAATTTTCAACGTCTTCGTCAAGTCTTCAAATTCAATATCAAATTAATAGTTTTATCCAAACGCGATCTATCGAAGAAGAATTTAGCCGTTTTTATGTTTTAATCTTTTGAACACCATTGTCACATATGCGTGACAAGCAAGCGCGTGCTCTGTACGCCAAACGACACGAATATGTGACAAAATGGTAGGTGAAATTGTGGCTTGGCGTGAAGGGCACGTGCGTGCGTTTATGCTCTGGCGTTCAAAAGGTTAAATCTGTTATGACAGGAGGGTTTGGTCCTATTATTGTGTCTGTATTGATGAAGATATATTTACCCCTGATCAGCGTCATGGCTGCGTCCCATAGGACACTGGCAGTCGGCCGCTGAGCAAGATATCTCGCGGTCGTAGATCTCGGCGAAGGCGTTCTGTTCTAGCTCCCACGCTGCGTCTCTGTAACATTGTATAGTAATCAGCTTGTGTCCTGAAAAAATCTAATTAGTCCGCCAGTTAGATTATCATTAGATTATTATAAATATTTATTTAAATAATTACACTACTTTTATACAAACTATAACTCTAAATAATAATAAAAATATGTACAAGAAACAACCTGTAACCGTTACAGGGCGTCAAAATATTCGATTATTATTATTGGTAATTTTGTTTATTTATTCTATAACATATTTTAAATTTTTAAATATTCCTAATATAAAAACAATATAAATAAAAACATTTAAAAATATAAAAATAGTAGCCCACCAGCGCCGGGAGCAGGGTCCGAGCTGCCGGTGGTCAGGGCTCTTGAGAGAGGAACCTCCTAACAATACGTGCCGCGTCCAGAAGTACTGCGCACTGAATCAAGCCCTTGCTCCAGCTGCCAAGCGAGAGCCTCCTAAGATGTTGGTCGAGGCTCTTGGCTATTAAGCCATTGGCCGACACGACTATCGGCACAATGACTGCTGTACTCACGTCCCACATGTCAACAACCTCGCGAGCCAGATCTAGATATTTAAATTGTTTATCTTTTTCTGCTTTCACGAGGTTCTCGTCATGCGGGACCGTTATATCAACAATCATTGTGCGACGCTCCAATCGATCTATCACCACAATGTCAGGCCTATTGGTTATTATTATTATATTATCTGTATATGTGTGTATTAGTATGTACTATTTATGTATGTATATCAATTTAATTTAACAAAATGGTATTTTTCTTATTTATTTTTATTGTACTCTTTCACAATGCTGTCCTGTTTGACCCAAAGGTTGATTGGTAGAGAATGCCTTGTGGCATTAAGTCCGCCTATGTACCACTCTTGTACATGAAATTTAAATAAATAAATAATCAAAAAATATTTGAGACGTATTTTTTCTTTTGTTACGTGAACCAAAATTGACGAAGATACGACGCTTTTAAAATTCTCAATACGTCACGCCGTGGTAGAATTTTTAGTGCGTTGCGACGTCACGAGCCCCCACTCCCGAGATTTGATGCGTTTTATCTTTGTCAATATTCATTGATTTACAAAAACAAAAAATACGTGTCCGTTATTTTTCAATACTCTAACTGACGGACTAAATAGATTTGCAATTTATTGATGGTGGAAACTAGTCTATAGTTAGTGGTTTGTTAAAACATTTTATACTACACTTGCTTAGAAAGTGTACCAATACTACACCACTAAAAGGCTTGAAAACTGTTCATTAAACCTTCTCAACAATCTAAGCAGTTTATTGTATGGAATTTCATTACTGCCCTGAAAATCAGGGTAGTAATCCATTACTATGCGTTTTGTTTTTTTAAAGTCTTGATGACGTTGTAAGCAAGTGTAGTATAAAGCAGTATGTATATATCACTCGAGGGTAAGTACAGATTACTAAACTCGTGTGGTTCACGGCTCTTCGCTTCGCGTCGGTCCTCAAATGCACACTGATTAGTAATCTGTGCCTTACTCCCCTTGGTGAATAAATAGCTATACCTTTGCGCCGACATACTATTCTACTGGTATAGTCGCTGCTAGTTACGGTAGACGCCGTCACCTCCTTCTGCGAAGCAGTCATACTAGCGAAGGAGGTGGCGGAACGTGAGAGGGAGAGATCCTCACGTCCCGGCCGCCGCGGGAGACGCCCCGGACGTCGGGTGGCCCCCGACGTCCGGGGCGTCTCCCGCGGTGGCCGGTGGTGGCTTCGGCCACCTTGGCGCGGGCCTGTGGACGGTGAACTATGGGCTAGCTCGCCGTCCGTCCGTCTCATGACGACAGGCCGTGTCGACGGCGCAGGAGTGTTCCACGCGCGCCTTAAAGAGAGTCAGCAATAGGGAAGGGGTCCGCAAGAGCCGAAGCCTACCGTGGCCCCGGAACACAAAGGGCGATGAAGGAACATGGATGGGTTTCAGAGCGACGGGGTTTTTTGAAGACTTCCCATCCGAAAAAAAAAAAAAAAAGGTACGGAGCCCTAAAAAACAAAAACATATTATACAATTAAAACTCTAACCCCCGAATACTGAAACGTCACTCAAAATTTAAGGGCTGCTTAACATTTGAGCAGCTCCTAAACTTTAAATTTTGTATGGCCAAACGTCACTTTTGAGTATCTGTTAAATATAAGTGCTACTTAAATTTTGAGTGACGTTTCAGTATTCGAGGGTAAGTTTAGTTCTAACTCTATTACATGGGACTTAAACATAACTGGCGAAATGTGGGTGTACTATTAGGTTAACCTCTGCTTAACCCTTTGGCGATTACAGGCGTGATGTTGTGTTTAAAATATGAATGTTTTAGCTACCTGTCAGGCACGTAATATCCTTGAGTGACGACTGCTTGATAAAAGTTGTCCTTATCGTTGCAGAGTGGACACTTCAGATAGTGCATACCCGCGCTGAGAGCCATGCGCTGTAAACAAATAACACAATTAATTCTTTAGACTACTTGAAAATTTATATGGAAGGCAAGGAAAGTAATAGTAGATTGTATTATAAGGGAGCAAAATTATATTTTTACGGCGAGGGCGCTTTTTTGAATCCAGAGCGAAGTGAGGGATTCTTTAGTAGAATTCTGAACGTAGCGAGGGATTCAAAGTACGTCGCCCGAGCTAAAAATATATTTTGCGCCCGAATATTGGGAAAAGGCTAGGCAGCATGATGAGTTAGTTTTTTTGCTAAAAAGTTTCGTTTAATTTATCAATTACTAGCGGCCCGCCCCGGCTTCGCACGGATGCAATGTAGCATAATACATATAAACCTTCCTCTATTGCGTAGTTTAAAAGATCTAAGCGTACAGACAGCGGGAGTTACTTGGTTTTTAAACGACTGCCCCAAAAAAGGAGTGTTATGTTTTCAGTGTTCATGTCAGGGTAGATAAAAATCATGATTAAAAAAAAAGAAAAATTCGGATTTATTTGATTTAAAACGCATTTTTTTAACATTCTGACCATTTTTAATTTGTTGTTGATAGAAATGGAACGCAACCATAAGGTTAAGTTTTTATTACTCTATGGTATCTAAAACATTCTCAAAGCAATTTCCTTGTGACGTTTACCTTTAATAAATTACACAATTGAATATTATAAATACTTGCTTTATTACCAATAATCCTACAGTTGTACATTCTTGTCATGTGTTCTTTTTACATTGTAACTAGAAGATAATTCCATCTTTTTCTAAAATTCCCGATGAAAATTTTTCTACATATGAGAGTTTAAAATGATGTTCTGAACGTGTGTTTATTTCGCATTTACAACATTAACATGGAATACCTGTAGACAGGTCCTGTGGAACCAGGCATCGCGGGCGCAGCACGGCGGCCAGAAAGTGTTGATCGTTGGGTAGCCGTCCACTGCCTCGTAACAGATTACACATACTGACTGGGTGTCCGTTTGAGGGTCTGTAAGGGAAATAAACAAGTATTATTGATAAGCTTAACATCAATCCTGTTATCCCCGTAGGATTAGGGCAGGTGTGCCTAATGATCCACCCACAGTTCGCTAGTTATGTTTAAAGCTCATAGCCCACATATACAACACCGCCCCCACCCAGCAAAAAGAATATATTTAATTCAAAAATGGGCTTTACAGAATTGAAGCTGGTGTACCTCAGGGTTCTGTCCTGGGGCCAATTCTCTACATATTGTACACAGCTGACATACCGACGGAACCTGGAGTTGTCATAGCAACATTCGCAGATGATACGGCAATACTGTCTAGCCATACAAACCCAGAAGTTCATCAAATCATCTGCAGAGTGGACTTAACAAAATACACACTTGGATGAAAACGTGGAAACTAAAAGCCAGTGCTGCAGAGTCTGTCCAAGTCACCTACACACTCAGAAAGGAGGACTGCCCACCGGTTTAACTCGGAGATACCGCCCTACCACATAAAAATTGTGTTAAATACCTGGGAATTCATTTGGTCCGCCAACTGACCTGGCAACAACACAAATAACATCAAAGCCAAAAAATATGAACTCTCATACAGATTAAAAAATCTTCACTAGTTACTGGGCCGCAACTCCAGACTAACACTAGACAACAAGCTTTTAATATACAAAGTAGTATTGAAGCCCGTTTGGATGTATGGGATACAGCTCTGGGGAAGCGCAAGCAACTCCAATATAGCCATCTTGCGGCGACAACAAAACAAAATGCTACGCACAATGGCCAATGTCTCATGGTTCACTACAAACGTTGAAATCCACCAACAACTAGCCATTTCCACAGTTAATGAGGAGATTCGGAATGTAGCAGGGAAATATAAAGAACGACTAGCCATTCACCCAAATGAGCTCGTCAGTTGACACAAAGAGACTACGTGCTCCGCTTGAAGCGCCACAGTATCATGGCACTAGAAGACCGGCAGTAAAGCCGTAACACCTGCGAGTAGATGGCATCACTGGAAGCCACACTCTACACTACAAGCAACACGGAACTCATCCCCTCATAGTTCGAGGACTGATTGCAGATAAAACCGAAGAAAAAAAAAAAGAAAAAAAAAATGGGCTTTATGTATTGCTCTTTAGATATACTTTACATTGGCAACATAAAGCACACAGCTCGCTGTCAGCGAGGTTACCGCCGTCAGACTTCTCGGTTGCCAATGTAAAGTATATCTAAAGAGCAATACATAAAGCCCATATTTGAATTATATTATTTTTACCGGGTGGGAGCGGAGTCATTTATGTGAGCTAAGACCTTAAGTCTCATGGCGTGTGCTTTTTCCCATCAACCGGGCACAAATCTAGACTATGTAGTTGCTACTGAGAAATTCCTGTGGGAATAACACTTTATACGACTTGGGAATCAAACCCAGGACCTACTACATGCTCAGCCGTCCAACGATTGCAACAGCTAGGAGGCAGTATTATTGATAATGAACAAATTTTATGAAGCCTTAGTTACCCTTTTTTTTTTTAGGGGATGGGAAATCATCAAATGACTCCTCCCGCTCTGGGCGGAGCAGGAGGGAGTGTCAGACTTTTACTGACTAAAACCCGTCCATGTTCCTTCATCGCCCTTTGTGTTCCGGGGCCACGGTAGGCTTCGGCCCTTGCGGACCCCTTCCCTATTGCTGACTCTCTTTGAAGCGCGCGTGGAACACTCCTGCGCCGTCGACACGGCCTGTCGTCATGAGACGGACAGACGGCAAGCTAGCCCATAGCTGGGGCGTCAACAAGAGCCTTAGTTACTCTAAGAGATTCATTTCAAGATTGGCTAAAAGCGGTCAGTGATGACTGTAAATAAACAAGAAATCTAAAGGATTTAAGGTGGAAGCACACTTATCAGAGCCAAAGGAAGCTAAAGAGCCGAAACAATTGAATTTTAGAATTACTTGTACGAAACACTTATCCGCGTCGAATCGGACGAATTTTTTTTTTTTTTTTTTTCGATATGGCATCTCGCAGTTCAACCAGAGAGGTTGTCGTCTGCTTAACCGGACTTTCCTGTGGGTGCCTTAAGTGTAAGGCCTCCAGCCAGGGCAAAAAACTTACAAACTAAGAATCGGACGAATAGATAACGTTATACGGATGAGAAAATGTTTCTTTCGGCGCGGATAAGTGTGCGTTCACCTTTAAATCACCTTGCAACTTGTCAAAAATGTTAACGCTTCTTCGGCATTAGCTAGAAATCTACGGGTTCGGCCAAAACTCGACAAAACTTGTCAAAAAATGGTCGAAAGTGGTGGTACCTGAAGATTCGGTCGGGAACTAGATATTTAAGTTATTCGTTAGTTAGTTAATTACAGAAATAAAATAAAAAATAAAATAAACATCGCCATCTAGTGCCACACTAAGCAACGAGGCTTGTGTCGTGGACACCAGATAGTTGATATACTACATAGATACTTTTTGTTTGTAAATACATACTTATTATATATGTAAACATCCATGACTGTCCAAATGTCCATGCTCATTTTTTTTTTTTTCGGCGGTTGGGAAATCATCAAATGACTCCTCCCGCTCTGGGCGGAGCAGGAGGGAGTGTTAGACTTTTACTGACTACAACGTATCCATGTTCCTTCATCGCCCTTTGTGTTCCGGGGCCACGGTATCTCTTTCGAATAGTCCCACAGCCGGATTAGTCCCGCAGCCCCGGGTCCATGTTCATCACACATACATTTGCTCCTACCGGGATTCGAACCCGGGACCCTAAGAGCGTATTGACCGTATCTTATTTATTAGTTTAACTTACCATCGTCCCCACGACTGATGGACAACTCCTTCAAATCTCTAAACTTAGGATCTTTCCTTGCTCTGTTATCATTAGACTTTCTCTGTTGCGCCTTCACCATTATCACAGCTGGGATGTTCTGTTTCGGCGCGTGCGATTGACAGAATGACCTGCAACGTGATATTTATGATGGGTGAAAAAGATCTGATCTGTCCACGAAGTAGACACAATAGTTAAACAATGGAGTCTCGAACAAATTGGTCCTTTGACAGATCATGATTTATCTAACAATAGGGATGATGATTGACTAAAAAAATACGATTCTGCTTAGTCCCGTCAGTTAGATTATCGAAAAATATTGGATACGTGTTTTTTGTTTTATCCCTTGATCTGTCCACGAAGTAGACACAATAGTTAAACAATGGTGTCTCAAACAAATCGATCCTTTGACAGATCATGATTTAAAGAAGCCGAAAGGCACTTGTTGCAATCATTTTTTTGTTCTAGACTAGACTAGTATAATTTCCAACATTTTCTCCAGATTTCCTGAAAAGAATATTAGAAGAGTAGGAAAAACATGATTTCCACTCCGACTCACTTGTAATTCCCATAGAACAGTGAAATAGCATTGCGCTGTCTCCCGCACGGCAGATGGAACTGTTTCCTGCATTGTGCCACGGAGCAGCCCAAGTTAGCACCTCCTCGATTGCAGTAAGAGCATTTCTGAAAGAATTATTTTTATTGGATATTTGGAGTAGGTGCTTTACAAGTTAATTTGAACTCGTTTTAACTTATCCTAGTTACAAGAAAGAAGTCTTGACTCTCAGAGGAATAAGATATTAACAATATCTTCAATATTCTGTGTGTTTGTGATTTTTTTGCAGCTGGTAAATGAATAACTTAAAACGTTAAATTAACGGATCGTGTTCGAAACACAATACTGCGCTCCAAAACAAATATAGCTGACGTGGCTCAAAAGGCTGCCCAACTGAAATGGGACTGGGCAGGTCATGTCTGTCGCATGCCGGACAAACTGTGGGCCAAAATTGCTGGAAACTGGTGCCCTGACACAGTGAGGCGGGGTCGCGGCAGGCCACGAAGGAGATGGCGGGACGAACTGGACAAGTTCCGTCCGAACTGGAAGGAGGACGCGCGGGTTCGCGAGAAGTGGAAGGAGTGGAGGGAGGCCTTTGCCCAAGAGTGGGACAGAGCAGGCTAGAAAAAAAAAAAAAAAAAAGAATAACAAACATACTCAATGAATGTAGCTACATACCTGCCCTCAAACCATAATTAGGTATTTCAATCACCTCTCATGAAAACTTTTTGACCAGTATTAAAAAAAAAATCTGTTTCCTACAAAACTGCAATATTTATACAATCAAAATGTATCAAACAGCTGATTAAAAAGCATATTGATGAATAATTTCTATGTAGGTACAGAATGAAGTGTGTGATAACTGTTTTAGCATTGATGACCTCCCAAGTCTGTTTATTAATACGAAGTAAATAAAAAAAACCTTTTCAGTGATATATCACATGCTGTTATTGGTTTTTAGGCTGGCTTCCATTCATTTGTCCGTCCTCCAGATAATGTTTAACAGTCTCCGTCCGTTTCAATCATCTCCCTACACACAATTAACTTTGATATTGGTTGAAAGTTTGAATCATCATCATCATCAGCCAGTAAAGATCGACCCGAGCGGCTGTTATTATTTGGCCACGAGCTCATCGTGCTTTTGTTTGGGCTTGTGCCATGTTACCGCCACTGAATCTCAATGACGCTTAGCATAATCAGCCTTTAACGTTCCCACTGCTGGGACACGGGCCTCTTCTCAATGAGAGAGAATGGGCTATAATCCACCACGCGGGCCCGGTTAGGGTTGGTAGAGGTCTCATGTCTTCGAATTTTTTGGTTCTAGGACATGCCGGTTTCCTCACGATGTTTTCCTTCACCGTTTTGAGAGCAGTGGTGATGAAACAAATTACACAAAGTAATGCGCCTGTCTGGGTTTGAACCCACAGCTTACTATTCGTAAGTTGGTTCTGCCACCACTGGGCCACCCCTGCTCTTAAAGTTTGAATCATTTCGACAAAATGGGTTTTCCCTAGCTAGTTTTCCCTGATGTTCAAATCAGTTAATACTTGTTCTAACTAATGCAGTTCGTAAAAACTAGTTTTAACTAGGGAAAACACGTTTTCACTAAAAACGGGTTTTAACTGTAACATCTTTTCTGTGCACAGCAATGCAATAAATATAATAAATTAAAGTAACGTACATGTTTCTTAGCCCTTTCAATTTCAGTGACGATATCTTCGTATGTGAACCCAAAGAGTCCATCGGTGTCTCTTCCTTTTTGCACCAGGCAGGAGGACAGCAGCTGAAATGTTTATAGAAGGTATTACAGCTTTAGCACAAGCGTTACCAAGATTCACGAGGAGACCCTTGGAACACAAAGATCCTTTGCGGATGCCTTGTGGAGTCTTGAAGTTTGATCTGCTTCTGGAGGGAGGTGGGCTAGTTGGAGTAACCACCATGGCTCACGCACAATGGTCCACTTCAAGGACTAAGTGCGGAAACCTTAACCCCATGATAGATAGATAGCTTTAGTATTATTTAATTTTGTTAAGGGGCAGAGTTGCAAAGCCAAAAACAAGGTAGACTGATGACCTGGTGGTAGCTACAGACATATTCTGGATGCAAGAAGCACAGGGCCAGTCTATGCAACGATTTCGGGGAGGCCTATGTCCAGCAATAGACATTTTACATATAATGAGGCCCTAACCTTGGTGTAAATTTTAATTAAGAATATGTTATTATTATTTAGAGTTATAGTTTGTCTAGAAGTAGTGTAATTATTTAAATAAAAATTCTATTAATATGTTCAGCAACTGAGCAATGGGAAGTTACTCTTTTGCGGATCATAACATTAACAACATTAGTATGTATTTCATTGGTATATAAATTGCATAAACACCTGAGAAACCTGATTAAGTGACAAGTAAAAGTGATTACCAATTAAGAAGCTATTTGGAACACTATTCAATGTGAATATTATAGCAACAAATGGTCAGAGTATCCATCAGAAGCTTGCAACTATCCGTAAATACGTTAATCAGGCTGTTTACCATTAGTTAGTCTGGTATTTATGTTGTAGTATTGTAGAACCCCAAATTGGGGCTAACAGAAAACAAGACTGAAATGTAGAGCACAACTCTGGTTAAGCCTTCTAGGGTTCATAGGCGTGCTGTTCTGATTGTGTTATGAAGTAGTAGTGATTGTCTGTTTCCTGTTTACGTAGCAGCTTACAGTGCAAAGGTGACCTTAATATTAGGTTACAGGTGTACAAGCTGCTTGGCATCTATACCGTGAGAAAATATAGGAGTAGTTATGTGGGCGTAAACTGACATATTAGAACATATTATAGCTATCATGCCGGCTATGCAGAAAACAACACGAATAGTACTTACGACACAAAAATAATGACATTGAATGTCTCCAATAGCGTACAATTTCCCGTATGTTAACTCGTCGTCCACTTCACATTTGCAAAATGCACAAGGCACTTTCTTTCCAGTTACTAGTTTAGCTACAATCTTACTTTTACCAACAGCAACACTTTTGCGTGGAGCCATAATGGCTGAACTTTTACCACTTTTCAATATCTCATGATGAAGCCATTACATTTACTAGCAAGTCAGTAAAAAGGTTCATTTTATACCAATTTTGTGAAGAAATTGTAATAAGCAATTGTAGAAATTACATTATAATTGCAAATAGTATCAATGATGGTATCAACAAACATCATCAAACATGGCGTTTGATATAATTTGGCGGGAACGGGAATTTCTGTATTTTATCATTTTCGTCCAGAAATCGAACCAAAAAAAGATCATTTTCATTAAACGTCTGCTCGACTCCGAATGGTAGTGATTATTGTTGATTTAGACCTTATTTTTTTGGTCCGTACAAGAGATTTAGTGAGTATTTGTTTTTGTTCTAATCCAATAACATTATTGATTTTACAAAGAAAATGTTTTCTTTCTGAACGATAAGCATAGTGTTCCACAATTTTTCTTCTGATGTTGCCCTTCGCCAAACTCTATTTTCTCCGGCCTCATGATCTCATTGTTCCAAATAAAAATACGGTTGTCTATGGCAAAAATTATATTAAAATTATGTGCAATTAATCAAACAAGCAGCAACACTATATTAAAAACGTCAAGAAATCTAAAAAAAAGCCGGAAGGCAACTTAGTTTTTATTTTTATTGTTATTTGTTTAATTATTGTTAAAATACTTCGTTAATAGTAACAACCATAATTTTATCTAGTCTTAGAACTTATTTCGTGTCCAGAGTAATTTAATTGCAAATATCTGTGCTTGTGACGGGTTTATGGAGCCATAAAATTGTTGATATAAAGTCCTTTGTTTGGAAAACAGCTATTTCTCCGTGTTTTCTCGTGAATTGGGTGTGGAAATCGCATTTGGGTGGCGTATAAGGCGTGTTTTTATTGTTCTTTGTTAGAAACAAGTGTGAAAAGTGGTCAGACAAGCTTATTTGAACTCAGTTTATTGGCGGTCGAAGATCACCATTTCGACATAAAACTTTATCCGTTTGCCGTCACAAATATGTCTGTGTTGGTCAACTCTCGTTGTGAAAACCGTGTAAAGGGAATAAGGAACAGGAAAACTCCATTAATAATCCAATAGGAATCTTGTTAGTTGTGTAAAACTCCAATTATGTCTGCTTTGGGGGATAACAAGGAGATCTGGTCCGTTCCTGGCGATCGCCTGGATTCGAAGTACGAAAAATGTCGGAATATTACAGAGGAGATATACAAAAGGATAAATATAACATTTCAAATAAAGAAACTGGAGACAGAGGCCCAAAGTGAACTCTCCGATCACAGGTAATTTTCACATCTTACTTTCCCATCTTTTTTTTATGTTGAAACACTAAATCCATCATCTTTTTATTCTTTATTTATGTGTACCCCTGCACTGCATATCCCTGCACTGTATAAAAACATTGGGTTAGCTGATTTCCAATGAGTTCTAGCGTGAAATCTATTGGTAGTTTTCAAGGACAGGTTTCAAAATTTGGTTGAGTCAACATTGAAGCTTGTTATGCTAATTTAAAAGAATATTTGATAATATTACAATGTATCTATGCAGGATAGAATACGCAGAGGACATTTGAATATTTATATTATTGAAATTAGTGCCTAAATTAATGTAAATATTCCTTTTGAATGAAAAGAATTAATTTTTGCTTGTTTTTCATTTTTTGCAACTAGTTTTTGGCTTATTCAAAATGTTGTTATTCTATATGTATTAAATTTGTATAGAATGACCTTTTGTCAATATTTAATCTTAACATAATCATGTAGTGTGAAACAAAGTCGCTCCCGCTGTTTGTATCTCATCTTATATACTACACAATAGATTTTAAAGCAGTTTTCAGCAATAGATAAAGTGATTAAAAAGGAAGTTTGTAATGTATGCATATGTTGCACCTGTGCTAAGCCGGGGCAGGTCGCTAGTTTTTATTATAAAATGTAATGCTATCATTAATAAGATCCCTTCTCTCGTATCAGAAAAGAATTTTATAAAATTGCTTGTAAACATAATAAGTGGAAATGTTGAGACAAAAGGAAAAACAAAAAAATATTTTTTTCACCACTCCCGCACGAAAGAAGTGTCTATCCTCTACGAAAACAGTGAGGAAAGTTGGTTTTTTCCTCACTGTTTGAACAGTGAGGAAAGTAATGATCCCGTTCAGAAACTAACCTTGCCTGATTTTTTTATATTAAGTTTTAAAGATATTTAAAAAAATAAATAATTTTATGCTTAGAATAGAAATATTTATAAGTTAAGATTAATGTTTTTTATAAAATTTATCAAATTATTGTGAGTGTATAAGTTCAGAAACATTAAAAAAGTTTAATAAAATATTGAAAAAATTACATCGTCAAATTTAGGATTAACTAAAATTTTTGAACGCACTCAAAGAAAGAAGCCTGTGAAAGAAGTAAGTACATTAGAAGCGCGAAAATTCTAAGTTTTGTTTACGTGCGATTTTGATTACTAAAAAAAAAGAGTGATTCTAGTGAGGTAGATTTAAGTTTATCTCCAATAGAGTTAAAAAACCTTGTTTCAAATGCAGAACTAAGTTTTTTGCCCAAAAAATCGAAGGACATTTATTTACCTATGATGACTGAATACTTTCTTGCTGGGAGTGGTGAAAAGTTTTGTATGCAACATGTGAGCAAGTTCATTTGCTATTCGTTTTGTTGAGTCTTTCCCTTAGGATTGAAATTTAGAATCACTCGCTGCGCTCGTGATTCTATTTTTCAATCCTTCGCTCACTCAAAGACTCAAAATCAAAACTCATAGGAAAAACGAACTTTCCTCACATGTTGGATAAATAACTATTAAAAAGAACATTACAGGAACGGTGAAACAAGTAATAAAAGAAGAAAAATGAGCCGTCGCGGGACGTCTGGCAGATATGAAACATCGAAATTATTTTGTACAAGTGAATATGATTTAAAAACAAGTCAATATAAAAAACAAAACAAACAAACTTTGACGCCCCGAATGGCGCAGCGGTAGTGAGGCTGCCTTACGTTCTTTGGGTCCCGGGTTAGAATCTCGGTTGGAGCAAATGTTTGTGTGATGAGCATTGGACATTTGTTTCCGAGTCATGGACGTTTATATGTATAATAAGTATGTATTTACAAACAAAAAGTATCTATGTAGTATATCAACTATCTGGTGTCCACGACACAAGCCTCGTTGCTTAGTGTGGCGCTAGATGGCGCTGTGTGTAATGTCCAGCGATATTTATTTTATTTAAACACATAAAATAAAATAAAAACAAAATGACTTGATTCACAAAAAGAAAATCCTTTTGCTGGAAACGAACTCGAAGTCACGAGATTGTAACCCAGCGCTCTGTGTCCCGAAACCAGCTGACTTGTTGTAAACCGTGTCGAATATGTAGGTTGTTCAGGTTCAACATGCAATGTATTTCATAATCCTGCATTTTTTTCATGTATCACAACAAGAGCGGAATAAAATAATTGTTCAATTCCTATATTCAGCTGCCTTAAATATTTTTTGAATATTTAAATTGAGTTTTTTTTTTATAGAATGTCGTAATTATACATATAGATTAAAAAAAAAAAATGGTTGTCTGTAAAGTCGGTTTACGGGCGTTAATTTTACGTGATAACGTAATTTTTCATGATATTATTGATTTTAACTTAAAAAAACAAAATTTCATCCTTCTTTTCACACCTTTGTGGATTGAAATTTTAACAACACCGTTGCGTTTGCTTCCAACCATACGCCTTTTTTTTCGGATGGTAAATCATCAAATGACTCCTCCCGCTCTGGGCGGAGCAGGAGGGACTGTCAGACTTTTACTGACTAAAACCCGTCCATGTTCCTTCGTCGCCCTTTGTGTTCCGGGGCCACGGTATCTCTTTCGAATAGTCCCGCAGCCCCGGCAGGCATCGGCCCTTGCGGACCCCTTCTTTTTTGCTGACTCTCTTTGAGGCGCGCGTGGAACACGAACGCGCCGTCGACACGGCCTGCCGTCATGAGACGGACGGACGGCGTGCTAGTCTATAGCTCCCCGTCCACAGGCCCGCGCCTACGGTGGACACCCAGGGTGTTTCCCGCGGCGGCCGGGACGTAAGGATCTTTCCCTCTCACGTTCCGCCACCTCCTTCACTAGCAGGAAGGAGGTGACGGCGTCCCATTCCATCACGCTCCGGACCATGGATTGATCCAGGGCCGGGAGCGAGAGGTCGCCGCCGCCGATCGCCGCTTCGAGGACACGGCGGTGCTCCGCCCAAGCGGGGCACACCTCCACAGTCCAACCATACTAGATAATAAATTTTGCGATTTTTACTTCAAAAATTAAGGACTTTCCATACACAACATCATTTGCTTTTTTAACCCTTTGGGGGTGGAATTATCAAAAACGCTGAGACACGTGATTTTAAGATCCTAACTTTAAAACTGACGGACTTTCATACAAACTTTCATCCCCTATTTTACTCCCGTAGGGGTTGAATTTCGAAAAATCCTCCCTTATTCCTTGTCTACATTATATAGGGAACCAAGTCCAAGGGTTTGGGCTGGGCGTTGATCGACTGGCGCGCGGTACGGTGTGACACTTTTTCGTGCGTGCAGCCAGTGTTCATCGAATTATAAGACGTTATCACGTTAAAAAACACTTATAAACAAATTAACATTAAATTGTGTTCTAAATTTAAAAAATGTTGGAATATTCTATTTTTCAATTTAGGCTGTTATAACAGCTAACCTTAGACTTTCTTTTAACCTGGTGAAATCAAAGATCTTTGACCGTTGTTCGTTACTGGTAGTCAGTGACCCGAAAGTCTGACAATCAGTCTTACAAAGAGGTATCGTATTCGCCTTTTTTTGCTATTTTTTTATTCGTCTTTTTCGTCTTTTAGGCTCCTAAATAACCTAACCACGTCTTTTAGACGTATTCGTCTTTTTTTGCCATTAGCGGATTCGCCCGCCCGCAAATGATATACTAACACCTTCCTCTTGAATCAATCTATCTATTAAAAAAACCCGCATCAAAATCCGTTGCGTAGTCTTAAAGATTTAAGCATACATAGGGATATAGGGACAGAGAAAGCGACTTTGTTTTATACTATGTAGTGATATCTGTATCCTCTTTTTCTAGCTCACAAATTGATAGCAATGATCTCAGCAACGAAACGGATCTGTTCGCGTGCGATAAGACGGACTCGATCTCAAGTAGCGAGGAGGCGCAGAAGCCGCCCCTGACCTGTGAGAAGTACATTAACATCAACAACAACGAGGAGACCAACATGAAGAAGGCAGGGGCGGTTTATAAGAGGCCTAGGAAACGGTGAGCGATCTGAACTAATATGTCTATAATAAACAGTGTGTAAACCACCTCATCACGAAGCCGTCAACCAAGCATTCTGTACATCAAACTAAGTAACTTTGCGCTAAAATTATTGCTGGGAAACGACTTTTTTTTTTGGGGTGAAAAATCTTGTTTTGTGGTAGAACTTAATGTAACGCACTCAAAACATTGTGCTGATGGATGGATTGAATAGTACGGGGGTCGTGGAGGTGTTTAAAGTAAAAATCTTCAAATCTCATTAGAAACTTGTATTAAAAAAAAAAGTTGCCAAAAAGTTGGAACTATGACCCCCAATATCTCCGTAACTAGAAGGTTCCCAAGTATGGTGTAGAAACTAGAACAAAAAAATGATCGGAATGACGGGGAGAACAAGTGCCTTTCCGCTTCGTTATGAGGATTTTTACAGCCTTTATAATATTATAAAGAGGAAAGATTTTTTTTGTTTGTTTGTGTGTTTGTTACGATTTAACTTTTAAAACTACTCTACTGATTTTAAAAATTCTTTCCTCAATGGATAGCTACGTTATCAGCGAGTAAGATAGGCTATATTTTATCCCCGTACTCCCACGGGAACGGGAACTAAGCGGGTGAAACCGCGTGACGTCCGCTAGTATTATAACAAAGAGGAAAGATTTGATTTTTTGTGTGTTTGTTACGATTTAACTCAAGAGCTACTCAACCGATTATCAAAATTCTTTCACCATTAGAAAGCTAAATCTTTACCGAGTAACTTCGGCCATAAATTCGCGGTCGGAATCGCCGACGAAGTGCTAGTTTTCTATAAAGAACCAATCTTTCTTTTCTTCTTTATCGTGTGGTTAGTGCCTAACCTGGTGTCAGAGTTTTTATGCCGCCCATGGGCCTCTGGCTTGGCTTTACATTCCGTCGAGAAATATCTCTCAGGCATGCTGGTAAAGGTTATTTTTTTGGGGTGAAAAATCACGTTTTACGGTAAAAACTCGCACTTTACCGAAGCAAGTGATAATTATTCAGCACATGAATCCGAAAAAGAGGTGCGTGTCTTGCGTTCGAACTCGAGACCTATGTCTCTAGTCTATGACTTCACAGTCCAAGGGTCACACCACTAGGCTATCAGATCACTGCTTAAAGAACTAATAGTAACACTTCTTACACTTCGTGTTGAAGTGACTCCCTTTCAAGGCCCTAGTACGCGTGCGCGATGAAAACGTTACGTTTATTCATGATGAACCAAACCAACCCACGATTTCATAATAATTCTGACGTATTTACGTCAAGCTAACCCAACATTCTAAATGTGGTATACAGGCTGGAATTTTACAATGCCACCTGGAGGGAAAGTACTCGAAATACTGGAGATGACAAATTTTACTCAAAGGAAACATTCCTTTATTTTTCAAAAGAAACAAATCTGCATTCACAGATTTTCGGTTACGGCGCACTCTTTGTTTTAAATACTTACATTTCAAAACATCACACCTATGAGGACTCAGGGCTTGTACAAAAAACTGCGACACGAGTTGCTGCGATGCGATTTCGTACAGCAAGGCGTCTCCTTTTCACGATTCGGGTGATCATTCCTTCGACGACCGTCAACCGTACAAGTGTGACGTAACATCGCAGAATTGCGCAATGCGAATCAATTCGCAAGTTCTTGCGATGCGTCGTGCGAGGTCCAGGGGCCCTACTCCCTAACGCTTCGTCCGTATATTCGGATATGTCCGTCTCTCTCACTCGCACTCATCCGCAGACGTGCGCGAGAGAGACGGATAGCTCCAAATATACGGACGAAGCGTTAGAGAGTAGGGCCCCTGGGTTTGATCCCAAATCGGGCAGTGCTATTGGTTGTTTTCAACATGAGTTTCTCAGTACCAGCCATGAAGGATTGGTGCCTGGTTGATACCAATAGGCTCGCCTTTTATTACATGAGTTTAACTCCCATTTAATGTAATATTAAGGGTTTAGCCATAACTGGCGAAATGTGGGTGTTCTATAAGGTATATCTACACAGGCAGCCCCCCCCTATAGGCTGATTATGCTATAGAATAGAATAGAATAGAATAGAAAGCTTTTATTTCAGACCGGAGTCCATAGGGTTAGTAACAATTTTACTTAAGTTCTAGTGTTAGTAGGTTACAGACACAGATGAAAATGTACAATTATAATTCAGCGTGGAGCCGCATCCACCTCCGCACCATCGGGGATTCCCACCGATCTGCGAATACACTGAGAATACTATTGGTGCTGCCGCGAACACGAGTCATCAGGGATGCACATCTACATCTAATAAAAAAAAAACAGCTATACTATTAAAAAAAAAACTTGTGTATAAGTTGGAACTTTGATCTCCAATATCTCCGTAGCTAGAAGGTTCCCAGGTTTGGTCTAGACTCTAGAACAAAAAAATAATCGCATTGACGGGGAGAACAAAGTGCCTTTCGGCTTCGTTAAAGGTCTTTTTTTTCGGATGGGAAATCATCAAATGATTCCTACCGCTCTAGACTTTTACTTCTACTTGCCGCAGCCCCGGCAGGCATCGGCCCTTGCGGACCCCTTACTTTTTGCTGACATCTCCTTGAGGCGCGCGTGGAACACTCCTGCGCCGTCGACACGGCCTGTCGTCATGAGACGGACGGACGGCGAGCTAGCCCATAGCTCCCCGTCCACAGGCCCGCGCCAAGGTGGCCGCGCCCGGTGCGTTTCCCGCGGCGGCCGGGACGTGAGGTTCTCTCCCTCTCACGTTCCCCCACCTCCTTCGCTAGCATGACTGCTTCGCAGAAGGAGGTGACGGCGTCCCATTCCGTCTCGCTCCGGACCATGGATTGAATCAGGGCCGGACGCGAGAGTTCGCCGCCGCCGATCGCCGCTATCGTTAAAGGTCTTGTTAAACCTTGATATTGTTTTTTTTGTTTCCGGCCCTTGTCAGACCTTACTAATCCCCTCGTTTCTTCCCAGATTCAGGAAGAGAGTAAAGAAACGCCCAAACAAGTCGACCCGCAGCGATTCTGAAGGTTCCAGTGATGAAGCGCTGCCTCTCAGCCGGATTGTGGAGGTGGACAGCAAGAGCGTCGCAGAGTCACCCGACAATGTCATGGGAGTCCCCAACATAGTTATATTGACCAGAGGTAAGCATCATCATTTATAAGATATTATTATCCCATGATCTGTCCACGAAGTAGACACAATAGTTAAACAATGGCGTCTCGACAAAAATCGGTCATTCGACAGATCATGATAATTATATAGAGTAGCGGTGGCCCAGTGGTGGCGGCCCTGACTTACGAACAGTAAGACGCGGGTTTGAACCCACGCAGGTGAATTACTTTGTGTAATTTATTTCATCACCACTGCTCTCAAAACGGTGAAGGAAAACATCGTGAGGAATGTCTTAGAACCAAAAATTCGAAGACATGTGACCTCTACCAACCCTAACCGGCCCGCGTGGTGGATTATAGCCCATTCCCTCTCATAGAGAGAGAGGAGGCTGTGTGTCCCAGCAGTGGGAACATTAAAGGCTGATTATGCTAAGCGTCATTGAGATTCAGTGGCGGTAACATGGCACAAGCCCAAACAAAAGCACGATGAGCTCGTGGCCAAATAATAACAGCCGCTCGGGTCGATCTTTACGTTAAGCCGCTTTACCGAGGTTGGTCTGTGGATGGGTAACCACCAAGTACATACCGAGTTTCCTCCATGCCTCGGAGAGCACGTTAAGCCGTTGATCCCGGTTGACATTTGTAGATCTTTGACAGGCGTTACAGTTAGTCAGTGGCACGAAAGTCTGACAATCAGTCTTATCAAGGGGTATCGTATTATCCAGTACTACCTGGGTCGTGGAAGTCAGATAGGCAGTCGCTCCATTTAAAATACTGGTATTCAGCTGAATAATCAAAAAATTTTACTTCTATATTAATAATAATAATAATCATTTTATTATCAGGCAACTAAGGCCCCTAGATAAAATACACAAAATAATATTTAACAACAATAATAAACTAATACATATTTTAAACATTATGAAACTAAAACTATACACGCAACGTTGTCTTCGTCGTGTCGCCCTCGGAAACGTCGATATACGACACCGTTCGGCCAAAAGTCCTCCTTCATGCAGGTATATTGCACAGTTTGGGCCCAGTAGGTGGCAACGTTTATTGCGGCGGCAGAGGCGCTATTCAAGTAGTTAAGATTGCAGATAAACGCACGACACCTGGGACATTCCAGCAGGTGGGGCATAGTTTTATCCGAAGCGTCGCACTCGCACTCGGTGTTGGAAGAATCAATAATACCCCATTTTGCCAGGTTAATGTTTGCAGCGGCCTACTTGGGTACGCAATCGCTTCAGAGCTTTCCAAATGGGCCATTGCTGTTCACAACCGGGAGCCAGGTGTTCTTGGGCTACACGAAATCGTAAGGTGGTGGACACCTCTTATCTCATCTCTCTCTGGTGAAGCATAGAAATATAATATGGTAATATCGATTTTTTCATCCTTCACACAGATCTAAAACCAAAAATCGCTCCCGACAAGAAGCTCCCACTCAAAACTCTCACAGTTAAACTCACAAAGACAGATCTCTCTCCGCCCTTCAAGAAGGAGTCAGCAACTCCTCCCCCCATGAAGAAGGAGACAGTTTCCCCCATAAAGAAGGAGAAGGAAGCAGAAGTAGTGTCCAAGGCGCAGGTGAAAGAAGATAAAGGAAAGAGCGAGTTCAAGCATTGTACGCTGTGCAGTTTGTCGTTTAGAGGGGAGAGGGGGCTGAGGTAAGGGCGTATAGTGTTATTATACTACTATCCTTGTTTATTATATTTTATTTTATTTATTCGGGAAAACAAACAATTACACATTAAGAATAGGCATGACGACAGTATAAAAAAAATGCAAATCTATTTAGTCCGTCAGTTAGAGTATTGGAAATTAATGGACACGTATTTTTTGTTTTTAATAAAACGCATCAAAACTCAGGAGCGGAGGCTCGTGACGTCAGAACTAGCTAAAAATTATACCAAGGCGTGACGTATTGAGAATTTTAAAAGCGTCATGTCTTCGTCAATTTTGGTTTACGTAATAAAAAAAAAAAACACGGGTCAAATATTTTTTGATTATCTAACTGACGGACTAATTAGATTTTTTTTCTCGTCTCGCCTATTACAAAAAGATTTTAGTTCTTTTTTTTAAACCAATTATTAATGTTTTAACTTTACTTTAAACACCTCCACAACCCCCGTACTATTCAATCCATCCATCAGCACAATGTTTTGAGTGCGTTACATTGAGTCCTACAGTAAAACGTGATTTTTCACCCCAAACTTACAATAAACGGGATCATAAACTACGGTACCTTTAAGTTATTAAAAATTATAGTATAGCATGTTTTACACAGTTCACATGGTTGTTTCAATGTTTGTCCCCCCCCGAACCAAAAGTTTGGATGAATCATTCCCTCTATGTCGATTGCCTTTACGTCGACTCGTGAAACAAATGACATCTGTTTTAAAAGTTTACGCTTGACCTCGAGGTTGCAAAAGTACACTTTAAACAAACATACGTGCTTGCTTGTAGTTGAATATCTTCTAAAATAATATTGCTTTTGTTTCAGACGCCACATGACAATGTCTCACATAATAACCCTAGAAGAAACAAAAAAGTCCATGAAACCGGAACAACGAGAAACTACCACTTTAGATGGGTAATACGCATAATGACCAGTCGCCATTTTGAATGGGCAAAGTGAGAAAAACAAACATGCATAGATTTGAATCATAGATTTTCCTTCACTGGACTTAGGTCGCGCTATTAAGAGGGCTATTACAGATTTTCTAACCATAATTACACATCAAAAATCTTAGTTTAGATGTGTGATTATCGTTTAGATATGGCCACAAAATTAAAAAAACGGCATTTTTTTTTGATTATTTTAGAAGGTTTGATTATTTCTCCAGGGAGCGCTTTAATTAAAAATCATTTGTTTTCTTGTATTTGAGTGTTATACTCTTAAAACACTCAAATACAAGAAAAAATGTGATAGGAACTATCACATTTTTTCTTACGAAAATATTCTTACGAAATTATTATAATACTATTAAATTTTTCCGCATGAAACGATAGATATGATGTGCGGTATAAGTGAGCGAGACAGTATTATTGCAAATCTCACTGTTAACGAAATAAGACGTCAATATTTTTTGGCACGATATATATTGTATCCATGATTTAAATCTATGTAAATATGTATATTTCCACGACCCACTGGTACTTTTTAATGTTATACCAAGTACCACTTTTAGAAAATAAAGAAAAAAAATGGCGACGTGTCAAAATTTTATTATTATTATAATATTATAAATGTTTTTAAACATAGTTTATGGAAAGCTAGTTTTGAAGTTTTTTGGTAATTTTATTAAAATAATTAATTGTAAATTTTAAAGTGTTTCGGATGTGGGATGGCGTGCAATAGAAGTACCTTTTTAAGAAAAACTGAGTGCATTTAAAACAATATAAAATTTTCAATTCCACGTTTTTATTTTGTATTTGCATTGAGCATAAAAATAGGAAAATTTACAACGTATCGTATTTTTTTTGACTATTAAAGGAATCCATGACTTTGCTTTCCCTTGTAAAGGCTATGATTGATAAAGCAAAATAGTACTAAAAGTGTCACAAATGAAAAACAAGAAAAAATTAAAACACGAGGTCATTGAATATCAAGTAACATATTTTACTATTTGGCACTAAAAGTGTATACCCAAATATTTTTATGCACTCAGTAGTTTTTGAAATAGAGGTACTTCGTAAAAGTGTTAGGTGCCAATGCTGTTATAATAATTTAGTAATGTAAAGTCCTTATGGCGTTAAAAGCTCTCTAGGAGAATAATATATTTCTCTAGTATAATTACGAACTAAATGAGTTTAGTTCATGCCATTACATCTATGGTTCATGCCGTGGTCACCTATAAGCATGTCACGTAGTTTAATTGTATGTTATACTACGAAGTCTTTTTCTTATAAAGATAATAATTTTCAGGCTATGTCGTTGTAGTGAAATATCTTGGTAGGTATTTTAAAAAATCTGGCAAATAAATAGGGTGGCCTATTTCGAAGTCCAAAAGTATAATGATTGGTAAAACAAATAAAAACAAAATGGACGAAGCAACTGAGTTGTGTCGATTTTTGTAGCTTTAACCTTTTTTGGATAAAATCCACAAACAATTGGCGTTAGCTAGCTAAATAGTTTTACGTTTTGAACGTAAAACTGTTTTCCTCACTACATTACTAGAAATTATTGGTCTGTGGTACTAATATGTATTAAATTGAAAGAAGGAAGAAAGAGGAAATAATTATTTGAAGCTAAACCATCTTTTGGAAAAAAAATTTTTTTTTTGATGGTACTTTTCATTTAAAAAAAATGCGAAAATTTTGAAAGAATAAAAGAAAAGTGTTACTTTTCATAAAGTTATGACAGCATTGGTACTTTAGTGGCAGGGTTGAAAATATCTGTGATCGTTTGGCGCATTGTGATGTAGGTTAGAAAAATGAACGAAGGACATAGGTTTATTTTTCATTTTGTCAAAAATAAAAATAAATTCATGGATTTTTAAGAAAAAACTTGGTAAAAAAATGAGACTCACGAAAATTAGTGTAATTGTCCGACGAGTTCCATCTACAATCGGAGACTTTAGGGAGTGAAAACACTTACAAACGTGGAATCAGCTTGAGATGATCTGGAGCTTCATGGCCTCGACCTATGAGCCTCGCTTTGATTCGGACGACGCAACTCGATACCGTATCGGACTATTAATTAGCCTGTCTTGCTTGGACATAAATCTTCTTATGATCGGTTTAAGCCGATTCCACGTTAGTAAGCGTGGTGATTTAATCATCAGCTGCTCACGATTCAAATTAATTCCACGTTTAGTATGTAAAATATTATGTAACAAAAATGAATATCATCTTAAGTGTATCTTTGGCAAAGCCATTTTTCAATTGCGTTTGCAAAAATGGACCTATGTCCGTAAATTATTGAAAGAAAAAAAAAATGGTTTCGGAATATACAAGTACAAAATTCTATTTAGCGACAAAGGAAGAGAAAAGAAAACTGTCATTTTTCTAAAAAGCGAAAATAAATAAATTAAATTGATAAAAAAAGAAATCTTAGAGTTTAGCTTCTTCTATACATAGTTGTAAGGATTTTTTAAAAACAACCGTTTTTCCGATCTTTCTAGCTATGTTGCCAGTTAAGGTTTAGTACTAAGGGTGTTGCAATATGAAAAAAAAAAGTTTTTTTTTTCGTAAAGGCGGTGCTATTTTATTTTTAAGTCGGGATATATTAGCAGTAAACTAGTCAGTTTAAAATGTTTGCCACTTATTGTTCCTAGCGTATTTTGTTTATAAAATGGTTCTAATATTGAGAAATTACGGAAATTAATTAATAACATCTAGTCTTTATAATCCGAAGAGTTGGACTAAGGAGTTTAGTAAAAATCTAGTCTCTGGTGTTCCAGTTCTGCAACTGAGAAATTCCTAGGGGAAAGCTTTTTTAGTAACTTCTCAATAAAAACCATTTTCTTATAAAACGTATTGTAAATCTCGACATAATTATTCCTAATTTTGAAAAGCATTTTACTTCATTATAGAAAAATTGTTAAAACTCTGTTTTAAACCCCAAATGAAAGGGTTGAGCTTGAGAATTTGCTACAAAACGAATTTTTTGAGATGAGTGTCGTGTCTCTATGTGAATACCAGATACACTTAAGTGGGGGAAGACCTTCAAATCTCAAATTCTCGTCCTCCTTAAGTTATCAAATGTAGCTAAAAACCAGAACCGACAAAATCGCGTAAAAATAAATAATATTTGACTTAAATGATCTCCAGTATGTGTCATCAGATCTTTTTGGTGCAATCTATGGGTGTTGCCATACTATTAATTAAAAAAACTACTATTTTTATTTTTTCCTATAGTTACTTAGAGTTTTCTATTGTAAAAAATAGTAGATAAAATAATGTTTTCCATATACATACCTATGCTTTTTATTGCGAAGTGCATGATTTTTGCGCTGAATTTAAATGGATGAAAATGTTGATCTTTAGGGTATTTTGACAATTATTATTACTAATTATTATATATTTGAAAATTATTGGTTGATGTTTGGAAATACGCAATTTATTGTTGTAATTGTTGTAAATGTAAATTAGAAACATGATAAAATATTCTGAAGTCGTGAATGATGAGATGGTAAAAAGTCAACTATTTGGTAACAAAAAATTGCGCATTTTATATTTTTTGTGTTCCTTAATTAATAATTGTTTTTGTCTGTAAATATTATTGTTAAAAACAATGCTGTTTGATATTTGATATATAAAACTTGCATATTATTTTACGTCATAGCATGTAGAAGAATACATTCTCCCTCCCTTTTTTTGTGAATTTACTAACCTGTACTTGGTTTTAAAAAAAAACATTAGGAAGAGGAAAGAACGTGAAAATTAAGATTTTCTTAACATATCATCATCTGTGTTTCCCGATGTGTTAGGCAGAGATAAACCTGTTTTTAACACATCCAGCGATTGTATACAGCCCGTAAGAACGCCACGCTTAAAAAAACGGCACTTCCATACACTTTGACCGCGTAGGTATTGCTTAGGTATAGCTGGTGCCAGTTAAGATCGCAATAGCGGTCATTGCCCTTTCCCTAATATCTCTTCCTACGAAACAAAACAAATGAACCATTTATCGTTTTTCATTAGAAAAAATGTTGAAGATTACGATACATGACGATTCAAGACTTGAACAAGCTTAATTTTGGATTTCAAAGTCAAGAACTTTAATAAATGTAGGTGGGTCAATGACCGGTTTTGCGATCTTTAATGGCACCAACTATAGCAAACAGCTGTTTTTTTTTAAATTACCGTTGTATTTTAGTATTTAACTGTGTGGATGTACTGTGTACATCTGTAACCTAACCCGTCGGGGATTACAGGGGTGATGTTTTTACTGATGAATGATAAAATTATGTTAATTTAGTATGCCAGTTTTCATATCGAACCCAGCATTTTAAGATAAAAAAAATGCATTTTGCATATTATTTTAATATAAAAAAAAATATTTTTGTTTTTTTCCTTTTTTGTTATAGAATTGATAATTAATTTAAGTTTGAAACGTCTATATACCATAAACAAGAAGGAAGCTGTATCTGTGGTTTTAGATAGAAAAAAAAGAAGGAATTTTAGAAAGATTAGTAAGGAGAAATACTAAATTAATGTGGTATATGGATGAATAAGTATATATTTTAAATAAGAGGAGTTTGGGAGCTATTATAGTATGTCGGATTTTTTTACGAAATATCACCATTAATAAAATATATGTTTGACTCTTATGCCGTTGACACGGTCAGAGTATGACAATTCAAATTGAGTCAGCCCATTTGGCGACGAGTTGGGCACTTTCAGTAGCGTCCATCAGCTCCTGTGATGTGCCAACAATGGGACAGGCAGGACACGATATCAAGTGTCCCATCGTTTGTGGGGCAACACCAGATTTACACTCCAGCAGGGCTATTACGTATCTTTCTGATATCCAGTGACTATCAATAAATAAATAATAATAAAAAAAAAACGCAATAATAACCTATAATACCAATAATAATAATACATGTATAATTTAAATAAATATTAATGTATAAATCGAATATATAAGTAGTAAAAATTATATGACACAATTTATGTACCTAGTTGTAAGCCCTTCACAAAACGAATGAGTAGATAAATATTGAAGTTGTAAACTAATATTAATTTATAATAGCCCTCCTCCTAATTTGTATTTTGTTATGCCCGACAGGGCCCACAATGCTCTAAAACTACTGTATGTATATTCCTATGCACCTACCACCTAAGTTCACATTGTGGAATGCAATAAGAGTATTGAGTATCAAGCTTCGGTTGTACACCGAACTTTGATGACAACCGTGAATGTCATAATATTGGTATTACGGATCACACTAAGTGGATACGCAACGTACGGTGACTAACAGGGTCATACATAATACGAAACTAACCTTTTGACAGTTAATTGATGGACACTGAGCCCAGTTACTATTATTTCGAGCTGTCAACAGAGATACGTAATAGCCCTACTGGGCAGAGTCATCTATGAATCTCCATCTGAACAGGTTTTCTTTGCTTTGGCCAACCTGTGTCCGAAGTCACAACTTCGCGATATTAAGACCTATTGAAAATGTGTGATTACGAAGTCGTTTCCAACATACAACTATTTTAGCTCTTCCAAACTCCCAAATTGGTGATTTTTATAAGTAAATCTAGTCTAAAATCTGTTCATCTTGGTTAAGGCGTTATATGGTGTGGATATATTTCGATATAAATTCTTTTAAGACACGGTTTTTTGTTGAACCAATTTTGTCATTAAGTTTTAAATGTCAGTCGATTTAGATAATAAGTTATGAATGTACATGCCAGTAATTTACACAAAAATATGCTGGGCCCCGTAAAGTATCTAGTAACCAACAGTATGGCAAGCTTCAAAGGCTAGTGCATTTCAACTAAGAATAGGAACGACAACGACCTCTAACTGTCAACTGTCACTTGAAAAGTCCGGTTCTCAATAAAATTTAAAATACGCCAATATTTTTTTAATAATATCTATGATTGATATTATCTTCTTAAACGTCATTTATCTTTGTGATAAATGACGTTTTTTTTATGACTTAATACGTACTTTTCAAATGACAGTTGACAGATAGAGGTCATTGACGTTCCTATTCTTATTTGAAACGCATTAAAGACCGTACAGATCAATCTGAACCCTCACAATTATGAAATGTAGGAGATAAAACGTGCAAACCGAGCTTTTGGTCTTGTATGAAAGTACCGCCACAAAGTAGGCCCCATGGGTTCACCCAAGCAGGCACTTTTCATCTAATTCGTTTCATCACCACTGCTTTCAAAACGGTGAAGCAAAACATCGCGAGGAAAGCCTTAAAGCCTTAGAACCTAGAAATCTAAGACATGTGACATCTAGCAACCCGCACTGGGCCCGCGTGGTGGATTATAGCTCATTCCATCTCATAGAGAGAAGATCTATGCTTCAGAAATGGGAACATTATAGGTTCGTTACTGGCATTTGTATTCCTAACTTCATCGACAAAAAATAGTCGACTTTTAATGCCATTTCAAGTGGTCATACATGTCAGTCAACAGCTTTTAGAAATATTATGTTTAAGTTGCACTCGGTGTTACAATAGATGCTTGTTGAATCGACTAATACCTCTTTTCACTATACCCGACACTTTAATAAAACCGTGCAGTCGGATTTTGAACTTTCGGCGTCGAATCGATGATTGAAATTTCAACTGCGCGCTTTTATTTAGGTTGTGTTTGTGTGTGTGTGAAAACGGGTTTGATTGTCGAATTTTAGAAAGATTTTGTAGTTTACTAAGTATATTAGTTGGTTTGTAGTCGCGTTTTTACTTGAAGGGCAAATGTTGCTAATAAGGTGCCAATTGCGACCTTATTTTGTTTCAAATAGAAGCCATATAAGGTCTTAGTGATATCTGATAACGATGATATTGATGACTACCTCGTTGATCTTGTGGTGGCAAGTGCGTATGCTGAGCATGACGTCCTAATTTTGATTCCCAAGTTGGGGCAGTGTTATTGGATCTTTCCATTAGGAATTTCTCAATAACAGCCATGAAGTCTGAATTTGTGACAGTTATGTTTAACTTCCGCGTAATTAGTCTATTTGCCATCAATTGGGAAACTCCCAGTTATCCTGAACCCAGATTTCCATGCTCAGTAGGCAGATTAGATTAGCTAGATAGATTTATTTTTTTATCTGGCAACACTATCCAGTATCACACAAATGCTGCCACCAGTAAAAACGCGGCTTTAAATCAACTTTTTATAACATTTTTAAGCGCAGATCCGCTCAATATGTCATAAGGTAACTTTAAATGTCAAATTCTATTAGATAGGTGAATTTTGAAAAGAATCTAGGTATCTTGCCACGTTGTAATTTTTAATGTAAAATTGTTGTTATTTTGGCGAATTAACAAATGTTTTAAACAAAAAAAAAATATTGCCATCATTTTGAAAATTCGATTGGAAATAGCCGAATTTCGAGCGATTTCCTGTTAAAAAACAAAATCGTAACGGCCCAGCCACAGACAAGATTGGCGCGGCAAGCGGTGAGCGTCAAAAACATATGGTAGACAATATGAAGTATGCCACAGTTCGCGTCGCCGGTAGCTAGCTAACTTCGTAATAATGTTCTCTACCATTTGTTTGCACCGCTCACCGCTTGCCGCGCCGCTCTTGGCAGTGGCCAGACTGTAAGGTGCCGTTCTTTGGTCATCACATTAGAAGTTTGCATTAGGATGGCGCCTACGCCTTTTATTATGTGCACAGTCAAGGAGTGGAATTCCCTGCCTGCGTCGGTGTTCCCGAGTTCATATGACTCCAATCCATTTAAGTCGCGGGTTAATCCATGATCTGTCCACGAAGTAGACACAATAGTTAAACAATGGCGTCTCGACCAAATCGGTCATTCGACAGATCAAGATTTATTAGGCTTCTTTTGGGTTAACTCGGTTCATCGTCGAGCCCATCTCGGTCCTCAGACCGAGCTCTTTGGACAAGATTGAGGCCAAGATATTTTTTTTTAATGTTATATTTTTCCCATTAAAAAAAAATACCAATGTATGGAACGCAAATTGTTGATTTACAGTTATTTTTACCAAAATTACAAAACTGTCCATACAATTTTTTTGCCCGACTGCGTGACACCAAGCGAAAGTTAATGAGGATGGATGTTTCTTACTCTTTCACGCAAAAACTATTGGGCCGGAATGGAATGAAATTTCGCACACAGGTAGTTTATAACCTGGGTTAACACATAGCAAACGTTTTATCTCGGTAGTATGACGCCTTGGGTCCCTTTATTGAGTTTTTTTTTCAGTGGATCCTGTGCAAAAACAACCTGTTTTAGCTAATTTATAATGTTGTTTTGTAAAATAGTTGTTAATTCGCCACAATACGTTGTCGTTGATAAGTGAAACCATTCGGCCAAGCCTAGTTAGGTGGATATGAAACAGAACCATTCGATGTGATCCTTCAATAAAACAAACTTTATCGATATTTCAATAACTCTTTTATTTTATATCCTTAAAGCTTTCCCTACCTTATAAAACTAATTACTAAAAGCTAACGGCTCGGGCAAGGTCGGTCATGAAACGCGTGAGAGAGACACTAGTCTCAGTATCGCCGTCCTGCTCGCTCGTTTGATGACCGCGACTGTAACGAGTATTGGCGTTAACATAGCTTCAAATAGAGCGGTGAAACTCTCACGAGTTAGGTCACATGCAATCTTCAAAAACGTTATTAATTACCTATCATTAAAATATACAAATTAACGTTATATAATAATAATTTAATTCAACATGATTTACACAATCAATGAATACAAAATCATTAATTAACTCAATCCGATGTCGGAGAAAAAACGGCAAAGCTAAAGTGGCTGGCCATGTAGCGCGAATGCACCCGGAGAGGTGGGCAATGACAGTCACTCACTGGACGCCGGACGGAGGGAATCTCCGTCGAGCTACTGGAACAAACATTTTATTAGTTCCTTGTCAAGACTATGGAACCCTAAAAAACTCAATCCTTACCAAAGATATTGTGACAGGTAGTCAGAAATTCGAAAGTTTGACAACCAGTCTTACCAAGAGGTACTATATTACACAGTTACTGGGTTGAGGAGGTCAGATAAGCAGTGGCTCCGTGTGAAGTGCATCTTACACTGGTAACCGACCCCAATATAGTTGAGAAGGCTAGCTAGGCTGGCAGATAAACTCAATCCTCATCAGTATCCGGTCTGCTATAATTAATCTTATTCGACTTTATTTGGTGAAAGATCTGTATTAAATCTGAATTAGGAGCAATAGCGCCATCAGCCACCCAAGTTTTCAATGTTTTCGCTAAATCTTCAGTCTTCAAATTCAATGTCAAATTAATAGTTTTATCCAAACGCGATCTATCGAAGAAGAACTTCGATGTTTTTATATTTAAATCAGTTATGACAGGAGGGTTTGGTCCTATTATTGTGTCTACATAGTTTTCATCGTAGTTTTTGTGGGTGAAGTCTATGCCCGACGGTGTAATGACAGGCTTCGGGGCGTATTCGGGTAGTTCCGCCAAATGTTCGGCGTTCGCGTTCCATGAACGGTCGTTGATGCGCAACAGAGATGGTATGTCGGGACCGTAGAGGTTCGCGTTCTCGTATTTTTTGTAGCCAAGACCTGTAAAGATAAAGAATTTGTTAGAACATAAAGGGTTTAACCTTTTGAACGCCAGAGCATAAACGCATGCGCGTGCCCTCCACGCCAAGCCACAATTTCACCTACCATTTTGTCACATATTCGTGTCGTTTGGCGTACGAGGCACGCACTTGCTTGTCACGTATATGTGACAATGGCGTTCAAAAGGTTAAATAGATCCTTAACGAAGCCGAAAGGCCAAATTCTGGACCATACCTGGGAAAACCTTTTAGTTACGGAGATATTGGAGGTCAAAGTTCCAACTTTTACACATTTTTTTATACGAGTTTTTAAGATCATTTCACTTTACTTTAAATACCTCCTTAACCCGTTTATTATTAATGAATGCATCCATCAGCACAATGTTTTGAGTGCGAGTTTTTACCGTAAAACGTGATTTTTCACCCCAAAAAAATAACCTTTACCAGCATGCCTGAGAGATATTTCTCGACGGCATGTTAAGCCAAGTCAGAGGCCCATGAGCGGCTTAAAAACTCTGACACCGGGTTAGGCACTAACCACACGATAAAGAAGAAGACCTGTTTATTATACAATGCATCCATCAGCACAATGTTTTGAGTGCGTTACATTTAGTTTTTACCGTAAAACGTGATTTTGCACCCCAAAAAAAAAAGTCGTATCCCAGCAACAATTTTTGCGCATAAATACTTAGTCAATGCACAGAATGCTTGGTTGACGGTATAATTACGGCAGAATTACGATACGCCTGTAATCCCGAAGGGTTGGGCAGAGGTCAAACTAATAGCAGAAAAAAAGAATTCCGGCTATGCTAAGTCATATGTCATGGTGAGTCTATGGCTATCAACGGGGCACGTGAGGAACAAGCATCTTCTACGCACGCTTGTTCCATCGTAGGCCTCGTCCATCGCTTTCCATCAGGCGAGATTGGGGTCAAAATGAAATAATAAGTCCTCCATCCATATATTTTTCAATACACTTCCTCGAAAACTGGTTCATAACGCACTATGATTAGGTTCAACATGCAATGTATTTCACACGGTTCCCTATCCATTTGCATAAAATGTCAAGACCTAATATAACTTGGCATACTTTTGTTACTCCTAATTATATTTTCGCATAACATTATTTACGCATAACAGCTTACGCATATTTTTTTTAAGCATAATTTCATTAAGCATAACATTCTTGGGCATAAATTTATTTACGCATAATGATATTAAAGCATATGTTTTATAGGCATAACAAAGAAGCATAATAATGAACTTCTAAAATGTAAGACATACCCTGATTACTATATGATACCAATTTGATGACCTGATATCAATTTATTTTGACGATTGGAGAAAAAAACCATATCTCCTGAAGCAGCATATTTGTTTTGAACATAGTTGATTGCGAACATATGTGAGTTTTTTTCCATGTAAGAAGCATGCAAACAAGCATACACCATGCATGCAGCAAGCATGCAGCATGCAAACAAGCATACCATGCATGCAAGCAAGCATGCAGTATGCAACATGCAGCAGGCATGGTTTCTGTCACGGCTCCGGCGCTGCGGGGCTCCAGCGGCCCCACGCGAGCTTATCGTCGCAGATGTGGTTCACGCTCACCACCGCGGCTGCGGCTTGCTGTCCGCGCCTACGCGATATTAAATAACACTCTAGGGGTAGGGCAGACAAGACTACGTAGAGTCGGTTTTGCAGCGATTCGTTTCTGTCACTAACTTTTGTAGCTCAACTTAATGAATTTTGAATTAAAAATAAATACGTTAAAATAACTTAAATTTGATTCCGTTATTTCTATTAATTGTATGCGTAAATACTATTATGCTAATAGTCATTATGCCTAGTAACATTATGCGAATTCAATTTATGCCAAAATAAATTAGCCTTCAAGATGATTATGCCAACATAAACTGTATGCTAAAAAAAAATATGGCAAAGTATTATTATGGCAAAACAAATTATGCCAAAACAGTTATGCCAAAGTATATTAGGAAAAAGAACATTATGCAAAAAGAAGGGATCCCATTTCACACACGTGCGATTTTTTTCATTTTCCAACACGTGTGCGGGCATGAAAATTGCCACAGATAACTATACCTATACTGCCTATACTTAGTTCAAATTGGTTCAATGCATTAAGTCGGAGGTGAATGTTTTTTTTTAATTTTGGCAAAGCAATAATGCGTCTTTACGCCTCAATATTTTTTAAATATTCAAATTGTGTTTATAAATAGAATATCATAGATTAACATGATTATTTAAAACTAATATTTACTTTTATAAACAAATTAACATTTATTTGTGTTCTAAATTAAAAAATATAAAAAGAAAACTATTTTTTATATTAGGCTGTTTAGCGGCTTCATACCTTTGCTCCTCCTAATCATAGTTTCTTATTAATTTATGACAAAAATATTTTTCGTTATTTTATTTTATTTCTTCAGAAGTGTATTGAAAATGAAATGAAATACACGTGGACATTTGTTATTGCAGTTCTCAGCTCAAAAACACCCTCGCCTACGGCTCGGGAGTTAATTCCGCCTCGAATGCAATAACAAACTTTATCCACTTGTATCAAAATGTACTATTTCAATACACTTCCTCGAAAACGTGTTCTTATAGCACTACGATTGAGTCAACATGCCATGTATTTCACACACGTGGATTGTTTTTGTTTTTCCATCACCTTGTGCTGTGCCGCGTGCGCGTGTGAGCCATCCCCGCACGCGGCACAGCATACGGGTGTTCTGCAATGCCTATAGTCAGCGGTGATTGTTTTTTTTCATTAATTTATTTTATTTCTTCAAAAGTGTATTGAAAAACGTCGTTTGATACACGTGGACATTTGTTATTGCAGTTCTCGGGAGTTAATTCCGCCTCGAATGCATTAACAAACTTTCTCCACTTGTATCAAAATGTACTAAGTATTTCAGGACAGGTTCTTCTCCATAGAGATCTACGCTAGGGAAAGGGCAACTACAGTACTTTCACAGTTTTTATGCCTTGTGACTGGGACTGTAGCTACATTTAATTTTCATCTTTGTTTCGACAATTCAAAAGTGCCTGTAACTGGCCTACTTGAAATAAATGCTTTGATTTTGATAGGGTTTTTTTTTCATATTGTACCATATCGCAAAGCTGAAGGCCTGACAGCTAGACGGGGTCGCGGCAGTTAATTAGCGAGAAGAAGCGCAGCATCGAGAAAAGTGGAAGAAATGGCAGAGGCCTTTTTTTTTTTTTTTCGGATGGTAAATCATCAACCCGCTCTGGGCGGAGCAGGAGGGAGTGTCAGACTTTTACTGACTAAAACCCATCCATGTTCCTTCATCGCCTTTTGTGTTCCGGGGCCACGGTATCTCTTTCGAATAATCCCGCAGCCCCGGCAGGCTTCGGCCCTTGCGGACCCCTTCCCTATTGCTGACTCTCTTTGAGGCGCGCGTGAAACACGAACGCGCCGTCGACACGGCCTGTCGTCATGAGACGGACAGACGGCGAGCTAGCCGATAGCTCCCCGTCCACAGGCCCGCGCTTACGGTGGCGGGGGGCCACCACGTGGTCCCCGACGCCCGGGGCGTCTCCCGCGGCGACCGGGACATAAGAATCTCTCCCTCTCATGTTCCGCCACCTCCTTCGCTAGCATGACCGTTTCGCAGAAGGAGGTGACGACGTCCCATTCCGTCTCGCTCCGGACCATGGATTGAACCAGGGCCGGGAGCGAGAGGTCGCCGCCGAGAGGCCTTTGCACTGGAGTGGAATAATAGGCTTGTGTCCTGAAAAAATCTAATTAGTCCGTCAGTTAGATTATCAAAAAATATTTGACACGTATTTTTTCTTTTGTTACGTAAACCAAAATTGACTTGGATACGACGCTTTTAAAATTCTCATTACGCCGTGCCATAATTTTTAGTGCGTTGTGACGTCACGAGCCCCCCCTCCCGAGTTTTGATGCGTTTTATCTTTGTTCATTCAGTTTTATTAATTGATTTACAAAAACAAAAAAATACGTGCCCATTATTTTCCAATACTCTAACTGACGGACTAAATAGATTTGAAATTTATTGATGGTGGAAACTAGCCTATTAAAGCTAACAAAAAAATAATAATGTACCCATGTGTGTGTGTATGTATGTGGCTTTGTCATACCTAACTTGATTATAAAATAGTGTCCATGGATTTGTATTTCCATGAGCCTACGTTTTGGAATGAGCAACTACAGTCCTCTCGCCTGTAGATTCCTCTAGAGACAGTAAACTCATCATTTTGTTTTCAACGGTTCAAATGTGAAAGGAAAATGTTTATTTGACGTCAGTACATTAAGGTGGATGTTCCAGGGTAGCCCGCGAAATTCAATTTTTCTTAGGTTTTTTGCTTTTTGCAGGCCAGTGCTACAACCCTCGCATAAAGGTGCAGGAATGACTTGAAATTCCTGCACCTTTATCAGCTTGGAGGGTTGTATTGATGATTTTGATGATTATAATTCTATAACCACATACGAAGTACAGTCGCGAGCAATATTTTAATCAACATACAACCTAGCACTGGCCTGCAATTTCGCGGGCTACCCTGGAGCATCCACCTTAAGCACACACACAATAATATTAAAAAAACGTTACAAAAAAGAAAATACATAGTATGTGCTGTGTGCCTCACGGCTGCGTCAAAAAGGTCCATTTCAGCATTCATGCCAAACAGGTGATGCTGTCTGACGCTGGTCTTCCAATGAACCTTGAGGGGGTAAGTGACAGACAGAAAACAGTTTCAAACATAATATATAAATAAATGGTTACAATAAATAGATATCAAGTAAATTAATGAAATGTGAAAACGGAGCAGGAATACTTTAATCTCGTGAATCAGAATTATTTCTATATTTATGTGTGCAATGTATGTAACTCTGATTTGTTTCTACACAATACCATTTATTTACATTAAATCGTTTATATGTATAAAAAAAATTAAATGTGTAAGTACGAGTTCAGATAAAGATAAATGTAAGTAAGAAGTATTTGATTGTGTTGGAAAGTAATACTGGTAACAATACATAAATACAGAGATAAGTAAAGACAATAAATATTTGTGTCTGCTTCTGTTCCTCAACATCTTACAGCTCTTGACCCATTCTATTACGGGTCGCTGCATCACGTTTTCTTCTTCCATTTTCCCCTGTCAGACGTCACGCTATCATTTACTCCTTTCTCTTTGATATCACTGCTCACTATCTATCATGGGGTTTAGGTTTTTCGCACTTAGTCCTTGAAGTGGACAGTAGGCGAGACGACAAAAAAAATCTAATTAGTCCGTCAGTTAGATTATCAAAAAATATTTGACCCGTGTTTTTTCTTTTGTTACTTAAACCAAAATTGACGAAGATTAAAATTCTCAATACGTCACGCCTAGGTATAATTTTTAGCTAGTTTTGACGTCACGAGCCCCCACTTCCGAGTTTTGATGCGTTTTATCTTTTGTCAATATTCATTGATTTACAAAAACAAACATTACGTGTCCATTAATTTCCAATACTCGTAACTGACAGACTAAATAGATTTGCAATTTTATGATACTGTCGTCATGCATATTGTGCGTGAGCCATGGTGGCCGATTACTCCAACCAGCCCACCTCCCTCCAGAAGCAGATCAAACTTGCTGGTCTCCTCAGGGCGTCCGCAAGGGATCTTGGTGTTCCAAGGGTCTCCTCGCGAATCTTGGTATCGCCGGTGCACTCAAGGACCACATGCGCCACCGTTTCCTCCCCCTCCATGCATGCTCTGCACAGGGGACTGTCAGTGATTCCTAGGGTGTGGACGTGTTTATTCAGTGAACAGTGTCCAGTGATGGTCCCCGCCACCAGTCGTAGGCTATCTCTGTCCGGTCAATCATCTTCTCCTGTATCTGTTCCTATTTGAAATAAATGCTATGAGTTGAGTGGACCTACCTTCTACAGCTGCCTTCAGCAGCCCCACCCCGGTGACACTGGACACCAATGCTACAGGCTCCCCGGGCGGAGTGGCCAAGAACAGTGTGGAGCCTTCCTTCTGCTCTGACACCAGTTGGATGCTCACGTACATCAGGTCGCCGAGGAAGACAGTTTGTACCTGAGAAGTAGGACAACATAATAAAACATCACGCCTTTAAGGTGAAAGCGTCAGGCACGTTTTTTGCAATTTGTAGACTAGTGCTAGGTTGATTAAAATATTGTTCGCGACTGTAATCAACATACAACCTAGCACTGGTCTGCAAATTGCAAAAATGGTAAGAATATTTGAATTTCGCGGGCTACCCTGGAGCATCCACCTTAAGTATCTCTGGGAGGTCACTGGAACAACTTCGTACACAAACAATTTTCGTATTCTTTCATGACTAAAATCAAAACTGTTTATTATACAATAATAACAAAAATATGTTTGAGATCCTCATAATGAGCCCTTTCATTTGATATATGACACAGTAAGGTTTACAAAACTTTTATTTTTAATTTCCTAATTTGTTCCCTGAAATGATAATTTAAAAAAACAAAAAAAAAATTACTTTGCACATCTGTGTTTGGGTCATAGGATTACACCATCCTACCAAATTTCACCTGATTTAGTCCACTAGATTAGGAGCAAATTGGCTGTGACAGAGGAACGTACAAACAGACGCAAGAGTGATCCTATAAGGGTTCCGTTTTCTCATTTTTTGTATGGAACCCTAAAAAGGAGTAAATGATAGCGTGACGGTTGACCGAGAAGAATAGAAGAAAAAAACGTGTTGCGATCCCAAGTAACAACTTTCAATTCATCACAAAGTATTTGGACTTGTGCAGGGTCGAATCTATGGATAGAGGGTTACAATTACAGGTTATCATATAACTCACCTCCGGTCGCATCATCTTCTTACTCTTCCTGAGCGCCTGCGTGACCCTGGCAGGGAGGGCTCTCATCATGGTCGTCACCGGTTCATCCACCGCCTTCTCTGATAGGCGTATCACATGCCAGGTGCGAGGTTGAGTGGCTACCACTGAAATATATGAAGACACAATGTTTTTAACTGGTTTGTTTTCGTATATTTTTTAAATGGTATCCTCCTATCCGAATTTCGGCCAACGGAGCGAGCATCTTAACAGAGATTAGTCCCAGGAATTGATAGAGGCTAGCGATAGCAGCAATCTCACAACTACATTCAGGGCCAACTGGTATACCATGCCATTAATACACTGAGAAGATGCATAGTGCTATCCTGCCCTCGTAAATGAAACACAGTAACTGCGAAAATGCCATTTTGTAAAAAAACGCGGTTAAAGTTAAATTGTTAAATCGTTTTGTTATAGACAAAACATTTGAGTTAGGTTGAAAATTACATTTTTATATGTTGCAAAATGAACAAAGCTTCATTTCAGTGTTTATAGAACTAATATTTTATTGTTTTTTATTTAATTAAATCAGTTAATGTGTTATAAAATAGGCACAAAATTCATAAAAAAATATTTGTTCAAGATAAAACCCAGTAACTGATTGGTTACTGTGGTCTAGGTTAGTTTTACATGTTACTGTGTTTTAATCATTTAAAGACAGGAATATATCCTACAGGAATACAGTTATATATCCTGAAGAATATCATGAAGAATATCATACTGGGTTAAAACCTAAAAACAGCAGGCTTCGCAGGCATCTTAAACCCAGTAACTAAGATACTGTGATTAATTTAAGTTTAACTTTAGATACATTTTAGGGAAATTTTACATAAAACCACAGTATTTGAAGAAGCTGTGTTATAGCCAAGCAAAACTTAATTATAAAAATACAGGAACACATATTACAGCACAGTAAATAGTAATTTACTGTGTTCAAACTTAAAAATTCTAACACACTGGTGTCGATTCTGTTGTACACAAACTAAACTAAATTTAGGCTATTGCTATCTTTTTCTCTCTAATAAAACGAAAAAGAGACGGACGTAATTTAGAGCTGTCAAATTTAATTGGAACTAATATTTCTATACAAATGAAGGGTGCACGTAAAAACATGTCGACTAAAAACACGGTGAAGCACAAGGCATAAACTAGTTTGACATCTCTAACTTAGTTCATAGCTATAGCCGTCCTTTTCTCGCACTGCCTGTTAGTAAAAGATAGCAATAGCCTAAATTAAGTTTAGTTTGTGCACAACTGAATCGACACCACTGTGTTTTTTATTAAAAATGTCTTGATTTTTAGCGAAATACTGTGTTTTTATCTATCGTATCTCCGTAACGGTGGTAGATACAGAAAAACCGAAAATTTTCCCAGATAGCGCTCGGTCTCCTTATTACAATAACAAATACAAGCATAAACACAGTAACTGAAGTTACTGTGTTTTCATTTACGAGGGCAGTATCAGGGTCAGCTTCAGTTGTACCTACCTACTAGTATTAATTAACCTGTTCTACTCAGGTAGGTAATGCCACAGTAAAATTATAAGCAGTAGGTTCGGCTCGTTAGGCTTCAAAGAAACGACCGAAACGCTGACGTAATTAACCGAGCACCCCTTCCCCCACCCGTAAGGATACTTCAAGGTGCGAACAGACTGAGAGTCGCGCGCGCCGCGTCATTTTCTTAACGATAAACTACACAATATACCCAATTGTAGCAACCCTAGCCCTGATCGACAGTACGCATTGAATTCAAGGCCACGTCCAAGTCACACTGCTGCTTATCTTTTTACTGTGGTAGTGCTTAATAAGCTACAACCAACCTAAAATTAGGCAGGCTGCTTATATAAAGTACTTCAGTAACCCAGGTACTATCCGCAAGATTATCAGAAACACCAAGGCATTGTTGGCTTCTTTAGGAGCTGAGATGGATGTAGAGTTGTGGACAACCAGCCCGTTATACAATACAATGGTGAACTTTTAATATTCTGACTTAAAAGAGTTTCCATGGAGTTTCTTGCCTGTTCTTCTCCATAGAGATCTGCACTTTGGAATGGGTAACTACAGTACTTTCACAGTTTTTATGCCTTGTGATTAGGACTGTTCAGTCATTTTTGTCTTTGTTTCGACAGTTCAAAAGAGCCTGTAACTGGCCTACTTCAAATCTACGCTATTAAAAATTATTATTTTATAAGTATTGTTATGATTTGAAAAAAAAAACTTACATTTCAGCCTCAGTCTGGCCACAATATCTTCAAGCTCTTCAGCCGTGAGAGCTTTAGACACATGCTTGCACAGCACCCTAGCCACACTGGCCGGTTGCATCGGCAGTCGCGCATTACGGACCGCTTTGGACAGTTCCCCCCAACGCACGCCGAACTCCGGCAGAGCGGTCGCACAGAACACTTCTAGAGGCATCCTGGATATGATGTGCTGAAGTTCGGCCAACTCTGGGAATAAAAAAAAATAGTTTTTATAAAGGAGGACTTGATCTGGAGAAGAGATTTTTATGTACTTTCGAGCAAGTAAAATACGAATGTGATAAAAACTTTTAGTCGTGGCTTTCCTTGAGTTTACGGCTTAAAACTTAATAAATAGCTTAATCTAGTTATTGGTTTATTAATAAAATATATAACAATACATTCAAAAAACGATAAGATTTAAGAAACTTGCTGTCAACATACTACAAATTGTGCGTTATTGGTACTTACTGTCTTTCGTGGCGCGCTGCATTTTATTTACCACTGATATCTTTTCTTTTGTGATTCCATAGACTGACAATAATTACGTGATTGTGAAAATAAAATCTCTTCAATAGCTCGATTATCTTTTCGAACAATTACAAAACAAACACCCGTGATGCCGTTGACAAATTGTCATTTTTGAAATTTTAAATCTGACGTTTTACGTTTTTTTTTTTTTTTTGGTTTGGACATTTTACGTTTAGTGTTAAAATTAGTTTTCCATATTCGGTTATAGAGCTTTTGAGAACTCCCATTTAGTTCTTTCTTTTTTTAAAATTATAAAATAGGTTCATGATTTTAGACCAAGATAAAGAAGGATTCATGTTATACCACCCGGTCAATAGTTCATTATGAAGATAGTTTTGTTCACGAAATCGCCAACACTCGCACCGGTTCAACTGCGCGCCGTGCCTCCCCTTTACGTGTAGAAACACAGTGGGACCAAAGACTACAATGTCTATAGGGAGAAGTGGGAGAGGCGCGGGCGGTGGGAGCGGATGCGGGTGTCGTTAACACTGCGGATACCTACCTACGCCGCGCGCCGCTGTAAGTTCTATGTTCACACATTACACGCAGAAGAAGCTGTGTGTACACGTACACCCACAACAACACCCACTTGCGGATTTCGCAGCCCGTGCCACTGTGTTTGAACACTTAGTCCGCGCCTTCCTCATACCTCTAGCTTTAGTATTCGGTTTTGAAGGATATGGGTACAGTATGTCGATGTTGGTTTCTCGGCAACGCATCTGTGCTCTAGTTTCGCATGTCCTGGCGTTGCGGCGGTGTGGTGACCGCCAAAAAACAAGCTCAGCTTATTAGTAAACGTTTATTAAGACCCTCTAAACTCATTTTACTAATGTACATAACGACGGAATCATGTTGAATCGTATTCATCCTCACCCTCGGGACAGACACCTCACCATCATTTTGATACCTACATCTTCATATTCCTGCCATGTTCCATGTGATTTGGGGTCAGCGTAACACGTTTTGTTCTCTCGTTCTCTCCCCTGTCAACCGTCACATGTATCATTTACTCCTCTTTCTTTGATTATTTTAAAATATACTTAGCCAAACGGTGAATCAGGACAAAACTTGAATACTAAGTTTTATTCAGCATACATAAACCTATTCATGAGTATATTATTTCTATTGAGAGGTGGGCCCACCATTACTCATTGTCCTTTGTATGCATTGTAATCCCGTTTAACCTTTTGACTGCAAGAGCATAAAATCACGCGCGTGCTCTCCCCGCTAAGCCACAATAGTTGAACTACCATTTTGTCACATATTTTTGTGTCGTTTGGCGTACAGGCCCCATAATCACACTGTTCGATTCGAAAAGTCGTATGTCTATCTTTTTTTGACATTACTAAATCGAGCGAGATAGACTTATGTAAGACTTTCCGAATCGTAAATCGAATCGAAGCGTTGTAAATAGCTATGCAGTGCATGTGCTTGCTTGTCTCGTATATGTGTCGTCCAGATTCACCCCGTGCACCCCGTTTCATGGTACCTATTCCAAAAATAAAACAATAATTTTAATTACAAAATTATAATTATTCAATTAATACAATGTACATTAAATGTTGTATTTTACACACGACTGTTGAATTCAAAAACAGGACAAGCGCCATTCTAGTTTCTTGTTATTAAGTAGATGGCGCCACTAACTTAAATCTATTTTGGCTAAGTTGATCTATCCTTTTTTTGAAATTTCAAATATCGTTACGTAGTAATAACAAAATTCTAGTTTATTTAAAAAACCTTACTCTAAAGGCGGACCCTCGCGCAGGGAGCATTTACCTGTAATGTAACTGTTCACATTTGAGCTTTGGATTCATCAGTGAGTGAGGAATATTGAGCATTTCAATGCGCAACATGTTACGTAAAGTCCCTGGCCAAATTATTAGACGCGCTAGATTTTGTATAAAATGTTAATTTCAGGTGATACTATAGAGCTTTATTGTTTTTACTGGATAAAATGTATATTTTTTTATTATCCACTTAATTATCTATTTTTTTTGTCACCAATAGAACAACATAGAAAAAATATGTATTTATTAACTGTTGAGAAAACAGACAAAAAATATACATTGTATCCAGTAAAAACAATAAAGCTCTTAGTATCACCTGAAATTAACATTTTACACAAAATCTTATAGTGCATCTAATAATTTGGCCAGGGACTGTACACATAAATTTGTAACAACTTATTTCTATTCAAAATTGGGTTTTTGATTGTTGTGAGGGAGCGCCTTAACGTCTAAAGCCCGGACTACACTACTACGTTATTCTGGCTCCGATTTCCGTAATGTAGTCCACGCCTTAGTTTTATGAACTAAATTCTTAAAAAATATGAACAAAACAAAAATAATATTGTTGTTCTCTTTCCATACATAATGTATATTGATATGAGTTGGGCATGCTGTAATTTCAGTTTATTTACAGATAGGGTAGCCCGCGAAATTTAAATTTTCTTACGTTGAATGACTATTTCATGAAAAAGTAATACAATAGGATTAAATGAACTTACGAGGGTTGTATTTATGATTTTAATGATTATAATTCTGAAAACCCACATGTGTTACGGCCGCGAATCATATTTTAATTAACATACAACCTGACACTGACCTGCAAATTGCAAAAAAACGTAAGTAAATTTGATTTTCGCGGGCTACCCTGGCGCCTCATGATAAACGTCGATCATTTAAAATCTCTCACCAAATATTGAAGACATTCTTAATAAGTAAAGACTGGATTTTACAGAGTAGAATGGACATTAACGCACAAACGAGTACCACGAATTCAATACATCATTCCGAACCCCCATTAGAGAAATTTTTCATCGACAATTAAAAAAAATACAGCGCTTTTGTAGGAAACAGGTTTATGTCCCCGGGGTACTGAATACATGGAATTCGCTAGTGCGTCGATGGGGACTTCCAGCCTGTATACAAATTAACCTTTTGAACGCCAGAGCTTAGAAGCACGCGTGTGGCCTCCACGCCAGGCCACAATTTCACCGCAAATACCTACAAAAAGAATATGGGATTCCAAAACTATTTCACTGTTCATTTCGTGTTATAGTGCACCGCATTTCTTGTCACATATTTGTGTCGTTAGCGTGCAGGGCACGCGCTTGCTTGTCACGTATTTGTGACAATGTCGTTCAAAAGGTTAAAATGGTCGAAATATGCAATACAATCCCACAAAAAGTGCCAAAATATGCAATAATGCAGTCTCTCCTGATAAGGCTTGCCATCCCAACAAAATACAGATAAAGTGTTTTACGTGCGTAACCGAGTAATTGGGCCCCAATATATCCCGTTCAGATGCACGCATTACATTCCTGTTACTGTGTTATTACTTCCCGTAGCCAGAATTTTGCTGAAAAAATCGTGTTGTACTTCGTAGCACGACCCATTCATTATAACTTTTGATGGTAATAAAATCCTTTAAATTTATACCATAATTAGAAATTTTATACCTCTCAATTTTCCTAGATATATAGGTCGTGCTGGGAAGATTCCTTCCCAGCACGACCACGCTAAAATTCTAGTTGGCATTATAGCTTTAGATGGTAATAAAATCCTTTTAATTTATACTATTTAATACCACTTATTAGAAATGTTATAGCTCTCAATTATCGTAATCCAGCTGGAATTTTAGCTTGGTCGTGCTAGGAAGAAATCTTCCCAGCACGACCCGTATATCTACGATAATTGAGAGCTATAAAATTTCTAATTAGTGGTATAAAATAGTACAAATTAAAAGGATTTTATTACCACCAAAAGTTATAATGAATGCGTTCATAGTCGTGCTACGAAGTACATCACAAAAAATTGTAAAGATTCCTATCTAAGTGTAAACGGACCCTTCACGAAACTGTCAACCGAGTATTCTGTAGGTACATCAAACTAAGTAACTCTAAACCTACCTCTCTCTACATTTTTTTTGGGGTGAAAAATAACGTTTTACAGTAAGACTCAATGTAACTCACTCAAAACATTGTGCAGATGGATGCATTGAAACTTGTGAAAAAGCCGGGATTTTGACCTCCAAGATTCTGCAACTAATTGGTTCAGGTATGGTCCAGAACAAAAAAAAAATAGCAATGACGGAGAGAACCAGTGCCTTTTTGCTTCGTTAAGGGTATTTTTACACCCATTATGTGACTTATCTATACTATTTTCTGTGTGACAGATGTTCGACCGGAAAATCTTAATATATATACAGGGTGTTAAAGTAGTCGCGTGCCATAGCTTAGGGGCGAGTTCAGTATCGATAAATAAATCCATAAAAAAATATAAAAAAAAATAAAATAATAAAAAAATATTGCAAGATCAACCTAATTTAGTAGGTACCTAATACTAACTTCAAATAGCAGTATAAAATAATTTTAATTGTAAACGATTGCCATTTTAAGGTACTAAATCAGGTTGAACTTGCAATTTTTTTTTCTTCTTAAATTTTTGTTTGGATTTTTTTTTTACGGGTTCCTTTATTGATACTGAACTCACCCCTAAGCTATGGCACGCGACTACTTTAACACCCTGTATATAAATACTGGCTTCTCAGTTACGTGTGTTTCTGTAATGCGCAAATTTACGCACGTAAACCACCTTTTCTTGACCTCAGTCATAACTTTCTTCTGCACAAATCTACAACACAAAATAACAGTAGTTTTCATATCTTCAATATGAGAATATTACAGTCATTCTCCTGCTCTTTGACCACATATTTAATATCTGGCTTAGGTTTAAACACTGCAGGAGTTACGGGCACTTTTTCAACATCTATCACAGTTTTAGGTGATTTTGGTGATAAATTCTTCGGTGAAGCTGATTTAACTTTGAATTGTCCCATTTTAGTCTTCATGACTTCTTTTTTCCTTACATTAGGCTTCGCTTTTGGTGTACTCGTTTCGGTGATACTAGGAAAGTTTTGGTCTACGAAGTGTTTGTATGAATCGTTGAATGAAGACGGGGATTGGAGGAGTGCCCTCGGTGTTTCCTCTGGCTTCTTAACCTCCGTTGCTTTTTCTGGTTCTTCAACTTTTTTGAGAACACCTTTTAAAGGTTCTTCGATTTTCTTTACAGAACTTTTTTGTGGTGACAGTCCAAGTCCTTCTTCTAATAACTCTTCTAATTCTTTATCCGTTGTTACTCGGGTTGTTTCCTCATTCTTCTTCATAGCGCTTTTATTGAAAGACACAGATTTGCTTAAAACAGTACTGCTTCTACGAGGCCTTGTTGACACACCGTTTTCAACAGCCACTGGGGGTTTCTTTATCTTCTTCGGTACTACGTCCTCAGTTTTTGTATGAAAATCTTGTTTACGCTTACTTTTAGGTTTCGATCTATCTAAGGTCTCAAAAATCTGGTCATCTGACAAGCTTTTATTGACCACTGGAGCACTATGATCTTCTCCGTGAAAACTTTTTAATGTAGTTGTCATTTCAAGTGCTTTCTCTAATAAACTTCTAAGCGTAGAAACATCTGCTTTCACTGCATCTTTGATTATACACTTGACCATAATTTTTAACTGTTCGTATAAATCATTATCACCTTCTGCATCCAAATTAGAATCTTCAGTTTCTCTAGTGTATAATGATATGCTGTATTTGTTAAAGTCCGTAAACGGTATGTTGTCTTTAACAATGTGACCGCAGTGTTCTTTAAAGTAGCATACGTGAATGCCTCTGGAATATTCTCTCACAATAATGGTTGCCGGGCACAGTTTAGTTGTAGTGCTTGTAGCATGAGGCTGGTGGGAACAATGGTAGATTTCTTTTGTTTTTGGCTTGTTAAGACGAATGAAGCTTATTTTCATTGCTTTTTGCAGTTCCGTTTTCCAGGATTCGAATTCTGAAATGTGAGACCATTTGTTAGTGTTTTGTTTTGCCAGATTTAAAATTTAAAATATTGTTTTTGCATTGGCAATCTTGATTTAGTTGCTTGATCCACTGGTTTATTTATTCAATTAATTTTGTGAAGTAATTTATATCAATGAACATTAAATTATTTCATTAATGTCAGATTGTGGTATTGGTTAGCTTTTAATTGAAAATAGAAACATACAGCCATTGATTAGTGTAATTTATCTTGACAGAATTGGGAATTGCAATTATTACGGCACACTGTAGAATCAAAGTTAACTTTGGAATAAAAACTTTCGCCATTTTATTTTATTTTTAAAATAGCGGACCCTATAAAACTTGTATGATCAATAGCTGGGCATCAATACACATAACTGTGTAACTTGAACTTCTACATGACTACTTTTGTTAGCTTGTGTCCCACCTGTTAAAACAATTGTATGTGTTAATGAATAAAATAAATAAACGTTTTCAAAATACAAGCTATTAAAGGCAAGCAATAATCGTAACTTTGACGACATAATCTTGCAAACGTGATATTTTAGAAGATTTTCTCCCATACTAGAATTTTGTGATATTATTAATTCAGGAGTAATGCATGGCCACTCTTTTGAAACAAGTAAAATGGAGGATGTTAAGCAGGGCAAATCCTTCAGTTCTTTTTAAACATTGAATGGTTATAAAAATAGATGATGGCAATGCATAAAGGAACTCAGGGCACCAAGGTAGAATAGCCCACGTTCACAACCTCTTAAAGACAGGAGGCTTGTCTTGTGTCTCAGCAGTGCGAATATTATAGGCTAATTATTATCATGCTAAAAATTTGTATTATTAGGTTCTTATAAAGGCGCGTACGCACGTACGAACACGAACATAGCGAACACAAACACCAGACCCGAACATTTGGTTCGTACGTATGGACGGCATATTCGAACACAAACGCAAACATAGTTCGAGTCGAGTTCGCGAACAACAGTCGTGAACTCTATCTTAGTAGCCATGACGGCGCCGTTGGAAGTGTTCGATTGTGAAGTAGCGGAGATTTATTAAAGCTCTTCGAACACCGTCCATACAGAACACACTACAAGGATCGCCGCGAACATGTTTGACGAACAGAGTGTTCGATGTTCGATAGTGGTACGCACGTGCGAACCAAGTTGTTGCGTATCATGTAACGCAACAAATTTGTTCGTACGTGCGTACGCGGCTTAACATTTGCATTAAAGAGAGGGGACGGTCCACCTGTGACACTTGATGATGCCGTCCTGCCGCAAAAATCAACAATCAGATACCTGGGTATGCATCTGGACAGAAGGCTCACTTAGCGAGGGCACATAAAGGCTAAAAGGGATCAGGCAAACAAAAAGTTTTGTGAGTTGTATTGGCTACTAGGTAGACAGTCGTCATTAAGTCTGGAAAATAAGCTTCTCGTATACAAAAGCATTATAAAACCAGTGTGGATACGGCATACAACTCTGGGGATGACAAAGTCACTCCAATATAGAAATTCTCCAACGCTTCATAAACAATGTATCGAAGACCCTGAGCAATTCACCATGGTTTATACGGAACACAGAAATACACGAGTACTTGGAAACTCCAACAGTCAGAGAAGAAATAGAAAACTCCTGTGAGGTATACAAGCAAAGACTCGGACATCATCTGGCCACAACACTGTTGAACACCAACAACTGTATGTTCCGATTGAAAAGGACTAGATTAGCCTCAATCTGATGATTGTTTGAAAATGGGAGATGACACATCACTGGATGTGCAAATAGAAAAGAGATGACAAATCAACAAATCTGATTAAAGCTCTAGGGCTGTTACCAGAAAAAAAAAAAAAATATAGTATCATTGGAGGTTATAAATAACTTGATAATACATACCAACTCTACCCGGAAAGAAAAAATTCTGTGCTTCATTTGAATGCAATCCTTTAACATGATGTTGAAACAGCACGAGACCGCAAAATGTCTGGTCGCACCCCAGACACAGGTACTGGTCTTTGTATGCTTGCATCTTAGGACATTCGTGAGGGATTGTTGAACGTATCTCATTTTTGCAGGATGCACACGTTTCTATACGTATTGGTTTTACTAGCAGTGCAGAGTTTGAGGCCCTGGAAGTAATAAAAAGTAGATTAAATAAAAAAATATCTAATTACATAAAAATCATGATATCATTTTTATATGCAATTGCGGTTGTGCCTTCCTTGGCTTATGCAGTGCATTTCATCAAAATCGGTTCCTTATTGAACCGATTTTGAAGAAAAGCAGTGTTGTTATGTATACGGATATTTATACACGCTAACCTCCAAAACCACACAACCAATTACGATGAACTTTTGTAAATGTGTATTGTTGGTTCTAGCTTAGAGAGCTGGTATAAATGTTGGAACAAAGATTTTCAATCACCAATTTTTTGATACAAACACTAGTCAGAGAGAGTAGGTCTATGTCCCAGCAGCGGGGATAATAGGCTTTTTAAGCTATGTTTGATCCATTGAAGCTGATATAGAACCAGAGTGCCAAGAACTACTAAATACAATATGTTTATAAAAGTACTAGCGGACGTCACACTGTTTCACCCGCTTAGTTCCCGTTCCCAAGGGAGTACGGGGATAAAATATAGCCTATGTTACTCGCTGATAATGTACTTAGCTATCCATTGCTGAAATAATTTTACAAATCAGTCCAGCATTTTAAGATTATTAACCCTTGATCTGTCCACGAAGTAGACACAATAGTTAAACAATGGTGTCTCGAACAAATTGGTCCTTTGACAGATCATGATTTATCATACAGATCTTTCCTCTCTAAAATATTATTAATATTAGTCTAAACTATGGCCAGCATAATTATACTTTAATCACTCACACTTTTTCACCATTATCATCAACACAGTGATTCTTCTGTATATGTCTGAATGCCGTGTAATACACAGGGAACTTGAACGCACACACTGGACACTCAAACTCAGGCTTTTTAATCACACTCGGAGTTTTTGCCGCGGTTTCCACAGCTTTCAAAGGTGTCTCAGTTTTTTTCTTTTCATTTGCCTCTGGACGATTTACCCTTTTTAATAGATGCAAAGGAACCATCTTTTTCTTCACCAGCCTCGCAATGTCTCGTCGTTTAAACGACTCCTGTTTATCTGGCTCCGGTTTTGCGTGGATAAATTTCTGATGCGATTTCCATCCAGAAAGAGTCTGGAATTTCCGTCCGCAATCGTCACATTTCACCGGCGGACGCGGCCTATTATGCTTCTTTACTAGTTCAGGTGTCTTGGCTCCCATTTTTACGATACATTTAGTACAAAAACTGTATTATTTTACGAATTAACACAAAAGCTTGGAATAATCACAGAAATTCACAAATAGAAGCGCAGTGGTACGGCGGATAAAAACTAAATAGTACACGCGTTCCATTCCAGTACTTACGACGGATTTTAAACATACATATACTAAAACAAGATGGCGCAAAAGTTCTTTGTCTGCGGAATTCTGCTTATATATTTCAAATCATTCATCTACTCTCACTATGGAGAGCTTTTTAAAACTATAAAAATTGTCCAATAAGACATACCAAATCGTTAAGATAATTAAATAATACATTTTTCAATGAAAACGTCATGCTAATGGTTAAGAATTTATTTAATGAGGTATTTGGAACGCAATCAAATGGACGCAATTTGACATTATTATTCTAAATTTTTAAATTCCGTTTCGTTTGGAAATTATGGCTTTGACACCTTGTCCTTAGAAAGTGACCTGTAGTAAAAAACAATAAAAATGAAAGGAAAAATAATTGAAGAGGTCGGGAAGTGGGGGTTTAAGGGTAAAAACGGTATATCTCGATTTCCGGCAAAACTACAAGTCCTACGGAAAAAAGTTAAATGGCAAAGTTGTAGGTAATTGGTAATTGGTAATTGGTATTGGTGGTAGGGCTTGACGTGAGAATTTTCGATTGAAAATTAGGATGCTTTTTCGATAATAAGTCAAAATAAGGTGAAAAAAATAAATATTTTAAATAAAAAAAAATAGTGTTTTTGGGACTTATATAGGTAAGTTTCCACTAAATATCGTGAAAAAAAAACTTGTTTTGTAAAAGAGGTAATAATATTAATTTTGAGGTTATGTGAAAAAAAAGTTGGTGCAAAAGTTGTAGATCTTTTTATTACCTACAACTTTGACATTCAACTTTTTTCCATAGGACTTGTAGTTTTGCCGGAAATCGAGATAAACCGTTTTTACCCTTAAACCCCCCCCCCCCTTCCCGACCTCAGATCGCCCGTAAATTATTTTTCTTTCATTTTGTTATATTCTCTTTCATTTCCAATTTTTTCGTTTTCAAAAATTATCTGCACCGGTCTGATCTGCACGGCTCCTGTAATCCCCGATGGATTATTTAATATACCCTAAACATGTTTGTGTGTCGACCAGGCCCGGACTGGCCATTCGGACAAATGCCTGATGGGCCGGTGTGGCCGATTGGCGGTCGACTTTTTTTTGCTATTTAAGAAAAGCATCGCAGGTCATCGATTAAATAGTAGTTTTTCTTTCTCTTGAGAGTGAAGGACCTACCGTCTCTAAAATGCGCAGGCTGTTTTCGGGTCCCAGTCCGGGCCTGGTGTCCACATACGTTGCAGAGGTATACCTTATAGTACACCCACACAGGTGGTCCAAATAGTGACGTCATAAAAAAAGTTAGATTACGATTCTTGATAGTCAGTTATTTTCATATTTTCAAGAAACTGACTCGAAAACTACCAATAATTGCAACATACATTCATTTATTTTAGATACCCCCGAGCATGAGGAATACAGGTATTTTAAGATTTCCAGCTGCTCTCCTGGTTATGGCTAGTGTAGTAATTTGTATTGTGTCATACAATACAGCACAGCAAGCAACACAATTTGTGTGTGTTGCTGCCCATTTCCATGATAACTTATCTTTTCTCCTGCTTCCATAGTGTTTAGAGCATAACATAAATAAGTACATAACATTTTAACTTTGGGCATAGGAAGAAACTACAGAATGCCAGTTACCATGACCAAATCATCATGATTAATCTAGGCACCATAACTTTTCTTTTTTAAATTTTTGGTAAACTAAAACCGAGACATATTTTCTTTATAAATACTTTATTCCTCCATAACTTGTACTCCCCATAGTTTAATTTCATCTTCACAAGCAGTTACCAAACAATTATCAGTTGGATGATGACATAAAGACACAACCGGCCTATTTTCACTATGTTTCAACTTCTGGGTACAAGCACTACTGATTAGATCATAGTAAAAAACTTCCCCTGTAGCTGAACCACAAATGATATGACTATCTTTCTCATTGACAGCATTTTCCAACAAATAGTCTCTACTTTCATGACCTGTAAAGGTGTTTAGTATTTCCCCAGACTCTTTGTCAAATAATTTTATTGTACTATCGGCACAACTTAAAATATAACACTGTCCGTCTCTTGTTAAGCTTCCAAAAGTCACAATATGGCCTATATAGTCAGAAATCATCTTCGCCATCCTTATATCATACAACCTAACATGGCAATCCACTGATGTAGTCAAAACTTCATGGTCGGTCACTTGGATGGATGTTATAGTGTCTTTTGCATCTTTTAAAACTTGTACAGGCTCTTGTCTACGGCTTAGTATATCCCAAAAGCAGACGGTATTGTCTATGGATCCTGAAACTGCAATTGTGGATTCTTCGTTGTATTTTATGCATGTTACTGAACTTGCATGGCCTCTGTATCTTCGTAAGGGTTGTCCTGTGGTAACATCCCATAGAATTACTGATTTGTCAGCACTGGCGGTTATGATTTGACTGCTGTCACAGGATCCTGCAGCATCTAACACCTCATTTGCGTGTCCCCCATAAGTTTTCAATAAAAGTTGCCGTTGGGGATTCCAGAGCTTGATTTTCTTATCTGCCCCGCATGTTAGGCAGTATGTGCCGTCCACGTTGAACCGGACAGCGCGTATCGCTTGTTGCTTGCATTTTATGGTTGCTAACGTTGCTAGTTCGGTCATTTTTTTTTCAAAGAAAACCAGGCACAAACTAAATGATAATATTTCACATTCACATTGTTTTGAAATGTGACGTTTGAGAAATTGAGAATGTGAATTGTGAAATTGACAGCAAGTGACAAGTCTGACAGTCTGACACTGACAGTCCACACCACTCATATGATGTGTAAAAAACTGCTGAACGGATTGTCACATAGAATACTTTTTATCCGGGTAGTATGGTCCCGTGGGACAAAAAATATCGAAATTCACGCGGGTGACCCCGCAGGCATAAGCTAGTGTCTCTTAATAGCTGTCATTAGTAGGGTTGTGTCAATCAAGGAATATAGTAGTTAGGAACTATAACTAGTATCGATAATAGATAAGTACTTACTTTCTTTTTACAGATGACTTTTGATGTTGGTTTTTGTCGGGTGTCTGAAAACAAGTACCTAATATATTAAGTAAGTAAGTAATTGTTTATATATATAGTAACAATTTAGATCACAATGATATAATTAAAAATCATATGTAAAAAATGATGTTTAGGGTTTCGTACGTCCAAATGAAAAACGGAACCTATAAATTAATAACTCGCTGTCATCTGTGACAGGCTTGATCAATCATTTGAATCATGGACGTATCTGGACTTGGCATACCTACAAGAAAAACGTGGATACCTACACTTTATATTGGAGGATAAAATGGCGGCTAATAGGGCAGCCCATATCGATATTTCTCTACAATAACATCGATAAAAGATTATGAGAATGTTTTCATAGTATCACGGTCCAATATCAACGGGTAGGTATTTTTAACACACTTTTCTTTGCTTCACTTGTAGGTAATATAGGTAGGTAACTAACAATAGTACATTATGGCATAGATTAGAATAATCATTATGGTACAGTGTTCTCTCGTACGTGTGCGCGGATAGACGTGTAACGCATCGCGGAGTGAATTTTGTTAAGTTTATGAATTCTTGTGCTGTGATTGGTGGACGTTGCTTTTTTCGATTCCTTGTCACTCCTATAGAGACTTCTTCGAGTGTTCACGCCCAGTGGGCGGAGTTAGAGAGAGATATCGAATTTCTATCAGCTCGTGGACTATCTGGTGTTTTTAAAATCTCTTTTACAAACTTTCAAAAATTATTACCATCTGCTGGATTCGAACCGGCGCCTGCGCGCTTGCGAAGCGGTGTGTTTGCGCACCACGCCAAGCGATCATCTGTGCAACGAGTTGAAATAACTGTTCGGTATCAGCTAGCTATCCTACTTGCTTTGCTTGCCTCAGTGATTTGCCTAGCTTTTTATTCAGCTTCTGGGACTGTATTATTTTTCAACCATGCATGCTACGTACGACGCGCTCGCCTCCTGCCAGGTCTGCGAACACTCAGCCTTTACTCGAAACGCAATCTGAACCTGATCTTTCTGCTGACATGTCGACCACCGTAACAACCGTCGATAATATGTTAACCAACGTCACCACAAGGGCGGGGAAACGCTTCCGGGGTAACGAGTGCTATGTTGAGCCGGATCAATTTGAGGAACTTAAAAATATGCTGCTTTCTTGGAAAACCGATCAAGACGTTATCCTCAATAAATTAGTGTCCGAGGTGGCTGAACTGAAACATCAAAATATTTCGATCCAAAATTCTAACCTTGAGATTGAGAAATCGATTTCGTTCATCAATGAGAGTTATGAGAATATGAAAACCCGACTTGAAAACCTGGAACGGGAGCGTGTAGGGTATGAAAGGCGTCTTTGTGACCTGGAAAATGGAAATAGTGAGCAGACCGTCGCAATACTGGAAACGAAAATCGACTCAATGGAGCAGCAAGCACGCCAGTGTAATATTGAAATATGTAACTTGCCTGATAAGCGCAATGAAAATCTGCTTACTTTAGTCCAGTCTATTGGAACGGCTATAAGTTTCCCTGTATCTCAATGATATTATATCAATTAACAGGGTCCCCCACGCACGGCAAGGAGATGTCAAACCTAAGAATGTGATTGTCAAGTTGAAATCACGGATTCTTCGCGACAACCTACTTAGCGCCTACCGTAAAAAGAAGAGTCTCAAATCCGACGAATTGGGAATCTTAGGCGCCACATTACCAGTGTATATTAATGAACATCTGACTCTTAAAAATAAGGCCTTATTTCGGAAATGTAAGGATATCGCCGGAAAACATGGTTTTAAATACGTATGGAATAAGAACGCCACGATCCTTGTACGTGAGAGAGATGGGATTGCTGCCTTTGCTGTACGTTCCGAAAATGACCTCAAGAAGATTGTTTCCAATGAGAAGACAAGTGCTTAATACTTTACCTATTGAGCAATACAGATTTATCATGTATGCATTTCTTTATCTTACATTGTTCTATGTGTACATTTTGTGTATTTGTGTGAATGTTTTATTTATCCAAGTCAGCATGCTATTAGTTTTATATAACTTGATTTTTTACATAATCTGTTACCTGCTCTTTCAGTTACTTTTTTATGAGAAGTATTGTTGTTATTGTTATTTATATGCCACGTCTTATATCTATGGTTTATCATATGTTAAACAAAGCGTCATTTATGCCTAAAAAGAAAACGAACAGTTATAATGTATGTTTCTACTTTACTTAAGATGTCAAATTGTACGACTATTTTGAATGTTTCATATTGCTGTACTTATTTGTTTATGCGTTAATAATTGTTATCTATGGCTACTAATAATTTTCTGATATATTACCAAAATTGTAGAGGAATTCGTACGAAGTTGCACACCCTTTATATGAGCATTATGTCCTGTTCATATGATGTTATCATACTTACTGAAACCTGGCTCATTCCAAGCATTCACGATGGCGAGTTTATTGATGATCGCTACACAATTTTCAGATGTGATTGTGATCATTCAGCGACGAATAAGCGTGAGGGTGGGGGTGTCTTAATAGCCATACTCCGTGGGCTGCGACCCACTATCATGGCGACACAATTTACCCATGCTTGTGTCGAACAGCTTGTGGTTCAGTTGCCTGCATCCAAGTCTCATAAACACCATGTCATCAGTGTAGCGTACATACCACCTCGCACTAGCGATGCAATATACAGGCAATATTTAGACATGTTGCATCTGATTGCAAATGATTCTACTACCGAGTCATTCTTTATTGTTGGAGACTTCAACTTGCCGGATATTAAATGGTTGGATCAGGGTAATTATGTAGTGGCAGATACCACAACTTCAGGCGGCCAGCTTATACTGAATTTTATGTCATTAATTAACGGTTCACAATACAATAAGACTAGAAACAGTCTTGGACGAATACTTGATTTGTTTATCTCCCACACTGACTGTCAGACTGTATCTTGTACGTCACTACTTCCGGCTGACACCCACCATCCTTCTTTTTCCGTGTTTGTGGATCTCAATATGCATTTTACCCCTATGAAATGCCATTCTGTACCTAGGTACAACTATCACAAAGCTAAATATCCTGGCATAAATGCAGAACTCAGTTCTATAAATTGGGAAGCCAAATTTGTTCATCTGACTACTGAACAGGCTGTCAACACTTTCTACGATATTTTATACGGGATAATTAGACAACATGTTCCTGTAACTCAAATTAAAAATTCACAATTTCCAGTTTGGTTCACACCCTCTTTGATCCGTATCTTTAAAAGTAAAGAACGTGCGTGGATTAAGTGGAAAATATATCAAAACCTGTGTGACTATAATCACTTTTCGGGTTATCGTAAATTGTTCCAAAATGAATCCGTTATTTGTTTTAGAAATTATATTAACTCAGTCGAAGAGAGTATACCTAAAAACATAAAGTATTTTTGGACGTATGTATCCAATAGAAAGGGCAAGACTAAGTACCCAGCCAATATGTATTTTAAAAATGAATTGTCTGATAGTCCTACTCATATATGCAATTTGTTTTCTTCTTTTTTCGCTTCTGTCTATGAACCATCCACGTTTGATCTTGAGAATTGGGAACCATCAAACATATACCAGGATAGCTCTGCTTGCATATCCGATATTTACCTCACAAAAGAAGAGGTACATCGAGCAGTCAAATCACTGGACCCATCTAAGGGTGCGGGCCCCGATGGTCTTCCACCTGTCTTCTTTATAAAAACAGCTGATAACATCTATACTGCGTTGTATTTAATTTTCAATAAATGTCTACATGATGGTGTCTTTCCCACCGTGTGGAAGCGAGCATTTATTACACCTGTTTATAAAAGTGGAGACAAAGACAATGTAGAGAATTATCGCCCCATATCTATTTTTCCACCTTGTCGAAGCTTTTTGAGAGACTTGTACACAGCGCTCTTTATCCTCAATTGCATGGTCTTATTGTACCCGAACAACATGGGTTCGTTAAACGGCGTTCGACGACTACCAATCTTATGATTTTCACTAACTTTCTTTTTGAAAATATGGACAGAAGAGTCCAGGTAGACGCTGTGTACACTGACTTTCGGAAAGCTTTTGACAAGGTGGATCACACAATTCTTTTGGAAAAGCTTGCCTACAATGGTATCCGAGGCAATTTACTTCGTTGGTTTGCATCATATATTTCTAACAGGACACAAAAGGTCGTTATTAATGGGTTTGAATCTGAGATTGTAACTGTCAGGTCTGGAGTTCCTCAAGGGTCCATCTTGGGCCCTTTGCTTTTTATCCTGTTTATTAATGACATAAAATATTGTTTTGTTAATGCCAATTTCCTTATGTATGCGGACGATATTAAAATCTACAAAGCCTGCCAAAAACTGGATGACTGCCTATTGCTCCAAGAAGATCTTCACAGACTTGATACCTACTGTAAAGATAACAAACTCTTTCTTAGTCTTCCCAAATGTTATAGTATATCTTTTACTAAAAACAAAAATAAACTTAGTTTTAAGTATACGTTGAACAGCCAACAATTATTTGTAGTGGAATCCGTTCGCGACCTTGGTGTGACTATTTATTCATGTTTGCACTTTGACTTGCATATTGAAAATATAATAAATAAAGCCTTTCAGATGTATGGTTTTGTCATGAGATCCTCGAAGGACTTCGTGCGGCCCTCTACTTTTTTGGTATTATACAAAACGTTGATAAGATCTCAATTAGAATACGCGATTCCTATTTGGAACCCGTTCTACCTCAAATATAACATTAAAATAGAATTAGTACAGAAAAAGTTTTTACGTACTGTGAACTATAAATGTTACCATTCGAGGATTCCGTACACGCAATTACTACAGCAGTATAATGTTTAAGTTTAGAGTCTCGGCCTTTACTTCTGGTGGCCATGATGCTGCACGGTTTGTGTAACAATAGATTTGACTGTATTGAAATCACAAATAAGTTACGTTATACGGTACCAAGAACTGTTGTCAGACGGGCGGCCCGCGTGCCCCGGTTGTTCCACGTGGATTCTTGCAGGACCAACGCCGGGGCACGAGTGCCTCTTCGTCAGCTAGTGGAAACCTATAACACACACTTCATGGACATTGATATCTTCTCTCTTTCTAGTAACAAATTTAAAAGATTGGCTATCAATATTCTCTCACCACAATCTTAATCTAAAATTAATTAATTAATTCAACATATCATATCTTTCCGTTCTTTATTTGTTCATTTATTAATCCGTGGACAATGGTGTGGGTTATATGTTTACCAATTTATGTAACTACTCATAATTTTAAACCTGAACATGTAACTGTTTTTTGTCCCTAATAAATAAAATAATAAAAATAAGTGTGTAATGTTGGTGATTACCGCTGAGGCGTCATTGAGACCCGAGCCGATTCTTGATTTTTTCTTTCTTGATTTTATTAATAGATTTATTTATTATTATAGAGCACCCCATTCAATTTGCAATTGTTGGTGGGTTGAGAAGTCTCTTTTCACTTCTCACTCGCTTGCTAGTTTATTAGCTCTCGAGTGATAATGAGCTAAATAATAGTACGTAAGCTCACTTCACATTTACCTCATCCAAATTTTCACATGGAGATTTTCACAGAATAGCCCATCATCAAGGACCACACTCAAACACATTCTTTACATCACTCTTTGTGCCCAATGCAAGTGTTGCAATTGTGGACATCACCATCATTTATCAGCCACTACACAATCATGTTGGACAAATTTATAACAAGCAATGTTACTTACTAATAAGGTTCGTGAAGGTAAAGCATCGTCACGCAAGGTTACTTTATTCAGTGTCCGGTTGAAACAAGATTCTTTAAAGTGAAGAGAACAAATATGGATTGTTTTTGTTGACATCTTTAAATTTTCAACACCGATTATTTCCAGCCAAATTTTCTTTTTTCCTTTATTAGCAGGCAGCCTTGTAAGTAAAACAAATAACCAATATAGAACCATAATATAGCATTATCGATACATGCATGCACTACTCTATCCCTACAATAACAAGAAAATGATTTCATGAATTACAAATATTACTGTTGTTATTAGACGCAAAAGGGAAATTTTGTGAATGCTTTACTGTTGAAACTTTTCAACAAATGCAGAATCTTTTGTTTATTATCTAAATATAAAGAGAATACAACTGAAATTAAGTACGTACTGGTGCAAAGTTATGTTCGGGTGATTTTCGCTTCTTCTAAGGCCACATCCGATTACATTGCAACTGGGCATCTTGCAATTGACGATTTCCACTATAGAACCGAGTTAAAACGCACTAACACAGCAAAATTACTCCAAAATTCACAATTTTAACCACAGCTCAAGAGCATTTGACAGTTGACGTACCCCAACTTTGTTACCAAACAGTGGAGGATATAATGGCGACCCGGCCGCATTTTTTTTTATTTCTTTCGCCTTTAAAAAGGCAGGCATCGATCTATTGACCATTCAGCCTCGTCATATTTTCGTATTCTTCTATTTATACTATAAGGCCAAAGCCAAGTCATCAGTAAATTCTTATCTATATCCTTTAATCAAGGCATATGCCATGTCTTCTTTATTTTTATAAATGTTTCGTTAATCCATTTTTTTTTTTTTGTCAAATCCAGTTTCATCGTCATTTCCATGTGGTAATTTCCAATAATTTCCAAGAGTTATGTCAATTCAATTGTTATTCAATGTCATAGCCATGTTTAAAAGTCCCGATCAAATTTTACACCCACTAGATGTAATAAAATGAAATAGAGGAATATATGAAGAAAAATTCTCCAGGAATCCTTGAATGTCGCGCGCGAGGTTTGCCGGTGTTTTGTAAATCTCAAGCAATTTGTCAATCAATATTATACGATTCACATTGTGCGCTGGGCATTCAAAAATAATGTGATTAAGGGTCTGATCATTATCGAGGTTGCAATCAGTGCATTTAGGGGAAGCTATTATCTTCATTCTGGCCAGATGAGCATTAAAACGTCCATGTCCAAATCTTAGCCGAGTTATTATAGAATAAAACTGTTTGCTTCTGTGAAATTTTGCCTTCGTAAACCAAGGAGCTGAGCCAATAGCTGTATTGATTTTTGCGTACCAAGTGCCTTTTATTTGCAGAGTCTCCTGCCAATCTTCAAGCCAACGTCGAATATTATCTTCCTTGATCCTAGGTAATAAATCTGAACAAGGTATGGTAACACTTTTAATTTCTGCATTTCCTATGTCAACAATGGCTGTCGCTAAAGTGTCTGCATTTTCATTGCCACTGACTCCGATGTGCGAAGGGGTCCACAAAAATTTGATATCAAAGTCTCTTAATTGAAGTGTGAAATACTTTTCTTTGATGCGATATATGATGTAGTTTGTAGAAGCATCCAGTTTGTTATTATCCAATGCCCTAAGGACACTCATGCTGTCCGTTACAATAAGCCAAGAAATGATGCCAGAGTTCTCTTCACTTATGAAATCCAAAGCAGCTGAAATAGCCATCGCCTCAGCAGAAAATATAGTTAAAACATCAGGCAACCTTACTCTATGACCAGTCTTATTAAAAGGTATGTAAATAGCCATTGCGACATTTCTACTGCTCTTAGAAGCATCAGTGAATATACATCAATAGCCAGAATGTTCATGCAACAACTGGTACACCTCTTCCTTGGTTTTCAGATCATGCTTTATTGCATTTTGCTTTATATCTATAAATTTACTATTGTACTTGCCAGAATAACATGTCCAAGTGTCATTACATTTATAAAGTTCATGTTGCTGATTAAGTGTAATTGTAGTAGAGAAGTCATGAAGTAAATAGGGAATGTTAATATTATTTGAAGGATTATAAACTGTATGATAAAATAAAAGTTTTCTGTAAAGAGGGTGGCTATTATATGACAAAAGCTTTAAAAGGAATTTAGATTTTAAGTACTGAAATCTAATTTTCAGTGGAGGAATATTACACTCTACTTGTAAGGAGTTGATAGGTGTTGTTTTCATGGCACCTGTAATGCAACGCAAGTTATGATTCTGTAAGACATCAAGTTTACGGATAAGTCTCTGATCAGACCCAAAACACAAAAAGCCATATTCAAAATGACTACAGACTAAAGATTTGTATAACATTAACAATATTTTAGGATCAGCGTGTACTGACACAGATTTTATAAAATTGTATGCTTTATTTGCTTTACCAAGTATGTAATCAACATATTTATTCCATGTAAGATTAGCAGAAAAAAATACTCCTAAGTACTTATATTCATTAACAATGGGAAGTTCAAAGTTATCATAAAAAATTTCTAAATCAAAATCTATTTCACCAAAAACAACAACTTTTGATTTATCTGGACTAATTTCTAAATTTAAATAATGAAAATATTTACTCATATTTTTCAAAGCCCCATTAATATTACTCTTTAATCTCATCCATATCCGGACCAGATGTATAAATAACCAAATCATCAGCAAATTGTAAATTTAGTACTTTGCTACCCAAAACCATATTAAGCTTATGCATATAAAGCACATAAATCAATGGACTCATAATACCACATTGACACACCCCTTTATATGAAAAACGGGGTCCAATTAATTGCTTATCCACTTTGACATAAACTTCTCTACCATGCAAAAAATTAAAAACCCATGAAACTATTTTTTTAGGTATGCCAAGTGACCGGAGTTCAAGTGACAAAATGTGATGATTGACATTATTGAAAGCACCAACTATGTCAACAAAAACAGCAACACAATCATGATCCATTTTACGAGCATTAAAAATATCAAGATGCAAATGAGAAATACTTTCACGTGTTGACCTTCCTCTACGAAATCCAAGCTGATTAGAAGGTAATAAGTTATTACTTTCTATGTAAAACTCTAGTCTTTGCTTTAACAATTGCTCAAAAATCTTTCCTATACAAGAGGTCTATAAGAATCAGATTTGTTTTTATCTTTATTAGGTTTTAAAATCGGAATAAGACAGTCTATTTTCCAGTCTAAAGGTATAATTTCATTAAGCCAAAGTAAGTTGAAAACTTTTAAAACCAAAAATAAGACTTGCATTGAAACTTTCTTAAGCATTTTGTATGGCATACAATCGAGGCCAAAAGCTGTATCAAGCCTGGAAAAAATTGCAGCTTTCAATTCTTGCATAGTAAATGGATCTGTTAAATAATTTGAGTATGCTGCTGTTGGTAAATGATCATGTGAATGAAAGGGGGCCTCTACAGTATCAGGTGTGAATTTTTTAAGAAAATCAAAAATCCATGGATATACATTATTGCAAGATGGTACATATGTTCTATTAAACTTTCTAGAAATACCCCAAATTTTACTTAAAGAAGTTGTTCTGTTAAGACTCGCACAAAGTTGCCCAACTCAAATACCTCTCTCTTTTTAAAATCAACTTTTTAACAATGTCGCCTTTTAAATTCAACATAGTTTGCTTGTGAGGGGTCATGTTTAAACTGTATATAAGCATTCTTAGCATTTTCTACAGCCCTAGTACAGTTGTTATTCCACCATGGAAGTGAACTGCGTTTTTTCTTTTTAGAAGTTCTAGATGTATTGAGTGGGGCACTAGAAGTAGTTTGCATACGAAAATTATCAGAACATGGAACAGAATTCTGTATCGCTTTAAGAATAAGAATAAGAATAAGAAATTTTATTGGCTCAAACATGTGTTTACATACAGAAAAATAATACATGCATGCAAGATTATTATTGATGTTGTATTATATTATTGTTCCAAAACCACATTGTACTTTGATAATCTTTATTAATAAGAAACATAATAATTACATGTTGTCATTACAGGCTGAGAGAGACAATCTGCATTGCGAACCACAGAGTATTAATATACAATAACATGTCACAGATAAATAATAATCATAAAGATAGGAATGCATGGGTTGCCACCTCAACACTCTTCCTCAACACATGCCTTTCCTATACATAAGTTTAAACCTTCACACAAACTATTAAATATACTCTTAGTTACAGGTTTTGTTAAGATGTCAGCAAATTGCCTCTTAGTATTAATATATTTCACAGTAATCAAATTCTCTTCAACCTTTTGTTTTATAAAATTATATTTTACATCTACATGCTTCAATCTCTTTTGATCAGGATTCTTAATGGCTTTAATAGTACTTTGGTTATCTTCAAAAATTACAACATTATCTACCTTTATATTTAAATCAACAAGTAACTTAATCATCCAACATGTTTCCATTATACATTCACATAATGCAACAAACTCTGCCTCTGTTGTGCTTAATGCTACAGTGTTTTGTTTACGAGATTTCCATAACCACTCAACCGCCCCTGGCTGCTTTAGCAGCCAGTTGCCGATTTGCCAAATGTCCCTGGCTGCTAAAGCAGCCAGTAGCGCCTTCGTCCAACAAATGCAATAAAAATTTATTAAACTGCTATTTCTAGAGCTTATTCCTCTTGTAGCATTCTCTATACTATATTCCTCAACGTTCGGACCAACAATAGCAACACTATTCCATCGACAAATCTCAAAATAAAAGTAAAAACTGTAGTGTAAACAAACTCCGCCATTTCTGACGTGTGGCGTCGTATTTCAATTGTTCTGTTATGTATATTGTTGTTTTCGGATAGTGTTATATATCAAATTAATCGTGAAAATCTGTGCTACTATATTATCATAAAGGAAATCTAGTTTTCGAATCTCAAAGTTGAGTATTTCGCCTCCGAAAGGTGGTAGGTTTAAATACCTATAGTGATTGTGTTTATACAAGAAATAAGTGTTTTTGTGATTAAAACGTGTGTGTTAACGGAAAAACAGTGCATAATTAGTATTGTGAACATATTATTAAATTGTATATACAAAAACAAGTGGCTTCGTAAAGTTATAGGTACGTAAATAACCGTGTTCAAAAACAGTCGTTGGCGCAGGCCGCGTCAAAATAAACAGTGAGTATTCAAATTCTCATTTAATTCTAACTAGACTATCGTAAATAAACTAATAAGATTATGGTCTTGTTGGAAAGGAAATATAATCTAGTTTATTTTAAAATTATTTTAATTGAAATTTAATATTTAGAAAAATTCAAATTAATATTTTAATAGCGAAATATCCGTTTTCATCACTGTTTTTCAAGTTCTACATTTTTTTTGAGTTTCAAATTAATATCAGTTTTTTTTTTTTTTTTATATATAGATTCCATAACTATTCAGCTATTCACTGTAAATTTTATTTAGCTATAACTCTTGTAGTTTGCGATTGTTTATCTAAAGTGTCAAATTACATGCGAATATTTCGCAATTTTTTGCACCCTGGACGGTTTGGTGCAAAAAAGTCGCGCGCGGGGCGGGTGAGTGGATAAAACAGTATTATTAAAAACTTTAATCAAATATCCAGATGTGGACTTTCTATCTGAATCCCTAGCCAAATCAGCATCAGCATAAGCTAATAAAGGCATACTAGAATTATTCTTGGTATACAATAAAGAAACGTTTACAGTTTTCTTAACATAACGTAACAATCGTTTTAAACATCTCCATAAATCAGCACTTGGCTTAGACTGAAATCTACTTAAATAATAAACAGATGCTGCTAAATCAGGTCTTGAACCTATAGTTGCATACATAAGTGAACCTATCAATGAACGACATTGTTTTTCTAAAGATAAATCAATTTCAGAATTTTCATCATACTTAAAATTAGCATCCATTGGCGTATCACACCCCTTACAATCTTCCATGTTAAATCGTTTTAAAACATTATACAAATAGTTTGATTGGTCAATAGAAATCCCTTCAGATGTCCTTTTAATTGAAATACCTAAATACAGTAAATTGTCATTACCTAAATCTTTCATTCTAAATTTAGTTTTAAGGAAACATTTAACATTATCAATATCTCTCAGACTTGAACCAAAAATTAATAAATCATCTACATATAGAAGTAAGTATAATTCCCCTTTACTATACAAGCAATAGTCATTATTTGATCTCTTAAAACCATAAGATGTTATAGTCTCATTAAATTTTTCGTACCAATATTTTGGTGATTTCTTTAGGCCATATAAGGACTTTTTCAAGTTGAGTACCAATCCTGGCTTGATGTTCATACCTTCTGGTGGTTTAAGATACACCTCTTCATCTATGCGTCCGTATAAAAATGCTCCTTTCACATCCATCTGACTAATATGATAATCTTTGTTAGCAGCCACTGATAGAAGAGTTCTTAATGTTTGCATTCTTAATACTGGTGAGTAAATATCTTCAAATTGACCTTCTTGTTGAAAACCTCTTACTACTAATCTTGCTTTGCAAATACTGTCTGTTCCTGTATTCTTCTTTGTAAAAACCCACTTTGCATCTAATATTTTCTGGTCTTCTGGTCTTTGGGTTACTTCAAAAGTTTCACTTTCTTTTAATACTTTTAATTCTTCTCCTACAGCTATCATCCATTCCTTTTCATCTTCTCTTCCTTTTATTTCTTCATAAGTGTGTGGAATATTGTCCTCATCACAAAATAAAGCATAAAATGCATCAATGTCATCTTCAAAATTCATTACGTAGTCTTCTTGCCATGTTGGTTTCTTAGATTGTCTTCTTACTCTTCCTGTTTCTTGACTCTCTGAATTTCCTTTTTCTATTTCTGCTGTATCTTCTTTTTCTATACTTCTTACTTTTTCTTCTTCAATACTTTCCTCATTCATTTTATTTGTAAGTTCTTTTTCAGATTTTCCTGTGTCTTCGTGATCATCATATCTAGGTAAGTAAATATTCTTCTCAGTATTTTTTCTTCTCTCATCAAAAACAACATTTCTTGCAATGACAACTGATCCTGTTTCTTCATCATAGAGTTTATATCCGCCAATAGCATATCCTATCATTATCATCTTCTTACCTTTATCATCCAGCTTTTTCCTTAATTCCTTAGGAACATGATTATATGCAGTACATCCAAAAGTTCTTAAATTTGACACATCAGGTTTCCTATTTTCCCATAGTTCACTAGGAGTCTGCTCTCTTCCTGAAACTGGGCTTCGGTTAGTCACATAAGCTGAGAATAATACAGCTTCTCCCCAAAATTCCTTTTTCATTTCAGAATCAATTAACATAGTCCGTGCTTTGTCCATAAGAGTCCTATTCATTCGTTCAGCTACACCATTCATCTCTGGGTTATATGCTACAGTATGTTGCATGACTATGCCATTCCTATTACAAAAATCTTTAAAATCATTAGAGAGATATTCACGCCCATTGTCTAATCGCAATTTATAAAGATTAATATTAAAATGATTTGTTACCAAATAGTAATAATGTTTAAAATAGTCAAAAACCTCTGATTTATTTCTCATTAAGTAAACCATTGTAAAGTGTGTGTAATCGTCAATGAATGTTACAAAATAATTTTTATTATCATATGTACTTGGAGAGATTGGCCCACAAACGTCAGTGTGTACAAGTTCCAAAGGTCTTCTAGCTCTATATCCTGGTTTATTAAATGGCTGTCTACAATGTTTACCCAATACACATGGTTCACACAAGTCATTTTCTATTGTTTTATTTTTTAATCCTGATAAACCATCAACCATATTTTTCTTAACTAATAAATTCAAATTAGCATTACCTAAATGGCCAAACCTCCTATGCCATAATTCAATCTCTTCTTCTTTTGTTTTACAAGTAAAATTACATGTTTTACTAATAGTTTCAAGATGCACAGTATATAAAGTTTTATGTTTATCTCCAATTAATAACAAATTGTCATGTGTGTACACTCTTACTTTTCCGTGATGGAATACTACTTTCATACCTGCACTTTCCATTTTAGATACACTTAGTAAATTTTTTCTTAATTCTGGTACATACAAAACATTATTTATATAACACTCATTTTCCTTTGTACCTACTCTACTTTTTACTTGCAAATTACCAACCCCTATAGCTTCTAAATTTATTCCATTCTTAGCCGCAGCAATTTTAATTGGAACCTTTAATTCAAGATAATTTTCAAAATGTTCTTTTGTATTAATTAAATGGTCAGTACATCCAGAATCTACACAAAACTCTATTTTATAATTATCATTGATTATATTACCTTGCTGTCCATAGCTCAGGAATGCATTATTCTGTACTGTATTGTTACCTGCTAGATTTGCATCACTTTGTCCTCTTGTCCAGTTGTCTCCTCGGTTGCCATATCCATTTCCTCGTCTATACCCATTTCTCCAGTTATTTCCTCTTCCACGTTGTCTCGTGTCATATCCTTGCCTGGTATTATCTTGTGGTCTGTTATAATTTCCTTGTCCGGTATCTCCTTGACCTATATTGTCCTGTCGTCTTTGTCCTCGACCTGTATGGTATCCACGTCCTCTATTCATTCTACATTGGAATTTCTTATGTCCTGGTTTCCCGCAGGTGTAACAATTAAATGCCGCTTGTGGATTTGTATCTGCCTTTTTATAACGCCCTTGGCGCCTCTCGTCTTCTGCCAGTAATCTTCTCTTTGCAAAAATGTATGTTATGTCACTCTGGGTTTCAAGTGATGAGATTACTATATTATAACTTTCTGGCATTGATAATAACAAATAGTTTATTTTTTCTTCTTCTGATAACTTAACCTCAGCTCCTTCTAATTCGTTGAATATTGCTTCAATCTCTAATAAGTGGTCTTGAAGAGTCTCCTTTTCATTATACTTTATTTCCGATAATTTTCGCCTTAAAAACAAAGTCCCAACAGTACTCTTTTTCATAAAATTTTCCTCTAAACTTTTCCACATAAGATAGGCCGAATTTTTCTTCATATAGTCAATGTGGGAGTCCGCCACACCGGCAATTAATAATGCCTGCGCCCTTGACTCGTGTTTCTTATTTTCATCTTTACTAACAAACTGTTCACTCTGAATTGCCTCTAAGCAATCATTTTCAGTGAAAATACTTTTCATGCGAAACGCCCACGTAGCAAAGTTTTTTCCGCAGAATGGTTCTATCTTGTACTTTACTGACTCCATCTTAGTTTTTCCTTATTTTTATTCTATCCAGTAATTATTCCATAATCGTACCTTATATTCCTTTTCTTTCAATTTCGTTGGGACTGGGCCCATAACTATTATTGATGTTGTATTATATTATTGTTCCAAAACCACATTGTACTTTGATAATCTTTATTAATAAGAAACATAATAATTACATGTTGTCATTACAGGCTGAGAGAGACAATCTGCATTGCGAACCACAGAGTATTAATATACAATAACATGTCACAGATAAATAATAATCATAAAGATAGGAATGCATGGGTTGCCACCTCAACAAAGATCTTAAATAAGAGGTGGCTCACGACATGTCTGCCATTTTTCATGGCGTGCAAATATTTTCGGTACAATTATTATTATTTAATTAATGATTTTTAATTTTTAAACGTCATACATTATATACCAATTTATTAAATACAACTACTATTACAGAATCAATTATTTTTAAATTTTACACTTATTCATTAAATATTTTATTCAGTCACAGTTAAACAAAAATTAAATTAAGTTTTTTGTGATTTATTATTAATGTACCTTGTCTAATATTACAATGTATGTTCTCAATGAAGATTTACATCACTATAAAGGCATTTAGTTATAAAAACATTTATAATATATTTAAGTTCTCCACTACTACTTGACTTTACTACACTGAGTTATATTTATTTATTTATAATAATCACCATGAGTCGTTTAAAAATTCTGTAATACTATAATATGCTTTTTGTGCCAAAAACAATTTAATTGTTTGTTTAAGTTTCGGTATAGTTTGCTCTTTCCAACTTTTGGGCAATTTATTGTAGATAATTGGTGCCATGCAAAAAACACTCTTGCGCATAAGTGCAGTTTTTGATGCGTGTACACATAGTTTGCTATCATCACGTCTATTTCTTGGAAATTTGTCTGCCATACGAGGAAACAAATGTGGATTGTTTTTTACGAACATTACTACTTCTAATATATAAATTGAAGGTAATGTTAATATATGATATTTTGTGAAGTAATTTTTACAGCTATCGGTAGTTTTTAGATTAAACATAGATCTCACGCAGCACTTTTGTCTTTTAAAGATGATATCCCTATCGGTTGAATTACCCCAGAAGATAACACCATATCTAATGACGGATTCAACTAAACCATAGTAGGCCGTTAATAGCGCTTCTATATTTAGAGTACGTGATAATTTATATAACGCATATGCACCACTGCTTATTCTTTTGGCTAAGGCCTCAATATGCGATTTCCAATTTAAATGTCTGTCGATTGTTAGACCTAAAAATTTTGTAGAATTAGCTATCTGTATTTTATTATTATTATATTCGATGTCAAGACTAGAGTATAATGATGATCTTTGGCTAAAGTGCATAATCAAAGTTTTATTTATATTGATTTTTAAATTATTATTATTCAGCCACGTTACCGCTTCAATTAATGTATTTTTTATGTCCGTTTCATATGTATTATTATTATGACATGGTATTGTTATAGTACTGTCATCAGCAAACAGTGTCATGGGATATTTAATGGATTTAGGAAAGTCATTGATATAGAGAGTAAAAAGGGGTGGTCCGAGTACACTGCCTTGCGGAACTCCATGACGGACGGTACGCTCACATGATGTGAAAATCTCTTCACGTCTGGAGCTCATATTTATTCTACTAATTTGCGTTACTTGTTTCCTGTCATGTAGGTATGATTGTATTAGATTAAATATGTTTCCTCTTATACCATATGCATCAAGTTTATTAAGTAATATATTATGTTGGACATAATCAAATGCCTGTGTCATGTCGCAGAAAATGGCACAGACTGGTGTATTTTTGTCCATGTTTGTCATAACAGTATGCAAGAAGTCGTATATGGCCAAGTTAATTGTTTTTTTCTCCCTAAATCCTTTCTGTTCGTCACAGAGTATTTGATTTTTTTCAAAATAGGTATTAATTTCCCTGTAAATAATTTTTGAGAATATTGGTATTAATGAAACTGGCCTGTAAAATTCCATTAACTCCCTATCCTGTTTCTTAAATAGTGGTTTTACAATAGACTTTTTTAACGCATTCGGAAATATACCTTCACTGATGCTTAAATTAAAAATGTAGCTTATGGGGCCACAGATTTCATATGCTACAGTTTTAACATTTTTTATTTAAGATAAGAATAAGTTCTTGATAAGTTTGTAAAGGGTTTTGATGATTAACCGCAAAATTTTGTAATAGATTATCTACTTGAGCTGTGTAAAGTTCCCAATTAACTAGTTTAAAATTTACATGAACAGGCAGATTTGAAAGATCATTGGATGATGAAATAAAATTATTAAATATTATTTTTGTAATTACAGGCAAATGATATCCCCCTAGAGTAACATCATGCACTGACCAGCTACAAGACAAAGCCAACGAGGGTGATACTAAGGTTAAATCAAGGGCATTCCTCTGCCATCTATCTGAGCCTACTGTAGTCATATCTCCGTTATTCAACAACACAAGATTGTTATCATTGATGCTTTCAAGCACGTCAATACCACGACTGCACTGTGCACTACAGCCCCAGGCGGAATGATGGGCATTGAAATCCCCACCAATCAAAACAGGACCAGGAATACTTTTGATTAAATTATCCAGCTTTAATTTAGAAAAGGATGGATTACAATTACCAGGACTATAAAATGACACCAAAGAAAGCTCCTTAGCACCATATTTTAAATGTATTGCAATATTTTGTGTAGAGTCATCATATGAAGTATCAATTTTTTTGAACTGTAATGAATTATGTATTAATATAGCTACGCCATTATGACGATTACCAGAATCTAATCTAACAGTATTATAATCTTTTATATTAAAACGCATCTCTGGCTTAAGCCAAGTTTCACAAAGTAAAACTACATGAATATTGTTCTCAATTAAAAAATGAGAAAAAATATATTGATTACTACGAATACTCTGAGCATTCCACTGTACAATATTTAACTGATCCATAATTAAGATTGTTTAATGTTATTATCACTCTGTATTGTTGCTAAGAGAACTTTTTTTAATATTTTCATTTGTAATGGAACTTTCTTTTTTCCGATTTTGTGAAATTAAAGTAAGAAGGGTCTGAATTAAAATGTTTTGTATTTGATCTGTTTGTATTAGAAATTTAAGTTGTTCAGCACGGTTTTTGTTACTTAAAGGAGGGAATGACTTTTCATTTATTACATCAGCGTGATCTTTTCTGAATTTTATTTTTATTTTCTTCTATCTTAGCTTTTTTGACAGGACATTCTGCAGAAATATGGTTTCCTTTACATTGACAGCATGTAGCTTCTGTTGGGGCAATCGTACATTCTTTAAAGCTGTGATCTTTTCCGCATATGGAACACCTATGCTGTTTTTGCAGAATTTAGCAATATGTCCATACCTCAAACACTGCAGACACACTGCTTTACCGGCGGGATGTACGGCCGTACCTCAAACCGCCAGCTGTTCAGGTCCACGCTGTCGGGCAAGGAGACGCACGAAAAGGTGATGCTTACTGTCTTCATAGGTTCAAAGGTAACTTTATTACCTGTAATAGTCCGACGCATAAATCTTTTGACAGATATTATATTTTTGGAGCTGGATATAGCTGAGTATATTTGCTCATTCGACAAATCAATCGGGACATGCTGTATGATTCCAGTAATTTCTGTAGCTGAGGCTGGAATGCTGGCTTTGAGTTTAAAATTGTCCAAAAACTTTTTATTTATGAGTGCAGTATTGGCAAATGTCGGACGCTCAAAAATAACGCCAACTTTGTGCCGATTCATTCGAATCAGTTGCTTAACCCCTTTGTTATACCTCTTGAAGTTAGTGGCTAACGACATCATATCACGGTCACCGATCGGGACTTGATTCTGACTTTCGATGAAAACAATATATTCATAGTTTCCACCAGACTCTGGATAAGATCGGGTGTAATCAGATACTATATATTCAAGGTACTTATCCGTATCCTTTTCCTTTTCAGCATCTGATGTAGCCGACTGCATGGAGCGCAACGACCCAGTGTCAGCATCATCTTCGAGGGGATCCCCAGGGGGATCCGTCCCACTTTTCTTCCTCTTCTTAACCCTCCCCATCACAACAAACTACAATTAAGTAGTTATGTAAAAAGTAGTTTAAATTAAAATAAATTTGATTTTTTTTTTTCAATAACGCGCCTACTTTCCTTGACTTTCCCGCGCTTTTTTCGACCCGGCCGCAAATAGGTATTTCAATGACACTAGGAATGAAGGGTTCCCATTAAAGTAACTGTCAACACTGTTATCCTTTTTTACTTACGCAAAATTATTAAAGTTAAAAAGAGATGACAGTATTTTTATGATTTCGGTGTCGATATGCCTCATATTTGTATAACTGTTGTTTCTATAGTCAAACATTTCAAGTCCAGATATGTCCATGATTTGAATACACACTTACCGAAAATATTGTGGGAACAGAGTTATCATGTAATCTGATAACATCAAGTGTTCTATTGAAACAGCTTCCTTCAAAGTGAAGTGAACAGAGGTACCATTCTTTATGTCGAATATTAATATTTTTTTCACCAATAGCCTCTAACCATTTTTTCTTTAATCCTTTATTTTTAGGAAACCTGTAATGAAAGGCAAGTATTTTTATCAAGAAATCATTTTGGTTAGCTGCTAATAATTATGTAACTAAACAAATAACAAAATCCTAAACACTTATTTTAGGATCACATGAAACCCTGTGGAACGGTTTCTCTCCTAGTGCTGTGAACCACATGCCTGATTCGGCAAGGTCTCTCAGACTGATTAGGAATTAACACAGCATGATTTATGTGAACATCGCAGTTTATAACGTTACGCGTTATCGTTTAGATCGTAGGAACTAGTTTCGGAAAGTATTACCGCAACGGTTCAACACTATTCCACCATGACATTGACAATGACATATTATTGTAAACAAACGAATTAGATAATAAATAATGAAAAAGGTCGGTTACACTGTTGAAACTACCCCAAATAACAATACTTTAGTGGCTAAAGTATTGTTGTTTTGGGTTAGTTTCCGTGTTCGTGATCACGTAACAATGTTTTCATCAAAAATGTGCTGCCTACTCACCTGTGCAAGGACAATTGAGGCTGATTTTCATTATTTCTTGCACCACACTTCACAATACAACACACAGGCATATTGAATGGCTGTTTTCCAACATTTATATGTAGTTTTAAAGGTAAACTCTTTGTATTTTTTTTCGCAAATCTCAAAATTACCACGAAACTCGTCGCATAAGATGGCTGCCAAGGCAAGGCGACGACAAAATGTTACCATGCTGTCTCTTTTAGCGAATTCTATTATTCATTTGAAAGAATGAGACAAAACGATATTTCACATTCTGTATCATAACATATAGCTGAATGTTATGTTAAGTCGCGGCGACTCCATAATTTTTTACACGACTGCCCAAAAAAAAGAGGAATGTTATGTTTTCAGGGTTCAAGTATGTATGTAAGTATGTATGTTTGTTAGTTTCTTTATTCCACAATAACTACTAAACGCCTAAACCGATTTAGATGTAGGTACGTGGTATCGTTAGAATCCTTGTACAGGCTAGCCAAATAAAATAAAAATGGATACTGCAATAAGGGTATCAAATTAAAGGGCTCATCATGTCAGTCATGTCCGTCTGTCTGTCTGTCTGTCTGTCCGAGGTTTTGCTAAGAGACCGTTAGTTTTAGAAAGCTGTAATTTTGTAGAGGTGTTTAGATCAATAACGCCGTCAAAGTGGTAAAATAAAATTTTAGAAAATATTTTTTTTTATTTATACATATAGTATGTCAGGATTTTTCATTTTTTTTGGATTATTGTTTTTTTATTATTATATTTTTTTACCATTAGAATTTATGTCAATGTAAATTATTAAATCATTTCACATAATCTTCTATGTTAAGTTCTATAATCTACTAAAATTATTTGTATGTGTTTTATCATTCCTATATACTGCCAAAGTTTTTTTTTTATTAACTTTATCGTGCATGTGGTGTATAAGTGAAGGACCTACCCAATACCGTGTTTTCCATTATCTAATTATGCTTTGTGTACATCTTTTGTTGGAGATCCTTAGATAAATAAATTTGTTATTTTTTACGCAGTTGGGTTTTTTATTTTTTTTAATTATTCTAGTTCTTTCTATGAATGAAAATACCCGGGCTAAGTGGCCCGGGACTGCCCGCCAGCAATGTTTTTTCAAAATTGAATTTATGTCAGTTTAATTAAGCATAAATCATCACTTCAAATCATCCTTTTTTTCCCACTCCTATTTCTGTACTCTAAAAAGTTTTGAATGATAGTCTACAGTGCCATCTATTTATGTTTCTTCAAAACATAAATTATCAACGCCATCTATATTCAGCTTTTCCGTAACTCTTCTTACTAACGCCATCTACCGGCATTTCCTCGGAATACGGCAGCCATTGTTCTTCAAATCCGCAATGGGCTTGCTGATCTTCAGCTGCGAACTATGCGGTAACAATTCATTATACACCGCTGTTTACATTGACACACTGACTCAGTTTCATTATGTACGTTATATTGTGTATGTTCTAAACGTTACACGTCCACCTTGTATGGTAAGCTAAATGGAGAGCATTTTACATGTGACATTGCGGAGTTTGTAATTATTGAAAATGGACAAAGTTGGATTGGAGATATACCTATTTTCTTAGACTGAAACAAGGACGTCATCTTTAAATATGTAGGTACTTTCATACCAGATAGATGTGTGATAATATTATTTAGGTACTTAGAGCCAAATAATTGACTTCGAAAAAAGTAGGTAAGTAGGTACCTAGAACAAATTAAAGTTACATAATTAGGTCAAACATGTTTCATTCAGTTTCCGCTTCGCTCTTCCCTATCTTTAGGTACCTACCTACATTTAGCTGTCTAAAACCTGCATTGCGATTACCTTGAGATAGCACTGCAGTTGGCAAGCATTCATTGAAATTAACAAAATGGTACGTAAGTACCTATACTTACTTTCGCTCCCGGTACCTCTTACTTAGGAATAATTAGGTACCTACCTACATACTACAGGTATAAGCCTGTACATGAATGAGAGGTTTTCTTTTTGAGTAGGTATTAAAAAAAACAGTTTCCAAGAACTCTGTAGATGGCGTTGAACTGCTACGTAAAACATCGTCACGTCACATACGCTCGTTGACTGACACTTTCGTTTGCCGAATTTACATTACATCCTTAACTCAATACATCCAAGTGAAATGATGTGACGTTCCGTTCCTTGCAGTAACTTACCAAGTTCAAAATCAAATCAAAAAACGATAATTCGAACAAGGGTCCCTAAGGGTTAGTAGCGAGTACTTAGGAGCTCAGTTGGTGGCTGGTGGTGGTGGTGGTGGTGGAGCTTAGGTTTTCAACGACTAGGGAAGAGTTTAAAAGAAAATCACTCATTGAAATAAAAAAGATTTCTTGGACCTAAGCTGAGCTGCATGCTGAGAGTGTCTATGGTCCTAACTGGATTATAGAGGTGTAATACGCAGTCGCTCCTTGTTAGTAAAAGGTTATTAAAAAAAAAAAACTGTTGAAAATAGAACATTGTATTCAGCCTACAATGTTCCCACAATTGGAACACAGTCATTAGAGTAGGTAGGTATATTATGATTTATGGACTCAGACTTCTCTGTGAGAGGTAATTTAATGATGCTCACTGGTGGGACATGCAATAAATAGGAATACCTAAACTGAATATAGAAAAGACTAAAATAATAATTTATTATTGTTGTAGTAGTTGGGTCCAAGGAACTTTATACTGTTGTGTTGGGTCACAAATAACGGTACTACTTTTAAAAAGTACCTATCTCACAACACAACTGAACATATGCGGGTGTAGTATAGGTACATGAGTAAGAAAGAAAATAAACGAACGAATAATACTAACATTTGTTAATTATTTTAAACTAACATTGAAAAGAATAAACCTTTAGTTAGTCTTATAAGCCTCCTTAATTAACCTTACTAACAAATTTTAAAGCTTTAATCGCTTCTTGATTCAAATAAAAAATCAACACCCATTCAGAAAACAGCATAAAAAAGCTAACGCCTGTCTTACATTCTGCAAATAAAACACGAAGTTTCAGCCGTCCGGTCGCCGCGCCGTATACGGCCGTTACGGCACTTACGGCCCGGACCGACGACGCCGCCGGCAAGCCTCCGAAAGCAGGTCAGTGGATTGCGGTAACCGGTAGTGTATGCAGCAGACATAATGCGGACGAAGTTCGTAGCCCAAGCCCCAATGCGTCCTTCATGGTAGTTAGAGACCACAGATAAAATACAGTTCAGTGAAAAATTGGGTTTTGGAAATGGAACAGTAAAAAAGTTTAACTTAAGAAAACATCTGTTAACAAGTACCAAATACTTAGATATGCGACGGTTATGACGTACTAGTAGTTGCTTAATTATTTCTAAAATATTTAAAATAATTATTTGTTGTTATTTTCTCTTATGGCTCTCATATGATTTTTATATCATAACATATTGAGTAATTGACATTTGATTTGAGTATGGCGGTTAAGTGCAAGGGAGGCAAATCATTTTAACAGGCATTTTATTGTGAACTAGTGATAAGGACATTACTCTGCCCAGATACAGACTGAGTGTGAATTATAGTTCGTATTTAATTGTGTAAAACCTGCTACTGAACAACGCATGACATCTTTTCCGCATAGGGCAGGCAGGCAAGAGATGTACACTGAAGAGTAGGTACAGATATGGATTTTCTCGAGGAATTACACCCTGAATTAAGATCTTATTTTATAATAGTATGGCTGTATGGGGTTCTAAATTACTAGATAAGTATTGTCCATAATTAGTATAGTAGGAGAAAATCGCTTTTTAGCTTACAAGCTTTTATTAAAGTTGCCAGTTATATCATAAATAGGAAGACCAATGCCATCAACTAGTCACAGGTTAAACTCCAAATTATTAAATACGAGAAGTATTTAATAATTTGGAGTTTAATCTGAGAGCAAGAAAATGGGGAAAAAGGACGAAAGTTGATGGAAAAGAGAGAGAGAGAGAGACGTTTGCCCTGCAGTGGGATAACACGTGCTGGATAGATGAAATTCAGGAAATTATAGCCATTTAGATTGTTCGTTTTTTTTTATAGAACGCAATAACGAAATAATTACTTACCTAATATTTTTTAAGTGATCGAAGGTGACAGTTTATGGTTTTCGAATTCGAGGGTTGTATTGATGATTTTAATGATTTATAATACTTTAGGAAAAGCGATATTTGTTACGATCGCGAATCATATTTTGTTCTACATACAGCTTATCACTGACCTTGCAAAAAACGTAAGAAAATTTTAATTTCGCGGGCTACCCTGGCGTTTCCACATCACCGTAGTTATTTATGGTCTATTCAGAAATTAGCATTTTCATAAGATTAGAAGCAATCAAAATCAAAGCATTTATTTTAAGTACTGCCAGTTACAGGCACTTTTGAATTGTCGAAATATAGATGAACATAAAATGTAGCTACAGTCAGTACGTCACGTACGTCAGTCACAAGACATAAAAACTGTGAAAGTATTGTAGTTGCCCATTCCCTAGCGTAGATCTCTATGGAGAAGAACGGGCAAGAAACTTCATGGACACTCTTTTAAATTAATTTGGTTGGTACAGACGCCAGCACATCAAGCAAGCTACCCGAAACTGTCAAAAAAAAATGTCAAAAAGTTGGAACTTTGACCCCCAATATCTCCGTAACTAGAAGGTTCCCAGGTATGGTGTAGAACAAAAAAATGATCGCAATGACGAGGAGAACAAGTGCCTTTCGGCTTCGTTAAGAGGTGTTTTACACCCTTTATAAGCTTGTTCCAGTACCTATGCAAAGATTATAATCGTCGAATGTGCCGTACCGTACTTATGTCACAAAAATGTTTATTCTGGAACGACCTGATGCGGGCTGCGCAAGCTTAATTGCAATAATAAGGCCTGAATTTCTGCTACGCTGATGTCGGTCGTGTACGTCGGTCGCACGTACGAGTAGCTATACATTGTACGCTTTACAGCACCATACTGCGACACTGACGTCAGCGGCGCGTATGTGGCTACATATTCCTCGCTGACTCCTGTTTCCTGAACTTGTTTTTTTAGCGTGCGTGCCTGTGGACGGTGGCTTGCCTGTGGATGGTGAGCCATGGGCTAGCTCGCCGTCCGTCCGTCTCATGACGACAGGCCGTGTCGACGGCGCGTTCGTGTTCCACGCGCGCCTCAAAGAGAGTTAGCAAAAAGGAAGGGGTCCGCAAGGGCCGATGCCTGCCGGGGGCTGCGGGACTGTTCGAAAGAGAAACCGTGGCCCCGGAACACAAAGGGCATGGAAGGAACATGAATGGGTTTTAGTCAGTCAAAGTCTGACACTCCCTCCTGCTCCGCCCAGAGCGGGAGGAGTCATTTGATGATTTCCCATCTGAAAAAAAAAGGCCTAACTCTAAACACGTTAAAGTACCTAGGCGACCGAGCTTTGCTTGGGTGAAAAAAGAGAAAACGAATTTTTCACTTCTCATGCTCTAAAAGTACGCCAATATAGCCCTACGAAGCGGGAGTAAAGTGACCACTTTAGTCCCTATGGAGTAAAAAGTAATTCTTTTTTTAATTTCCTTCATGTGACATAGACAAACTCAAACAGCCAGTTATTATACTACTATTATCTGTGGAGTGTGGACCATCTTCATTGCGAAAATGATGAGAGTTTTAGTTCCATGGTTTTTCCGCAAGGAAGGTGGCGCCATGCGTTTTAAATTCTTAATCTGTGACTGGTTTAGAAGAAAAAACTGACCGCGAAAATTTCTGAATTTTTGTCGAGTGTAAATTTGTTCGGTTTTATATCAATTTATTAGGAATGTCCAGTGACAGTGAAGAGTTTGACGTCGAGCAAAGAGCAAAAGACATAATAGATAATCTTTTGCCGCCAAAAACGCGGAAGATTTACCTAAAAACTTACGAAAGTTCTATGGACTGGAGGAATAATGAATGTTTTTGTACTAAATTGACTATTTTTCTCGCACTCAAAGTGAAAAGTACAGTTTGCACCTCGAGACTAATCGCCAACTTAATATACCCTCGGTTTCATTGACTCCCTCGCTTATGGCTTCGTTTAGACCCTCGTTATAAAATATACTATTATCATCATTCCCCTGCCCTTATCCCAATTCATTTGTGGTCGGTGCAGCATGTCTTCTTCTTCCATATACTTGTCTATTACTCGTCATCTCATCAGACACCTCCTTTCTAGCCATATCATCCTTCACACAGTCCATCCATCGTTTCTTTGGTCTTCCTATACTCTTATACCCACCCATCCACATTCATAGACATGAGTACATGACTTAACAAGATAGAGTTACCGTCTCCGTACATATTGCAACTCTCATTGAAATTGTTAGAGCCGTTTTCGAGAACGTTTGAACGAAAAATGTTTATTATTTGTTATAATATAAATATTGCTCGGGAATAAGGATTTGGAAGTTCCAAGTGCTTCTTTTGCATCGAAACCTAAATATTCAGTGTTACTATATTATGCTTAAGGTGGATGCTCCAACCAGTCCGCGAAATTTTCTTACGTTTTTTGCAATTTGCAGTCCAGTGCTAGGTTGTATGTTGTTTAAAGCATTGCTCGCGACTGTAAGACGTGCTTGTAAGAATTATAATCATCAAAATCATCAATACAACCCTCCAAGCGCATAAAGGTGCAGGCCCCTTATTCACAACGCTTCGATTCGATCGGAAAGTCGTATGTTAATCTTTTTTTGACATTACGAAATCGAGCGAGATACTTTCGTCTATCGTCAACGCGAACATGGTCGAAAACCTTGTTGTTTCATCCAGAGCCATCGCGGCGATATTTTTCCAAATCCCCTGTCTTACCTAGCCCCGACTCCGCACTACTCGTTTCCCGCACACCTCATACCGACTAACGCGATAACATTGAACAAAAAATAGTGTTCGAAAATTTCATAAACTTTTTCCAGGAAATACGTGTTTTTGAATAAGTCTTACAAGTTTGTGAAATAAATATTCGGCCTAATCTCCATTACATGTGCAAGGCTTTTATCGGGATGTTTTCTTTACTTTTACCACTTTTGAGTACATTATGAACGGTCAAAGTTCAGATAAAATTTGTGCAAAACAGCAATTTTTGGGGGCTCCTACTGAATTTGTTTTTATTATTTTTATTTTTTGCTTCGATAGAAACTTAGTTAAAGTGCACAAGATATCTATTAATTTAAAAAAATCAAAGATATATGTGTAACAACAGCATAATCACGTACGAGCGATTATATGAAAAGTATGACGGGTGTTATTAAATTATTGAATCACGAACTAGTCCAAAATATGATTAAAGAAATCTTAGATGCTAAATATTTTCCGTAGTTAGACTTTAAAGTATGGCCACTCGTGCAGGCAGGCTATTCTAATGCGTAGATGAGTATCGATCGGCACAACCGACCACTTATCCACGGACAGGCAGGCACGGGCGGTATGACCTTGCAGTTTCATCGATCTGCCCGCTTGAGTCATCAGCCGAGGATGTAATAAACCCTGCAACATACTGGAGTAAACGGACCCTTCACGAAACTGTCAAAGTAACTAAGCAATCTGTATATTAAACTAAGAAACTAAAAAATATTGGTAGAAAACGACTTTCTTTTGGGGTGAAAAATCACTTTTCACGGTACCACTAAATAAAAATAATAAAATTCATTTACTTCAGATAACACGATCCATAGGTACAGTGAAAATAAAATTAGTATTACAAAATAAAATAAATTATCACAAATACAAAAATAAATTACCATCAATTATAAAAACCACATAAATAATCAGTTACTAAAATAATCAGAATCAAAGATAAAATTTAAAATTCATTCATAATTAAAATAAAATAAATAAATCATTCAAAATTAAATTACGATAAAATAAAAATTTAAACATTCAAAATACAATAAGATAAAATAAAAACATTCAAATTACCCGTTTAATAAAAGACACCCATATCGGAGAAGAGATCCTATCAGTAACAGTCTTCAGAATTCCGTTGCAGCTGCCACGCATTCTGCAGATCAGGGAAACAGTTTTCTTGCGAATGACGGCATGAAAGCCATCAGTTCGATACAGCGCGAACATCCCCGATGCACTACAGAAGCGAGGCAGCCCCAACATCATCCTAAAGATGTTGTTATACTGGACGCGCAGGACATCAAGCGATCTTTTGGTGTGTGTAGATGTTGTGGGTGGTAATCGGCGAAGTTAAACGATTTAGTAGCGTAAGAAACTTATATTTTCCAAAAGACACGGAAAAAAAATGACAAACGAGGTAAAATCACATACAAGCGCACCCGCTTGCAGTGCTCGCACGGACTGAACTGCCGGCGTCTTAGGTGGGGGTCCAGCGGCCCGTACATCTGTACTTACATATATGTTCTTATAATTATGTTATTACTACTTACTAACTAATCTACCTATGTATCTACTCGTAAAGAACATGAGCGCGTCGCTAACAGTGTGCTTGACCCACAGATTTCCCGTATAAAAGCTTTGACAGTAGGCTTTAAACAACGTTATTTTTACTTGTTCAGAGCAACGGGAAAACCTGCGGGCCAGCATGTTACCTCTGACCGCCAAAGCCCTGCGCTCCCTCTCAATGTCCATATCATCTTCAAGACCCTCGGTAATTAAGTGCCCCAGGTATTTAAATTTCGTGACACGGTTTATGCACAATGTAAAGCACTCAAAACTTGTGAAAAAGTTGGAACTTTCGATCGATAATAACTCACGAAAAAATTCAGTTGCAATAACGATGCTTGCGGGAAATGCAAGTCTCTACATCCAAGATCCGATTCTCATAAGCATCGTTATTGCGAATTTTTTTCGTGAGTTCTTCCCGTCTTTACGATCATTTTTTGTTCTAGCTACACCATACTTGGGATACCTTCTAGTTACGGAGATATTGGGGGTCAAAGTTCCAACTTTTTTGTTCTAAGTTTTTTTTTTAAATATTCCTTTAAACACCTCCACAACCCCCGAACAATTCAATGCACCCATTAGCTCAATGTTTTGAGTGCCTTACATTGAGTTTTACAGTAAACCGTGAATTTTCATTAAAAAAAAAGTTGTTTCCCAGCAATAATTTTTGCGTAAAGTTACTTAGTTTGATGTACAGAATGCTTGGTTGACGGCTTCGTGAAGGGTCCGTTTACACCCTATATACTCGTAGTAGCTAGGTATATAGCGTTCTCTATATACTCGTAGTATATAGCGTTAAATCCACGCATATATTTCTCTGCATTGCAGCTACAAGGAAAATTTATCGTGTTACAGGAATAATCCATGAAAAGATAATTTAAAAAGGTTCCAAGACTTTCAGGAAGCAGAAGTCCGTACTCCATAAGTCCACACTAATATTAAAAACTGGCTAAGTGCGAGTTGGACTCGCGTACGAAGGGTTCCGTAGCTTCCCATCGTATAGTAGAGGAGCCCCCTTTAATTTGTTGTTATACCGGTAACTGAATAGTACATTCTGTGAATATTTGAAATGTCTACCTATTACGTATAATGAGATAGCCCGCTGACAGACAAACGGACGGATAGCGGAGGCATAGTAATAGGGCCCGCGTTGGTTACTCTTTGTGTACGGAACCTTAAAAATGCAAGAGGTACTCGCCATAATGGCTGATCGGATTTAGAGCTACCGCACACTTTAGACAAGACTGTCTTTAGACAGACAATAGGCGAGACGACAAAAAAAAACTAATTAGTCCGTCAGTTAGATTATCAAAAATATTTGAAGTGTGTTTTATATTATTACGTAAACCAAAATTGACGAAGATATGACGCTTTTAAAATTCTCAATACGTCACGCCTAGGTATAATTTTTAGCTAGTTCTGACGTCACGAGCCCCCCACTCCCGAGTTTTGATGCGTTTTATCTTTGGTCAATATTCATTGATTTACAAAAACAAAAAATACGTGTCCATTAATTTCCAATACTCTGACTGACGGACTAAATAGATTTGCAATTTTTTGATACTGTCGTCATGCCTATTACCCTACTAGTGCGAGCGAGAGAGACAGATTGGCAAAAGGGTAGACTATAACCTGAGTTACCTCACACACGCACATAACATCGCGCCTGTAATCCCCGAAGGGTTAGACAGAGGTGTACCTAATAGTACACCCACATTTCGACAGTTACATTTAAGTGCCATTTAATAAATGGCGAGTGTATTCGCCATCCACCGGGAGCAAATCCAGACTCCGTGGCTGCTACTGAAAAATTCCTGACTATATTTTTCAATACACTTCCTCGAAAACGGGTTTTTATCGCACTACGATTAGGTTCAACATGCCATGTATTTCACACACGTGGATTGTTTTCATTTTCCATCACCGCGTGCTGTGCCGCGTGCAGAAAGGACCCAATTTCGCACGCGGCACAGCACGCGGGTGTTGGAAAATCGCCTCAGATAAAACTATACCTATACTTAGTACAAATTGGTGCAATGCCAATAGTCAGCGGTGATTGTTTTTTTTTTCATTATTTTATTTTATTTCTTCAAAAGTGTATTGAAAAACGTCGTTTGATACACGTGGACATTTGTTATTGCAGTTCTCTGCTCAAAACACCCTCGCCTACGGCTCGTTAATTCCGCCTCGAATGCAATAACAAACTTTCTCCACTTGTATCAAAATGTACTATTTTACCCCGGTAAGATGTTTCCGTGGGATATTTTGCGACTTATACCTACGCAGGCGAAGTCACGGGTGAAATCGAGTCATAAGCCGTGTGGAAATAGGTCGTAAGTTCTCGTTACTGATGTAAATAGCTCTACGGTAGTTATAATAAAGAAATGTTTCTTTGGTTCTTTCGAGAAAATATTAAGATTTTTTGGCTGTTGTAAATTTGGTAAAATGGCGGAGTAAAAAGCAGAGAATCGGGTGTTTGGCGACAACTTGAGAGAGAATCATGACTAGAGAGTCTGCAGGGATATTGAGAGAGTGTGATTTTCACAGAAACATTAAGAGCGGTTTCGCACTACGTCCGATCCGAGTCCGATCCGTATCCGTGAAAAGTCAGTCATAAGGTATGGTATGTCTGTTTAGTTTACCTTTATCACAGATATTATAATACTTCTACTACACAAGAAAGGTATGGCGGGCTCTAGTGAGCGAGCTAATAGACCCCGCCATACCCTTCGTGGTTAATGGGTGTCGTTTTCGTAGTTTTTGGAGTTGGTGATAATGAAAATGAGGTCAAAATGAAAATCCAAGATGGCGCCGACGAAAATTTTCGGTTTTTTCTTTATGGGTTTCGTTTACGTGGTTTTTGGGGTTGCTGATAATGAAAATGAGGTCAAAATGAAAATCCAAGATGGCGTATAATAATAATGTATAATAATAATACTAACAAGACACAAACACTCCATACTACAATTACACACCTCAAGCTACCCTCGAAAATGATACTCATAAACTTTACTACGATCGCGCCATTCTCACCGACAGGACAATTCACTATAATAGACCGGATATAATACTACAAGATAAAATAAATAAAGTCACTTACCTAATAGATATCCCAGTTACGAAAATCCAAAGACACACTATACAATAAACAATCACCGAAAAAAATTGTAAAAACGCAGAGCTCAAACAGGAAGTAACAAGAATATGGCGCCAGGAAAACGTTTATGTGGTCCCGATAGTTCTCTCTACAACAGGTGTTATCCCGAATCACCTACTCCATAGCCTAAAATTACTAGGTCTAAAAGAAACACTTTATATCACCTTACATAAAGCTGCAATTTCAAATACATGTCGAATTGTCAGAAAGTTCATGCACATAGAAGGAAACGTAATAGGGCTGAGGCCCTATTACGTTTCCTTCTATGTGCATGAACTTTTTTTCACAACACACCCTCAACATAACACCACACGCTACATTTACTTTGGTTAGGCCCGTAAATGTAGTTGGAGTACTAGTAAGCTGAGAAGCAAAAGCACATTCCAAAAAACAAAAATATATAAACGTAAGGAACTACGTACCATAAGGGGGTCCCCCGACAGCACAATTTTTTTTCAATCGTATTTTTTAGCGTAACGCCGATATGTAAAGTACCTACTGCTAGAAAACAGGCTTCCTCTCTATGAGAGCGAGTGGGCTACATGATCCACCATGCTGACTCGTTGCAAATTGGCAGATCTCTCGCATGTCTTCAAATATTTGCTTCTAAAATCAAAATCAAAGCATTTATTTCAAGTAGGCCAGTTACAGGCACTTTTGAATTGTCGAAACAAAGATTAAAATTAAATGTAGCCAGTCCCAGTCACAAGGCATGACGTCGATGTTTTCCTTCACCGTTTTGATGGCAGTGGTGATGAAACGGAACCTAATTAATGGCAAATAATTGTTGTCACTTAGATTGAAACTGTTGCAAACGATAATTGATTTGTTGATTGACGTCTGACGTGGCAACCAACATTTTTTCTCACCTATTATAAAAATTGTAGTCTGTAAGCATTGATCCTACTAATATTATAAATGCGAAAGTTTGTGTGGATGGATGGATGGATGGATGGATGTTTGGTACTCTTTCACGCAAAAACTACTCACCGGATTTAGATTAAATTTGGCTCACAGATAGTTTATAACCTGGACATAGGATACTTTTTATCCCGGTAGTCCGATCTCGTGGGACAATAGGCTAGTTTCCACCATCAATACAATTGCTAATCTATTTAGTCCGTCAGTTAGAATATTGGAAAATAATGGACACGTATTTTTTGTATTTGTAAATCAATGAATATTGACAAAGATAAAACGCATCAAATCTCGGGAGTGGGGGGGCGTCAACTTTCAACGTACTAAAAATTATACCACGGCGTGACGTATTGAGAATTTTAAAAGCGTTGTATCTTCGTCAATTTTGGTTTACGTAACAAAAGAAAAAATACGTGTCAAATATTTTTGGAAAATCTAACTAATGGACTATTTAGATTTTTCAGGACACAAGCCTATTACCGAACTCCATGCGTGCGAAGTCGCAGGCATATGATATGCTAGTCTTTAATAGTTTACCTACAAAACGTAGTATTTTGTCATAACGAACTTTTATACCTCGATCCTGAGTTCTCTCTGCTTAGGTACTTAACCAAGAATTACTTGACATGAAGTTTGAAGTTCTTCATGCAAACTTGTCTACGAATTTTCTATTCGTTTGTGTTGATCACGTGATTTAACGTTGAGATGATGTCATTCCCATACATTTGATTAGTTTTCTACTAGCATTAACGATTGTAGATTGTCAACTCGGCTAAGCCTGCTGATGTATGAACGTGGACGAAGTGTAAGGATCGTAGTTGATGGCCTATTAATATCTAAGTACAAGCACACTGATGGATTTTCAAGCTTTTGTACACCGCCGAGAGAGTTCACATTCCAACAGCGCACGACTTACTTTTCTTTAGGTAATCATTTAGCTACCTATCGCCTAGTGCTTGTGAAAATGGCGTTATCTAGTCCGCATGAACGACACTCCCGGTTGAAAACAGGATTCTACTTAGTTCTTTACCGTGAAATCTACTTAATAACACAGAAACGATAGCATTTTCTTTCATGCCGAGTAAAAGAAACAGCAGCATTGAGAGTGATAGGGAAAACAATAGTTTTATAAACCTCTCTCTTTTAAAAAGTAACCATGAAGTCTTTTCTTGTGGAACTCCTGAAATTCAGGTTAATTAATTTCAGTTACAAATAAATTAGTACATTTATACCGCATAGAGTCAAAAATCAATTTGTTAAACCTCGCTAGCGTCTTTTATGCTGTCGAACTGTTTTCAGGCAGTATTTCAGCGCTTCAAAGTCTGCTTTCCCTGTCTCAAAGACACACCGTGGTTATACCTAATATGTATAAGTAGTCAAATACTGCATTGAATGAACGATGAAAACGTTTTAAGAAGGAATTTCATGGAGATAAATGTCACCTATGAAAATGACGCATTTTCAAATCCGTATTCCAATTAGTGATGCGACACAACTTACATTAGATGTATTAGAGAAAAGATACAGAAAGAAAAGAAACAACATTTTATATAATTTTTTTGTCCCCCGATTTCGAATACGGAACGCGGCGTGCGCGCGCATCCTACATCGACCGATACCTTATCGTTAGTTCCAGTCCGACCACCGCCTCGGTTGGACGCATGCCTCAATGGGCGAACTGCAATACCCGGGGGCCCCAAGCGTAGCTGATGACGAGAGACAGTACAGGGCGCCGTTCCGTCGGGCGCCGCAGTACAGGTGGCCCGCGCCCCAGCCGCCGCAGCCCTCGGCCTTCGCCCCTTGGAGGAGGGCGCCGGCCCCACCACGGCCTCCCGACTACCGACGAAGTGCATCATACCCTGGCAAACCGGATGAGACCTACCAGGTATGTCACTTGTACCTTTTCATTTTTTTTTATGACACGACGTATTTTCTCATACAGCCACGTCTGACATAAAAAATAAATGGTGTTTTTTTTTCATGTGTGTGTGGTTTTTACTACGTGTTATCTTCAAACTCAGTTTTTAAAGTAGCATAGGCTGATATTATGCTCTAGGTAGACTGAAATTTAGGTCGTTTGTCAACTGTGTAGCATATTTCAACTGCGCAGTTTGACAGATGTGTCTGGTTTCAGTTTGTGTTATCAATACTTGAAACTTCAGGCTTGTTGCTGAACGAGGGTGGGCTGTAAGGAAAATGGAAAAGCGTGTTTTAAAGTATTCTTTTTTTGATGCTAATTAAAAATAATCGATAACAGTTACTGGTCGTTGTTTTAAAAGAAAACCTAGTTTTTTTCGTGATGTTCATTCTGAAATTACGAAAAAAACTTTTAAAGAAAAATAACAGAAAACAGTTTTTAATTTAATTAAACGGTAATGCGATGTTAATAATTTATTTATTCAATTTATTGATACAAAAGAGTGATTGAATTGCCTACTTAAGATTGTCTTAGTAAAATACTTCATGGATAACATAGATTACTTTTACTTGAATACGTATAAAATGTATGTAAATTACTTTAACTATACTAACTAACAAATCTTTCAAATAATTTCAGTTCGAACTGTACTATAGAAATGAGAATCACGTGATTTTTACCTCACAACCATTGACGAAAATCCTGAAAATCAGGAAAAAAATAGAATAAGAAATTTAGAAGTGTAACTGAAATCCCTAAGCGGATTTAACAGGGCTTAAAATTAATTCACCCCTTGAATATATTTTCTACGTTTACCTGTCAGATATTATAGTAGAGAGGGCGGTTTTCAGGTTTTCACGACTTTCAGTCAGATCAGTTGTTAGATTGGCCTGTGAAATACAAGATTGGAGTTTTGAAATAAATTTATTTCTTAAACATAACTGGCGAAATGTGGGTACACCGCTGCCTAACCCTTCGCTGATTACAGGCGTGATGATATGTCATGTAAATGTATTTTGAAGACTTAATTATGGGATTTTCAGGTTTACGCGACTGAGATCATGTGTAATACAAGTGTGAAATTGTCAATAGTTCAGTTTTTTCCTGAAATAAATGTCTTTTTCTATCAAGTTACTTTCTAAGTGTGTAAAATAAATGTTTTTAGGTCTTAAATACTTTAACCTATTTTAATCACTTGAACAAATATGTTAACATTATGTTATCACTGCGGTAAAAAAGAATATATCAAAAAGGGCGGAGCGTTTTTTTTTTGGGTTCATTAATAATGGGAACGGGGTGCGCTCGTTTGTAAAGTCACGGGTGATTTTATTGGTGACCTATATTTATTGCCACATAGTGAAACATGGAAAACTGCTGTCTTCTCTTGAAATATAAAACACTGAAAAATATTAAAACTAAGCCACACTGTAAAGAAATCGTATTGAAGTAGAGCCTCTTCCGTTTTTACATCGCCCGGTTTCGCCCTACATAAATATAATTAAATGTGCTTTAAGGCTACACCTTTATCTAATTTATAAAGGTACCTTTACCTTTACCTCATTTAACCGAAAAAAAAATATGTTTTAAAAAAAAATATGTCACATCACTAATACCTGATTAAAAAAAAAAACCTAATTCCATTTCCAAACCAATATTTCGGTCAATTCAGTCCAGCATGGGCCATGGTGTAAACGTTCACGGCCCGCACAGACAGCACAGTCCCACTTCTGTTTATACAAATATTGATTTTATACGCAACGCAGGCACGTGGCTGTTACAACGCATTTGTTACTGGCTGCTACTTACAACTTACCACGCGGCAGAACGCGTGTTTTTTGTTGTTAAGTTTTAATAATTTTCATGCTTGACATATTTTTTTTTTCTGTGGAACAATTGTTATTCAACATCACGAATTTACAAAAGGTATATTTTAATAAAAAAATATATGGCAACTCGTAAAAAAGTAATTCTGTAAAGAAACATCTTGTCAACACGCAATGAGCAAGAGGATGCGATCAATGCTCTTTCCTTCAGAGAATGAAAACATGGCTTTAAAAGGGTGTACCCACTTCTTATATTTTCACAGTTACAGGAATTGTTAAAAGTGCCACCACCAAAAGACACTTTTCAGTACAATATTCTAACAAACAAAAATCATCAAAAACTCCCTCGTAATTTCGTAGCCAATAAAAAAGTGTCAAAAAATTTAAATCACGCTGCAATATATTTAGAGTAAAATAATAAGCCTTTAGACTTACTGAAAACAGTACAGGACGCTAAATAATTTTAGTAAAACTACTAGTAAGGTAAGAACGAAGGAGAGGCGTAGTACCGTAGCGCGTAGCATTTCGTAGATTCTGGCTACGTCATACAACGGTCTACGGACACGTCACGGAAAATCATTTAGTTTAATATAATCCAAACAAACTCTTATACATGATTATGTAGATATAGGAAAACCAATTACGTTACTATGAGGATAACTTGTGTTCTGTATGTATTTTATATAAAAAAAAAACTTTGGGATATTAAAACTGGTACCCATTTTAGTTTTCAAAGGAAATGTTGGTAAAATAATGCATTGCGTTTTTATAGTCCTAATTTAAAGAGAATAAGTTTAAAAATGGAACAGGATTTGCAAGAAAATATCTATGGTAAAAAATAACGAGATTTCTTCTTTTCGGGGTGGAGATAATAGACTCTTTGTTAAAATACACCACCTAACGACCAGACTATCCAAAATCGATAAGTTAGGCGGAAATTATCCTGAGGAGGAGAAATATGTTCTTAGACTATCAGCTATAGGCCTTATTATTACTATTTCTTACCATATTTTTTGACTAACACGTCCAGAATCGGCTGAATAGCAATTTCCCATCGCCTTAAGAGAGATACATTAGAAAATGTTTTTTTTTTAAACTGCGCATTTTGCTCGATGTAAACGCAAAGTAACATCCATCCAACGATTTTCAAAATTGAAGATTATTAGTTTTAAGAAATATGTGGTACTTCATTTATAGGTCAATGGGTGTACTAAATTGAGCTTGACGAAAAAAATAATAATTCGAAATACAATAGGCATTATGTAGGTTAATATTGTATTTTTGAAATAAAAATTCGTTCGAATTTTCTTTTAATTTACGTGTCACGTTTCTGCTAGGGCCTCATAAATAGTCCTAACACAAAATACTGGCCGGCATGGCCAATCGTGTACACTCGTCGTCTGAATGGTGCGGGTTGACAGCCAGCTGATATCTTCTATCTCTTTCGCTCGGAGCGTAACAAAATCAATACTTTGTGAGTTGGTAACCTATTTATTAAACGTTTTAACATTCTAATTTTAAGCCTGGAGGCTTGATTTTATGTAGGTTATTTAGTAAAATAACAGGGTTTACTTTAGTGCTAGTAAAACTTAAGAAAAATAACACTTTCATTCTAATTTTTTAACACAAATATTAGATCAGAAAATAGTCAATGTGGATATTTCAGACGTGGCGAAATGTGGACAAGATTTTAAAATACGTTGAATTTGACACATTACTTTGCTAGCAAAGGCTGTCAACGCCTTAAAAATGGTAAATTGAAATCCTTAACTTTAACTAAATGAAACGACTACCTAGGTTTTGAAATTGTCAAGCCACGCAAGAGAAAACGTGGCGATCAATGCACGCGTTCGTTCTCTGATGAGAAGAGGCCTTTTCCCAGCTGTGGGACAATTTACAGGCTTATTATATTTATAATTGATTCCTTGACATTGAAAAAGCCAATCAAATTTATTAAAAAGATAAAGATAATTACTGTTTTATTTGTCAATTACAATTCAATTCATAAACAGAACCGCTAATCTTAATACTATCGAACGAAAGAATTTGACCGATAAGCAGACAAGCAAATGAGCATCTAGGAATTTAATGAAATTCTTCAATTCGTTCATTCATTGACATAGCCTGAATTGCTTGGTGTAGAAGCATGAAACATCACGCCTGTAATCCTCGAAGTCGTGGTCTTTTCCGCCTGATCAGTTTTTTTTTTCGCTTAAATCATGCGGAGGCGCCGTGCCACGCCCCCTTAAAGTTTAAGCCTAAGAAAGCGTCAACTTTGGCGCTCAAAATAACAATAAATCTCGTTTGGCGTGCGTCGTCAGTGCGCTCGGCCGATCGGTATCTTTTCATTCATTATTTCTATACAAAGTCAACGGGGCGGGACTAGAGAGCGTTTCTATGTTGTAAGTGCAAGTAAAAATTGGCTTAGTGGTGATCAGGCGGGAGTGTCCTCGATAGTACCTAGAAGCATGAAATGTAGTATTAACTCTACCTTCTATAAGCAAGGTGAGATCTAAGATTAGATTTTTGATAATTCACCCTTTTTTACACACGTCACAAACCCTGACTCCGTGGCTGCTCCTGAAAAAAATTCTGATGGAAAATCCCAATAAACTTTGCCGGACCTAGAAATCGAACCCAAGACCTTTTTTTTTTTCGGATGAGAAATCATCAAATGACTCCTCCCGCTCTGGGCGGAGCAGGAGGGAGTGTCAGACTTTTACTGAGTAAAACCCATCCATGTTCCTTCATCGCCCTTTGTGTTCCGGGGCCACGGTATCTCTTTCGAATAGTCCCACCAACCACGACCAACCCAAAACCACATGCAGTATTCGCGCTTACGATTACTAGACCTCAAAGGTAGTCAACCCATATTACATGGGACTTTAAAAAACATCTATAAAACAGCTATCTAACCTCCTGGTATTACGGGCGTGATGAATATAAATAAATAAATAAATATATATACTTATATATATTTTTTATAATTAAACAACACATACAGCTATTAACACAGGTTTAGGTACCTAATACAATAGAGTAGTTATATTAAAGTCACAACAGTTTACCAAGAATCTAAAGAATTTAAATAAATAAATATAAATATCGCTGGACACTACACACAGCGACATCTTGTGCCACACTAAGCAACGAGGCTTGTGTCGTGGACACCAGATAGTTGATATACTACATAGATACTTTTTGTTTGTAAATACATAGTTATTATACAAATAAACATCCATGACTCCGAAACAAATGTCCATGCTCATCACACAAACATTTACTCCTACCGGGATTCGAAGAACGATAAGATATTCGATAAGAACTTAAGGCAGCCTCTCTACCGCTGCGCCATTTGGCTCATGATGAATGATGAAGTTTAGAAAATATAGCATGGACATTTATTGTTTTTATGAGCAATACGGCACGGCTGGTCTCATTATTATTTTTTATTATATTTATGTTCACACAATATACTTAACAGGACATTACATAAATATAGATGAGCACAAAGGTACTGCTTATTTCATAAGAAATCTCTTCCAGCAGACCTGCGAGAGGAATCATTGAAAAAGATCTAAAAGAAATATAGGTAGAATACTAGCTGATCCGCGCAACTTAGTCTGCGTCACGTAAGAGAGAGACATTTTGATTGCGTTGATGCTCAGCTCCTATTGATCGTAGCGTGATGTTTATGTAGTCTATAGCCTTCCTTGATAATTGGACTATCCAACACTAAAAGAATTTTTCAATTCAAACGAGTAGTTCCTGAGATTAACGCGTTCAACCAAACAAACTCTTCAGCTTTTTTATTATATTACCTAGTCAAGATAAGGGGGTCTAAATTCCCCTCTTTAGCAGAATCATAAAAGGATAATAAGATGAATTGCGTTACAATTTTGAAAATGGTCACAGACACATTTAATATTATGAATTGACTTTTAACATTTTTACTAATTTTAATGCAATTAGTATTATTTTCCTATTATGATTAATTTGCTAAAGCGGCCATTTTGGGCCCACAGTTCTTAGGTCATATCTTGTCAATGGTGTTTTATATTACCATGGTGGTACGATTCTATCGTTTGTTATGACATAAACAGGAAAGGAGATTTTCTTATGTTTATTTTTATTGTAAACGTATACCTACATACCTAATGGGTGTTACAATACCCTTAACGAAGCCGACAGGCACTTGTTCTCCCCGTCATTGCGACCATTTTTTGTTCTGGAACATACCTGGGAACTTCTAGTTACGGAGATAGATATTGGGGGTCAAAGTTCCATCTTTTTCACAAGTTTTTCTTAAAATACCTCCACGAACTCTGTACTATTCAATGCATCGATCAGCACAATGTTTTGGGTGCGTTAAATCGAGTCTTATCGTAAAACGTAAATTTTAATTGAAAAAAAATTTAGTTAGTAGATTTTGCGTAGAATTATTTGGTTGACGGCTTCGTAAAGGGTCCCATTTACACCATGTTTAAATCATGATCTGTCGAATGACCAATTTGGTCGATAGCGAGACGCCATTGCTTAACAATTTTGTCTACTTCATGGACAGATCATGGGATATGACGCCATGCAAGCCACACAGCTTGGAGACAATGCGTGTTAGATGACATGCTCCCAGCGAACAATCTCCTGCCTAGCCTTTTCCCAATTAAAAAAAATGAAATGACCACTTACTCCACCAAATCGTCACTAAAGGTTATACTACTACTAAAGACTTATATTTAGTTCATAAGGTACGAATTCTATTCGTACCTTATGAACTAAATATAAGTCTGATTTTAACGTGTACCTACAATATGTTGAGATTCAGTCTTACCGTGTGCAGCTGAATAGTATTAGTAGTAATAGTTACTGGGTAATGCGATATCCTTTGGTAAGACTGCTTGTCAGACATTCGGGCCACGAAGTTTTATAGGCTGAATTTTTCACAAAAATTAAACATGAGTTATGTTGCTACTGAGGTGGTACTAGTGGTGGCGGCCCCGACTTACGAACAGTAAGTCGTGGGTTCGAACCCAGGCAGGCGTATTACTTTGTGTAATTTATTTCATCACTATATACTGCTCTCAAAACGGTGAAGGAAAACATCGTGAGGAAACCGGCATGTCCTAGAACCAAAAAATTCGAAGACATGTGACATCTACCAATCCGCACTGGGCCCGCGTGGTGGATTATAGCCCATTCCCTCTCTTAGAGAGGAGGCCTGTATCCCAGCAGCGGGAACGTTAATAGGCTGATGATGATGATGATGATGATGATGATGTTGCTACGAGAAAAATGCTGAACCTTCACAATATTGCATGGACAACATTTTAGAAAAGTTGATAAATAATTAAACTGCTTTGTTGATTTGTAGCTGAGCATAAGGTCCTGGATTCGATTCCCCGGTCGGGCAAAGTGTTATTGGGGTTTTCCATCAGGTACTTATCAGTAGCAAGCAGCAACAGAGTCTGGAATAGGCTTGTCGACTGAAAAAATCTAACTAGTCCGTCAGTTAGATTATCATAAAATATTTGACACGTATTTTTTCTTTTGTTATGTAAACCAAAATAGACGAAGATACGACGCTTTTAAAATTCTCAATACGTCACGCCGTGGTATAATTTTTAGTGCGTTGTGACGTCACGAGTTTTGATGCGTTTTATCTTTGTCAATATTCATTGATTTACAAAAACAAAAAATACGTGTCCATTATTTTTCAATACTCTAACTGATGGACTAAATAGGTCCTCCTTCTGCGAAGCAGTCATGCTAGCGAAGGAGGTGGCGGAACAGGACAGGGAGAGATCCTCACGTCCCGGCCGCCGCGGGAGACGCCCCGGGCGTCGGGGGCCACGTGGTGGCTTCCGGCCACCGTAGGCGCGGGCCTGTGGACGGGGAGCTATGGGCTAGCTCGCCGTCCGTTCGTCTCATGACGACAGGCCGTGTCGACGGCGCGTTCGTGTTCCACGCGCGCCTCAAAGAGAGTCAGCAATAGTGAAGGGGTCCGCAAGGACCGAAGCCTGCCGGGGCTGCGGGACTATTCGAAAGAGATACCGTGGCCCCGGAACACAAAGGGCGATGAAGGAACATGGATGGGTTTTAGTCAGTAAAAGTCTGACACTCCCTCCTGCTCAGCCCAGAGCGGGAGAAGTCATTTGATGATTTCCCATCCGAAAAAAAAAAAAAAAAAAAATGTACTAAATAGGTTTGCAATTTTTTGATACTGTCGTCATGCCTATTGCCCCCGGTTTATGGCAATGGGATCGCCCCCTATTACATGGGATTTAAACATAACTAGCGAAATGCGGTGATGTTACGTTATGTGATACAAATCAATTGATAAAAAAACAAAAATTTGCTTACGAAAAATCCAATAATAAATCCATAAGAGAAGCTAAATCCTCGATGGAACACCTACCAGCTCCATACCAAAACCCGGGCGCTTCATAGCAATCAAATCAGCTGATTCTGATGCGAATCCAACGCCCTATTTACGGATATTCGGATCAACCCCTATACACCCCTGGTACAAGGACGTAGCTAAAATTATGTCGTGGGGTGCGCCGGGGGTTTGCAAATTTGTTTGTGACGAGAACGTAACCAATACGTTGCTGGAGTGTAATGATTGATTTAGATTTTTTTTGGGACGAATTTTCTGTGGCTTGAAGGTGTTAGGGATAAAATAGCAATGTCTTTGACGTCTTTGAAATTAAAAAAAAATATATATATATAGGTTGTCTATTTTATTAAGAAGCTTCCAAGATGAAGTAATATAGTTCGTGTGCAATTAATATTGTAATAAAAATCAGTGTTAACTTAAAATAAAGTGATTAATAAATAAAAACAATTCGTTCTTTTAGTAAAATATCAATACTTACCCGGTACTGAAATTCTAATTCAAATAATTATTGCTCAACACAGTACATTTTATACGTTTCCAGATGTCAAGTGAATGCGCAGTCCACTGTATTGTACCAGTTCAGGGCATGTAAAATTTATAATTATATATTATGCAATTTCATAAAATCCAATTGATACCACAGAGTCAGAAAGAAAATAAAATTGAATTAATACCATATACAATGTGATAAATTTAAATTAATACGTTATAAAATGTCATAGATTAAAAACTAAAAATAATACCTTAAACAATGTCATTAAATCAAGTTAATCCGTTACACAATGTCATTAATTCACAAATAATACCTTGTACAATGTTATAATTAGTTCAAGTTAATATGTAAGTCAGTAATTAAATTAAATGAATTTGTTTATGGTAGAAAACTCTAACTACAATTAAGGTGTAAACGGAGATCATGAAGACATCAAGAAAACATTCTGTAACTAAATACCACTACGCAAATAACATTGCTTTCCCAGCAATGTTTTTTTGCGCAGTGTTGTTTAGTTTAGTTGTTGTTTGATGTATGTAATATACAGGGGTTATGGAGGTATTTAAAATAAAATTATAACATTGAAAACACGTGTTAAAAAAATACGTGTGAAAAAGTTCGTTTCGTTAGTTCCTTAAATATCTTTTTAATTAGAAGGTTACCTATGGCAGGCCTATGGTTAGGTATGGACCTCTTCTTTGATGAGAAAAACCTCTCAGCTTCGTTTAGGATGATTTTACACCTTTTACTTCTAGAATTAGTAAGATAAATCTCTATGAAACCTCACTGACTTCTACGTAAGTATAGACTTACGTAGACAACGTCGACGCTGGCAGACGTTGAATCGAAACGTTTTCCTATGAAAACTCTTTGAGTTAACGTCTGGCAGCAAATAAAGGGTGTAAATTAACCACCTCATCACGAAGCCGTCAACCAAGCATACTGTACATCAAACTAAGTAACTTTACGCAAAAATTATTGCTGGGCAACGACTTTTTTTTTTGGGGTGACAAATCATGTTTTGTGGTAGAACTCTCTCAAAACATTGTGCTGATGGATGGATTGAATAGTACGGGGGTCGTGGAGGTGTTTAAAGTAAAAATCTTCGATTAAAAACTTGTATTTATAAAAAAAGTTGCCAAAAAGTTGGAAATTTGACCGCCAATATCTCTGTAACTAGAAGGTTCCCAGGTATGGTGTGGAACAAAAAAATGATTGCAATGACGAGGAGAACAAGTGCCTTTCGGCTTCGTTAAGAGGTTTTTACACCCTTTATATAATAGAAATAAAGGCAGGAGAAAGATGATATCTCTATCGAAAGATCCTGCCAATTATCCGATAGGTCAGTTTTACAGTTTTTTTTTTTCTAAAATGTCACTCACTTACCGACATTTTTCCAGCATTTCTCGTCCGTATGTGTACACAATACGCTAAAGTGTTGCATTTTTGCGTCCGCTGTGCGCACAAACAAACACGCGAACAATAGACTTGTATAGCGTTAAGTTACAGAAACACCCGCAAAAATTGTGTTGTTGTGTTAGCCGTTCCAATAACCTTCGGGCAGGTACTTGGAAAGAAAGAAAGACAGATAACATCACCCTGTAAACACCGAAAGATAGAGAAGTACTCTAACCTATCACCGGATAGGTATGCTTAACAAAGAGAAGATCATCATCATCATCATCAGCCTATTAACGTTCCCACTGCTGGGATACAGGCCTCCTCTCTATGAGAGGGAATGGGCTATAATCCACCACGCGGGCCCAGTGCGGATTGGTAGATGTCACATGTCTTCGATTGGTTCTAGGACATGCCAGTTTCCTCTCGATGTTTTCCTTCACCGTTTGAAAGCAGCAGTGATGAAATAAATTACACAAAGTAATGCGCCTGCCTGGGTTTGAACCCACGACTTACTGTTTCATTTCACTAAGCCATGTAAAATACTGGTATTTAGCTGCTTCCGGTTAGACTAGAACCCGACTCCAACTACGTTGTTGGGAAAAAAAGGCAAGGCATAATAACATGATTAACATATTTAATTTCAGTTTGAAGGAACGCAAAGTAAAGCATTTCTGGCGATGTGTATCATTCAGCCGGCCACAAATCTTTTTACACGTTACATTGAGAATAAGTCTAACTTCTGTGTTACCAAGGCGTATCGTATTACCTAGTACTAACTGGGTTGTGGAGGTCAGATAGGCAGTCGCTCCATGTAAAATACTGTATTCGGTTAGACTGGAAGCCGACCCCAACATTGTTTGGAAAAGGCTAGGCTGATGATGACACTGAGAATTAGTCCTTTTTTAACGCCAAATTACATAAGCAACTAAACATAATTAAAATAAGTAACTAAACATATTAAAACCATTTTAAAATTTTTTGTTTGTTTGTTTGTTTGTCACGTAAAAACTACTGAACCGATATTGTTGAAATCTTCACAAACCTATTTAAATACATTCAGAATAACATTTAGGCTATAGAAATTTTGGATTTTTTGGAAAAAGGGGGTGAAAAGGGGGGGTAAAGTTTGTATGAAAAAAATTTTTAGATTGTTCTAGATTCATGAAACTCAGAATAAATACTTATTAATAAAAATAAATAAATACCTGTCTTAGCATTTTTTTTAAATCTCATCCAAAGACGCAAACAAGAGGGTTTTGTGTTTAAAATTAATAAACTTCAAACACCTATACAATCAAAACCAATGAAGTGTAACTGCATGTGCAGTGCTATTTGCAATAATCAATAATCCATACGCAGTTTACGTTGATTATATTTACAGCTATATTGTTATTGGGCTCATTTCATGCACCTTGGTGAGAATTTAAGACCTGCCTGGACTGTCATCAAAGGTCTAACGATGGAGACGGAAGGCAGTTGCAAGAGGTCATCGAGAGTTTACAGCATCTATATCGTGTTTGGGCTCATTTTAAGCACCTTGATGAAAACTTTCGACCTAGCTGGAGTATGACTGTCATCAAGTGTCTAAAGATGATAACGTAAGGCTGAGGAGGCTGGCGAGGGAAGCCCTTATTTAGAAAAACAGAAAATTTTAGCGATTAATGCAAATATTTCAGAGAAATTAAATTGTTACCTACTTGATTCTATACTATACCTAATATTATAAAGCTGAAGTGTTTGTTTGGTTGGTTGAAAACGCTAATTTCAGGAACTACATGTTCGAGTTGAAAGTATCTATTAGTTTGGATAGCCCATTTATCGGAGAAGGCAACAACGAACAACAACGTTACAACGTTTATATAACATCACGCTACAATCAATAGGAGCAGAGCATCAATGAAAAATGTTGCAAAAAAAGGAAAACGATATTCCTTTTGAGATCTTTCGTTGCGTGCGCTGCGCAAACGGTTAAAGTTTCGCAACAATCGTGTATGACCGAATTTTGCCTCTTAAAAAGTTCTATAAAAAATCCGCGATAGAATTATTATGTCTAGATAGACATAATAATGCTATCGCGATGATGGTGAGATGATGATGATGAGATGGTTAGAGAGAGTGTGAGACACCGTTAAAAGATTTTAAGGGTGTCTCACACTCTCTCTAACCATCTCTCTGTCTTTCTTATATATCGCAAACGAAGTTGCGCGGGTCAGCTAGTATCATATAACTGGTGACTTCTTCTATAACTGGGGAGAAGGTGTGGCGGAACAAATTCCTCAGCAACACATTTGTTTGGGAACTATACAAATTCAAACTCAAACTCAAAGCATTTATTTCAATTAGAATATTACGGCACTTTTGAATGTCAAAAATACAAAGCTACAGTCCCAGTCACAAGGCATAATAACTTGAGAAAGTACTGTAGTTGCCCATTCCCTAGCGTAGATCTCTATGGAGAAAAACGGGCAAGAAACTCCATGGACACTCTTTTAAATCAAAATGTTGTTACAAAATCTTGGTTACATCATTCATTTTGAGATTATATGTATATGTGAGAACAATACAACAATACAAGGTGTAAACCTCCTTCAAGAAGCCTTCAACCAATCATTCTGTACATCAAACTAAGGAACTCTACGCAAAAGTTATTGCTGGGAAACAACAGGGAAATATCTCGTTTTTCGGTAGGACTCAATGTAACGCACTCAAAACATTGTGCTGATGGATGGATTGAATAGTACGGGGGTTGTGGAGGTGTTTAAAGTAACGTTCTATCAAAACATGTGCTTAAAAAAAATCTTGTGAACAATTTGGAACTTTGACCCCCAATATCTCCGTAACTAGAAGGTTCCCAGGTATGGTGTAGAACAAAAAAATGATCGCAATGACGAGGAAAAGTGCCTTTCGGAGGATATGTTACACCCATTACATTTTAGTCGATTAGTCGTTGATTCGCTGACGTTGTCGCACGTCGTTTTTGCAACTTGCTTCTAAATCTAAAGTCTCTCCACCCATTATGCTGGCCTTAACACCAAATACATAATTACCGTATACAAGAGCCATTATAATTACTAAACTACATATACCACCCGTTTGGCCGGGTGCCCTATATACGGCGGTTACCAGCTCGTATCCCGGGTTGACCCAGTCTGCGTACGAATCTGTTAGTTCGCCGTGGCATTACTGATGCGCGGGGATTTCATTGATTTTGGGGTGGTTATAAAAAGGGCGGGGGTTTGTGAAAATATAATTTGTTTTATAATAATAATAATAAATAATAAAGCCTAAATTATCCTTAACAATTACACTTCTCACAATATAATTCATTAGCATTTCATTAAACCTAACGTTTAACAATACATTACATTACATTTCATTAAATATTTAAACATTCCATTTCGCATAGCATACATTTAACATTTCATCACCTTTATCATTTCATTTTCAATAGTAGGTAGGTACTTTCATACATTTCATACGATTTTAAAACTTTTTGTATAAAACATTAGCACGTTCTAATATTTAGATATAATATTTATAATTATAGATATAATTTTAGATTAAAGATATAATTTTAATATTTATAATATTTTTTTATATATAATATTTAGTATAACTCATTTATTTTAATATTTCATTTACTTTTTACATTTCATTATTTTTAGTTAAGGCCCCATTAGGGTATAGGCCTCCTCCAATAGGAACGATCTTGCATTTGTTTTATAATGTGGTAAAAATGTGTTTGGGTAATAATTGTCTTTTAACATCTAAACATCACGCATGTGAACCCTGAAGTGTTAGACAGAGGTGTACCTAATAGTACACCCACATTTCGACAGTTATGCTTAAGACCCATGTAAGGGCAAGCCTTTTGCCATCAACCGGGCGCAAATCCAGACTCACTCTCGTGGCTGCCTCTGAGAAATTTCTGATGGAAAATCCCAATACATTTTATCTAATACCTAGAAAATAATGGTACCTACATTTTGCTATAATGGGGGGGGGCAACTGGTGGAACTAATGGCGCTAGCATCGCATGAACCAAACATCGTCATTGGTTGAAAATCTGTCAATGTCATTTTATATTTCAAAATAGTTTGACCTCATTGGTCAGATTGGGTCTAAGCTATGGACGCGCCATCTACAATCAGCTTTGATAAGTTGAGAAAGTTTGTTATTGCATTATGGAATTAACTAGGAATAAATTAGGTTTTTGAGCCGAGAACTGCAATAACAAATGTCCACGTGTATCAAACGACGTTTTTCAATACACTTTCGAAGAAATAAAATAAAAGAACGAAAAATATTACTGTCATGAATTATTAGGATACTATGATGTTTATTATCTTTTTTTTCCGCGCTTTGGACTGGAACTGGACTCAAAATAAATAGTAAACATGGTAAATATCCTGTTTTTAGGGTTCCGTACCTCAAAAGGTAGAAAAAGGAACCCCTATAAGATCACTTTCTTGTCCGTCTGTCACCATCGGTTTTCTCAAGAACGGGTAGACCTAGCAAGTTGAAATTTATACCAGATACTGAGGTCGATAGTCCCTATCAGGTGTATAAAAATCAAGGTCCTGAGTCAACACGATAAAAAGATATGGGCAAATTTAGATTTTCGCAAAAACTTGTAAGTACCAAAATTTACCTTAATTTTCATTTTTTTTTTATTTTTCGGCCTTTTCCCTTTACTTGTGCTGTAAGAACTTGCTTTTAAGGTGGATGCTCCAGGGTAGCCCACGAAATTCAAATTTTCTTACGTTTTTTGCAATTTGCAGGTCAGTGTGGCTGTATGCTGATGAGATTAAAATATGATTCGTGGTTGTAACACGTTGTAAGTTATAGAATCATAATCATCAAAATCATCAATACAACCCCAATTTCGCGGGCTACCCTGGAGCATCCACCTTAACCAAAATTGACAATTCTAGGTCAACCGGAAGTACCCTATAGGTTTTGGGTCGAAAACCTAAATGGTAGTTCCCGTTGACTTAGAATCACATGTAAAGGGAAAAATCTGAAAACCGTAAATATGTAGTTTAATAACACAAAAAAGCGATTTTACTATTACAAACTTATTATTTGCGGTTGGTGCAATAGCCGTTTCTAGGGATCGAACAGCAAAATTGAGTTTGTCCTTTAAAAAGTTTGTACGGAACCCTCGGTGCGCGAGTCCGACTTGCTCTTGGCCGGTTTTTTAGTGTTAATGATTGTACTAGGTGCTGCAATGATTTTGTCCTAATTGCTATGTAGGTTACTAGGTTTAGAAATTGCGTAAATGTTTGACGTTTTGTAAAGATGCAAAGAGCTCCTTGAGAGAGCTCCTTGTAAAGATGCAAAAGTATCAAAGATTCATAAAGGGTGTAGAAAACTTCTTAACGAAGTCGAAAGGCACTTGTTCTCCCCGTCATTGTGATCATTTTTTTGTTGTAGACCATACCTGGGTACCTTCTAGTTACGGAGATATTGGGGGTCAAATTGACAACTTTTTTTTGAAATACCAGTTTTTAATGTAAGATTTTTACTTTAAACAGCTCCACGACCCCCGTACTATTCAATCCATCCATCAGCACAATGTTTTGAGTGCGTTACATTGAGTTCTACCACAAAACATGATTTTTCACCCTAAACAAAAACGTCGTTTCCCAGCAATAATTTTAGCGTAAAGTTAGGTACTTAGCTTGATGTACAGAATGCTTGGTTGACGGCTTCGTGATGAGGTTGTGTACACCCTGAATACAAATTCTGGCCTTTTTCCCGTGCAACTTTTCTCCAAGTGTTATAAGTGCCCATGTAGGCCTTTGTGAAATAAAATATTCTGATTTGAATTTCGCGGGTGGGCGGGAACTACAGAACGTCACCAGCTACAATCCTTACATACTCATTTTGTTTCATCCACGTTCATACATTGTGTGAGGGCCTCAAGTCTGCTATTACAATAGTGTCAGAATGATCTATCATTGATTTCATAATGGTTGATTTTGACAAGTTTGGTAATCTACTAATATGATGGCGTCATTATGACTTTCCAATGGTCAACCACTGACACTCATTTGAAAGAAATGGCACATAATGGTAATCTCGATAATGACAAATAAATGACTGGTGCTATTTACGAACTTATTACTACTTCAAATTGCATATAATACTAATAAATAATATGTAATAATATATATTATAAGAAGACTACCATCCTAATCTATGACACAAGCAAGCTCGTTAGTATGGTTTGCATACTTTAAAATAACAAGAAGAAATCATCTTTCATGCATCCTCTCTCAGAACAAGCACAAGAAAAAATCATCTGTCATTCATCCTCTTACAGAACCACAAACATCCACGACATACGTCTACCCATCTCGAGGCAAAAAAATGCACACTCCAGTGTAGGAAATGTCAGAAGAGCATACAGCATTGCCGCGCGAACCAAGGTAGAGTTATACTTTCATATTGCACAAATCATTTGACAGAACGTACTATCTAGTACGTTCTGTCAAATCATTTGTGCATTACATATAGGGGCACGGCCCTTTCCCCTTCGGGGGAAACCGACCTTGATACTAATATTATTATTATTTAGGAAAAACAAAAATTTTACCAGCCTAGGGTAATCTAAAAACAGTCACATGTGGTTTATAATCGATTGGTTATTCTCGGCATCAGTAGCGTTCCTAAGTTCTCTAATGGTGCTGTGACACTGGATACTCAAGCAAATGGACCATGAAAACAAAGCATTCACATTGGGTGTCAAAGGTTCTAAAATCCCCAATTTTGCCAAATTGCGTACCCGTTAAGTTATTAAAGTCCTACGCAAGGTGCAAAGCAATTTTCTCCCCATCAAATCCCTCTCTATTGTATCTTAACGGCATAAAAACATATAACACAAGTATCCCTCTCTGTGGAACCAGGGCCGGCCTATATAACATGTTTTCAAGGCTTCTGACCTACATTCGAACCGCAGTGCGACGCCGGCCCACAGCCCAGATTGCGCGCGCGAAAAATTTCTACTTAACTACCATGTATTTTATTATGCTGGCAACCCCGGTTATGGTGCAGTAGAATTTATCGATGTTTGGTTATAAAAATAAATCGTTGGATAGAAATGAAATCTTAAGAGTTTATGTTTCAGTTCGATATTTGAAACTGTTTTATAGAGTTCAGCTTATGAACATTGTCAATTAAATAAAGAATAGATTTAAAATCATTTGTCCTGATTGACTATCAACACAGAGCTGATCACTGCTCAAACCACTGGATGAATCGGGCCATACAGATAGCTATTGTGACGTAGGCATAGGATTTTGGAAAATTCAACCCCTAAGCGGGTGAAAGTTTGTATGACAATCCGTCACCGGGCGCAGCTAGTGCGGGTGGCCTAGTGAATTCATATTTTAGAGTATTGACCGGAAATCTCTGGTTATGCATAGTGTTTTTTTTGGAGAATTTTTTATTAATGGTTTATATTTGGAACACGGAGTCGACAATGCGTTATTTTTAATAGTCTTTATGAATGAAATTCTTAATTTAGAGTAATAGACAGGTTTTGTAGGAAATTATGAATAGACCATAATTATATTTATGAAATATATGAATTTTAGGTTACAATTTTTAATTTGAAACTGTTCTCAGAGAATAAGCTTTTATTAACTAATGTATCTATATTTCAAAGAATTTACACTTTATCCCTTTGGAAAGTTGGTAGTATATCATAGATATCATAAATATATCATATATATTTGGTAATATCGCCTATGTTTTCGTGAATGAAATTCATGTTTCTGCTGATTCTACAGGGTTTCCTTTAGGAAATCCCTGGTTACAGTATTTTTGGGTATTTCTCATGAATGGTCTATATTTAGAACTATGCATTCGACTTTGCGTCATTTGAACTACCCATAGTACACGTTTAGTACATTATTTTAAGCCACTGTTATCCTTAAAAAACAGTTAATCTTATCGCTGTCGTCGATATTTGACTCTTTGTACCGACTATTCAGGGTTTTATTAATAATTTCGATAGGGTACTTCGATTTAGGAGAACATGGTTTACTATACTTTTCTGTTTAACGTCACGAGTCTTTAAAATTATTTAAATACTAGCTTTTGCCTCCGACTTCGCTTGTCTTAGGCTACGTTTCCACAAGAGATGAGCGAGTTTGCGTAGCGAGGGATGTGTGTGAAACGTGAAACTAACCAATAATATCTCTTTTTTTTTACAGCTTGAGCTATTCTAGCCACGGATTGGTTAGTTTGACACACATCGCTCGCTACGTATCGTTGCTCATCTCTGGTGGAAAGGCATGCCTCATGGTCGTAAAAAAGTTTTATACATAGACTACGGCACTCGGGAATAATGTAGCTTCCCATAATTGAAAGAATTTTCGGAATTGGATCAGTAATTCCGAAGTAATGTCGGCAACGATTTTTTATTGTATTCATAAAATTGTTAATCTGATACTGCGGCAATCGCTCCCAATGGAATTTTAACAAGTCTTTCAGTTGTTGGGTTCTCGACACTCCTTCCAGGTGTTCTCTAGAACACGTCTCTGGATCAAACCTACCCATGGGTGCTCGAAGGATCATTATAGTAGGTATCAATTAAGGTGGTGGTAGCTGCTAACGAGAGGTTTTCTCCATGTAACTCCTCTTTGATGAGTGAATATAAATGTGCAAAAAACATTATATGTTGCTTATTAGACTCTAAACTTTAATTGGTACAATAATTGAAATAATTCTAGCTTTATTATTACTATATGAAAAAAATATTCAAAGTGAAGCATTTTTTCTTTGAAATTTCGTAACGGCATTAAGTTTTAGTATTTTTTTTCACACAAATATTCGTCACGTTTTTTTTCACAAAGTGTACAATTTGAATTTTGATCAAATGATTTATTAGGCTACAATTAATTATGTAAATGATGCATAGTTTAGTGCAATATAAATTACAATTTCGTCTCTTAAAATGTAGGACCTGTCATTAAGTTTGAACGACACAACAACGGTGAAGTTAAAGAGTTAATGTTCTAGATCGAAATTCGAAAATGTGACATACACGTGATAGTTTCTATCGGGATTAACACGTAGTATACTTTTACCCCGGTAGTACACTAGCGTGGCACAATTACCGGACTAGATAAATAATAGGAAATGCATTTATTGTTGATCAGTATTCTAGTAAATGTATAGCTGTATTTATTAAACATACATGTGTCTTGCATAATTGTTATCTTTCGTAATGAATTGTAATAATAATTTGTTATCAATGTTGTTGTAGGTAACTTATTATTATTTAATTTGTATTTGTAAACGGGTTTTGATGCGATAGGCTCTTTGTCTATTACATGGGAGATGGGACTTCAAACTGCTGGTCAAATGTGGGTGTACTCCTAATGAAAAAACTCCTGAAGGGAACAGCTAGCTAAGAGGCCTAACCTTTCAGGGATTACAGGCGTGTGTTATGTGATATTTGGTGTGCGTTTCGTTGCGTGCATTTCGTTGCAGGATCCAAGACAGTTAAACTGTTTCTCTGGGACTTCGTCGAGCTTCATTGTCTTGGCGCTTTTCTGGTGGTCGCCACTGTTGATTCTGGCTTTTAGGTGTTGTACAGTGGTTTGGGAATTGTGTGGCGGGATTGTTTCAAAAAGTACCAATTGGTTTGGTTTAAAAGAAAACAACATATAACATCACGCGTGTATGCGCCGAAGCGGTAAGTAAAGGAGTACTGCCGGCTTCACACAGACGATCTGCCACTTTCACCCTTATGCTCTTAGTATAGGGTTGAAAACTGGTCGACTCTCAGTGAACTCGGCAGTTCCCACAACTACACTCATAATTATGTCGTCAGTTATACGAGACCCATATTGTTATCCCTTGATCTGTCCACGAAGTAGACACAATAGTTAAACAATGGTGTCTCGAACAAATCGGTCCTTTAACAGATCATGATTTATAAATAGGGGCAAGGTGGTTTGGGAAATGTCTTGAAAAAACAATATGGGGGATACACATTTACATCATTATCTGCCTAGCCTTTTCCCAACTATGTTGGTGTCGGCTTCCAGTTTAACCGGATGTATCTGAATACCAGTATTTTACATGGAGCGACTGCCTATCCCACCTCCACAATCCAGTTAGTACTTGGTAATACGATACCCCTTTGTAAGACTGATAGTCAGACTTTCGGGCCACTGACTACCTGTAACGACTGTCAAAGATCTACAAATGAGCCGGGAGTCCGGGACCAACGGCTTAAGAGGACACTAAACGGCCATTTTTCCATACAAACGTAGTCTCCTGTCTCCTCCCTGGATAATGCCAATAGATAGAGCAATATTTTCTTTTCCAAAAATCTATAACCACTATTGGCATGTCCCTATGTTTTCTTTTTTTTTTCATAAATTATTTATTAAAAGAGATATGAACCTTCACCTAAAAAATTGGCCAGATTTTCCGCTGTGTCCAAACATTCATAAAACAAATTTGACTAGATTATTATATAAAAAAAGAACTACATAGGGACATTGCCAAAATCTTACTTTAATTTTTAATAAAAAAAGTTGTTAAATCGGTCAAGTTTTGGAGAAGTAATCAGGGGACTACGAAACGTTGTTTTTGTGTACTTTTAATTGGTATTTTCTGCTGTTGTCTCTTTCGCGCTCTGCGAGCAGCCGTGTGGGGACTGCGCGACAGCAATACAGTTTACAAATACCTATTTCTCAATTCTCTCGCCCTTTTTCTTTCCTCTTAACATGTTTTCCGAAGCTCGGAGGAAACTTGGTACGTAACGAGGCGCTGTTATTATTTACGATGTGTTATCCACATGCCAAAAGAAAAGATCATATTTATCATCGTAACAATACTACGTCAGTTTAAAAACAAAATACTACACGTTATCAGTGCATTAAACCAGATTCGTAGATAACTTTAAATGGCCGCGATAAAAGTGAACTGCCGTGATTTTTATTGCTTAGATATTTATTTACTCGATTTTGATTTTCATACCGCTTTGTGTTTATGGCCAGGTCGTTAAGTCTGCTATTACAATAGTGTCAGAATGGTCTATCATTGATTTCATAATTGTTGATTTTGACAAGTTTGGTAATCTACTAATATGATGGCGTCATTAGGACTTTCCAATGGTCAACCACTGACACTCCATTGAAAAGAATGGCATAGAATAGTAATCTGGTACATTGAACTTCTTACTACTTCAGATTGCTTAAAACACTATTAAATAATATGTAAAAATATATATAAATGAAATCTGGCGGGTTTTTTAATAATGGCAATACGACAATGTCATTATAACACAATTATATTACGAGACCATTGACCGATCAATGATCGACCATTAAGAATTTAGCAGATTACGCACTTTTATCAAAATGACAATGGGATCGTGTCGGAATGACGAATTTATAAAAATAGCAGACTTGGCCCCCAGGTGTACAGCTTGGCAAAAAAGAGTCTGACGCGGTGACAGTTGGAACTACAAATTTCCTACCTGGCAATACCGCGTTTCCTGTCAAACTCGGCAATGTCATTGGCTTGTCACTGCTCAGGGTTGCCAGACAGTCGCTAACAATGCCCTCATTTATTCCATTCTCTATTTTGCCTAAACTGTAAGAACATGGACGAAGCAGGTCATCGTCTTCCTGTCCTTGCATTCCGATCCATACAGTACGACAGTTCTAATCACGGACTTGTATATTTTCCCCTTTAACTTGAGGGTCGCAAGTTGTTCCAGTGACCTGTCCCCATTTCATCCATCCTGCAAAAGTAAAAGCGGTGGTGTGCTATAATATCTGTCACAATAGAAAAAAAACCGGCCAAGAGCGAGTCGGACTCGCGCACCGAGGGTTCCGTACAAACTTTTTAAAGGACAAACTTAACTATACTGTTCGATCCCTAGAAACGGCTATTGCACCATCCGCAAATAATAAGTTTGTAAGTTTGTCTTTTTGTTTTTGTTATTAAACTACATATTTACGGTTTTCGGACTATTCCCTTGATATGTGCTGTAAGACCTTGTTTGTGTTGTTTTCGACCCAAAACCTATAGGGTACTTCCGGTTGACCTATAAGCACAAGTAAAGGGAAAAGTCCGAAAAAAAAATAAAAAATAGGTAAATTTTGGTACTTACAAGTTTTCGTGAAAATCTAAATTTGCCCACATCTTTTTATCGTGTTGACTCGGGACCTTGATTTACACCTAATAGGGACTATAGACCTCAGTATCTGGTATACATTTCAACTTGCAAGGTCCACCCGTTCCTGATAAAATCGGTGGTGACAGATGGACAAGAAAGTGATCTTATAAGGGTTCCGTTTTATTCCTTTTGAGGTACGGAACCCATAAAACAACACCCAGTGGCTGGGTTGTGGAGGTCAGATATGCAGTTGCTCCTTGTAAAATATTTTATTTATTTATTTATAAGAACGTTATTGCTGTTTTCCTCGGGGAACAGTTTTTTTTTTCTGTACACCAGACAACGTATATGCAAAATTTCAGGATGATCGGTTCAGTGGTGTAAGCGTGAAAAAGTAGCAAACAAACTTACTTTCGCATTTATAATATTAGTTAGGGTAGGATTAGGATGTACGAATATGAACGTGGATGAGGCGAAATGAGTATGTAAGGATCGTAACCCCGTAACCGTAGGCCTGTGGATGGTGAGCTATGGGCTAGCTCGCCGTCCGTCCATCTTACGACGACAGGCCGTGTCGACGGCGCGTTCGTGTTCCGCAGGCGCCACAAAGAGATGTCAGCAAAAAATAAGGCTGCGGCACTGTTTGAAAGAGATACCGCGGCCCTGGAACACAAAGGGCGATGAAGGAACATGGATGGGTTTTAGTCAGTAAAAGTCTGACACTGGGATCCTGCTCCGCCCAGAGCGGGAGGACTCATTTGATGATTTCCCATCCGAAAAAAAAAAAAAGTATCGTAGCGCGCGGGTCTATGGACACTTGACAGTGGCGATGGCGGGCCTGTGGATGGTGAGCTATGGGCTAGCTCGCCGTCCGTCCGTGTTATGACGACAGGCCGTGTCGACACGGCGCGTTCGTGTTCCACGCGCGTCTCAAAGAGATGTCAGCAAAAAGGAAGGGGTCCGAAAGGGCCTATGCCTGCCGGGGCTGCGGGACTGTTCGAAAGAGTAACCGCGGCCCTGGAACACAAAGGGCAATGAAGGAACATGGATGGGTTTTAGTCAATAAAAGTCTGACACTCCCTTCCGCTCCGCCCAGAGCGGGAGGGGTTATTTGATGATTTCCCATCCGAAAATAAAAGGGTCGTAGCGAAGCCGTTCTGTGGTTTCTGCCTACCCCCATAAGAAAATGTCGTGAGTTTATGTATGTAGGTGCACTAACTCGTAGTTAGAAATTTCTTCGTTATCAGTTCATAGTTTTTCAAGGCCGTCAGCCATTTTGATTTCGTCATCTCACGTGCGGACAACGTCTTTGCTATCCCGCTTTAACCTACTACGTTAGAGAGAGATGGCCATAGTTTTACGAGTTCTATGCTGAAATCGTTGATTTTCATTTGTTATTGGTTGTATTTTTTTTGTTGTTTTATAGTTCTCTTGCGACTTGGTAGAAAGAAAATTGGTAATACGAGTATGAATAGTGTTTTGAAAGAAGGCCTTACTTATTTCTTAAATTAAGGGAGGGCTCACGAGTTGATCGCAGGCTAAGCTACGCTTTTTAAGGTCGGTCAGTGGATGGGTCACCAAACATTACAAATCGAGACCCTGAAAGCACGTTAAGCCTAATTACGATCTTAATGACATAATCCGGTATGCAGGGTTTGACCTACATTCAGAGAGAGTAGCATAACATCTCATATTGCTAGCAACTGAAAGTACCTTTTTTACCCGATTACGGCGAAGCCGAAGGGTTATGATTTTGGCAGTCTATGTATGTATGTATGTTTGTATTTACGTATGTTCCTCCGTAGCACCTTAACTATTCGTCCAATTTTGATGAATAAGGGGTGAATCGATTCGTTATTATCACACGGGTAACATAGGCTACATTTTAACCTGCTTCAACGATAGGAAGACTCGATTTTACCTTGTAAACCCCAAATTTAATTGGAACTTGATTTTCCAGTAGTCTGGTTTTTTAGTTGTAGCATACGACACAAATTCTTGATAAACTAAATAGGCTAGCGTTTGGCCGCAAATCGCCTAATGTGAATCGTTGACGCAGCCTAGGGTGGAGCACGCTTGCCCACAGGAAACAGATTCACTCCAACTTTGAAGAGATCCAGATTATAATGATCGGGGAACAGAGAAGCCGGCAGACAATTTCACATAAAAATCATAAAATCAAAATATTTTATTTCACATAGGCCTATATAGATGGGCACTTATAAAACGTCGAAAGAGGTACACGGTTCGCGTTGGTCGTTTCCATGGAGAAGAATCGGCAAAAGACTCCATGGTTACTCTTTTCAAATCATTTGGTATTACAATATTATTTTGTTACAGCATTAGTACATAAGTATGGGGGGACAGCGTAGGCCCGACAATAGGTCTTTGCTTACAATACAAAAAGCGTAAAACAGACTAAACAAAAGTTAACAAGCATCTGGGAATCTACACAAAGCCTACAATGTTCACTTATTCACAAGTAATAGTTAAAAAAAAGAAACTATACAAAGGTAGGAAAATTTTGTACTTATTAATTAAAAAAAGGAATATTTTATTTTTAAATTATAGAAAAAAAAACATAAGTAATTAAACAAGTGACACAAATATTGTCATCAGTGTTGTAACTATTCTGAGCAAAAGATGTAAAAAAAAAATTATTTGAAAACTATTGTACACAGACTGGGCGGTTCGCACAATAAATGACAATGAACACCCTAGTTGTTTGACAGAGTTTTATTTGGGGTCGGCGCAGCATGTCTTCTTCTCTATAATGCTCGTCATAATCAATCAGTCCATCCATCGTTTCGTTGGCTCTTAATACCCATCCACATTCGTCATGGTCATCTCTTAGCTACCACGGTTCGTTCATTTAAATAACTTTATTTTTAAAATTTTTGATTTATTATTTTACTCTGGACGCTCTTAATGTGCACGTCTTTCTACATCGTTCTCACATATATGTATAATCTCAACATGAATGATGTAACCAAGATTTTGATTTAAAAGAGTGTCCATGGAGTTTCTTGCCCGTTCTTCTCCATAGCGATCTACGTTAGGGAATGGGCGACTACAGTACTTTCTCAAGTTATTATGCCTTGTGACTGTGACTGTAGCTTTGCTTTTTTTGTATTTTCGACATTCAAAAGTGCCGTAATGGTCTAATTGAAATAAATGATTTGAGTTTGAGTTTGAGTTCGCAAAAAACCTTCCTTACGACATTTTCGACATTCCTCCGCATCATATTATCTACGATTAGTAGGTACTTATATCTCTTTTACTGACACGGTACCTACAATCTTTGGTACGGTTCTTGGGTTATGCTTCTTCAAAATTGTTGAGAGCTCGTCGCTTCCTCGTCAGTGATGAGACAGGTGCTCAGGGTAAACCTTTGCAGTGTTACCACCTTGCTGACGAGCAAATTACTTTAGTAGTATAAAGTAATTTGCTCGTCAGCAAGGTCAGTCACTTGCTTAGTATTAAGTGTACCAATACTACCCTACTAAAAGGCTTGAAAGCTGTTCATTAAACCTTCTCAACAATCTAGGCAGTTTATTGTATGGAATTTCATTACTGCCCTGAAAATCAGGGTAGTTTTAGTAGTAGTTTTTTTTTTTTAAGTCTTGATGACGTTGTAAGCAAGTGTAGTATAAAGCAGTATGTATCATCGAGGGTAAGTACAGATTACTAAACTCGTGTGGTTCACGGCCCTCCGCTTCGCGTCGGGCCTCAATTGCACACTCGATTAGTAATCTGTGCCTTACTCCCCTTGGTGAATAAATAGCTATTACCTATGCCTGTAATCCCTCAAGGGCTAGGCAGGCAGAGGTGTAACTAATACTACATCGACATTTCGCCAGTTAAGAAATAAGGGGTTAGCTTTTTGCTATCGACACAAATCCAACCTCCATGGCTGCTACTGAGAAATTCCTGATGGGAAGACTCAATAACACTTTCCCGACCGACCTGAGTATCGACACCAGGATCTCTGGGTCAGCAGTCCCGTTTCTTCTTCTTCGTGTCGATGATTCCCATTTTTAATTATTTTAAATTTGTTTCGACCAGAACTCGGCCACGTCGACGGCGTTGGTGGTGGCTTCCGACAGGTCCCTTAAAGTGCAGGTGGAGTTGCACAAAGGGCAGGTCAGGAGGTGGGTCATGGTTTGAGATGAGGCTCCGTAGTCGCACTCAGCTTTATCGGAATACCCCCACCGGACCAAGTTGAACCTGCAGCGGCCCACCTGGCTTCTAAGTCGGTTTAGAGTCTTCCAGGTGGGCCATGGCAGTTGATGACCCGCTGGGAGCTTTTCTGCAGGCTTAACATAATGAGCCGGGGTGGGATGTATAAGATAAGCCAAAACTTTTTGCTGGCTTCACCAACCCTAGTATGGTCGATTGGTGGAATATTCGACCTGAGGAAACTGTTCCGACTCTTCAGCCTGCCTCGCGACGTCTCCACATTGTAAAGAGGATGGCGTTTGTCTGTCTCTTGTTTTATTTTTCGGAGGAGCAGGCAACCTCTCTTCGAATATCAGGGGGAGCCACTCCTGCGAGCGGGTATAAGGCAGCTAGTGGAGTTGGATTTCTCGCTTGCAACAATTAGACTAAAGAAGCAGTTCAACTCCAAGTCAATTTAAACCCAAAACAGTCTCACTCCAATTTCCATTCAAAGTAATATCTGTGTTGACAATATTTCGGTGAGTGTACGTCCCAAAACATTGCGATAAGGTGTGTACATGCTTCTAAAGTGACAAGTGCGATGATAACCTAGTTATAAACAAGTCATGTGTGGTAAGCAGAAGTGGGGAGATGTTTCGTATAATCTTCAAGTGACAAGTTTAACCCGGAAAATATGTCGTACGCGCAACGTCTGCTAAAACTAAATTAAGCTGATCTCTCATTGTATGGAAAACTCATATAAATAATAAATAAATATCGCTGGACATTACACACACCGCCATCTAGTGCCACACTAAGCAACGAGGCTTGTGTCGTGGACACCAGATAGTTGATATACTACATACATACTTTTTGTTTGTAAATACATACTTATTATACGCATAAACATCCATGACTCTGAAACACATATCCGTGCTCATCACACAAACATTTCCATTTCCTACCGGGATTCGAACCCGGGAGCCTAGGAACGTAAGGCAACCTCACTACCGCTGCGCCAATCGTATCGTCAATAAATAACTTGAAACGACAATAAATACTATGTTAAACGGACCTTTCACGAAGTCGTCAACCAAGCATTCTGTACATCAAACTTAGTAACTCTACGCAAAAATTATTGCTGGAAAGTGAGTTTTTTTTGGGGAGAAAAATCACCGTTTACGAGGGACTCAATGTAACTAACGCACTGTTCAGTACATGGTGCTGATAGATGCATTAAGAAGCGTCACATACGTCAACACCGTTGCATCGTAAAACTTGATTTTAAACCTTTTTTTCAACTTTGTCTCATGTTTTTTCTATAATACACGTTTTTAATGTTAGATAACTAACTTTAAATACCTCCACGACCCCCGTGCTATTCAAAGCATCCATCAGCACAATGTTCTGAGTGCGTTACATTCAGTCCTAGTACCGTAAAACGGAAAAGTCGTTTCCCAGCAATCATTTTTGCTTAGAGTTACTAAGTTTGATGTACAAAAACTTGGTGGACGACTAAAAAAAACTAATTAGTCCGTTAGTTAGATTATCAAAAAATATTTGACCCGTGTTTTTTCTTTTGTTATGTAAACCAAAATTGACGAAGATACAAATTTTTTTAACTTTTCAATACGTCACGCCATGGTATAATTTTTAGCTAGTTCTGACGTCACGAGCCCCCACTCACGAGTTTTGATGCGTTAATTTTGTGAAAAGCTTACTGCGCTTACTTCGGTGAAGGAAAACATCGTGAGGAAACCGGAATGTCTGGGAGATTTTTCTCGACGGTATGTAAAGCCAAGTTAGAGGCCCATAGGCGGCTTAAAAACTTTGTCACCAGCAGGCCTAGCCAAGTTACAAACGTTTCATAATGATATATGATATATACGTTTGATAATTCTCTTTCTACAATCGTAAACGCCTCGGCGTAAGCGATTGTAGAAAGCGCTAAATTGGTAGCCAAGTTGACACGACTGAGTCGATCGCTCGTTCTCTAATGTCTGTAGAAAAAACCTACACTTTAGTCTATGGTGAGCGTTCCTACCAAAGAGTATGCGAGTAAGCGATCAACATTGTAGAAACGATAACATTCTATTCTATCATTTTGAACGATGTAAACTTGTCGACGAATTTTCTATTCGTTTGTTTTGATCACGTAATTTAACGTTGAGATGATGTCATTCTACTAGTGTTAACGATCGTAGATCGTCTACTTGGCTAAGCCTGCAGGTTACACACTAACCACATGATAAAGAAAGAAGTCAGGAAGTCGAATTGCTAGGCAGATGATGATAGGTTCATTGGAAAAACACATTCCGATAAAGTAACATGATCCATGCGCTAGGGGTATTGGCGGCAAGCCGTTTATCGTGCGTTGACCTGATATGGATGCAAATTCGTCACTTGTCGAACTTGCACGACACGTAACAGTTCAAAAGAGGAGGTGGCACGATTTTACTTGGAGTTTAGAAATAAATTCTATGCTGTTGTGTGTTATAGAGCGTTTATACAGTAAGTGGGCAACGTCGCAAATACCTGTCAAATATTTCGCTTAGAAAACATATGGAAACGGGTATTTATCGCGAATTTTACCTTTAAGGCGACTACAGGAGCAAAATTAGCAACTCTATTTGAGGTGGTCCAAACGTCGTTTGAAATTCTGTTAGAATAAAGTTTTAATCAGCTTGCACTACAAAGTGGTTGTTACGTTAGTCACTGCGGGCCGAATAGTGCGAAATGAGTTGTTTTTATTTAATTGTAGCCTAATAAATAATTAGATCAAAATGCCAATTGTACACTTTGTGAAGAAAAAAATGACAAATATTTGTGTAAAAAAAAATACTAAAACATAATGCCGTTTAGGAGTAGTTACGAAATTTTAAACAAAAAAATGCTTTACTTTGAATATTTTTTTCATATAGTAATAATAAAGTTAGAATGATTTAAATTGTACCAATTATAGTTTAGAGTCTAATAAGCAAAATATATACCTTTTTTGCACATTTATATTCACTCATTAAAGAGGAGTTACATGGACAAAACCAGCTCTCGTTAGCAGATACCACCCCCTTAATATAAGCCCGACGTTTCGACCGGAGAAGACTGACGTATTGGAGGTATAACCGCCACAGCAAAGCGAAGGTGTTTATTCAACTACCCTCACTTGATCTTCAGAAATGTTAATTAGGGCCGGTTCACACTAGGACAGCGTACTACACTACTACTGTCCTTTTTTTTCATTTCCATATGTTGTATAATGTGTTTTTATCGTGAAAGTTTAAAAAAGACAAATATTTCGCTGTTTTCATAAATTTTTCAATATTACTGTCATGTAAATAAGAAATATGGCTAACTAGAGATCTGAAATATTGATTATGAAATACAATTATTAATTATTAAAGTACCCATAATATTTAGTTAAATTAGTTTATCGAATATTTAGTTTTAGGTGTGAAAAAAAAGCATTTGGAGATGCCTTATTTTACACCTAAAATGGGTACAACATCAAATTAGGTGTTTTCATTCCAATTCACTATTCATATTCTAGTTCCCTAGTTAGTCATATTTCTTATTTCCATACAGTAATATGGCCAATTTTTTTAATTTTTTATAATTTATTATTGGTAATTATTTGACAGCGATTTGCGACGTTGCCAACTTTTTGGATGAACTCTTTTACTGGCAGATAGCTAATATTATAAGGAGTAAAGGCTGCTTTTATTTCAGAAGCAGAATTAGGATTCCGTGCAAAAAATTGAATCATTGAAGTTGTTAACAAAATCCGATTCAAACAGGGAAGTACAACGCAGACAAGGCAAGGCTACAGCTAGCCTAAAATAGAAAATAAATCATGGTAAAGGGAGACTCTTCAACAAAATTGAAACTAGAAATAAAAAAAAAACGGGTTGTTTCTTACTTCACAGTTCACACAAGAATTTGTTGTGTGGGAACAAAAAAAACTCCGACTACTGAAAAATCCCCTCTAATTAAAATCGGGGGTTACAAGGTCAAATCGACTCCTATTGTTGAAGTCGGTTAAAATGTAGCCTACATTACCCGGGCCATAATAACGAATCGTTTGACACCTTTTTTTTTTCGGATGGGAAATCATCAAATGTCTGCTCCCGCTCTGGACGGAGCAGGAGGTAAGTATCAGACTTTTACTGACTAAAACCCATCCATGTTCCTTCATCGCCCTTTGTGTTCCGGGGCCACGGTATCTCTTTCAAACAGTCAGCATCGTTTGACACCTTACTCATCAAAATCAGTTTAGGCGCTACGGAGGAACATACGTAAATACAAACACTGCTAAAATCATAACCCTTTCATTTGGCTTCGCCGTAATCGAGTAAAAATAAGGATCAATATAGCGTAGTACATATATCAGGACATCGGGTTACATTTTGTATACGAGGGGGCGTTGATCCGCAAAAAATATAGATAAATAGACCTGTCTCACGCACCAGTCGCTGATAAACGTGTTGATAACTATATTATACGGATATATCTATCTATTAGATAGCTATTTATTTAATAGATAGAACTAGCTGATACGTGCTGACTCATCATCTGCCTAGCCTTTTCCCAACTATGTTGGGGTCGGCTTCCAGTCTAACCAGGATGTAGCTGATAGTGGTACCTATTCAGCCACATCCGATTCGACTGGAAGCCGACCCCAACGTAGTTGGGAAAGGAAAGATCACTCGTGGAGGCTATTTAAATGATGGAACTTTGACCCCCAATGTCTCCGTAACTAGAAGGTTCCCAGGTATGGTGTAGAACAAAAAAATGATCGCAATGACGGGGAGAACAAGTGCCTTTCGGCTTCGTTATGGGTATTTTTACACCCTTTAATACAACTAAATAAAATAAAAGTGTCTCTTTATAATATCTAAATTGCTTTTTACAAAATGCATATGAAAATGTATACGGAAATTAATAAATATAAATAAAAGAAATAGATAGGTACACTTTTTTTTTCACTGTCTGTTTGTTCCAGCTATTCTCCGAAACGGCTGGACCGATTTAAAACCCTTGAAATTGGTGACAAAATCCGATTCAAAACGCGAACGAAACTCGCGGGCAATACAGCTTGTCTACAATAATAAACCAGATTCGAGGTATCATAGGTGCGTTGCCAATGTTGCCATGCCCGGAGAGAAATATATGATATCCGTCTTCGTGTGATTTGTCCCAGCCTCTTACGTTATTTATTATTTTATCTTATCCGTGTTTTTCCTATTTCATTGACAGTCGCATGACAGATTGGGACACTTATCTATTATAACCTCGTTTTCTGAGAGAACAACGAACTATGTACACATACAGACATGTAATACAAGGATCTTTTGGCTCACGAATGACGTTCGCAACGGGGCGCTGTTTATGCACAAATGTAGGTACACCATAATCTGTAAAATGGTTTTGCGTTAACGAGGGATTATCTTTTTAAACTCTTCCCTAGTCGCTGGATAGATGGCGCTTGTTAAGTTACTGCAAGGAACGGAACGTCACATTATTTCACTTGGATGTAATGATTATATTCGGAAGCATAAGCAAACGAAAGTGTCAGTCAAAAAGCGTGTGACGTGACGCAATGTTTTTTTTTCCCAAGCGTGTTGGCTTTGGCACCTAGTAACGTAGTCAGTTCAACGCCATCTACCGAGTTCTTGGAAACTATTTTATTTTTAAATACTCAAAAAGAAAACCTCTCATTAATGATTGTGTCTTAAAAGAAAACAGGATCTTTAGATGTTAGTTAACTCCAGAAGACCCATGTACAGACGTCAGCACATAAAATACTACTATCTATCAAATTTCTTTAATAGATTTTCAACTTTAACGCATTTGATTCAAGGTTGATTGGTAAAATTTGTCAGTTTCGGGTAAGTAGCTTGAAATGCTGACGGGCGTCTGTACATATTTTTATTTGAAACTCAACTACTCTGATGGGTTAGGAATCATACATCGAATACATTTTGATGGTGAAAGAATTTCGCGGGTAAAGCCACGCCGCGCCGCCTCCGTCGTAAGCCAGTTTTCAATATGACAAATATTTTTCTACGCACAATTGCAGATAAGACTGTCTGCGACTAACTTAATTTTGGTTAACAAATACTGTCACGTGCATCAGTGTCGAGGGAAAATAATCTTGTCAGTTCTGCCACAATGATGACAAAGTCTTCCGGCCACTTCCCGAGTCTCGTCCTGTATAATATGACAGCTGTCAAAATTGAGGATAAACAATGATGTTATGGATCTGTCATGCATTAAGTTGATTTGGAATATACAGAGTGTAAACAGACTCTTCACGAAGCCGCTAATCAAGCATTCTGTACATCAAACTACGCAAAAATTATTGCTGGGAAATAACTTTTTTTTTGGGGTGAAAAACCACGTTTTACCGTAAAACACAATGTAACTCAATAAATTGTGCTGGTGGATGGATTGAATAGTGTGGGGGTCGTGGAGGTGTTTAAAGTTCTTACATTAAAAACAAGTCAATGTATCTAAAAAAAAACTTGTTGAAAAATTGGAACTTTGACCCCCAATATCTCCGAAACTAGAAGGTATGGTCTATAACAAAAAAAATGATCGCAAAGACGGGAGAACAATTGCCATTCGGCTTCGTTAAGAGTCTTTTTACACCCTTTATGACAGCTGTCAAAATTGAGGATAAACACTGATGTTAAGGATCGTCGATTTTGGAATAAATAAAATACTTGATTACTCGTAGCCAACCTCTGCTTATGCGGCCAATGCAACCAATGCAGTCGATGGGACCCCTGATTCAAGGGGGCCCCGGCGGACCACAAACGATTCTTTTTATAAACATTTTTGTGAGAAAAAAAACCGCAAGAAAAAATATCCTACTTACAACAAGTTGACAGACAGACGAACGGACGGATGGTGGAGGCTTAGTAATAGGGTATCGTTGGTTACCCTTAGGGTAGGAAACCATGAGAAAATGCCAAAAGTATTTTTCCAAACACTAGTTTTTTTTTTAATTACCTTGCTACAGTTTGGCCGCTGAGAGAATGCGTTCCTGACAGGTCGTGAGCGAAAGACGATGTAACTTTGAAGTGGCGAAGAATTCACGATAAACATCTTACGTTTTTTATTTGTCCTATTAACTAATAATATTATTCAAAACGATATCAATCAAGTAACAATACCTAAATGTTATAATTTCGCGATAAATTTATCTACCAACTGACAGACGTCAAAAACGCATTCTCTCAGCGGCCAAACTGTAGTTTACCTAAGTATATATACCATCTACTATGTACTCGTATATAAGAGTAGAAAATAGATAATACCTACTTTGAGAGATCATCTGTGCGATGATAACAGGCTTATGATAACGGCTGATAAGGTGATAACACGTGATAAGGCGAGCAAACAGGCAGGTTTCGACAAAAGTGGTCTGATACCGGTTGTTTAAAAGGGCTATGTATGATATCTGACCTTTTTAGCCATATGGGAATTATTTACTTAAGGCGCCTCCCCGAGCAAACGACCTTGAGCGAGCAGTTTTTTGGAGTCTACTCCTCTTTAACCAAAAGAAAAACGAACTAATAAAAAATACATTTAATTTCTACATATTTATGACTCCAAAATTATCGTTTTTTTTTTGTTTTTAAGTAGCCTATTGTTTAATAAATTCCCTCACAACGAAACCACAGAAATGAGAAGTAAATGATTTATAACATGCTACTCCTCGTAAAGTAACCATTATTTTGATTTGCTACTTATACTAATGGATAAGCAATTTAATAATGAACATAATTGTCGTTTTTTTTTTTCCAAAAGACGAAAATTTGATTTTTTAAAGAACAAAAACCACTTATTTCGCACTATTCTGCCCGCAGTGACTGACGTAACCACCACTTTGTAGTGCAAGCTGATTAGAACTTTATTCTAACAGTATTTCAAACGAAGTTTGAACCACCACAAAAAGAGTTGCTAATTTTGCTCGGGGCCCCGCCTTAATCAGTAGTTTGCACTGCCTCGTTGGTCTAATGGTAGCAAGTGCGGCTGCTAAGCATGTGGTCCTGGGTTCAATTCCAAGGTCGGGCAAAGTGTTATTGGGTTTTTGGAACGAAGTACCTTATCGCGCGTTGCGAAAGGGGGCTAGACGGAACAAATTAAGACGAAAAGTTGTAACGACACTTTTTGCTTTTTTGCTATATTAAGTAATCTATTGTAAGCCGTGCGGCGTGCGCATGTTTCTCTGTCTGTCTCTCTGTCTCTCTCTCTTATAGAAAGCAAGCCAGATATTTTCGCCAGTTTTTTTTTCTTTTTTTTTTTTGTTATTATTATAACTTTAAAAAAATAAAATTTTATTACAATTCCTTCACTAATTAATCGAAAGGAACTTCGTTCCATCCGGGTGTCCCTTGACACCTCTCAAGTTTTTTCTATCAGGAATTTCTCAGTAGCAGCCACGGAATTTGTATTTGATTTGTACCCAGTTGGTGGCAGTAGGCTCGGCCCCAATTACATGGGATTTAGAAAACATAACTGGCGAAATGTGGGTGTACTATTAGGTACACCTCTGTCTAACCCGTGAAGGATTACAGGAGTGAGGTTATGTTATGTTCATGTATGACTTCAAATTCTTTAGGAAATAACCTATTATACGTAGTAAACTATTGCACATAGACCTATTATTATGTAACTAGGCTCCCGATACATAATTCTAGATAAGAAATAATAAAACCTTCTTACTAAAACGCCCATGTATACAAATGGAAAACACAAGAATTAAAAAAAAACAACACGTCGTGTGGCAAAACGACAATATCTCCAGTTCAAAAAAACGTAACAACTTCCGACTTCGTTCCATTCCATTTTCAAATAACTGAGCTTACCTGATTTCCCGTATCGCGCTCTGCATTGTGTATGTGGATTTTGTCAGTTTAAAGTTGGCAATATTTGAGGCTTGTTGAGGAGATGCCATAAGTTTTTTTTTTACCCGACTACGGCGAAACCAAAAGGAAGGGTTATTATGATTTTAGCAGTTTAAGTATGTATATCTCTTTATGGAATTATATATGTATGTTCCTCCGTAGCGCCGAAACTATTCATGCGATTTTGATAAATAAGGTGTCAATCGATTCGCTATTATGGACCGGGTAACATAGGCTACATTTTAACCGGCTTCAACAATAGGACGAGTCGATTTTAACCCCGACTTTAATTAGAGCGTGATTCTTCAGAGCGGGTTTTTTAGTTGTGGTATACCACACAAATTCTAGTTTCCAACTATGTTTAGATCGGCATCCAGTCTAACCGTATGCAGCTGAGTACCAGTATCTTACACGAAACGACTGCCTATCTGACCTCCTCAAACTTATTACGGGATAAACCAAGATTCTGCTCATAAAAGTCTCATTGATTAATTTATTATCAATTAAACTTTTATGATTGACGATTTTATAGTCCGACATCGACAACGATATGCAACATTGTAGCTAGAATACTTATATATGAAACAACGTTATCAGCTGGAGGAAATATGATCTTATCTGGTTGACAATGTGATGATAGATATTGTCCTATTTATGTAATCTGTTTTAAAGGCCGCACCACACCGCTAGGAGCTTCGCTTGGAGAGGAGTGTAGTTCGAATAAGTGGATAAATTAGTCATGCGTGGTGTCGTGGTAGCCAAGTCTTGTACTTAATAAAATTCTTTGATGGACAACGCAGAGCCTTTTTTCGGATGGGAAATCATCAATTACCTAATGACCCCTTTCGCTCTGGGCGGAGCAGGAGGGAGTGTCAGACTTTTACTGACTAAAACCCATCCATGTTCCTTCATCGCCATTTTGTGTTACGGGGCTACGGTATTTCTTTCGAACAGTCCCGCAGCCCCGGCAGGCGTCGGCCCTTGCGGACCAGGGTCCTTTAGCTGACATCTCTTTGAGGCGCGCGTGGATCACGAACGCGCCGTCGACACGGCCTGTCGTCATGAGACGGACGGACGGCGAGCTAGCCCATACCTAGCTCACCGTCCACAGGCCCGGACAACGCAGACCCTAAAATACTAACAAAAGTAAGGTACCTACTAAGGAACCATTTTTGTAAATTTATTTAGTTTGTCATTTCTGCCGATGGTAGATCCTTGCCATTCTATGTTAGGGTTTCGGTTTCCGCACTTAGTGATCCTTAAAGTGGACCATCGTACGTATGAGCCATGGCTGCCGTTATTCCAACCAGCCCACCTCCCTCCAGAAGACAGATCAAACTTCCCGGTCTTCTCAGGACATCCGCAAGGGATCTTGGTGTTCCCAGGGTCTCCTCGCGAATCTTGGTAACGCCGGTGCACTCAAGGAGCACATGCGCCACCGTTTCCTCCGCCTCCATGCACGCTCTGCACAGGGGACTGTCAGTGATTCCTAGGGCGTGGAAGTGTTTCTCCAGTGAGCAGTGTTCAGTGATGGTGCCTGACATGACATATCGCACATCATCCAAAAAACTGTCATAATACGAAATATGTGGGTATTTTATTTTATTTTATTTTATGTGGGATAATAAACAACTACAACATATATAATTTATAAGATTAACAATGTGTAAGTAATAGCGTTGCAGTCAACTGCATTATCCGCAGATTTGATTTAATTTGATTTTTTGCAGATTTTGGATAATATCCCACTCAACTTTAATTGTCTTGGCTCTATAATTGAAAATAACCACCTCATGTATACAAAAATAAGTGGCCAAATGGCACAAGAGAAAGTTTTTTACGCAAAGCATCGATATGAACACAAAAAACTTTAAATGCGTATATCTCAAAACTGCTATACAGTTTTTAGAGCATGTGCGATATTGCCATTAGGACACAAATATATTATAGACTCCGTTCTAGTCTCGTTCGTTTCTAAGAAGTCTTCGGTCTGCCTCCTCTACTCTCTCTGTCCTGACGACGTCAGGTTCTTTCCTTATAGTGAGATTGCAATCCACTCGCTCATCATCATCTGGTAGCCTGACCCCAACAATGTTTGCGCCGGCTTCCAGTCCAACCGGATGCAGCTGAATACCAGTACTTTACATGGAGCGACTGCCTGTCTAACCTCCAGGACGACCCAGTTACAGAACGCGTTGTCACTCGCCTTAGTATCGATTTTCAACTGACATCAAAACTGGTTTCTGCCTACACCTTGCACCCCTTGTAAACACAAAGATTGATGAACGTTGTCTTACTTAGATCAAATATTAATGAACACATCCATAGTTTACGTCGAGGGGTGTTTACTTTAATAATTCATGTTCATGTTGAATTAATTTGTTAAGTTTTCATTGTAGTGTAGTGTAACAACGATGTTGCCTTTGCTTCGGTTAGCTTCCTAAGAAGAATTATTATACAAGGTGAAAAATTACCTTTAACGAAGCCGAAAGGCACTTGTTCTCCCCGTCATTGCGATCATTTTTTTGTTCTAGACCATACCCGGGAACCTGCTAGTAACGGAGATATTGGGGGTCAAAGTTCCAACTTTTCACAACTTTTTTTTTAATACAAGTTTTTAATGTTATAAGTTATAACTTTACTTTAAATACCTCCCTACTATTCAATGCGCCCAGCTGCACAATGTTTTGAGTGCGTAACATTGAGTTTTAACGTAAAACGTGATTATTCACTTCTCCAAAAAAAAAGTTTCGTTTTCCAACAACAATTTTTGGGTAGAGTTACTTAGTTTGTTGATGTACTAGAACGTTTGGTTCACGGCTTCGTGAAGGATACTTTTACACCCTGTATTAGTGGGTCTTCTAGGCTATGGGCAAGATTCATAGATCGCACTATGGCCTTGCTAAGTAAAGAAAGCGTTTCATGCGAATATGAACCTTATTCCAGAATGAAAGATTCCTTGAAAATAAGGTTCACACTCGTATTCGTTTAAAAACCCCGACTTTACAAATAAAGTGCGATACGCGAACACTGCGGCGATTCGTGTGAGTAGAAATAATGTCATTTTATAACACATTTCAAAGGGTCTCTTATTTTATCAATTTCAATATCGTAATGTATCTCATTACGTACTTGTGCGTTATTGTAAAGTAAAATGCACGGTTTATCAAGATGCTCCGTCTAAGCCGAACGGTACTTTTTTAATCTTAGCAAAGAGTTTTTATGTCAGAAAAGTGGTCAACATTTTATGAATAAAATTAATTTTGGCAGATGAAATATAATAAATAATCATTTAATTCTTTAGTTTAATTAATTTTGTCAATAAATTACTTTATTAGTAATACTGGCTGTTTTTCGTGTCTTTGCCTTAAAAAAAAGCGCTGATGGGCGCGCATCGCTAATTTGTGAACAAGAAAAAAATATTTCGCGCGCTTTTTCTTTTCGCTGTAAGTATTGTTTTTATTTGTTTTATTTATTTCCTCGCAAATATGTTATAAAACGTCGTATGACATACGTGCGCTTTGATAATTACAACCTCTGCTTTATATAGCAATATCGCCTCGGCTGTAGTTTTCAACTTACCGCACTTATATCATAATGTACTATTACAATATGACCACTTTAAGTGTACAGTTCAAGGTGGCGTTGCTTGGCAAGAAAAAATGCCCGGATATGTCAAACTTGGTACATTTATTTTAGTTCAGTGTTTTCCCGCCTGCACAGTTAAGTTGGTTGAAGTGTAATAAGCTGTCAAAGGATGATGACAGGATCTATCTGTCAATACAGTTTCCTTTTTGGAGTCATTTCCTGAGTACAACTTTGTGTTTATTCTGGGGAAAAAATGTCAATCATCAGTATTCACTATTATTGGAAACTGTGACGTAGGGCCGTATTATAATTGACTAGCTTAGCCGGGCTTTGCCCGCATGAAGTTTGACACCTAAAGAGGGATTTTCTTTTTAGACTCTTCCCTAATCGCTGGATAGATGGCGCTGAACTTGGTAAGTTACTGAACGGAACGGAACGTCACATCATTTCACTTGGATGTAATGGTTATAATATTCGGAATTAATCAAACGAAAGTGTGGGTGACACGTATGTATTCGGACGCTTAATCAAACGAATGTGTGTGACACACACGTATGTGACGTGACGCAATGTTTTTTTCCAAGCGTTTTGGCTTTGGCACCTAATTACGTAGTCAGTTCAACGCCATCTACAGAGTTCTTGTAAACTATGTTTTTTTTTTTAATACTCAAAAAGAAAACCTCTCGTTGTCCCACAGGGTCATATTACCGGGATAAAAATATCCTATGTGTTAATCCAGGTGGTCCAACAACAACCTGTATGCCAAATATCATCCGAATCCGGTCAGTAAGTAGTTTTTGCGTGAAAGAGAAATCCATCCATCCATCCATCCCCACAACTTTCGCATTTATAATAATTATGTATTAAGGTGGATGCTCCAGGGTAGCCCGCGAAATTCAAATTTTCTTACGTTTTTTGCAATTTGTAGACCAGTGCTAGGTTGTATGTTGATTAAAATATTGTTCGCGACTGTAAGACGCATGTAGTTACAGAATTATAATCATCAAAATCATTAATACAACCTTCCGAGTTCTTAAAGGTCGAGGAATGATTTTGACCTTCAAAAAGTCGTTGCAAGCAGTTGCAAAGCAGTCGCGAGCAATATTTTAATCAACTTACAACCTAGCACTGGTCTACAAATTGTAAAAAACGTAAGAAAATTTGAATTTCGCGGGCTAGCCTGACGCTTTCACCTTAAGGCAAGAATCTTCCAATCGACCTGTTTTTTGTTGAGTCTTAAGGTTTGAAATAGTCGTTGTTTTAATACAAAAAAAATATATGTTGTTGTTCATGAACTGTTCTTGATTATTATTAGGCTCAAAACACGATAGGTATTACTTCTCTCGATCATAAAAACATGCACAGATAGGTAAGTAGGTATATGACTATTTTCCAAGTTTTACTTAAAGATTATTAACACTAAGTATAAATTTTAAAAAAAAATACACTGAAAAATAAGAAATTACATTATTTACATTATTCTGGGGTTATTTTTAAAAAATATGTATTATTTTTATTGTAATAAATTAAAAACCACTCATTTCGCACAATTCGGCCCGCAGTGACCGACGTAACAACCACTTTATATTGCAAGCTGATTAGAACTTTATTCTAACAGTATTTCAAACGAAGTTTGAACCACCACAAATAGAGTTGCTAATTTTAGAAGATCCTGGCCTTAATAGGACAATAGGCATGACGACAGTATAAAAAAATTGCAAATCTGTTTAGTCCGTCAGTTGAAAAAAAAAGAAGTTGAAGTTCAAAAGAAGAAGAAAGAGTTGAGTTGAGTTGAGTTGAGTGGTTGGTTTTTTGAGTTGTTGGTGTTGTTGTTTGAGTTGTAAGAAGTTGAAAAGAAGTTGAGTTGTTGTTGTGGTGAAGTTGGTTGTATTGAAAAATAATGGACACGTATTTTTTGTTTTTGTAAATCAATGAATATTGACGAAAGATAAAACGCATCAAAACTCGGGAGTGGGGGCTCGTGACGTCAGAACTAGCTAAAAATTATACCTAGGCGTGAAGTATTGAGAATTTTAAAAGCGTCATATCTTCGTCAATTTTGGTTTACGTAACAATAGAATAAAACACGGGTCAAATATTTTTTAATTATCTAACTGACGGACTAATTATATTTTTTTTTGTCGTCTCGCCTATTCAAAAATGCTGTAAATAGATTTATTTGTTTGACTCTAGATTGCTATAGGACATAAAACTTTAGTTCTGACTTTGAGTAAAATAGCTGTTATTTTACTTTTAATGCAGAACATCGTAAAATAAATCTACCATCATCAGTATAAGTTTCAAAATATCTTCTTTCATGAAACACCTAACAATGAAAACACTTTAAAACTCCTTAAACACTTTAAGAATACCCATAAAAGTTAAATTAAGTCCGAAAATTGTGAAGTCTCATCACTTTTCATACATTTTGGAATATCCGCAGTGCCCCAAATAATTTGGGGCGACCTACTTAAGCAGCACCCTGTATATACGCGATTAGGAGCGCCCTGTATTGTCACGATTAGAGCAGCAGCCTGTATAATACGTGATTAGGAGCGCTCTGTATACACGATTAGGGATTGTTGTCGAAGGAGTGTAATTAGGGAGTTCTTGTAAGTTTGGAATCTTGTACAGACGGGGGAACATCAAGCTTCTACAATCTGTCTTTCTTGAATCGATTTTCAAATTTATTGCTAAAGCATTCGGTCCAAGGTTGACTGGAAAAAATTGTCAGTTTTGGGTAGCTTGATGTGCAATGTGTCTGTACTGTACAATGAAGGCTATTTTAATTATACAGGGTGTTAAAGTAGTCGCGTGCCATAGCTTAGGGGTGAGTTCAGTATCGATAAAGGAACCCTTAAAAATAAAAAAAAATCCATAAAAAATAAAATAAAAAAAAAACATGAAAAAAAATTGCAAGATCAACCTATTTTAGTACCTACTAACTTCAGATAGCAATATAAAATCATTTTAATTCTAAACGATTGCTATTTTAGTAGGTACTAAATTAGGTTGATCTTGCAATATTTTTTCATGTTTTTATTTTTAATTTTATTTTTTGGATTTTATTTTTTATGGGTTCCTTTATCGATACTGAACTCACCCCTAAGCTATGGCACGCGACTACTTTAACACTCTGTATAAGAAGTTCATCTGCCTAGCCATTTCCGAACTATGTTGGGGTCGGCTTCCAGTCTAACCGGATGCAGATGAATACACGTATTTTACATAAAGCGACTGCCTATATGACCTCCACAAGCACAACCCAGTTAGTACTGGGTAATACGATACCCTTTGGTAAGACTGGTTGTCAGACTTTCGGGCCACTAACTACCTGTAACGACTGTCAAAGATCTACAAATGACAGCCGGGATGAACGACCTGTTTTTTTTTTTCGGAATGGAAATCATCAAATGACTCCTCCCGCTCTGGGCGGAGCAGGAGGGAGTGTCAGACTTTTACTGACTAAAAAGAAAGTGCTTTCCGATGCACGGAAGAAGCATGGATGTAAGGGGTGGCTCCCATTCATGTACCAACCTAGTCTTGGTTGGTCCATGAGCTATGTAAGGAGTCGCTATACATCATTATGTTCGTTGTGATGCGGCAACGCCTGACGTCAAACCAAATAATAGTTCTCATTTGTATGTGGATCAGCTCGAATATAATTCTGCGATGTTTGATGCCGAACGGACTTTGCCGATTGGCAAGAGAAGATACGAATGAAAGCCGAATTAGTTTAAAAAGTGCTTCGGATTGACGTTGTTTTTACCTGACTGCGCTAGAAGGAGGGTTATGTTTTCGAGAGTATGTATGTACAATTGTTTGGCACGCTCTGTCGTTAGATTCGTATTTACTGTGAGAGTGACACGGTATATCAAAATATAAAAAACAAAATGGCAGATTTTTGGCGCCAAATTCACATGTTTGGCATGCTCTGCAGCCTGAACGGCTCGATGGATTTTAGCTTGAGAAGTGTCGTTAGATTTGTATTTTATGTGAGAGTATATCAAAATAATGAAAAAAAAAAAACAAAATGGCGGATTTTTGGCGCTAAATTCAAATGTTTGGCACAGCCTGAAAGGCTCGATAAAGGGCTCATCATGGGGAATTTATAATGATATTTTTAGTAACTAAAAAGGGTAAAATAAAAAAATATATATTAAAAAAACTAAAAAACCCGACTGCGTAAAAAATAACTAATAACTTTAAATAAAAACTGAAAATAATAACACAAGTTCAGGAGACAGGACATAATGACTGCAACAGTCGGGACCCATTAAATAATCTAGACTAAAATCATTTCATCCAAATCCAATATGTATGGGTCACTTTGTGTTTTTATTTGAAAAATAACATTTTCGGCACCAAATGAATAAAAAATATTAGCCAGTCGGCAAGGGGGTAGCAAAGTTTACTGAACAAAGTGATCTCCATTTTTGTTGTAGTACTTCATGATGACTATCCGGTATCCTGTCCTACTATCCATAAGAATGCGAAAGTTTGTGAATATAGATGTATGTATGGATGTTTGTTACTCTTTCACGCAAAAACTACTGAACGGATTTGGATGAAATTCTGCACATAGATAGTTTATAACCTGGATTAACACATAGGATACTTTTTATCCCGTTAAAAGATCCCATGGGACAGTTATCGAACTTCACGCGGGCGAAGCCACGGGCGTTTGCTAGTCCTTGATAACTTAGTATCTAATAATTAGTAGGTATGTCACTATCATAATAAATTATTATTAATAATAAATAATTATTATTATCATCTGCCTCTACAACCCAGTTACTGGGCAATACCATAATTTTTATTTAGTAAGTTAGCACTTTTTATTGGATAGTTCTGTTCAAATGCATAGTAAGCACGTACCCAAACTTTTGGTCCGAGGGGGGGGGGGGGGGGGTCGCAAACATTGGATCAACCATGATAATGTGTAAAAATTGCTGTAATCACTGTACTATAAAATGTACGAACTTTGCAGTGGTTATGATCGCGTTTATTTTCAGTCAGATTTCGTCGGGGGGGGGGGGGGGTAAATCCCAACTGTCTTCCCCTCTGTATACGTGACTGAATGCATATAGGTATTTTACCCCAACACATGAGAAAATAGCTAAGAATATATTCATTTCAAGTTGACAAGATGAAGTATGTTACCCAACATCAATAAAATCTTGCTCCCTAACTCTTGATATGTCTGTCACTGTCATTTTGTATACAATAGAAAGAGATAGCATCAGTTGTTTCCTATATTACGTTCATGAATAGGGGAAGATAATTTATTCTATGAAATTATCATGTGTGCTAAGAGTTGGCATAAATATTTTACGCAATATGGTAATCATTGTTGTTTCAAACCTATTTATTAGTAAAACTGCTGAATTTCCCCTGAAAATGTAGGAAAGCTTATAGCATACTATACGGCAAAGCTTTTCCATAGAATGTGTTCATTCTATATTGAAATAATCAATAATGGAATCAATCATTCAGGCGCCAATACAAAAAAAAATATGACCACTTTACCAAGACCTCTTGTGTTTAATACTTCTGTTGCAACAGAGGTCTAACTTAACTGGTCGCCAAGGCATACTGTAAACCCACTGACCTATTTTCCCGCTACGCAGTGTGACGTCAGTACAGCATTGCGCCATAACGTGAACGTGAGCACAAGCTGAATTGAATCTTACTACCTACGCTATACAGTCGAAAAATAATTACCCAAAGAAAACATAGGAAAGTTTTAATAGTGAAAGAAAATCAACCGTGTTTCAATGTGGTAAGGTTTGCTTTGATGTGAATGGGGAATTTAAAATTCTAGTTCTTTTTAAATATTGCACATAGAAGCACATTTATGTGGAAAGGTCAACGCAGTGCGCTTCCTAATTCAAATTGGGTCATGCAGGTCGAGAAAATAATCTAGTTCTCGTTGACCAAAGCAACTGCATTTGCTTAATCGACAAATCGTAATTAATTGAGTCTTGCTGCAGGGAAAAACGATTAGCTGGCACCCAATTATGAATTTGTTCGCGAAGCCACGTGGAAATTGAAAACGTACCTGTTTGTTTTATTACAATTTTACAACGAAATAAATTCAATGTTTGCGAAATTAAAATTGCCTTTTGTTTTTTTTATGCTGGGCTGAGTGGTCATTGTGGATTTATTGAAAAATATTCGTTTTTTGTTTTTTTCATTACAAGGGTACTTTGGGAACAAGTAAATTATAGTGATGCACGGTTATTTTTCATGAAATTGATATGGAATGGAATTAAATGAATTCAGAGGGTTGTATTGATGATTTTAATGAATATAATTATGTAACTGCATATTATGTAGGTAGGTACATATTACGATCGCGAATCATATTTTCATCAAAATACCTACAACCTGGCACTGAGTTGCAAATTACAAAAAAACGTAAGAAAATTTGAATAGGTACTTGACTTATAGTTATTAGAGAACTATCAACCTTACGGAAAAGTAGACTGGTTAATATTTTATGCAGCAGAGGAGAAGAAAATATAAAATTTGTATAAAATATTATTTTTACTACATAATTATTAGGTACGCTCTTGTTTATAAAAATTCTTTAAGGTTTCGGCTAGTTTCGGCCACAGATCCGGTTTCAGTTGTTGTTGGCCGAAACTTCGGCCCTACAAACTCGGTATTCGTGATTTGTTGTAAGTCTTTAGGCTAACTTCGGCTGAGTTCGTTGCGCGTAATTGCCTTTTAATAATGTTCTTTTCTTTTTTTTGAAAAACTTTGCCTCACATTAGGAATTTCTCCTGTAGGTATCGTGGGCGCGTTTACAAACATTTTTTTAAGTTATAAACTCACATACACGCAAACAATACGCACAATTGTACATACCCAATGATATATTCTAATAAATCATTGTACTAATAATAGTGTAGGTATGTACAAGTACATACCTACACTATTATTGATTTTATTTAACACGTGTCAACATCAATGACGGTAGGTAAGTCTGTAAAAATACGCTAGATGTTTATTTTCATTTATATTTGTTTTAAAAAGTTTCGATTCTGGCCGAAACTGGGACCGAGGCCGAAAGTTCGGTTTCGGCTAAAAATCAATCGGACACTAGTAAAAACATTTTTTTTTAAATACATATAAATAAGTCAATGAATAAATATTACCTACATTAAATTGGTTTCAAAAAGTACCTAACCTGAAAAACATAACATGACCCCTTTAGTTCTTGAAAGTGGAGACAGGTATTTTTATGAAACAATTCTGAAGACGAAAGAGGCCCTATATCGGTTTGACAAACGACTGTTCATAGCTTATTGTCCTTTACCGTGTTTGTTTAGATTCTTCTTCTTTGCGTGTCTATGGACTCAATAACCGGCCAGTATACAGGATGAAAGGACCACCGATGCGAAAACGGTTAGGTACCAACTTACCACGTAGCCACGTATAGTAGGTACTATCGTGGACACTCCCGCCTGATCACCTCTAAGTTAATTTTTGCTTGCATTCGCAACATAGAAATGCTCTCTAGCCCCGCCCCGTTGACTTTGTATAGAAATAATGAATGAAAGACAATACCGATCGGCCGAGCGCACTGACGACGCTCGCCAAACGAGAGTTATTGTTATTTTGCGCGCCAAACTGACGCTTTCCTAATAGGCCTAAACTTTAAGGAGGCGTGGCTCGGCGCCTCTGAATGATTTAAACGAATACAAAAAATAACTGATCAGGCGGAAAAGGCAACGACTGTACATCATTCCCCCCCCCGTATAGAATTTATTGACGGGTTATTAAAAAAAAGACAGCTATTTCATACATTCCGCGACCGAGTAGGTATTGCACTTTTGGGGCTCAGAATGATGAATAAGTTATTATTAATTATAATTATCTCCATTATAATTATAATCATTAATTATAAATATTAATTGAATAATTTATTAATTAGTAAGTATTTAATTAGTAAGTTAATTTAAGTTTTTAACTGTATTGTTGGTGCACATAGGTATATCCTCTTCTGCAAATTTCGCAACAGAAATAAGGTTTGCTTTAAGAAAACCCAATTCTGGGTTAAGCTCGCCGTTGTACATAAGCTATATTTTTTAATTTTGTGTGCAATAAAGAATATGAATATGAAGGTACTGTACTGTTTCGAGGGTATGAATAGACTCTTAACGAAGCCGAAAGGTTCTCCCCGTCATTGCGATTTTTTTTTTGTTCTGAAATATGTCTGGGAACCTTCCAGTTACAGTAGGAGGTGTTGGTCAAAGTTTCAACGTTTTCGCAAGTTTATTTTTAATAAGTACTAGCTTTTAAGGTTATAAACTTTACTTTAAATACTTCCATCCATAACCCGTTTACTATTCAGTGCAGCCATCAGCACATGTTTTTAGTCGTAACATTGAGTTTTACTATAAAACGTGATTTTTCACCCCCGAAAAAAAAATCGTCCCCAAAGAACATTTTTTGCTTAAAGTTACTTAGCTTGATGTACAGAATGCTTGGTTGACGGCTTCGTGAAGGGTCTGTTTACACCCTGCATTTTAGCCGACTTCAAAAAACGGAGGGTTCTTAATTTATCGGAATCTTTTTATATTAATGTTTTTCTTCTGTCTTGTTGCAGGAAAGGAGCGGCTTAGACAATATGCGGTCACTAGAACATTATCTCACAGATATAATGCGGGCGGACACTTCAGAGCACATGAAAGGTAAAATATCTATAAGAAAACACAGAAAAACCACACTCTTGTCAAGGGATTTTGATCTTGATTCTAATTGTTTGAAGTGCTATTTTAGGTTAAGACTAATCTTCTGATTCCGTGTTTTTTGCATGTGACACAGTGAAAACACTAAAATTATTGTCCTTAAAATGTCAAAATGAACTTTATTTCAATTCCGTAATGGTGTTATTTCAATTATACATTTTCTGATCCCGAATTATGTAGGATACATTAGATCACCGGCCGTATTATATAACTTACTTACGTATAACTGTCAGATAATTTGCCTACGTCTGTAGCTATCGGTGTTTACTATAAACAAAGTTAGCTTGAAACATCCTATCCGCGTCACCTACCTGTCAATTAATTCATAGAAAATCAAAGAAAGCTTTTCTGTGACGTTTTGTTTCTAGCGGTCGGTAAACTAAATGTCAAACAGACAGAGATAGCAACCTACCGATACCTGTCAGTATCTTATTGAAAATGGCCGTTAGAAGGTAACAATTAAATATCTGAAAAACCTGAAACTTACACCCTTGACAAGTGAAAATGAACTTTATTGTAACGAATTAGGGTGCCATTTAAAGTGGATAATGTTTTAATTCTACTTTTTTTCCTACGTTTACAAAAGGCAAAGGAAGTAAAAATTGACCTTAGGTATTATTATTTATTTAAATTAAATCTAATTCACAATTATTATTTTCTGTGTTTAAAAAAGGGTCATTATAATGCAATTCCAAATTCGAAATAGATCCCGAAGAGTTGTATTTATTTTTTAAATTATATAGTGCCATCTCTCCTAAGAAAAAAAACATAGTTGCATATTGTAATTAACAGATGGCGTTGTACTTAATTGAAATTGTATCGTGCCGTGTAAAATGCAAATTTAAACGTAGGTTATGCTAAAGTTATATTTGCAACGCGCATGTGGCAATGAATAAATTGCTTTTGAATAAACAATGCTAAGTATTATGAAGTAATTTTAACCAATTTTCGTAATTTCGCGTCCGTAGATATACCACATAGCTAAATGATACTGTAGGTACTACTTGAGTGATTTTTTGCCGTTATTCATCAAGACAAACAAAACAATTACTTTTAAAGTCAAACGCTAAAGAGATCTGCTTTTTCAAGCAAAGGGCTGTACCTACGTTCAAACGTACCAAGAACCTTAAGAACTAGATTAACTAATTATCCCCTATTTATCGCCTTCAGAGGCTCAATTTAAAAAATCTTTCCAAGGTTAACTCTTTGCCGGGGCTGTGGGACTGTTCGAAAGAGATACCGTGGCCCCGGAACACTAAGGGCGATGAAGAAACATGGATGGGTTTTAGTAAAAGTATGAACCTCCTTCCCGCTCTGGGCGGAACGGGAGGGAGTCATTTGATAATTTCCCATCCAAAAAACAAAAAGGTAGGTACTCTTGTGCAAAATTTCATGGTTCTAAACGATTTAGGCTGTAGGTGTTGCCTATCAGCCTACTAGCTTGTGTTCGCAGCTTTGCAGCTTTACACGGCTATGTTTTAAATGTAGCCTATGACAGGGATAATGTAGCTTCCCGATAGTGAAACAATTTTCGGAATCGGATCAGTAGTTCCGAAGATTACCACACTTACAAACAGGGAAGAACGGCAGCTTACTACGTAATCTGGGGACCACGCTTAGAGATCGCGTACATTCGTGAAAATACTCTCAAAAGATAGATCTCGGTCAAATTAAGATAAAAGTCACAGCATATTTTTGTACTTAATAAGTATTGGATTTGGGCGTCGTCAGTGCGCTCGGTCGGTCGGTATCTTTTCATTCGTTATTTCTATACAAAGTCAACGGGGCGGGGCTAAAGAGCGTTTCTATGTTGTAAGAGCAAGCAAAAATTAGCTTAGTGGTGATCAGGCGGGAGTGTCCTCGATAGTACTGTACTTGCACTGTTTTAAGATTTGACGGTTCATAACTAAACTCAAAAAGTCACTTAGGTACGAGATATCTTCCGTGATTATTGTTGTTGGCGCCTGCAACAGCGTCGAAATACCGGGAGCTTAAAATAAACAATAATCACGGAAGATATCCCGTAACCCGTAAGGACTACTGCACACTATAGACAAGACTGTCTTTATACAGACATTTACCCTACTAGTGCGAGCGATACAGACTAGGTATTCTCGCTCGCACTAGTAGGGTAATTGTTACATTTTAAGCATACTATACTTGTCCCGTGGGCAAAATCAGACCTTTGGCTAATGATTGTATTGAAGTAGTTTGTGGGTAGATACGGTACGAGACTACGAGTACGAAACATAGTTTTCTTTGCCAGAAACTAACCAAAGACGTTTGACATAGAAAATTAAAAACCCAAGGGAAGTCAAAACTTTGTTATATTCGAAAGAAAAGTAATTTAAAAAAGGAATTAGGTTTTCGTGGGAAAATAAACTGTTTTCTTATAACTAGTAACGAAAACCGGGTCTGTAGGGACCTAATTTGTTGAAAGTAAGAAGTTTGTGTTTCAGAAAACGGATCCATAAAGAATGATGTGTGTGCGTGCAGAATATTTTTGTGTTCTTATTTAAAAACGACTGATTGGTTGTTTATTTAGTTTATTTATCTAGGATCACCCATAAAACTGAATACATACTTACACAAATCATGACATAAGTAATTTTATATAATGGACAACAATGAACAAAAAGTATTTGATTAGGAGACCACAGAAAGTAGTTCTAAAACTAAAACCCGACTATTGAATGAAGTCCGTTAAATGTAGCCTATGTTACCCGGGCCATAATAACGAATCGATTGACACCTTATTCATCAAAACCGGATGAATAGTTTAGGCGCTACATACGTAAATACAAACATACATAAATAGACTACTAAAATCATAAGCCTTCATTTTGGCTTTGCCGTAGTTGGGTAAAAAGATTGCAAATCACCAACAAGCGCATCGAACGGCGTCACACATACTATTTGCTGCATTCTCTATGCCACCTAGCTCGATATTTCTCTATGGTAAACGAGTGACACATCACGCTACTATACAAATAAGTTAGCCATGATTATGACAGTGCTACTGTTGGTCAACTGATGTACTGAGCGTGGCATAAGCGGAAGCGGTGGTGTGTGGGGCTTTTAAAAAAGCGATTTGTAAATATCTAAGAAAAGGAAGTCCGAAGAAACGATGAATGGACTCTGTGATTTGTGTGAAAGACAACGTGGCTAGATAGAAGATGACTGCTGAGATGACGAAGATGAAAGAAGATGACATGCTGTGCCGACACCGAATTTTGAGAGTATTCCACGCTAAATAAACTTATGTGCGCAGAGACAGTTCTATCAAATAGTGAAGGAAAACTTCACCAAGACCAAAATCGAATAAAAGTGAATCTAAGGGCGCGATGGCGCGGCCTCCTGCGAAGAGCGCTAGTCATACTGCGCGCGTAATAATGTAACGGGGGAGCGCGGGGAAAATATGTAACTCCGCCCAGATCCTCAAGGCCGTTCGCGAATACCACCGCTTTAAAGGCAGAAGAATTTTGATGATGATGACTCAAAGCCTCTGCGTATTCTGTGCGGGGGAATGGAAGTGTTATGTTCTAATACACTGGCCTGCAAAAATAAGTATCACACTTTTAAAATTGCAATAACTTTTTAAGTACTCAAGATATACTTTCGAAACAAAAAGGACTCGAAAAATTGTTTAATTTTGTCTATAGTTTCAAAGAAAGCTGATAAAAATTGCTTTATAACGTTTTCTTATTTTAAATCTCTAACTTCTACATATAGTTTAGGAAAATTTTAAATTTTAAAAGTGTAGTAAGTATTTATTTTTGCAGTGTATATGAAATCAAATCAAATCAAGGAGTAAAACACAAATAGTTTTAAAGTGAGAGTTTTTCACACGGAGCATTTTTTTATAGATATGTGACAAAGTCAAGTAGAGTCAGTACAGTAGAATAGATTTGTATTTGGAACGCTATACAGCCAGGATGATTCTTTATTGAATTTAAACCAAATAGGTTCAACATTATGATGATGAAATCTACCCGCTGATGTAATGGCCACACACACATAATATCAGCATGCTAATGCATCGTGACTTCCTTTTTATCGTCAACTGGTACAGTCAACAAAATAACCATCACCAACACACACTGGCTAAGTACCGTCAGACAAACAGTCCAGTTCTGTCACAGTTGCTATAGTTACTAAGGAGTAGGTGTACTCGGTACATATGTACTTGGCAGATACGGTCAGCAAAAAAGTCACACAAATATTAGTTAATACAATATAGTATTCACTTGAGAATAAACAACATAACAGTCTGGACACGCACTTATAATTATGTACTTACAGCACACAATAACATGAGGTAAGGACAGCAAAAGTGTCATTATTCAGGAGTAGATACTTTAAATAAATAACAACAATAAATAAATATAATACATTACACACAGCGCCATCTAGTGCCACACTGTAAGCAACGAGGCTTGTGTCGTGGACACCAGATAGTTGATATACTACATAGATACTTTTTGTTTGTAAATACTTATTATACATATAAACATCCATGCTCATCACACAAACATTTGTTCCTACCGGGATTTGAACCCAGGCCCCTAAGAACATAAGGCAGCCTTACTACCGCTGCGCCATTCGGGTCGAAACTTAATTTACATGAATTTCTCAGTAGCAGCCACGGAGTCTAGATTTGTACCCGGTTGATGGCAATAGGCTCGCCCCCTATTACATGGGACACATAACTGGCTAAATGTGGGCGTGGAATTAGGTACACCTCTGCCTAACTCTTCGGGGTTTACAGGCGTGATGTTTATGTGTACATAGTAACAAAAAAGCCAACATATCGGTCAGAGAGTTGGCTGCGGGACTATTCGAAAGAGATACCGTGGCCCCGGAACACAAAGGGCCAGGAAGGAAAATGGATGGGTTTTAGTCAGTAAAAGTCTGACACTCCCTCCTGCTCCGCCCAGAGCGGGAGGAGTTATTTAATGATTTCCCATCCTAAAAAAAAAAAAAATCGGTCAGAGAGTTACTTCACTGACCATAAAAAGTGTAAGTAATAAATAAATAAATCATTGTAAACTTGACACAGATTGTTTTGTTGACAGTACTCCTAACAATTGTGAGCGTTGCTAAGTAGTTACATAGATGTAAACGAAACATGGTTAATACTAGATGTGGTAAGGATTTTTATATCTAAAATTATTTATTCAGAAAAACACCCTTCACTATTTAATTTTATCACAATATAATCACACTACAAGCACAAGTAAAACATTAAAAATTAAGATAAAATACAAAAAATTACAATACGAATAGAATTGACTCAAAAACACACACACAAACACATGCTTAAAAAAATTCCGGGCGGTCATTGAACAGAGTAAGATTCAAAATCATAGCATGTATTTCAAGTAGTCCAGTTTACAGGCACTTTTGAATTGTCAAATAAAAAAGAAATGAAGCAACAGTTCCAGTTACAAGGCATACTACCTGTGAAAGTACAGTCGAGGTCTTTTCCGCCTGATCAGTTAAATTTTGTTTCGCTTAAATCATGCGGAGGCGCCGAGCCACGCCCCCTTCAAGTTTAGGTCTATTAGGAAAGCGTCAACTTTGGCGCGCAAAATAACAATAACTCTTGTTTGGCGTGTGTCGTCAGTGCTCTCGGCCGATCGGTATCTTTCATTCATTATTTCTATACAAAATCAACGGGGCGGGGCTAGAGACCGTTTCTATGTTGTAAGTGTAAGCAAAAATTAGCTTAGTGGTGATCAGGCGTGTCGTCGATTGTACCTGCTGTAGTTCAAGCACTGTTTTAAGCTTTCACGGTTTAAAACTAAACTTATATTGTCACTTACGGGATATCGTGATTGTTTATTGTTTTGAGCTCCCGATATTTAGGCGCTGTTGCAAGCGCCATTATCGCGGGTTGGCTTGAGAATGCGGGTGGATGGAAAATAAATTGTTAGGAGCAGACAAATCTGTAACAAAAAACATCACGGAAGATATCCTTTAAGCGTGTGCCAGACTGTTGTAAACAAACCCTCCACACATCTCCACATAGGTCACCACTGTCTGGCACGGGCATTAATTGACAATATAAGTTTAGTACTGTAGTTGCCCACTGTAGGGCTCCATACTGGCATTATATTTGGGACGGGTCGATGATACTCCATTTGGCCAGATTATAAAATGTCTACAGCGGCCAACCTGGGCCCGCAAACGGTTAAGAGATTTCCAGATTCGCCACTGCCAGGAATTCCTGTTCAAGAGGAAAGTGTTCTGATGGATTGATGAAGGGAGGAGGAGCACTTGCTAGCCAGCTCAAGTCGATTTAGCGTCGCTAAATGGAGTTACTCCCCGAAACGTAATAAAAGAGATAGAGTACCGAATTTTACACATTTTTGTCCAACGAACGATCTAACTTTTCTCCTGAATCACGCTACTCGAGCAATTTATGTAGGTAGGAGCCCATTTTTTTGAATACTCGCTGCTTTAATTCTTAGTATTCAGCTGCATCCGTTTAGACTGGAAGCCGACCACAACATTGTTGGGAATGGCTAGGCAGATGATGTATCTGATGCTAGATCATTGTATTATTGCCAATCTTAAGCTGTTTTTCTAAGCCCTTACATAAGAAAAAAAACCTTCACTCTGATGATGACAGCTTAGCCATTTCTTACTTATCAGTCAACTAATAAAGCAGTGATAGCGTAGTGGTGAGTCTACCGCGCGCCAGACAGACAAGTCATAGGTTTTATATGCGTATTGTATAATTATCACTTGCTTCGGTAAAGGAAAATATCGCGTGGTAATCAAACCAGCATGCCTGAGAGATATTTCTCGACGTCATGTAAAACCAAGTCAGAGATGGGTGGCATAAAAACTCTGACACCAGCAGAGCTATTACGTATCTTTCTGATTTCCAGTGACTATCAAGCTTCGGTTGTAAGCCGAACTTTGATGACATTGACAACCGTGAATGTCATAATATTGGTATTACGTTTCACACTGAGTAGATATCACTTTACGGTGACTAACAGCGTCATACATAATACGAAACTAACCTTTTGACAGTTAATAGATGGACACTGAGCCCAGTTACTATCATTTCGAGCTGTCAACAGAATACGTAATAGCCCTACTGGTTAGGCACTAACCACACGAAGAAGAAGTCTCCTATTTATCAATTAGGACTACAAGCTAATCAAGCAATCTTCCCTTTGTGCCTATTGGCCTTGTTTCGTTCTGTCTCCTGCTGATATGGAGCGAACTGGAACTTATGGTTTTCCTACACCTACATTATACTTTTCTGCTTAATTTCGTTGCGGGATCCAAGACAGTGAAATTGTTTCTCTGGGACTTCGTCGATCTTCATTGTCTCGGCGCTTTTTTGGTGGTCGCCAATGTTGATTCTGGCATTCAGAAGTTACAATGGTTTGGGAATGGTGTGGAATATAGTCGCATAAAAAAATCAAGCAATTTTACAATGTTATCTCCAAAAATCCACCTATCAAATATACAGGCCGTTTTTCCTCCAAAACCACACAAAAGAGACGTTACTGCCTATATTATACCCAAAACGGACCAAAACACTCTGTTTTTATTTTTATACTTTGGCATCAACATAAAAATAAAGATTAAGCCTTCATGCTGAGCCATTTTTAGCTTGAATGTCCCAAACGACCAGTGATTAGGGGTTTCCCTTATGAAAGTTGGTTATAAAATTTTATTGTTTAAAGTATGCCTCGTAATACGATGAGGTTTAAACTGGCTGTTTTTGTGATAATGTTTGAGGGTTTTTACAGTAATTTGATTGGTTATTTTAAAATAATATTTTGTTTTGAATAATTTTCTTTGCTGAATCTACAATCATCTTCAAAAGCGCGTCTTTTTTCTTCAGGGGGCGAGTCTGCTATTACAATAGTGTCACGATAGTCTATCATTGATCTCATAATTGTTGATTTTGACAAGTTTGGTAATCGTCTAATATAGTGGCGTCATTATGACTTTCCAATGATCAACCATTGACACTCCATTGAAAGAAATGGCATAGAATGGTAATCTCGTACACAATGACAAATGAATGACTGACTTACGCGGTAATCTGCTAAAATTTTGACAGTTCCAGCCGAAATTTGCTCAATTAGCACCATTTTGTATTGATATAAATATAGGATATTCTATATTAAAGATAATTTAAAACACTTAAATGAAACAAATCAAAACACCGACCGCTAGAAGTAAAAACAGATGAAACGTCAGTAAGCAGTAATGTCACATTTGACTTTGACAGATAAACAGATAAATATTATTGAATTGTATAGTTTCACATTAATCCGCGTTACACATAACTTAATGTTTTTTGCTATTTACGAACTTCTTACTACTTCAGATTGCTTATAACACTAATAAATAATATGTAAAAATATATATAAATGAAATCTGGCATGATTAGATGTTCAAATTTAATTCCAGTTTTCGAAAATCATTTCTATTAAGGTTTTTTAATAACGGCAATACAACAATGTCATTATAACACAATTCTATTACGAGACCATTGACCGAACAAAGATCGACCATTGTGAATTTAGCAGATTACGATTTTTTAGCGAAATGACCATTGTCATCGATCAACAATTATGAAATAAATGATAGACCATTGTGACACTATTGTAATAGCAGACTCGGCGCCCAGGTTGTCAATCGTCGGTTATTTGTCGTTAATAGTGAACCATTCTGGGTAAAGCGTCAGGGTAACTATTGCATGAAAACTTCTTATTCAATTGGATTAAAAAATATATTTTTTGTATATCTTAGAGGGTTGTATCGATGATTATAATGATTATAATTCTGTAAATACGTATACGTGTTACGGTCGCGAGTCAAATTTTGTTCAACATTTATACAATCTGATAATGACTTGCAAATTGAAAAAAAAGTAAGAAAATTTTAATTCCCCTTCCTCCTGACTGATTCAATGTAAGTGAGTAAGTACCTTATTTATCAACTATGTTGGAGTCGGCTTTAAATATGACCGTATATATTTTTATAAAGGGTGTAAAACACCTCTTAACGAAGCAGAAAGGCACTTGTTTTCCTCGTCATTGCGATCATTTTTTTGTTCTACACCATACCTGGGAACCTTCTAGTTACGGAGATATTGGGGGTCAAAGTTCCAACTATTTGACAACTTTTTTTTTTTAATACAAGTTTTTAATGTAAGATTTTTTCTTTAAACACCTCCACGACTCCCGTACTATTCAATCCATCCATCAGCACAATGTTTTGAGTGCGTTACATTGAGTTCTACCACGAAACATGATTTTTCACCCCAAAAAAAAATTCGCATCCCAGCAATAATTTTTGCGTAAAGTTACTTAGTTTAATGTACAGAATGCTTGGTTGACGGCTTCGTGATGAGGTGGTTTACACTCCGTATAATATTGGCATGTACTACGTAAAAATAAACATCAAAATCACATTTCTCTCACAACACAACTACACTCAAGCCACATCTAGCGAGCGCTATGCGCGTGCGCATTACACAACGATGTGACAGCCTTCGTGGCGACCTTGAGTGTTTTGTTAACCAATTAACCTGCGCAGGCGCTACTGTGCAACTGATACTGTTTTACATATTTAGCTTGTTTTACTTATTGTCTGTTAGGTTGAAGAGCTCACCCGTTACATACCGAGTTTCCTCCGTACCTCGGAAAGCACGTTAAGCCGTTGGTCCCGGCTGTCATTAGTAAATCTTTGACAGTCGTCACAGCTAGTCAGTGACCCAAAAAGTCCGACAACCAGTCTTACCAAGGGGTATCGTATTACTCAGTATGAACTTATGCTAGCCTAGTATTTTTTGGTGGGTTATCAATGTATTATTTAAAATACGGATCACCGGGTGAGCAAAATAACTTTATTAATTAAAAAGCCGTATTTCGTTTTTAATGTGACTGTACTCTGTGACAGCTATGTCGAGGCGAAACAAAAGACGTACTAACTGGGTTGTGGATGTCGGAAAGGCAGTCGCTGTAGGTATATTTTCTATTAGGCTCTACCTCTTTTTTTTTTTTTTGACGACCTGATTGGCGCAGCCGTAGTGAGGCTGCTTTACGTTCTTAGGGTCCCGGGTTCGAATCCCGGTTGGAGCCACTTGGAGCAAATGTTTGTGTGATGAGCCCATGCTCATCACACATTTGTTTCCGAGTCATGGATGTTTATATGTATAATAAGTATGTATTTACAAACAAAAAGTATCTATGTAGTATATCAACTATCTGGTGTCCACGACACAAGCCTCATTGCTTAGTGTGACATTAGATGGCGCTGTGTGTTAATGTCCAGCGATATTTATTTATTTATTTTATTTTATTTATTTTCGGATGGGAAATCTTCAAATGACTCCTCCCGCTCTAGGCGGAGCAGGAGGGAGTGTCAGACTTTTGCTGACTAAAACCCATCCATGTTCCTTCATCGCCCTTTGTGTTCTGGAGCCACAGTATCTCTTTCGAATAGTCCCGCAGCCCCGGCAAGCTTCGGCCCTTACGGACCCCTTCCTTATTGCTCACTCTTTGAGGCGCGCGTGGAACACTCCTGCGCCGTCGACACGGCCTGTCGTCATGAGACGTACGGACGGCGAGCTAGCCCATAGCTCCCCGTCCACAGGCCCGCTAGGCTCTACCTCTGTAGTACCCTTCGCGGATTACAAGCGTGATGTCATGAGCTCGAGTGGCCTGTTAACCAACTTTATACCGATACTGTTTTACATATTACAATCGGCTTGGTTTACTTACTTTTGAACTATACAAAAATTTCATTAACAGTCTGGCTTTGTACCCAGTTGATTGTAATAAACTCACCCCTTATTACATGGAGCCAACCCAAGCCTAAACCTTTAGAGATTGCAGATGTGATGTTATGTGTTATCTGTGGTAATATAACGCCGGCTTTTCCCGAAAGGTAAGGCAGATGAGTGATAAAAGTGCACTCGTATTTTAGTCTACACTAATATTATAAAAGGAAAGATTTGTATTTCTGTGTGTATGTTTGTAATGAAAAACTGAAAAACTACTGCGCCGATTACAAAAATTCTTTCACCATTAGAAAGCCACGTCTTTACTAAGTAACATAGGCTATATTTTATCCCCGTATTCCCACGGGAACGGGAACTACGCGGGTGAAACCGCGTGACGTCCGCTAGTCAGTAATAAGGTGCGAGCCTATTGCCATCAACCGAACACAAATCCAAGGCCCGGCAGTCTCGACAGAGATAACGACAAAATCGCTAACTTTCGATTGCTAATTAAGTACTAACGAATAAATTCGGTTGCAATAATGATGCATGCGAGTATAGCAAGTCTCTACATCCAAGATGCGTTTCTCGCAAGCATGATTATCCCAAAGCCCAAAACTCGGTATCCGAAGAATTACGTACTTGATATTTTCTAGATGATGATTTACATAATTATCTATCAATAGTCATGATGTCCGTTTCTTCTCTCTTTAATAAATAAGAAATCTTTGCTCCGTGGAAAATTCCGGAAAATCTATCAAGAATTGAACGAAAATAATCTAAGAAAAGTACTTACGCACTTTTATCAACGGAAGTCGTAAAAACCAGAGACCGTAGAACAAAGAGCGCGAAGTTTTTCTTTTCTTGCATTGGTCATGAAAAACTACGTATTCATACATCCAAGTGGCTGCATGAATGAAAAATTGTATCGCGAATAGAGACGTTTCTTTTTCCAAAGTTTTTTATTGCCGAAGGAGCATTGTGGGCGTTGGATACGAAGATTGATGTTTAAATACCAATAATGTGTAATTAACTCCTTTTACAGTTTTATTTACGGCTAAGTTACCTATAATGTTGGCCAACATGACGTTTGTGTCAAAAAAAATGTTCCTCAGGAGAATCATCCAAACTTCAGGTTGACCAACATTATAGGTAGCCGTAAAGAAACTGTGAATCAACTGTAGTGGCACAGAATAATTATTACAAGTGTAGTGGGCGTTTGATTAATTAAAGATTGATGCCTCAATTCCAATGATGTGTGACAAATCACTGTGTGGTCATTTGGTGTGCAATATTTGACGAATTGATAGAATTACTGCAAAATATCATCAGAATTTGTCTAAAGCTAGATGTTTTGAACAAAATCTTATCTTCGAATCCACTTCAACCTTCTTTCCTTATCGTATTTAGATAAATAAGTCTTGAACTCCGTCGTATTTCTTAAATTCGTTGCGGCAATGGAGTTTAGTAAACAGCATTGAAGAAAAAATACCGGAGAGCACATCGCATTTCGTAATAGAACGTGACATTTCGAAAATAGGTCAAAAATACATCAATTGATTGTCTCATAATAGATTTCAAGCAAAATAAAACCAAATAAAACTCTAATATCAATGCAAAATAACCATTGAGACGGCTGACATTTTCTCATTTGGCTCGCTAGTCTAAATCTAGTTAAAAATAACTATATGCTACTAAAAGCGTCGGCTACCTCGTGACTTACCACCGCGCTTAGAATTTCCACTACAACCGACTAAATTAAAAATGTATGCAGCCGAATCGCGCTGAACTAGAAATAGAGACTTCCAAAAATGGTTGGGTTATTCGCCTAGTATTATACGTCAAAGCTAGAGAGGTTACGCCATAGAGCATTTTCGGTTGTGCCGATTCGATATTTGAAATAGCCGGTTAATCGATAACAATCGAGTCAGAAATCTGTGATGTACGTTGTCAGTAGGTGAGCGCGCGCGAACGAAGCGCATGCGTTTGTAACTTTTTAAAATATTCAAAATTAGAACCGTGGGCGTTGCGTGTTCGGTCTATTTTTATAAAAAAAAAATATTGCGCGGTTCGTTTGGAGTGCAGTGAACTCTGTTACAAAATTTTGGTGTTTTTTTCTGTTGTGTGCTAAGAAAAGTGGATTTAAAAAAGAAAATCGTATATTTTTTGGTATTTTTTTGGCTATTTTATATTTTTCTTGCTGCATCCTCGAAAGTGAATATTAAATCGGTCCTTAGTTATCGATTAGTGAGTCGAGGTGAGGATGTAACATTTTTCCTTTGCCTTGAATTAATAATTCATGAAAAAATTAAAATGGCGCCAACCTGCGCCAGGTTAATTTACAAACGGTAATTAAACAAAACAAAGTAAATATAGTTTAAAACATTTTAAAACGCATGATATGGAGTTATTTTTAAATATGAATGGTATTTTGTCACGCGGTGTTGCATTGTTTATTTTTCGCGCGTAGGTACTCCTAGGCAGAGACAATATTTTTTGTTTTATTAATTTGTTCTATTCTAGGACTGGCAAAAGTACTGAGGACTAAAGCCAGGTGTAGATATCTAGTCTGAAATTATGACTTACTACTTTTAAATGAATTTATTAATGTTATTACAGGTTCTTGTTTCAATTAACTATAATTATTGGTTGACAGTTTTTCATTGTTACAGAGGATAAATAGTAGGTACCTACTAGTACAATACAAGATATTACCTAGGTACTGGAATAACGTATTTCCAGTACCTAGGTAATATCTTGTTATTTATTATCTTGCTATTTTTAAAGTTACTTGATTTTTATGTATGTATGTATGAATAACAAAAACGAAGGTGATTGAATTGTGCGAAGGATGATATATCTGAAAAAGGAGTAATTACGTACTTACTACGGCTGATAGAGAAATTAGAGATGTGTGGAAGAGGATTTGCTGCGTTGACCTCAAAAACGATAATATTTAATAGACATAAATTTACAAAAAAAATCATTAAATCATTTTTTTTGCTTTAATGCTGTTTATTATTTATCGGCACAAGTTTGACCCTTATCTCACCAGATGGTAAGCAATGATGTGTGATGATTGATGATGCATAATCGCAAGAGAAAGATAATGATGAGTAGAGTCCTTAAACCGATGGGACTTTTAATTTCATGTTCTACCTGTCCAATGTGTGAGAGCAGCGGTGACCCAGTGTTAGCAGGCGGCCCCGACTTACGAACAGTAAATTGTGGTTTCGAAGCCAGACAGGCGCATTACTTCGTGTAATTTATTTCATCACCACTGCTCTCAAAAACGGTGAAGGCAAACATCGTTAAGGAAACCGGCATGTTCTAGAACCAAAAGTTCGAAGGCATGTGACGTTTACCAACCCGCACTGCGCCCGCGTGGTGGATTATAGCCCATTCACTCTCGTAAAGAGGAGGCCGTGTGACCCAGCGTAAACCTTATTATTTAACGGGTTCATGAGTTTTGAAAATCCATCGGGATTGGGGACAACTGTCCAATCGTGTTGTCATTCATTTTTGGTTCGGGGAAATGCCCGTTACTTCGGCCGAAACTACAGGTTTTGTGCTTAGAGAGAGAGTATACCTTCTGGGACTGATAGACACTACTGATGGTACTAACTGCAGACACCAGTATACTACTGCAATCTGTCAAATTTCTTTAATAGATTTTGAACTTTATCGCTAAAGTATTAGGTTCAAGGTTGGGAAAATTTGATAGTTTCGGGTGGCTTGATGTGCTATACTCGTTCACAAAATTCTGCGCTGATCGAATTAGGTAAGATTGCCATCGATACGCTAAGAAGTCTACTTCCAATTCGTCAATATTATTATACGGAGTCTCTCTTTCTATATTGCGTGGTTAGTGCCTAACCTGCAGGTGTCATAGTTTTTATGCCACCCATGGGCCTCTGACTTGGCTTTACATGTCGTCGAGAAATATCTCTTAGGCATGCTGGTTTCCTCACGATGTTTTCCTGCATCGAAGCAAGTGATAATTATTATATTTACCGAGTGCCCGCCTAGGTATAATATTTCATTTCGGTAGTTAAATAGAATTATGAGGTAATGATTTAAATACAGTTATTGTCTTTTGTAGTAATTCAGGTGCGGTTTCTAATGAGTGAACTGTAAAAATTGTTATTATCTACTGCTTTGTTGGTTTATTTTAGTACTGAACTACTGCGGGATTCCACTCTACGATTATTCGAGGGCGCAGATGAAGTGACATTCATTGTATGCGTTAAAAAAGTTTTGAACTTTTTTTATCGCAGATGAAATGTCAAGTGAAATGACTTAAGCTATCTAGAAGCCGGTTGTCGAAAACTCGATAGTCGCGGTCAAAATTCGAAACACTGAAAGCTGAAAGCTAGGGTCACTTGTGTTGGGTTTTTGAATTAGGAATTCTCTGGTTTTGCGTCCTGTTGATGGCAATATGCTCGCCCACTATTATTTGGGACGAAAACATAACTGGCGAAATGTGGGTGTACTTGCAGTGAGTAGCCACTCTAATTTCCCTCCTGGGTGATACCGTGACGATAGTACAATAATATGTTATTAATAGAATCTCGTGCCCTTTCGGCACGTGTAACCATTTGTATAGTATGTCTCAAAAACACTGTTTTTTAAGTGTATGTCTCAAAACATTTTAGTCTGGCGACATTTTTGGGGTTCCGTCCAAAGGGTAAAAACGGGATCGTATTACTAAGACTCCGCTGTCCGTCCGTCTGTCTGTCACCAGGCTGTATCTCATGAACCGTGACAGCTAGCCAGTTGAAATTTTCACAGATGATGTATTTCTGTTGCCGCTATAACAACACATACTAAAACAGAATAAAATCAATTTAAGGGGGGCTTCCATCCAGGGCTGCGGGAATGTTCGAAAGAGATACCGTGGCCCCGGAACACAAAGGGCGATGAAGGAACATGGATGAGTTTTAGTCAGTAAAAGTCTGACACTCCCTTCTGCACAGCCCAGAGCGGGAGGAGTCATTTGATGATTTCCCATCCATAAAAAAGGGGGGCTTCCATACAACAAACGTAATTTTTTGTGTTGTGTTGTATAGGCAATGGTACGGAACCCTTCGTACGCGAGTCCGACTCGCACTATTGGCCGGTTTTTTCCTTGAATGGTTTCTTTTTGTATCCATCTTGAAAAAAACATAAGTACCTACTTAAAAACCGAGTCTCACCGGGACCTCCGTGATAAAGATAACATTGGTATTATAAATAGATTTTCATCTAATAAAATGTTAAGAATGTTATTTTAGGAAAACGCCTTCCATCTCAATTTCATGTTTATTTTTCTAGTGGAAAATTAATATCATGTTATCAGACAGACCATAATCATTTTCTTAGCCTATTCCCAACTATGTTGGGGTCGGCTTCCAGTCTAACCGGATGCAGCTGAATACCAGTATTTTACATGGACCCATATATGACCTTTTAATTTTTAGGGTTCTGCTCTTATTTATTTTATATAATCCATGCGCGAGTCCGACTCTCATTAGCCGTTTTTTAGGATTTTTTTTCACACAACATAACAGTCGAAACACTGCAATTTCATGGCGAAATGTTGCGAAAGAAAAATGTGAACCACGTTTCTTTACAATTCCAAAATAAAGACAATTCTTGCATTTAACAGGATTCTGTAAAGAACGCCATAAAAAATACAAATTAATTTATTTTTCTGTTTTAAAAAAGTTTCCCTGAATTGTACGTAATAAATTGTAGCGTAAAATGGAATCACTCATATTAAAATATTGGTTAACCCTGCGGAAAAACATTTACCGAAAAGGCTCCTTTTTCCTACCTCTGGATTGGCACTCCTATTGGATTTTTGCATGATCGACCGGTATAGACAGAGCCTGAAATAAAATAGGAGCCCCTTGCCCTTATATGCAATTATAGCTTATGTATCTGAAGCAATGATGTAAAAAATTTCGAGCTCGCTTTGCTCGCTCTTGCAGCCTAGTTTTTCTTGAGTCTTAATTTTGTCTATAAGTGGTCCAGGTAACTCCAGTGAGTTGAAACAATACTAACTTGTTCAAGATAGGAAAAGTGTTAAAATTTTCGAGTTCGCTTCGCTCGCTCTACAGACTACTTTCTCTTGAATTTATCTAAAAGTCGACCAATTAACTCATAAGGATCGAAACAATTCTAACGTGTCCAAGGCAAGGTGTTATGAAAATTTCGAGCTCGCTTCGCTCGCTCTTGCAGCCTACTTCCTCTTGAATGTTGTCTTTGTCCATGGATCGAGTAACTCCTGTATACGAAGGGTCTAACTAAACAATTGGAAAAACAATTTCGAGCTCATTTCGCTCGCTCTTGGAGCATTTGTTCATTTTGTTGTTAAAATTGTCGCCCTAAGTCGACTAAGTAACTAACATGATCTATTTCTGAATAAAGGGACTAAAGAAAAGCTAACTTGTGTGGAGTGGAGAGCTTAAATATTCTTTTTGTTCGTAGACTTTTCAAATAACTCTTCAAAATTAGGAACTTCTACTTCTTTAAAAACAAGTATCAAAAATTTTAGCAATCCCAGGTTACTAACATTTTTGAAGTAGTATTCAATCCATACATCAGCACAATGATTTGAGTGCGTTACATTGAGTTCTACCACAAAACATGATTTTTCACCTCAAAAAAAGGCGTTTCCCAGCCATAATTTTTGCGTATAGTTAATTAGTTTGATGTACAGAATGCTTGATTTGACGGCTTCGTGATTGAGCTTGTTTACGTTTATACAACTTAAGGACTGTACTTTCTTCTGCAGGGCTATTACGTATCTTTCTGATATCCAGTGACTATCAAGCTTCGGTTGTACGCCGAACTTTGATGACAACCGTGAATGTCATAATATTGGTATTACGTATCACACTGAGTGGATATTACTTTACGGTGATTAACAGGGTCATACGTAATACGAAAGTAACATTTTGACCGTTAATTGATGGACACTGAGCCCAGTTACTATCATTTCGAGCTGTCAATAGAATACGTAATAGCCCTACAGGTTGTCTTAAGGTTAACTGATATGTAGGACTGTAGTTTGGAAAAGGCTAGGCTTGGACAACTAGATGTCAAAATCAAAGGGTTCCAAATTTTAAAAAAGAGGCACAGACAACATTTTTTAAGTCCACAATTGTCACAAAAGTACGTTTTAAGTACTTAGCTGACGCAACAAGCCTTGACATGGCTGCCGCAGTTTTAGTTAAAAACACACACAAAAACAATGCCTTATGTTTTTGGGTTGAGGTGACACAAAAAACGTGGTGTTTTTGTTGTTGTATGCTTTAATACTTTGACTACTGTTTATTTAGAACATTAATCGTAGTGTGGTATTAACGTTTTATAAGTAACTGTTGGTCTATTTGCTAATTCTACTACAAAAAATGACTATCGTAAATAGAGAGGCAAATGTTATTTTTTGTATCTGTATTTTGTCACCACTAATGATCATCTACGTTGGGTAAACATTAAATGCTCGAATCTGCATGCCGTCCACAAATAAAAATAAACAATTATGCAAGTATGTAAAACATAGGGAAACGGCCTAAACATGATTAGACAGGTACCACAGATATTATAATACCTGGTACAGACGGCAGTACATCAAGCTAGAATCTGTCATATTTCTTTCATAGATTTTCAACTTTATCCCTGAAGTATTAGGTTCAAGGTTGCTTGGAAAAATATTTATTTGTTGAATTACTTCTAGCATTTTTTTTTTATTTCAAATACGTTCTCTTCTCACAGTCAGTGTTTTCGTCGACGGCATCCTAACATTTAGAGTAAACATACAAACTGTGTCCGAGGGCGACCTTGAGCCTTGCGAAAGGTAGACGCAAAGACATTGTTACGTTACGCTGCGGTATTGTTGTCTATGGTAGTAATGTGCTACCCTAGTATTTTAGAAAAGTATTCAAGGGTAATTGCATGTGATGAGGAGGGACGAATCACATGTGAATAAAAGAGTGATGAATATAAATAATAGAGTATATAATAAGAGAGGAAGACCAAAGAAAAGATGGATTGTGTGAGGAATTTTATGAAGGAAAAAGGAGTAAATGATAGTTTGACGATTGATAGGGGAGAATGGAAGAAAAAAAACGTGTTACGCCGACCCCAAGTAACATAAGACAAGGGCAGGAAGATGATGAATCAAGCTCATGGCCCCGGAACACAAAGGGACATGGATGGGTTTTAGTCAGTAAAAGTCTGACACTCCCTCCTGCTCCGTCCAGAGCGGGAGGAGTCATTTGATGATTTCCCATCCGAAAAAAAAGGGTTTTGGGCTTGTGTGTTTTCTTATTGCTAATTGTTTTCCCCGGGCCCCTAAAAAAACTAACTTATATGATTAGGAACCTCTCAAAACGGTGAAGGTAAACATCGTGAGGACACCGGCATGTGCTGGAACTAAAAAATCGGAGACAGCAAAAAGCTGTTTGATTTGATCATGTCCCACACACTTTGACTCCCTCGCACAGAGAGGCCTGTATCCCAGCATTGGGTGGACATTAAGGCTAATCCACCACGCGGGCTTAGGCCTGAATTCCTGTTACGCTAATGTCGGACGCGTACGTTAGCGAGAAATAAAGTAGCAACGTACGTGAAGCTGACGTCAGCGTTGCAGTATGGTGTTATATAGAACACGGTGTATACTCGTACGTGCGACCGACGTACGCGACCGACGTCCGCGTAAGAGGAATTCAGGCCTTAGTGAGGGTGGGTAAGTAGATGTCACATGACTCACATGTCATTTCACTAGACATGGTTGGTTTTCCGTCACTGTTTGAGAGCAGTGTTGATGAAATAATTGACACAAAGTAAATTGCCTGCTCGGATCCCAATCCACGACATACGACATGATTCGGCGCGATACAATTGGGCCACTATAACTGCTGAGCTAGAGTAACTAATGACGTGGCAAAAATAGTCTAGTCTATCCTAGCCTAGTCGGTATTTTGGGTGGTAGTGGTGGGCGTATCCGATTACTTAAGTTGTGCTGGACACACTAGGTATCTTTACTATTCAAATTATATATTGGATGTCTTCAAAGTTGGAGTGAATCGGTTTCTTCTAGGCAAGCGTGCTCCACCCTAAGCTGCATCATCGCTTCACATCAGGCGAGTTGCGGCCAAACGCAAATCTGTTTAAGGTGGATGCTCTAGGGTAGTACACCACAGTACGACTTTTTCAAGGTCAAAATCATTCCTCGACCTTTATGAACTCGGAGAGTTGTATTGATGATTTTGATGATTATAATTCTGTAACTACATACGTCTTACAGTCGCGAACAATAGTTTAATCAACATACAACCTAGCAATGGTCTAAAAATTGCAAAAAACGTAAGAAATTTTGAATTTCGCGGTCTAGGCTGACGCTTTCACCTTAAATGTAAATAAAAAAAAAGAAAACATGTCAGTTTCCCTTACCGTTGCTACTTGCCCGGGACTTTCAGCTTTATTTATTTACAAGCTCCGAGTACATAAGTCGTTGTAGGGCGCCCCGCTTAGTATTTGGCAGCCATTTGTAATCTTACGTCACAAAGATATGTCAGCCATTACGTTACATGTCAACAAGATATTATTCATTTTGGTTAAAAATAATTATTTTGAGACTAGACTTAGACATTTCGGGTGTGTGTTATCTGGCAGTGAGTGCATGCGTTTAAGATTTAATCTGAACTTAAAGTTTTGGCTCCTACACTATGCCGAAATTGCCGAACCTGCAGAGAAGCACCCAGCGGGACACCGATTGCTATGGTCCACTTGCAAGACCATAAACCGGTTGCGAAGCCAGGTAGGCTGACGCAGATAAAACTTGGTCCGATGGGTGTATTTCGAAGAAGCAGGGTGCAACTGCGGCGTCTCAATACAAACTATGGCTCACCTCCTGCCCTGCTCTATGAGGGACTTGTACGACGCCACCATCAAAGCTGTCGAGGTGGCAGAGTTCTTGTCGAAGCTTATATGGATCTAGTAAAGGCAATCATAGACACGACGAAAAAAATCTGAATACGGTCATTGTGTCACAATCACAACTACTTACCTAAATCACTACTGATGTTCTAGTGGCAAATTAATGGCTTTTGCAATTAATATTACCTGTTTTGGTGAAGCCCTCAATGCATTATGAATACTTAATAGGTAACGTTTTTGTTCTATTCTACTTACCAACAATTGGTATTGGTAAAAGAGATAGGTATAGTATAGTTACATGCGACTTTTCAGCTCTGGCATTTCAGGTGTGCGGACATTTTACAGGTGGATAACCAATGACATTGGATAACGCAGTGGAATAGTTGTTTTTGGATGACTAACACATCCAAAAATATAACTACTCCACTGCGTTATCAACCTGTAAAACCCTCGTACATTCATCATCTGCCTAGCTTTTTCCCAACTATGTATGTCAAAATCAAAATCAAAGCATTTATTTCAAGTAGGCCAGTTACAGGCACTTTTGAATTGTCGAAATAAAGATGAAAATTAAATGTAGCAACAGTCCCAGTCATAAGACATAAAAACTGAGAAAGTAATAAGTACTGTAGTTGCCCATTCCCTAGCGTAGATCTCTATGAAGAAGAACGGGCAAGAAACTCCATGGACACTATGTTGGGATCAGCTTCTAGCCTAACCACATGCAGCTAAATACCGGTATTTTACATGGAGTGACTGCCTATCTAATCTCCACAACACTTTGTTACCGGGTAATATGATGCCCTTGGTCAGACTGGTTGTCATACTTTCAGGCTTCCATAAGGTTTATAGACGTCTTACTCAGGTACTTTGCCATGCAATAATAAAAATAAATAATATATATATATCCATTTAAATCAGGCAAGGCACATTTTAAAATTTCAAAAGTTCAAATTCCAGAAAAACAAATTAAATAAAAAGTAATAAAAAAATTATACATTTATACTTTTGTTTCAAACTGTGAAAATGTAGAATATCATGTCAAAAGTAGAATCTGTCAAATGTAGACTAAACGAACCCACGTACGTACCGTAGCGTATACTAAATATACTTTATGCTTTGTTACGCAATGTGATGTGCTCACTGGCCGATTCCAAATTCAATATTCAATGCGTTAGCGAGGTGAAGGTCGTTCCTAATTGCATTTAAAACATTTCTTTTGTTTTTTTTTTTAGATTATAAGGTTGATATTACTTAAGCTAGATATTGTCCATGGTCATTGTCAATTTTTTTTATTTGGATGAATGGAAGACGATAATGTTAGAATGTTTGCGGTTCTGTGAGGAGTTAGAGTATTTGCCTAATGCTATGCCAAATATAACAAAAAAAATAAAGGCGCTGTTGGTAAACATTTATGTTGTGAAAAACGTTTTGAAAAAAAAACAAGATACTTAGTGGTGTTAGGTTGCGAATATGGCCACGCGTCAAAAAAACTAGGCAGGTAGGTACTATGTTCCTAAATACAATTACGTTTTTTATTTTTAATAAAAATATATTAATTTATTAAGTTGGTATTACTTACATTCTATCTTGTCCATGGTCATTGCCATTAATAAATACGATACAATTAAGTTAGGTAATGTATTATTAATTAGATGAAATGCGTAATTTGACCTTGATTTTATTATGTATTATGAATATAAATCTTATCATATGTATGAGTGTGAGTATTTTTTTTCTAGTATTGACCTAGGCACGTATTTTTGAAGTACCAAACTGTGTAGAGAAAATTTGCAAAATACATCTAAGGTAGTTTCTGGAAGAGGAAGGGCCGATGCCTGCCGGGGCTGCGGAACTGTTCGAAAGAGATACCGTGTCCCCGGAACACAAAGGGCGATGTAGGATCATGGATGGGTTTTAGTCAGTAAAAGTCTGACACTCCCTCCTGCTCCGCCTAGAGCGGAAAAAAAGGAGGTAGTTTCTGGAACCAAATTCATTGATTGGGCAGAATGGAAGGTAAAAATATGTTGTGCCGACTCCAAATAACATGGAACATCAAGTTGATGACGATGAAGTCAAGTGATGCGATTGATGATTATTTGTTTAACCATTGACAGCAGCAGGCCTAGCCAAGTTACAAACGATTCGTATCGATATCGATTCTCTTTCTACAATCGTAAACGTTAAGTCACGTGGTCAAAACAAACGAATTTAAAGTTTCGTAGACAAGTTTACATCGATCAAGATGATAGAATGAAATGTATTCGTTTCTACAATCGTGATCCCTACATCCCATATAAATCGTAGCCAACTTACAGTTTCGACTAAACTTTAAAGTTTCCATTCGTTTGTTTTGACCACGTGACTTATCGTTGATAGATGTCATTCCCATACATTTGGTTAGTTTTCTATTAGCGTTAACGATTGTAGATTGTCAACTTGGCTAAGCCTACAGTTTACGCGCGCTTGTCAACTAGATAGCGAACTTTTGTGATGATTTTCGTTCCATTAACTGAGCGTAGGCTGTAGTTTGCATTTTTTTGGTAACTTAAGCCATGAGTTCCTCCAAATTGTGCTACTACACAGTACGGTGGTCGTCGGTTGTTGTCAACCATTGAAAAGTAGCGCAAGGTTGCTCATTGTAGCGAAAACTGAATGAATGGTTGCTTTGTAGTCAAGACAATTGTCCGACAGCGAAGCGGAGGGTTATGGTCTAACTGGTAGCGTTTTGGTGTGCTATTTTTGGTTTTAAAGTAGGTTTAGGTCCTCATCAACTGCCTACTTTCTCTCAACTATGTTGGGATCAGCTTCCAGTCTAAAACGATGCAGCTGAATACCAGTATTTTACATGGAGCGACTGCCTATCTGACCTCCACAACACAGTTAGTACAGGGTAGTCAGTTCCCGGCAAATCTGACAACCAGTCTTACCAAGGGGTAATCGTATAACGCAATACTAACTGGTAGGTAAATAGAGGTCAGATAGGCAGTTGCTCCAAGTGAAATACTTGTATTCAGCTGCATCCGGTTAGACTGGAAGTCGACTCCAAAGGCTAGGCAGATGAAGAATATTAGTAGGTACCTACAATTTATTTATTTAAACTTCATGTACAATAGTGGTGCCTACATAGGCGGACTTAATGCCACAAGGGATTCTCTATCATAAGTTGATATGTCTACATAAACCACAACTATAAAATTAGTACAGCTACATATAATAAATAAATAAATATCGCTGGACATTACACACAGCGCCATCTAGTGCCACACTAAGCAACGAGTCTTGTGTCGTGGTCACCAGATAGTTGATATACTACACAGATACTTTTTGTTTGTAACATGACCATGAAACAAATGTCCATGGTCATCACACAAATATTTGCTCCTACCGGGATTCGAACCCGGGACCCTAAGAACGTAAGGCAGCCTCATTACCGCTGCGCTATTTGGGTCGTCGTATAATATAGAGTTTAAATAAGTATATAAACTCTATATTAAGTACGTGTGTTTAAAAATACATAATCTCACGTTTTACGATAGCAGCGTCTGTAATAATCAGAATCGATCACTAAAGATAACGTATTCTTATCTATGACGATTGGCTATGAAATAATTCATAATTTATCTACTGACGGTTGCCTACGATTTTGTCTGCGTGTTTTTTTACCGACTTATAAAAAAGGAAGAGGTTATTATTCTCCTATGTATTCCACTTACTACCGAGGTACTTACAACCGGGATTAAAATTATCCTAAGTCCTAAACCAGGTCGTGGTCTAACAGCGTGTCAAATTGCATCAAAATCCGTTGGGTGAACAAAAATCAAAATCAAAGCATTTATTTCAAGTAGGCCAGTTACAGGCACTTTTGAATTGTCGAAACAAAGATGAAAATTAAATGTAGCTACAGTCCCAGTCACAAGGCATAAAAACTGTGAAAGTACTGTCGTTGAAAGTGCTGAACTTGGGTGGTTTAGGCGTAAAAGGTGACATATCGACAGACAGACTTACATTAGTTGTTTTTAAATATTAGTACTTATGGAACAGTATGCAACTATTGTATGAATTGACATTGTGCTGGTAAACTTTAAAAATATCGATTATAAAGTAACATCTGTAGCCTTGGTATTTGTTAAATAATTAATTAGTAGGTACGTGATGAATTAATTTAAATAATTTTGTCGAAGTATGTAGGTTATGTTTGTTTTCGTAATATTATGTCGTTAATTTTATGGATAAATATGACTTTGTAGATATCTTTAATAGTTATGTCATTCGAATAATTTTAATTTATATTTTCACCGGAGCAGAGTTCGGTCTCATAAAGATCGAGCTAAACACCAAATTAGCCCTAACGCATCGGCTAATGAGTATTCGATCTTATATTATTATCATTTCAATATTAATTTAAACTGAAAATTCTATTAAAATTTCAGTATTTTCCTCAAGGAAAGGCTTATGGTGTATGCTCCAACCAGCCCGCGAAATTCAAATTTTCTTACGTATTTTGCAATTTCAGGCCAGTGCTAGGTTGCATGTTGATTAAAATATTGCTCGCGACTGTAAGACGTAGGTATGTAGTTTTAGAATTAAGTGTAATCATCAATACAACCCTCCAAGCGCTTAAAGTGCAGGAATGCCTTTGACCTTGAAATAGTAATTCCTTTATATTACAACCTAGCACTGGCCTGCAAATTGCAAAAAAACGTAATAAAACTACTTATTCACTATCTCTACTATCGAACCGAGCCTCGTAAGGGGCTGACCACACCTAATTGATGTTTTTTAAGCAGTTTTTTATGAAAAACAAATTGTTCTAGCATAGCAAAAAAATCTTAATATTCATCATAAATATTTCAAAGACCGTGGACGGACTCGATACATAATTGGACGAAATCGGCTTGATAGAAAATAATTGCAAAGTGGTCCCCTTTTTCGAAATTTACGTTTCTAAATCGAGTTTTTTCCAGAGAAATCACCATATTTAAATTCGGAAAAAATATATAGTACAGATACATGTTTGATCTAGTAATTTTTGTGGACAAAAACGCAATATTTAACATTTTGCTCGATAAAAAAAAACCAGAAGTAACGTCGATTTTGAAAGTATTTTAAGTTGTATGAGACTTGGGGGAACGCAAATTTGAAAAAAAAAATTAACATTTCATTTACTAATCGGGTTTGTCAGTGATATTATTGGATAGATTTATAATATGGCACTTATTTTTTTTTATATTAAATAAATACGTGAAAAACGGCTCCTATGCAACGCGGGCGCAAGCCGTCTCGGTTCGTAAAATGCCTAAACTATCGGGAAAAGGAGCCAGGATCAACGGTTCTGTCTTTATTTTTCTGACGTATGGGTCTGCAATTAAAAACATGAAGTCGACATATTCATACCTAAACCGCTAACGAGTCATATTTCACAAATAATCCACACTTTTTTATTTTAATATTAATTCATTTTTTCTTCTAAAACCTGGCCTGGCCGCCCAGAAACTCTCTCGCTCTCGTTTACTCCGATACAAATAGACAGTGTGCGCGCATTTTTAGATCTTTGACAGCCGTTACAGGTAGTCTGAATATCAGGCTTACCAAGGTACTAACTGCGTTGTGAAGGCCAGACAGACAGTTGCTCCATGTAAAATACTGGTATTCAGCTGCTTTCGGTTAGACTGGAAGCCGACCCCAACATAGTCGGGAAAAGGCTAGGCAGATGGGTGGCTCTACTATCGAAATATTCACTTTCGAGTCCAAATACGTCAGCCATGTTTTTAAATATCCTTTTTTCTAAATCCCAAAAACTTGGATGTTTTCAGTGAGTGTTTATAAAATGTGTGTTTGAGTTGTTTTTTTTTTCTATCAAATAATTGTGACAGTGACGACATCACCCTGGATATCATGATCAACGAACACATGGTCAGCAATATGGCCTATTACGGTGAGTTCTAAACATTTTATACGTATACAAGGTGCTAACACACTTTTTTTTTTGGATAGGAAATCATCAAATGACTCCTCTCGCTCTGGGCAGAGCAGGAGGGAGTGTCAGACTTTTACTGACTAAAACCTATCCATGTTCCTTCATCGCCCTTTGTGTTCCGGGGCTACGGTATCTCTTTCAAACAGTCCCGCAACCCCGGATTAGCGGACACTTCACAAAGCCGTCAACCAAGCATTCTTTACATTAAAAGTAACTCTACGCAAAAATTATAGCTGGAGAAATTTCTAATCTTTTTTGTTGGGAAAATTCACGTTTCACTGTAGGACTCAATATAACGCAATCAAAACATTATGCTGATGATTTCATTGAATAGTACGGGGGTCGTGGAGGTCTTTGAAGTAAAGATATAACATTAAAAACGACCACGCACTCAAATTGGGAGATTGTGGACCCACCCAACAGATGGACGGCTGTCCAATACAGAATTTCAAACCTGTTGAAAAACATTTTTTTAAGCTGTTTCTGTGGTCTCGATCCCCATTTACTGATTCATAATCTTTACTCACACGTTTTGCTAAGAGGAAATATCCCTGGCAGGTAAGTTTATCGAGCGCGCAGCAAAAAGGGAGTGCCGACAGCCACTTCCTGACCTCCGTGACCCATTAAACTGGTCCACGCAGGTGACGCAGGCGGGTGAACTACCCGCTGATATTAAGGGGACTACAGGAGCTAAACGCCAGTTTTATAATGCAAAAAAGGATATGATTCACTGCAATAAACAAAACCAGAAAAATATACGATATTCTTCAGGATATATGCTAGTACGATAGTGTTTTGAAAACTTAATATAACTAATTTTACTCGATAAAAAAAAATCACGAACTTATCTCTAAAAATTTATTTTAACGAGTAAAAACCACACTAAAATGCATGCGATCATTCTGATTTTTGGCAAATGATTCTACAAGCAACAAATAAGCATCATAGTGTTTTATTTTTTTAGTCCAATCAATAGATTTTTTGTAAATTGCAAAAAACTACTCATTTCGTCCTTTTCGGCCCGCAGTGACCGGCGTAACAACCACTTTGTAGTGCAAACTGATTAGAACTTTATTCTAACAGAATTTCAAACGAAGTTTGAACCACCACAAATAGAGCTACTAATTTAGCTTCTGTAGTCGCCTTAATGAAGTCCTGGTATAATGTTGCTTTGGTTAGTAGTCAGTGCAGTGTAGTTATTAGTGCTAAAAATTACTGAAAATTAGTAGGTCTTTCGAAACTGTTTCGTAAAGTAGTGCTTTGGGAATACTAAGTCTTAGGGCTACACTATAAAACAAGACTTTCTTTAGACAGACAATTGGCATGGCGACAGTATCAAAAAATTGCAAATCTATATAATCCGTCAGAGTATTGGAAATTAATGGACACGTTAGTTTTTGTTTTTGAAAATCAATGAATATTGACAAAAGATAAAAAGCATCAAAACTCGGGAGTGGGGCTCGTGACGTCAGAACTAGCTAAAACTTATAACTAGGCGTGACGTATTGAAAATTTTAAAAGCGTCATATCTTCGTCAATTTTGGTTTACATAACAAAAGAAAAAACACGGGTCAAATATTTTTTGATAATCTAACTGACGGCCCAATTCGATTTTGTCTGTCGTCTCGCCTATTACCCTACTAGTACGAGCGAGAAAACATAGTCTGTCTCGCTCGCACTAGTAATAGGCATGACGACAGTATCAAAAAATTGCAAATCTATATAATCCGTCAGTTAGAGTATTGGAAAAAAATGGACATGTAAATTTTAATTTTTGTAAATTAATGAATATTGACAAAGATAAAACGCATCAAAAGTCGGGAGTGGGGGCTCGTGACGTCAGAACTAGCTAAAAATTATACCGTGGCGTGACGAATTGAGAATTTTAAAAGCGTCGCGTCTTTGTCAATTTTGGTTTACGTAACAAAAGAAAAAACACGGGTCAAATAATTTTTGATAATCTAAGTGACGGACAAATTAGTTTTTTTTTGTCGTCTCGCCTATTGTGTCTAAAGAAAGCCTTGTCTATAGTGTGCGATAGCCCTTAGTAGTTTATTTAGGGCCGTTAGGGCCTAGGGGTGAAGGTCATACTACCAGTAGGGCTATTACGTATCTCGGTTGACAGCTCGAAATGATAGTAACTGGGCTCCAGGTCCATCAATTTACTGTCAAAAGATTAGTTTTGTACCTATTATGTATGACCCTGTTAGTCACCGTAAAGTGATATCCACTCAGTGTGATACGTAATACCAATATTATGACATTCACGGTTGTCATCAAAGTTCGGTGTACAACCGAGGCTTGATAGTCACTGGATATCAGAAAGATACGTAATAACCCTGCAGTTGATGTTTCTGAAGTCCTGGTAGTGTTGTTTTACTTGTACTTGTCCAATTTATGGTTTGCTTAACATAAATAAGATCACGCATTTGTCCCTCGGGGGTAGGTAGACACTACAGCAACAATCTGCTACGACCCTTATATTCAGAGACGCAGCCGAGTTGTGCTACCCGCTGAGATTTTTGATGTCCTGGTACTGTGGCTTTCTAAGTACTACATTTGAAGGACTATTAAATAAAATATTGTTTTTAAATTACTGAAATTATGCTAAGGTGGCCTCTTAACTGCATAGCTTATTAAGTACCTATTGATGTTTGTGATGTCCTGGTACCATTTATTTTAGTGGATTTCAAGGAATAGTGCACTGGAACTGCACAGAGTGAAAGGAGGGAGTGTCACGTGACCTCCGTGACCCATAAAACAGAACCACGCAGTGACGCAGGCGAGGCGGGTCTTACCACCCACCCAGGCACCCGTTGATATAGCTGAAGTCCTGGTACTCATCTTGATTTACTTAGTTTTGTTCGAAGGAAAACTATAGTGAGAATGACTGAAAATACGTTAGTAACTAACTATAGCCACATGTCGTACTTATTTGGTAACAGTTTTTTATTTTTTCTATTTTTGGACGTTATTAACTACGCAACGGTTATTAATGCAGTTTTCAGCAATCGATAGAGTGAGATTCAAGAGGCAGGTTTATATGTATATGTAGTACCCGTGCGAAGCCGGGGCGGTTCGTTAGTAATTAATAAACTTAATAATCGTCGTTCAATCTATCGAGTACACACTAGTCTTTAGGTCTTTTAGGTGTAAAAGATGAACGAAAACATGGAAACAACATGAATAATATAAACATGTCTTACCTTTGGCATAAACGCGGATTCAGAAACAGTGTAGTATCAAGGAAATTATACCTACGTATAGGACCTACAAATCAATAGAGCGTTTATCAGATGTCAAGAACCTTTAAATACTTGAATAGCAAAAGGCTTTCTATGGAATAAGCCTTGTAAATAATTACCTCTGCACTGCAGTGCCACAGCAGGCAGCTTTTACACGGTACTGCAGTGGCCCTCAGATTTCAAACAGAGGACAATAAATAATAGTCTGATGATAGGAAATTGTACAGCGTTAAATACTTCTATAATCTTAAGAAACGCTGGCAACTTACTTCTATAGAATATTTAAATTCGGAACAGACAGCCAAAACCGCTGGGTCTAGAAGCTCGTTGGAAAGTTGGCTTCGCTAGAAACGATTGTCCCCCAATTATTGGTATACAACCTCACTCAATATAACCTGCTTTGATTCTAAATGCCTTAAAGTTCCATTTAAAATCTTCTAGATTTTTCAGAAATAGCAGTTCACCAACCAAACGTCAATATCTCGGATACCATCGTATTTAGGTCACCCGGGCTGTGGTGTCCTACATTCGGTTGCCATGGCATCGGCAGCCATCTTGCGGTTGTCATGGTTACGCGCATGCGCGTCGTCGTTATAGGCGTGTCTGGTAGAATATGTATGTTGCTTTGAACGGCTATGGTGAACTCTTGAATGGTCGTTGCGCCTTTTATTTTCGATTATAGCTAGCAAAAAGTATCAGTTTGTCAATGGAACTCTAATAGCACACAATTCTGGCTGAAATATCTCAGAAAATGATAGAAAATACCTAGGTTTTGGCTATTATATAAATGAAACGCGACATAGAGTATTCCAGTTTGACAATCAGCTGATATCAAAGTTATAATAATGTTACTTCAAGATAGGATGTCGGCAAAATGAATCAAAATAATAAATAGTATAAAAATTAATAAATAAGTAATGAAAAATTTAATAAATAGTGTTAAATAATATATAATTAAGTATTCGAAATAGCCCCGGTTTTGAAAAAAAAATATGAAGAAACGACTTCAAGATTCAAGATTCTTTATTTGACTTTGCGATTTACAGATTCGATTTTGGTCAAGATTTTATCATTTTGGCTGTAGATTAGGTAATTAATGCGAGTTAGAGAAGTCAGATTAAAAAAATGCCAAATTAATAAAAGCCCACCGCTTTTTGGAAAGGCGGATACCCTTGATGTTCATTGGTAGGAACAGGCCTTTTTTACTTGATAAAAGAGGCTGTTTCTTTGAGCGGTGTCGTACGACATCGTATGGGGTTGTGTGAAAGAAAATATGCAGCTGTAGTGTCCTGTTGTAATATGGATGATGACCGACTAAAAAAAATATGATTCTGTTTAGTCCGTCAGTTAGATTATCGAAATATATTGGATACGTGTTTTTTGTTTTATCAAATTAATAACAATTGACGAAGATAAAACGTGTCAAAGATCATGACTAGTTGTGAAGTCACATTTGAGTAAAAAATGCACTCAAATGTTCTCACACGAGTTTTCGACGCACAGTATCGTCTTCATTTTATGTTTACGTGAAAAAAAAAATGTGTCCAATATTTTTTGGAAATCTATCTGACGGACTAATTAGATTTTTTTGTCATCTACCCTATTCTATATTTGAGATTGCTTATGTTTTTACAAAACATAACATCACACCTGTAATCCTCGAAGGTTAGGCAGAATGGTTTCTAATAGTACACCCACATGGCGCACCCACAGGGGCGAGACTATCGGCTATTGCCATCAGGAACAAATCCAGATTCCGCGGCTACTAGGTACTGAGAATTTCCTGATTGAAAAACTGAATAACAATTTGCCCGACTCGGGAATCGAACCTCATGCTCAGCAGTCGCGATTGCGACGTTGGTCTAGTAAAGACCGGCCAAGTGCGAGTCGCACTCGCGCACGAAGGGTTCCGTACCATTATTTATACAACGGGAAATAAACAATTATTTATTTTATTTTAATTATTTATTTTTATAGTGCATATACTTACAACTAAATATTCTGTAAATACTTCAAGCGTCTCCCTGTTGCCGTTATTAATACCGACCAAAAAACGGCCAAAAAAAAAAAATACGTTTGTTGTATGGGAGCCCCCTTTAAGTATTTATTTTATTCTGTTTTTAGTATTTGTTGTTATAGCGGCAACAGAAATACATAATCTGTGAAAAGTTCAACTGTCTAGCTATCAAGGTGCATGAGATACAGCCTGGTGACAGACATACGGACAGTGGAGTCTTAGTAACAGGGTCCCGGTTTTACCCTTTGGGTATGTAACCCTAAAAATAACTTCTTAATCATCCTGTAATGTCCTATCCTATCCTCCTAAATACAGGCTCTCTTTCTCTCTCTCTCTCTGACGTTCCCGTTAGAGGAAGAGAACCGTAATCCAGATGTCGAAAGCCACGCCCCCTTTTAATGAAACGTGGATGTCATGTACTATACATACTCTAACTACCCTCTCGGGCAATACAGGTGTGACGTAATGTCATGTCATAGTTTTACCCCAAATATCAGAAAGTGTAAAAGTTATTAAGTTGACCCAGATAGGCATGAACTATGACAGTGTGCGGTGATCTATAACTACTGACACTGTATCTACAGTTATCGATTAACGCGACGGCTTGCCTTTTGACCCACGTTCACTGTTAACGCCTTTCATCTATTACCTTAGCCTCAGAATAAATAAAAAAGTTTAGACGGAACTCTGCGAACAGAGAAGTGGCCGGTTTTGTAAACATGTGTGCATTTATTGAGACGTAGTTTCATTGTAGTTTGACGTAAATGTGAGCGTGTGAGCGTGTATGCACAGAGCGAGACGTAGTTTTGCGCATGCCTCACTTTATTGTTCGCAGAGCTATGTCTTGGTTTTTTATTTGGTCTGAACTAATATCTACCAGTGACTTTCGTCCGCGTCACATTATTATAAAAATATTGCTTCCCTATTTAAATCGGATTTTGTTAACAATTTCTATGGCTTTTTTTGCAAGGAAAAGTCCCGTCAAAATCGGTCCAGCCGTTTTGGAGATAAGACATAAGAGAAACGACAGACAAAAAAAGAAGTTTTTTTGTTATTACAATCAGGAGTTACTTAGTGCAAAACTGCCAACTCGGACATAGAGAGATCGACGTCATTTTAAACTAATCGAAGTGATTTCACTGAAGAGTTTAATATTACCCAGAACAGTTCAACTTTAAACTGGATCATTTCGACTTTTAACTAGAGAAAGCGATATTTCACAACTCAGTGATCACCGTTTATTAGTTTGTCGTAACCTCTTTCGTCTCTTGTTACTGTTACTGTTAGCCTGTCTCATCCCACTGCTGGACGAAGGCCTCTCCCAATGACTTCCAAATTTTTCGATCCAATGTGGACTACTGGTCGTTGGTTTTGTCCAGCTCGTCCCGCCATCTCCTGCGAGGTCTACCGCGTCGCCTTCTGGCTGTGTCAGGGCTCCACATCGTGGTTATTTTGGCCCACAGCACGTCGGGCATACGGCAGACATGGCTAGCCCAGTCCCACTTAGCGGTTTTTTGAGCAATGTCAGTAATTTGTGTTTTGGAGCGCAGTGTGGCGTACATGATCGGTGAGTTTGACGCCTAGGATACTGCGCTCCATTGCACGTTGGCAAACCTTGAGCTTGGACGTTTGAATGTTTGTCAAATTGCTTGTTTATTTTTGAAAGCGATAAACGGTATCCCGTTTAAAAAAACTGCCGTGTGCCGTGTTTGTAAAAACCTATTTGCAGTCGCTCCATGTAAAATACTGATATTCAGCTGCATCCGGTTAGACTGGAAGCCGACCCCAACATAGTTAGGAAAAGGCTAGGCAGATGATGATTAAGTTACGAAGATAAAACAGAGTCATAGCTGTATAAATCACAAATAAATAAATACATAAACTTCGCTTTGCTTGCACTAAGCATTGGTCGTTCCTTCTTTGGACGAGAAGAGGCTTTTGCTATGCAATGTAATAGCTACAGACTGAAATTGACGAACTCCCAAACTTTCAAATTTACGTCCCCTGTTTAACCCAATGGGGGATTTATTTTCAAAAATCTTGACTTAGTTTGTTACGAACTCCTGTGCAATATTTCAGGCTTTAGTGGTTTAAAAATTAAAAATTCTCGTTTCACATTATTTGTTTTCATAATTTTAAAAATTTATTCACACTCTATGGATGAACTGATGTAACTGATATCATCATCATCATTTCAGCCGAAAGACGTCCACTGCTGAACATAGGTCTCCCACAAGTGTCGCTACATTGACCGGTCCGGTGCGACTCGCATCCAGCGGATAACTTTTTAGCGATTAGCTGAAATCTAATTAGTCCGTCACTTAGATTATCAAAAAATATTTGACCCGTGTTTTTTCTTTTGTTACGTAAACCAAAATTGACGAAGATACGACGCTTTTAAAATTCTCAAAACGTCACGCCATGGTATCATTTTTAGCTAGTTCTGACGTCACGATCCCCACTCCCGAGTTTTGATGCGTTTTATCTTTGTCGATATTCATTGATTTACAAAAACAAAAAATACGTATCTATTAATTTCCAATACTCTAACTGACGGACTAAATAGATTTGCAATTTTTTGATACTGTCGTCATGCCTATTGTTTGTTTTTAAGTATTAAAAAACGACGTATTTACTCGTACCTACATCATGTTTATACTGCGCATTCGTGCTAAGGTATCTAGTGCTTAAACCCAGGCCTAGGCAGTATTTTCTCTTTATACGTGACACAGGCTGTGAGCGAACGTAACAAACAAGACCCTCTATCGATTTTGACGTAATCGTAGCGCGCGCCCGGCCGTGGGCCGTGGCAATCAGCTGATCGCGCCCTACTTACATTAAAGAAATGTACTACCTCTTTCATGTTACTGTATCCTCCATTCTTCTGGTATAGACAGGTGGAATACTTGCATTGCTTATAATATTCTTTGTAGGTAAAGATTAACAAAAATCATAGAGCAATATTTTTTTTTTTGGAATATAAAAAAGTATGTAGGGATTGATCAAATCTTGCAACTGAATTTCAAACGAGTTGCCCCTTATCGATTGATCTGAAATTTAGCACACACCTTTGGTTCCGGTGACAATACATTATTTCAGACATGACTTGGTCCTGCAGTCAGGATCATCTCCCCGCGAGAACTCCTGAACGGTTTAAAGCACGGATACGAAACTTTGCATGTACGCGTTCGTTTTTGATGGTAAAGCATAGTTTTATACATGAATGCGGTGACTGACTTTTTCGTCAATTTTAAAGATCTCGCATTTGAGTTTGCTGTAGTGAACAAAATAAGATCATCTATTTAATCATAGGGAATGTTAGGTACTCGTCTTTTTTTCATGCAGTACAAAGGAATTAATAAAAATAACATGCATGCAATCATAAATTCGTATTAGGTACCTATACAGTTCGCTTTAGTTTTGTTGAGAACATAAAATTTGAAAATGTTATTAATTTATTATGAATTGATATTTCCTTGCCTTGCTGGCTGAATTAAGGTGAATTAGGATGAAGTAGCAAACAAAGGCGAATGGAAGATCATGGCATGGATTAGGGCAAAGGGTACCAGGGGTTTTATCCCGGTATAGCCAGAACCACCACCACTAACCAGACCACAGAGTACCTACTAACTGGGTTGTGGAGGTCAGATAGGCAGTCCCTCCATGTAAAATATTGGTATTCAGCTGCATCCGGTTAGACTGGAAGCCGACCCCAACATATTTGGGAAAAGGCTACGCAGTTGATGAGTACGTTTCCTTGGGATAATTTTTGACCTCCAAGCCAGCGAAGCCGTAGGCATAAGGCAAGGTACCTACTTATTAAAAAAAACTGCATACAACCACCATTTTGAATTAATGCTCTATAAATACCAGACCTGTTGTGCATCTATCAATAAATACGAGCTGGAACGTTCAAATCTAGGTCATTTGACATTTAGGTTACCTGCTCACGTACCTACGGAGTTCTAGACTGGTTCACGAGAAGATTGTCCATGGTTTAAATCGGCCATTTTGGATTTCATTTATGTGGGTAATGGCGGGAGACCTCGTGGAATTTTTTAAATACTTTTGAGACAAATAACGAAAAAGAAAATGAATCATTCATTACGTATTCAGGGTTCACTTTTTCTGCCTTATCCTTTGAAGATTACAATGTTTTATTTTTGATAGCAACCTTTTTATGTCAAATATAAACGTCAATGTAATTTTGACAGATTACTGACAAGTCTGTCAATATCACAATGATCTTTATACCCGCTAATGTAAGGTTGCTATTCAATTGGGTTACTGCTGCCACAGGACCGTGGACACATACTTGTAAGTGCGGATATACGCTCCCCTCTTTTTCAATGTAGCTTGGCAATCAGCTGTTCAATGGAAAACATTTAGAGCGAACAGAAGAAACGCTTTTCCAAGTAGCCGAAAATGATTGAATTTAGCGAATTTTTTCAGTTTAAGATTTCACTAAGAAACAAGATGGATGTCATCAAAGTTCTTTCATCGCTATTTTTAATACTGTCAACACAGCAGAATCTTGCAATAAGAATGTACATACATATTGTGTACGTTGCAATAAGTTGCTATTGAATTGCTGCGAAACAAAGCTAAAATACTTTACATAACTGTTAAAAATACTGAATTTAGAAAAACCGCGTGGTAATTACAAAATTCCAAAAAAAAAAACATAGGTCATCTTATCACAGATACTTCTATTCCATATGTTTCCAATCTTCCGCCATTTTCCTCAATGAAAACCTAACCTATATAATGAGTTGCGTAAGTCTCGTAAGGGCTAACAAAATCTAGGGAAGAGCGCAGTACGCACGCGCGGGACAAACACGTGCGGGGTCACTGACCTTGCCACGATTAAACAGTTTCGGATACACACGTAAAAAATTCCTTCGCTCCTGTATGGGATGTCCTATTTTTGGTGAACATTGCTTTTTTTGTTCGGAAAGTCGTGATTTTGAAACACTTGTTAGGTGAAGGATCTTGAAGGGGCAGTTTTATCTGCGTAGCCTGAATACCAGTATTTTACATGGAGCAACTGTCTATCAGCAGGGCTATTACGTATCTTTCTGATATCCAGTGACTATCACTACTAGCTTCGGTTGTACACCGAACTTTGATGACAACCGTGAATGTCATAATATTGGTATTACGTATCACACTGAGTGGATATCATTTTACGGTGACTAACAGGGTCATACATAATACGAAACTAACCATTTGACAGTTAATTGATGGACACTGAGCCTAGTTACTATCATTTTGAGCTGTCAACAGAGATACGTAATAGCCCTACTGATCTCCACAACACAATTAGTGCTAGGTAATACGATACCGCTTCGTAAGACGAGTTGTCAGACTTTCGGGGCACTGGCTACCTGCAACGACTGTCAAAGATCTACAAATGACAGCCGGGACAAACGGTTTAACCCCAATACTGATACATTACCCCCTAATTGACGGAACGAAGAGCTGGACTGATCTAAACTTAGACAATTGCAGGAACAATGCAGAATTAGCTTGATATTGATCGAATCATCCTATAATAAGTTGGAATGGACATTTAGGACTAATTTTGCTTGAAATTCTGGTGTTTTATAGCGCTTGAAACTGCTGGTTATACGGAAATAAGTTCTTAGGCATGACGACAGTATCAAAAAATTGAAAATCTATTTAGTCCGTCAGTTAGAGTATTGGAAATTAAGGGACACGCATTTTTTGTTTTTGTAAATCAATGAATATTGACAAAGATAAAACGCATCGAAACTCGGGAGTGGGGGCTTGTGGCGTCAGAACTAGCTAAAAATTATACCATGGCCTGACGTATTGAGAATTTTAAAAGCGTCGTATCTTCGTCAATTTTGGTTAACGTAACAAAAGAAAAAACACGGAACAAATATTTTTTGATAATCTAGAAGTGACGGACTAATTCGATTTTTTTTGTCGCCTCGCCTATTAAACTATGGTTACATCACGACTGTAATCTGCGAGAGGTTAGATAGAGTTGTACATCCATATTTTGCCATTTCGGTCGCCCAGTATTATAATTATGAAAAACTCAGTATTGCGTTATTAGTCACTACATAGTATAAAACAAAGTCGCTTTCTCTGTCCCTATATCCCTATGTATGCTTAAATCTTTAAAACTACGCAACGGATATTGATGCGGTTTTTTTTAATGGATAGAGTGATTCAAGAGGAAGGTTTTAGTATATAATTTGCGGGCGGGCGAAGCCGCGGACATCAGCTAGTAATAAATATAATAATGATATTAAGAGAGATCTTCGTATCTGCACAAATACTGCACCATAGCATAGTCAGTTATTCTGGAGCCCTGACACAGCCAGAAGGCGTCGCGGCAGATCTCGTAGAAGATGATGGGACGAGCTGGATAAGACCAGCGACCTGTGTTCCGCAAAGGCTTGGGAAAAGGCTCATTTCGGATTATATAATTTAATTACAAATTGTATATTTTTCCAAAGTTAAACATGACTTTTGTCTGTGCGGAAACAGAATAGTAAAATAAAATGCCATTTAAAAGTTACGAGCTACCAAAGATTGGTTTTATTGCCAATTTTAAAGCAACTTTGGGCGTAAAATTGTAATAAAAAAGTGTCAAATTTCCAAAACAAAGTCGGTACCGACAAAGCACACTTATCAAAAAATTCAATAAATTTTATTTGTAATAGATTTATGCAGTGGTTTTAACATAAAACTCGATTTTCCATGGCCTTTCCGTAATTTTTTACGCCCGTCTTCAACTATGAATTATCGTGCATCTCACTGAACTCACTCAGTCGGGCACGATGCTAGGTGAGAGCTTCCTTTTTGGCCACGCCCACCAGTGAGTGCGAGCCCGCGACTAGTGCAACCTTAAGAACGCGCTTTTCATTTTTTCTATGGGATAATTGGGATAAGACCAATTATACGGAGGTATATTGGGCTTCTAGGGTTAATATCACAAGTGCGGCCCGCCTTTAGTTTATTTTGCCACCTGGTGGCCTGCCAAAAGGTTGCCGACCGCTGCTCTATACTATAATAATATTATATAATATTAATATCTACACAATCTACACTAATATTATAAAGAGGAAAGATTTGTATTTTTGTGTGTATGTTTGTAATGAATAAACTCAAAAACTACTGCGCCGCACCGCCTGGCTCAGCGGCTCGCGAGCGCTGCCTGCATTCTGGCGAGGCTCGATTCTGGACTGCGCCGATTTCAAAAATTCTTTCACCATTAGAAAGCCATGTCTTTACTAAGTAACATAGGCTATATTTTATCCCCGTACTCCCACGGGAACGGGAACTACGCGGGTGAAACCGCGTGATATCCGCTAGTTTGTCATAGCTATGTACTAGGACAACAGATCCAGCGAGCAGGCAAGGCAGCTCGCAGTAATAGGATTGGACAAGAATAGTCGCCTGTCTTGCAAAACGGATTAAAAAATGTGTTTACTATCGAGTTAAGTTCTTAGCCTTTATTCACGCCCTAGTTTCTTTATAAATTGCCTTAGGTATTAAAAAAAAAGGCTTGTGTCGTGGACACCATAGATACCTAGTTGATATAATACTACATAGATACTTTTTGTTTGTAATACATACTTATGGCTGTAGGCTGTAGGGCCGACTGGCTATGCAGAAGTGTACTTATGAAACCCACACGTGGCGAGCCATGTCTAACCCCCAAATACTGAAACGTCACTCAAAATTTAAGTAGCACTTATATTTAGCAGATGCTCAAAAGTGACGTTTGGCCATACGAAATTTAAAGTTTAGGAGCTACTCAAATGTTAAGCAGCCCTTAAATTTTGAGTGACGTTTGAGTATTCGGGGGTTAGACATAGCTCGCCACGTGTGGGTTTATCATAGGTACACTTCTGCATAGCCAGACAGCCTATAGCCATAAGTATGTATTACAAACAAAAAGTATCTATGTAGTATTATATCAACTAGGTATCTATGGTGTCCACGACACAAGCCTTTTTTTAATACCTTAGGCAATTTATAAAGAAACTAGGGCGTGAATAAAGGTCTCATATAATAGGGGGCGAGCCCAATACTATCAACCGGGCACAAATCTAGACCTTGGTGGAAATTCTGCTGAGATATTCTTAGTAAAAAAACCCAATAACACTTTGCACGACCCTGGAATGGACCCTAGGATCTCATTTACATTCATTACACTCATACAATCTAGTTCGCCAGTTATGTTTTAGTCTCACTTGAACCTATTACCATCAACCGGGCTCTTTAGACTCCGTGTTTATCCTGAGAAATTCCTGGAAAACAGTAGTCGTGATTCAGCTTATTCACAGCCCCCGTTCCAAATATCCCTACCGACAAATCCCCACTGGTAGGGATACTTGGAATTTTTTTTCCAACTATTGCTACCGTTTGGGATATATGGAACTTTCTCATCACTGGTGGGGATAGTTGGCTCTTTTTTCCATTTATCGCTACCAGTAGGGATAAGTTTTCAAGGGTTTCTTTATATGATTAATTAGTGGTTCCTGAATTACATGTTAGCCTGTTTGAATGTCCCACTGCTGGGCCTCCCCTTTCTCCTTCCAAACCTCCATGGGAGTATAATTTTATATTTTAAGTTAACTCAAATAAAGTTATGTTTTTAGCAATAGCTAATTTAGTATGGGTTTGTTTGATTTAATTAAAATCAGCACGTTCAGTCCCATGCCAGCATGACATAGACAATAACTATTGATTTTTAGTACCTACTTACCTCGTGACCTACAAAATGTTGCCATGCATATAATGTATAGTGTGGTACATATAATTATGCTGTTATTTTATTGATTAGGTTTTACGAACATAACTTAACGGCGACGTTATCGTCCTATTAATATTATACCTTAATGCGAAAGTTTGTGAGGATGAGATGGATGTTTGTCACTACTTCACGCAAAAACTTCTGTACGGATTTGAATGAAACTTTGCACACAGATAGTTTATAACCTGGATTAGCACATAGCATACTTTTTTCCCGGTAGTACGATCCCGTGGGACAATTATCGGACTTCATGCGGGTGAAGCCCCGGGCATAAGCTAGTTATAGATATGTTAAAGTCTTCGTTGATATACCATCACTGCCTCGTGGATCTAGTGATCGCGCGTAGTCAGACGCTGCTAAGTATGACATGGGGTCTTCGGTTCTATTACCGGGTCGGGCGAAAAACTATTGGGTTGTTTCCATTTGGGATTTCTCAGTAGCAGCCACGGAGTCTAGATTTGTGTTTCCGATGGATGGCAGTAAGCTTGCCCCCTTTTTTTTTTTTTAGGATGGGAAATCATCAAATGACTTCTCCCGCTCTGGGCGGAGTGGGAGTGTCAGACTTTTACTGACTAAAACCCATCCATGTTCCTTCATCGCCCTTTGTGTTCCGAGGCCACGGTATCTCTTTCGAATAGTCCCGCAGCCCCGGCAGGCTTCGGCCCTTGCGGACCCCTTCATTATTGCTGACTCACTTTGAGGCGCGCGTGGAACACGAGCGCGCCGTCGACACGGCCTGTCGTCATGAGACGTACGGACGGCGAGCTAGCCCATAGCTCCCCGTCCACAGGCCCGCGCCTACGGTGGCCGGAAGCCACCACGTCGCCCCCGACGCCCGGGGCGTCTCCCGCGGCGGCCGATACGTGTGGATCTTTCCCGGGGTACAATTAGGTACACCTCTCTGCCTTGCCCTTTGGGGATAACTGGCGTGACGTTATGTTAGCTAGCTAGCAACCTATTCTTATGAAAGCAAATTAAATTTTGTGAGATATAAATAGGTACTTACTACAGTACAGAAATATATTATTATCATTTTTGATGGATTCACAGAAAAGCCTTTTTTGTAAAATGTAATATTAATGTAGAATAGTTCTGTAGGTACCAGGGAAAAAGCTGCCAGAATAAATGATAAGAGATAAATATAAATAGATATGTACCTAAGTACAAGAAGGTTACACGTGCCAGTAAAACTTATTAAGAATCTAAACTAAGTAAATAAATAACATACCTAATATTATTAACAAGAACAACGAGAACATTATGTATACAAGTAAACACAGTTGAAAAGTCTGTTGGTAATTACAAAATAACAGATTTTTACTGAATACATAAGAAAGTATATGTTTCCTAGCGAAATTTTTTTTCGTATATAGATTTACTTAGTTTGATGCACAGAATGCTTGATTGACGACGGCTTCGTGAAGGTATCGAAAACTAATTAATTCGGCATCGGTTGACGAAGAGGTCGATCTTCAAACTATAGCAACGCGGCAACGCTTGCCAAGGCCGATTCGTGGATGCATGACGATCCCTTACATACAGAAACACTCGTCCGCCACCACAGTTTTAACGCGTGGTCAGAAAGCCGAAGGTCTAACAAACAGTCTTTTCAAGGGGTTTCCTGTAACCCCCTTTTTTTTCGGATAGGAAATCATCAAATGACTCCTCCCGCTCTGGGCGGAGCAGGAGGGAGTGTCAGACTTTTACTGACTAAAACCCATCCATGTTCCTTTATCGCCCTTTGTGTTCCGGGGCCACGGTATCTCTTTCGAACAGTCCCGCAGCCCCGGCAGGCATCGGCCGATGCGGACCCCTTCTTTTTGCTGACTCTCTTTGAGGCGCGCGTGGAACACGGACGCGCCGTCGACACGGCCTGTCGTCATAAAACGGACGGACGGCGAGCTAGCCCCATAACTCACCGTCCACAGACCCGCGTCCTGAAACCCCTTTACTGGGTTGTAGAGACAGAGGGAAACACGTTGTAATTTTGTAACTTTAAATACATCCAAGGCCCTTGTCCTATTTAAGGTGGATGCTCCAGGGTAGCTCGCGAAATTCAAATTTTCTTACGTTTTTTGCAATTTGCAGGCCAGTGTCAGGTTGTATGTTGTTTAAAATATGATTCGCGGCTGTAAGACGTATGTAGTTACAGAATTATAATCATTAAAATCATCAATACAACCCTCATAAGTTCATGTAACTGTCAAGAATGACTATTTCATGAAAAATAAATAGCTCCCCTACATCTGAAGTGGGGATGATTTTTTTTTCGTCGCCTACTCCATCGTGTGGGGTATCATTGAATAGGTCTTATAAAATGACTTACTGACTTGGGGTTCCTAATACTTTTACGAAATAAATAACTTTAAAGTCCAAATTTTTGTTCCCCCCTCTAAACTCTCTCTCTCTGCTGGCTTGAAAAATCTAGAAAAACTCATGATGGTAGTGCATTTCATGAAGTTTGGAGGAAAACTATAGCGGTTAAGATAACTTTATTAGTTTAGCAGTAATAGTCGTGAACTTGGGTGTTGGATAATTTTGTACCAAATACAAAATCCTTAGAATAAATCCTTTAAAGTGACTAAGATGAAGTAGTTGCTTGATTATAACGGGTAAACACTTGCATTGAAAAACCAAATCTAAAATATAACGGGCTACTACGGAACCCTACACTGCCCGTGGCCCGACACGCACTTGGCCGGTTTTACTTCAACAAAACAATAACACTGTAGTTTAGTAAAAGAATTCACGTACACAAAGTACGTTCATACAGTCACAGTAATAATCATACAGTATAGAGGTCGACAGTAATGAGCCACGTCCTGCCAGCTGAGCTAGACCGACTTCCGAAGAGGGGAGTTGTGTGTTTAAGTGTATGAGTATGTATGACAGTTGTATGGGAATAGTGTTGTTTTGTGGTTCCGGGTTTCGATATGTGTTTCCCATGAACTCCAAGGATGAACCTTCAATGAATAATTTGTGACATTGTAATATGACCTGTAACCGTGTACTTACTACTTACTACGGTAGTGCATAAAACAGAAGAAAGGTTTTGCTTGAAATTACTTACATATTTTTTTCATGAATTTAGTAATATCATCGTTGATCTAAATACTTTAATTTCTAATTTCAGAAGTCATGCCTTTTCCGGCATAAAACTTTTTCCCGCCAATTTCCACAAATGTCATGTTTTTTTCTTTTCCCTGACCCTGTTGTTTATGGCTTACAGCCTTTTTTTTAACAAAAATCATGGAATTATAAACTACCTACTTTTGGCTCGAAACGAGTAAAACAACGATAATATCATTCTAATTATTTTTATAACGATTATTCTATTACTTAACTTTTGATATTTTTATACTAAAATAAAGCACCGGATTTCACATATCTACTATACTAATGAACAAAATAGACCTAATATGTTTAACAAAATGGATTACTTACTTATAAAAAAAAACTTCATTTTTTTGCTCGACATATAAAATCTTACCATGAAAACAAAATATCACATACTACCTTGGGTAAATCGACCGCTGTGGGAATCAGGTCTTCACTGCAGTGCATTTAGTATTCAACTTCGAGCTAACTCATTAACTATTGATTTTAATGACTTGAACAGAATAGAACGACGTCATACAACGACCTGGTACAAATAGTACCATAGAGAATGACGTGGATGTCATTTGAAGGCTGAATAGGTGATGATACCTTTGCCTAGATATGTACGTAGTCTAAGGTTTAGGAAATGTAGGCAAATGTCTTCTTTTCATGCCTATTTTATTGTTATATCTAAATTCTAGTCTTTTCAAGGATATTTTTCCTCCGGGGTCTTTTTCTTCAGTCCCTGTGTTTCAGACAGAGATCATTGAAAAATTATCTCTAATAATACGAACAGTTGACCTATTTTCAGGTTTACACTTATTTCTATTAGGAACACGGTACACCATGTATTTCGTTCGATATCTCTTTCTCATACCTAGGGGCTATTTATTTTATTTTTTTATTTCTTGGGCTATTTATTGTATTGTAAGTATTTTTTTCTATTATTATATTGTATACGGTAACCTAGTGCCTAGTCTTGAGTTTCTCGTATGTCACAATAATTCACCTGCATAGGTCAAATTGCATTGCATCAGAGACATACATTAAAAAGTGTGACAACTGTCATCATCAATCGCCAAAAAAAAAAGAAATCGTGACTCAATCGGGTCGTAACTCATGAAATGACACCTATTATAGTTTATCATAATAAAATACGAATGCATAGATAAATACACGAATGCATAGATAAATACCAGTTTAAAATTAATAATGCAAATGCGTTACACAATATTTGTTATTATATTTTGTGTGCCCACGCAGGTCAAAGTGTAGAGACTTAAGACCGACCACATATTGTAGCAACACAAAGTGATTCAATTACATGCTAATAGAAATAAAGACTGTGTTGCTGTGTTTTTCTAGTTGGAGTGGTATGGTTGTTGGTAATTAAACCGACATTTCAGCTTTTGTTTATTTACATATTTATGTACACACAAAATACTTAACAAGCAATGACTTTAAAAATAAGTTTTTTTACGAGCGATAGACAAAATTGTAATCCAAATGTAATGTTTAGATGTTTGTATTAAACAACGATTAATTATAATAATGTGTTTTATTAGGTACTGTCTTGTTATCCAGCACCTTGTCCCAACAAGGTTGTCTATGGTCTGCCTCACTGGCAGCCCGTAGCTCCTGTCATTTTGACGGGAACTAGTGTTGCCCTAGTTTATCTCTATTACACCAAATACTTGTTACTACTCAGTAACGAGTCGTTCTGTCTAGTGACATACGCCTGCTTGTCAGAATTCGTGTGTCAAAATCGAAAATGTACGGGATCAATTTTTTTTTACAAAAATATTCACAATGTCCGCTCTATATTAACAGGACATTAAATTAAGATAGAAGAGCTTACTTAAACTGAACTGCTTATTTCATAAGAAATCTCTTCCAGCAGACCTAAAAGAGGAAAGTTTGATTAGAAATGTAGACGCAGTTTGTAGAAAAGACAAAACAGGATCACGAGTTGTCTCTGGGTATGGTAACGTCAACCTCCAACATAACTGCGATGGTTCTGGTACTGATAATGTCTATGGGCGACGATGGTAACCAGTCGCTATCTGCTGACCTGCCAGCATGTTAGCCACATTGAAGAGTGATCAATTCAGGTATTATGTTTTGAGGAGCTAAATAATACCAGCAGCACAGGTCGATCTTCAAGGTTAAGCTGCCCTTGCCTAGATCAGTCTCTGGATGGGTGACCATCATCACATACCGGGTTTCCTCCGTGTCTGTGAACACGTTAAGCCGCCTCTGTCTGCGACAATTATTGTGTTCGTGACCCTGCATTGCGACATTTTGTGTGGTGGGTGCAATACGACATTGATGGTTTACGACCAAGCTTAGGTTATCTTCGTTGAGTTATTTAACAGGTGGACTTAGACTCAAAGTCAAACCCAAAGCATTTATTTCTAAGGCACTTTTGAATGTCAAAAAAAAGCGTAGCTCAGTCACATTCACAAGGCATACTAACTTGAGAAAGTACTGTAGTTGCCCATTCCTAAGCGTAGATCTATATAGAGAAGAATGGGCAAGAAACTCCATGGACACTCTTTTAAATCCAAATATTGTTACAAAATCTTGGTTATACCCATCATTCGTGTGTAATGTGAGAACGATTAGGAAAGACGCGCACATTAAGAGCGTCCAGAATAAATGATTAAAATCAACAATTTAAAAATAAAGTAATTAAAATGAACCGTGGTCCGTGGCAGCTAAAAGATATGACCATAAACCATAAATATGTGGCTAGAAAGGCACTGAATACTGAGATGAAGAGAAACTACAGAATAAAGAAGAAGACATGCTGCGCCGACCCCAAATAAATTGGGATTAAGGGCAGAAAAACGATGAGGCTTACAAAGAAAGTTGAAAAATAGGGGATTGAAAGCATCGACGCACAAATGGTCAACACGTGTTCCTGTTTGAATTTGTTTTTTTTTTTTGGAATAACCAATGAAAAATTTCCATGTGGCCTGTTCATCAGAACGATGGACTGACCGGTAACCGTTTTGTGCGTCGGTATCGGAAGTATTAATATTCAATTAGTTACTTAATACGACAAAATCTTGCATCAAGTTGTACTCTATTTTGTGAAGTAGCCTACGTTGACCCGTCAATCATTAGCAATGCGACACTGTTACCGAGAATATGAAGAACTTATATGCCGCAATACGACATTCTTTACTATAATAATACTGCGATATTTTATTTATTAAAGGGGACTACAGGAAATAAACGCGAGTTTTATAATGCAAAAAAGGCATATGATTCACTGCAATAAACAAAACCAGAAAACTATAAGATATTCTTCAGAATATAATTATGCTAGTATGATAGTGTTTTGAAAACATAATACAACTAATTTTTCTCGATAAAAAAAAATCACGAAGCTCATAAAGGTGTAGGAATTTACTTTTTCAAGGTCAAAGTCATTCCTGCACCTTTATGCGCTTGTAGGGTTGTATTGATGATTTTGATGATTATAATTCTATAACTACAAACGTGTTACAGCCGCTAATCAAATTTTAATCAACATACAACCTGACACTGACCTGGAAATTGCAAAAAACGTAAGAAAATTTGAATTTCGCGGGCTACCCTGGAGCATCCACCTTAAAATTTACATCACATAGTTAGTATCGATTTAAGGCGAAGGCTCAGAGTAGCCCGCGATACTCAAATTTTCTTAGGTTGTTTGCAATCTGCAGTTCAGTGTCTGTGACTTTCATGAATAAGTCATTCAATGGGATTAAATGTATTTAGAGGGTTGCTTACAGTTTAGATTATAATTCAGTAAATACATGCTTATTACGGTCGCAAAGTTCAATATACAGCCTGACACTAACCTGCAAATTCCAAAAAAACGTCAGAAAATTTGAATTTCGCGGGTTACCCCGCTAGATTCCTCCTTTAGGTGATTCCGCACCACGTAAGCTCCAGTTCGGGTTAGTTGGGCCCGTTATATAACTTGTTAAATTGTCGTCCACCAATCGCAGCGACAAATCGCAAGTCTGCGGCTAACGTGAACTCGAATCAGCATTGCGACACTTGGCGTGTTAGCAGGTGCTGCAATACGACATTGACTATGTGCTATATGCGATACGGTATGTCAAGGCGAATGCATCGTTTTGGGTAGGCAGAGGCGCAACGCACCTTTTATTAGCCGATATTATCTAGATACTGCAAAAAATCTTAAAGCAAATAAGGACAAGAAAAACTTTTTGTTTGTTTTTTTTTTTATGAAAAAAAAAACTTTTCAAATAAAACCTACAAAGATCGTTTTTAAACTGATCACAGTTTTGCAGTAGGTATCTTTTCGCTAGAAATTTTTGTTGGCAATAAGCCTTGCCTAATTTAATAAAGGAAATTAAAATGATTTAATAAAAACTTTGGTCAGTCGCTCCGTGGAAAATGTACAAGTAGACCATAGTTTTTTTTAAACAATATAGAATTTAATTAGATACGGCCTAAATATACCTTTTCATTACTTAATTATCGGATGTGAAAAGAAGCCTTTCGTAAAAGAAAACAACGATAATAATAAACGTGTTCTTAATAAGTTCATTACCACTCGGCACTCGACACTGAATCTATAAAATAAATCGTTCATTAACAAAATACCATCACGTACATTTATTACCAAGTTATTTTAAACGTTATTCAGCAGTTATTCAAAACGGTTATTATCGTCACTCGATCGAATACCGCTGGCATGGCATGCTAGATTCAAAAAATATTATTTCAAATTTGGAACGTTTGTCGATCCTATTTTTTTTCCATACGCGCAGTCCGTCGCAGCGCGGTCACACGATTTTTGGAAGAAAAATACGAAAACCGCTTTTTGCCTTTTCCTTCTCATTAATAATACCGCGTTTTTGAAAGTAATCGTGTAAAATATTATGTCGGTGCATACTATTCCTCTGGTTACACCTTTTATTAGAGGCCCGAGGTTCCCGTACAGAAAGAGTGAGTGTTTTGATTATTATTATATTATTATTCAAGCAAGTCCATGCTGGGATAAGCAGAGAGGCATTAAAAGCACAAGAAAAATAGCTTTTAAATTTTTCATTGCAAAGAAAAGACACACAAATGCGCCTAGCATTTCAAAATGTCACTACCTATCCCAAAGGGAACAGTCGTAAATATTTTCAGTACCCGTTTATGGCGAGTCTTAATACATTTTAGCACATTTTACGCTGAAATACCATTTCTTAGTCTACCAAAAGAGTGAAGCTCGCTGCAAATAGGTATATACCTACTTTAAACTTGACGCATTTTCTCCATTGTGTATTTTGTTTTACAGGCTTAATTTTACCTCCGAATTTTCGTTAAGTACTTAGTAATGAATCAGGCTATTTGAAACAATCACAGTTCTTCCACAGATGAAAATAGGGCTCGTCACGAACAAAAATATTATTTGCAATCATTTGTAATAATTTCATAAAATCAGCCTATATTTATAATGCTCTTAATTACTATTGTACAGCTATAATCTTGGAATTCTGCCCAGCCCGTAAAGTATTATGCGGGATTCAATGATTACTCTAATTACTATTTAATTTCTTTACAACCCACTGACTAACATTGGATAGGATTATAGGTACTGGTATTCAGCTGCACCCGGTTAGATTGGAAGCCGACACCAACACATTTGGGAAAAGGCTAGGCTTATAATGAGCAACTATTTAAATGCTCGTGTCCACGACAATAAACAACAAATGATAGCCTTAGTGAAAAAGCACTGTTGAATTCTCGATTTTTAGCCACGCACTGAAAAGCAATATTTCAAGCATTTATCTAGGTATCGGCGCAGCATGTTTTAAATTAGTCATCAGTCCCTTTCTAGCCATAGGTATCATCTTTCATACAATCGATCCATCGTTAGGTACTTTCGTTTATTTCTCCACAAAGCCATTCATACTCAAAACTTTCCTCACAGAGCAATGATGGTGCTTGCTAAATATTATGAAAGATATTTTTTCAATAACTCTGTAACCAATGTTACAGTCATATTGTCTGTAACAAGTCTATTTAACTCGCGTTTAAATAACTATTCTTTGGCCCCTTTCCAAAATGGCGGACTTTTTATGAATGTCATTGACTTTGGCTGTGATGAATGTTTTATTACAATAAATTGAGGGAAAATATAATGTCATAGTATACAGTCCCGTGTTACATACAGCATCAGCGAATTACATTGCATTAATCTTACGGACAAGAGCTTAAAAAAATCGCAACCCGGGTAATATAATTTTATAGATCTCAAGTTCGAACCCAAGACACGCACATCTGATTTTTCAGATTCATGTGCGTTTTGTGTAATTATCACTTGCTTCGATGAAGGAAACCAGCACGCCTGAGAGATATAATTCTCAACGGCATGTAAAGCCAAGTCAGAGGCCCATGGGCGGGTATAAAAACTCTGACACCAGGTTAGGCATTAACCACACTGAATAGATACATTACATTACACAAATTTCGTGTAGATAATTTCAATTTAAACAATTTAAAACTAAATTATCATTGAAGTTGCACAATTAGGTATCTTTGGCAGACATCTTTGTTCAGGTGTCAAACCGATTGCGTGGCTATTTATAGCTAACATGCCAAATATTGAGGAATTGGCTGTCTTTAACGTGAAGGTATGAAGTATAGTTGATGTTGTAGTTTTCCTTAATTATCCCACAGGATCGTACTACTAGGATAAAAATATATCAGTTTCCTATGTGTTAATCCAGGTTATAAACTATCTGTGTGCCAAATTTCATCCAAATCCGGTCAGTAGTTTTTGCGTGAAAGATTAACAAACATCCATACATCCTTACAAACTTTTGCATTTATAATCTCAGCAGGATTAGGAGCTCTGTCTTAAAGCTCTAATCCTACTAACGAGCCGGACCCGGACGAGCACCTTCTCTAGACCCTATAGTTGGTGCCAGTTAAGATCGCAATAGCGGTCATTGCCCTTTCCCTAATATCTCTTCCTACGAAACAAAACAAATGAACCATGTATCGTTTTTAAATAGAAAAAATGTTGAAGATCACGAGATTCAAGACTTGATTTTTTGATAACAAAGTTAAGAACATTAATAAATGTAGGTGGGTCAATGACCGCTTTTGCGATCTTAACTGGCACCAACTATACCATACATAGTTCTGCGGTTAAGCGGCGTTGCTCTATGTTCCTGTTTCTAGGGAAGGGATGTAGTTACATCCACACGTGACCTGTAGGAAAATCCTTTAGTGGGGATGTAGGCGACAGAACCACCTTCAATATCATCATTCGCTTGCCCTTGTAAAATAAATTACTAGCTGATGACCGCGGCTTCGCCCGCCCGCAAATTATATACTAAAACCTTCCTCTTGTATCACTCTATCTATTAAAAAAACCCGCATCAAAATCCGTTGCGTAGTTTTAAAGATTTAAGCATACATAGGGATATAGGGACAGAGAAAGCGACTTTGTTTTATACTATGTAGTGATTATTTAGGGTCGGCACTGCACGTCCTTCCTCATACTACTTAGTAAAAAAAAAAAAATATCTAAAAATATAATTACATAACATAAAATCACGCCTGTAATCCCTGAAGGACTAGGCAGAGATGCACCCAGCAAGATTCTTCTTAGCGTGTCGATGGCAAATTTTTGTTAAATATGTTTGGCCCAAAATTCAGCTACGCGAACTCCGCTCGCTGATGCAGTCATAAGATCGTCGAGTGTGCAGGTGTCAGGGCATGCGGCGCAAGATGAAAGATGGGCCATTGTCTGTGGACACACACCGCATACACATTTGAGATCTGAGCCGTCCATGAACCCCCATCTGAGGAGGTTGTCTTTGCTACGGCCGACCTGGGTTCGGAGTCTATTCAGGGATTTCCATGTCGGCCACGGCAAAGCATACCCAGGTGGAAGGCTTTCAGACGGCTCGATGAAGCCGTCAGGGGGCTTAAACAGCTCCCGCCAGAGATCACATCTCGCTGTGGAGGCATTGCTATGACTATGGCCGGCAGTTATGTTATAATCCCATGTAAAAGGAGGTGAGCCTATTCCCATCAATCGGGCCCTAAACCAACATTTTGCCCGACCCGGGAATTGAACCCCAGACCTCATGCTCAACAGTCACACTTACGACCACTCGATTAATGAGGCATCAGTATTCCTAACCACAAAAGTATTCGCTTAGCCAAAACTTCGCTTGAAATCCCTGAAAGTTTATAGCAAAAGCCGCATCAAAATACGTCTAATAGTTTCATAGATAAGCTTTGACAGACAAGACTGCACAGTTTTTATAATAAGTAGTGATTGCGGTGTCAATGCTGTAGTCGTAAAATTCTGTACTCGGTAGGGTAACCATGACTTGTTTATTTTGGATTTCTGGGAAAAAATAGACTGCAGTTTAAAATTCCTTATTAAGAGGGGGACTACAGGAGCTAAACGCGAGTTTTATAATGCAAAAAAGCATATGATTCACTGCAATAAACAAAACCAGAAAAATATAAATGATATTCTTCAGAATATATGCTAGTATGATAGTGTTTTGAAAACATAATACAACTAATTTCGATAAAAAAAACACAACCTTATCTCTAAAAATTTCTTTTAACGAGTAAAAACCATACTAAAATACATGCGATCATTCTGATTTTTTGATGGTTAGGTTCTACAATTAATTGTAATTAACTTGATAATTTTGTCCTAATACAAAAAAAAATGGCTTAGCTGGCGCGTGGTTATTAGGCATTTCTTAAGGTTGCGTTTACCTACAATAGTCTATAATGTTCCCACTGCTGGGACACAGGCCACGTCTCTAGACGGAATGGATTATAAACCACCACGGGCCCGATCCCAGTGAGAGTTGGTAGATGTTTGTTGATGATGAGATGCCGTTCCCTCACTTTTCCTTAAATATTTCAGACACTTTTGGTCTCTGTTGCGTAACCTTCATTTAAAATCTTCACAATAAGACTGTTACAGTTACCTATAATTCTACATCGTAACCTTCATTTAAAATCTTCACAATAAGACTGTTACAGTTACCTATAATTCTACATAATATTCTATTTTACAATTAAGAAAAATAGTACAGTCCCAATTTATAATAGCCAAACGGTGCCACCCTCATTGGCAGGACATACTGGATTTGTAGTTCGATGACCTGTTTCTGTGACCTCTGTTGGGTCACCCGAGGTCACGTCTGTGTCAACCGCTTAACATTACATGCGACTAGCTTTTTTTTAGTTTATACTTTACATTTCAGGAGGTTACTTAGAAATAGGATATTCCCAAAATTCTCTAGTAAGTTCTGACGATATGTGTTTTTTTAAGTAATCCTCGAGGTAACTGACAAAACCTTTGATGATTTTGCCAGGCTCTAAGCTTTCCATTAGGGGTAATAGTTTTTTATATGTATGTCATAATACAACGAATATCCATCAAATTATGGTATCTGCTTAAGGAATCTGTTCGGTCACTAGACTCGATCTGATCTCGATGTTATTTTTTTCTATGTGGAGAAAAACCCGCTGTACCTAACCTACAATTTTTTCGCTTTTCTCTGATTTGTAAACCTTTTGCCGTGTTAAAATCGAACGGGAACTTTGTCTTTGCACTTGTTATTACAAGCTAAGCTCCTCATAGATGTGTTGCTGCGGAGTTCGTTTTGCCATTAAACCCCGCTAAAACAGTAGGAAGTGGTCAAAGGCGAGCATTTTTGGGATCTATTGTGTTATTTTGACATTCAAAATTCGCTAATTCGCAGCCTAATTTGGTTTGTGGAGGTCAGATACATCCGCTCCATGTAAAATACTGGTATTCAGCTACACCGGTTAGACTGGAACATAGTTGGGAATAGGCTAAGGTCGTTTAATTTTCCTATTTGTGATATCGTAACTAACTCTCGTTTCTTATTGTTCACAGGCAAGTCGCCGTTCTTCCCAGGCGTGGAGGAAGCGGCGGTTGCGGGGGGCGCGGCTGGCGCTGGCTCGCCCTCCGTGCCCGACCAGGCACAGGATGTGGTCTCTCGGCTGTCAGCTGCTGGTCAGTACCCTTCAATACATAGTAATTTGCAAGGCACGATCTTTGCAGGGTGTCAGAAACAGGCCAACGCAGTGGCGATCGTGGCGTGTCTGGTGCTGATTCGCCCTCCGTGCCCGACTAGCCACTAGACTCAACATTGACGTGGAAGATGTTATGAGAGTACAAATCACTTTCATGGTCCGATGGGACGACAAACCGAAGCGATCGGCGAGATCAGGCCCCTTATTCACAACGCTTCGATTCGGAAAGTCGGTATGTCTATCTTCTTTTGACATTATGAAATCGAGCGAGATAGACATACGATTTTCCGAATCGAAAATCGAATCGAAGCATTGTGAATAACCGGCCAGGTGTAGGACCAACAACTGTTGAATAAAAATCGGAGTCTTACTCGAGGACGACTCGACCGATTTGGCGGTTTTATTGTTTTTTGTTTTATATTATTAGAAGATTACACCCGTGCGAAGCCGGAGCGGAGCGCTAGTAGTCTAAAAAAACGCTTCGGCACATGGCGGCGTGTCACCTGTCACTGTTTCATCGTGACAGGTGGTAGCGCCCCTTGTGACATAGAAACCAGTGGTCTTGCTTGCTGCGGTCCGGTCGGTTCGGAAGACTACCGGCTCAGCCACCGTAACCAATAGTAGTTCATGTTAGTTACCGTCTCATAAATACCCCATCGCTTGTTCCAGGTCTGTCAATGTGTGTGAGCGCACTGGGCTCACCAGCTCGCTCGTCTCCAGTGTCTGCGGGCTCCGAGCACGGTGAGCGGTTCAGCCGCAAAGTCTTCGTGGGCGGGTTGCCACCGGACATTGATGAGGGTAAGTACCTTCTATGTCACTTTTAGGAATGCAGACACGGTTTTTCCAGGATATTTTAGTGATATGATCGCAAGGGCATAGTGAGGTTAGAATCTCCTGTTGAATATTGTCGTTTATATTAGACTCTGGGCCCAATATTTTTTGAAGGTTGAAGGTTTCAAGGCTCCTTTAAACAAGGTGAATTGTACGCTCTATACCTCTAGTGAGGGATACCTAATGCCAGAATAGGCGAGACGACAAAAAAAAAAACTAAGTAGTCCGTCACTCAGATTATCAAAAAATATTTGACCCGTGTTTTTTCTTTTGTTACGTAAACCAAAATTGACAAAGATACGACGCTTTTAAAATTCTCAATACGTCACGCCATGGTATAATTTTTAGCTAGTTCTGACGTCATGAGCCCCCCACTCCCGAGTTTTGATGCGTTTTATCTTTGTCAATGTTCATTGATTTACAAAAACAAAAATACGTGTCCATTAATTTCCAATTCTCTAACTGACGGACTAAATAGATTTGCAATTGTTTGATACTGTCGTCATGCCTATTATTACCATCACTATTTAAGTTATTGGATTACAGTTGTTTCCAATATAGTTTTTGGCAAATGTACCTGTTTATTTTTGAAATTCTGCCTTTATTTTACCCTCAACCGAAAACGTTACACAACGTTATAATAAAGGGTCATGTCGCAATAATTGTGCTTTGTTATACGGCCAATTTGTTTTCAGTATCATTGGCCACCTTTTTTCTCCTAATTGCTTATTTTCTCCGTAAAAAAAAACCAACGGGTTTGCGTCATTTTAACTTCCCTCAACTTCAACGCAGCGCAACAGTCTATTTGGTTGTTTGTTAAACTCCTATTCTCTCTGCTGTTGTGGGAACTGGTTGGAGTCTCTTTAAAAACCCAATTTGCTAAGTTCTCCGAGTAGTTTTTGAATAACAGTGAATATTTCAAAGAGATCAACTACATCAGTCAGTTTCTTGGCAGTGTCTTATGACGCGGTTAGGCACGGTTAGGCGCTTTATATTAATGCGACCGATAGTGTTTAGGAGAGACTACATCCTAGCGGAGGGTTGATTTCGCCTTCAATAGCTAATTTATTTATTTTCATATAATAACTATTATCCCCCTACTCCACAAACCACACAATCCCTGGACCAGCCTACAGATGTAAATATCCCAACAATAGTCATTCATCTATTGTCCATTTATCAAGGGGCCATTATCTGGACAGGTTGACGGGCCCAGCCACCGCTTTGTGCTAACTGGGTCACAGATACCATTCAAATGACTTATGACATTTGATAGAATAGCTAACGTAATGCCTGTTGGAATGGCCTACCTTTTTCACCCGATTCTGACCGCTGAGTAAGGGATTTTGTACGAAATGTAGCAAGATAGAGTGGAAACACTGGGTGGGGACGCCCTAGAAGGACATACACTAAACTTAGGTTGCTTACAAAAAGGATAGTCTTCCAATACGGACGATAAAGAAACTGATTTGTACCGATCGGTGCGGGCAAGATAGTCCCATACTTACTGTATGCACATCAGGAACCAGAACCTAAATTGGAACCTTTAAGAATCTTTATTTTACCGGTTCTTCCAAAATACCGGTACCAATACCAGAACCTTTATTTTGACAAACAAAGTAGACGCGGAAACATGAATGGCGGCAAAATAGCAAAACAACCTGCTTTGTTTGGCTGCCGAGGCACGAATTTCAGTAAATTTCGGTTATTCAATCCCTGCTCCGAACACACATCCCCTCTTCCGTAAGGAACCCTTAAATCGGGTGTTATGGAACCGGAATAATATCATCCGGTTTATAGGTTCTAGAAACCGGTATTTAGAACCGGTACATCGGAACCCAAACCGGAACCGATACCAGAACCGGAACCTTACCGAAAAGAATAACCTTTATAAGAACCTAAATGAAGAACCACAACCGAAATTGGTACCGGTTTTCAATCCCTGTGCACACCCGCATATGGAAACAACTGCATACTGTACATGTTTCTCCGTCATCATCTGTTCCGACTTGTCCGTACAAGGAATCTATACAAGCGGCCTCATTGGTGATCTTCTTCAGAAAGGTCAGGTTGTGCGTAGTACTCGCAATGCCGGAGTGCGTATATGACCAGGGGGTCTAAAATGACCGCTTTCAGAATGTTAAAATGAATCACGTTAAACATTTAAAATTCTTAAAATGGACCTTATTGGACATAAAGTCCATTTTGAGAATTTAAGATTTTTAACGTGATTCATAATAAGATTCTGCTAGAGCGGCCATTTTAGGCCCCCTGATGTATGAACGTGGACGAAGCAAAAAGTGTAAGGATCGTAGCAGGACTGCGTTCTGTAGTGTCTGCTTAACCCCATAGGAAAAGGCGTGATTTTATGTATGATAGCAGGATCTCGATAGAGCGAATCGCATTTCCAGCGGTGGTAATTGTCTATTCGGTCCTGACTTTGGTTATAGGGATATGACGAACAGGGTGTAACGTTTTTCATCCCCCATAAAAAAGGGAGGATCCTCCGTGCAGACGGGTGTTGCCTGGTGAGCTTTTTAAGTCACGGAGCACTTATCGCCATTTAGGAAATTGATGATTTGTTGTGTTCTGTTCAGTTATCAATTGTGTAGCTGTAGTGCCTCTACATGGTTATAGCACTGGTTGGTAGTACTCCATGAAAAACCTAAGTAGTTTCGATGATACCGGTAAGGACATAATATTGCGGACTGGCTGCGGGACGCCCAGCCGCTGACAGATACCCTGAGTACGTTTTTAGTCGAGCACTGGACTGAATTGTTGGTCTAGTGCTCGCAAGCACGACTGCTGACTTGCTGAGCATGAAGTCCGATTATAGGGTCGGGCGAAGTGCTATTCAGTTTTATCCTTAAGGAATTTCTCAGTAGCAGACATGGAGTCTGGAATTGCGCCCGGTTCATGGCAATAGGCTCGCCCCCTATTACATAGGACTTAAAATAATAATATAACTTAAAATAATGTGGGTTTACTATTAGGTAGTTAGGTACAGCTCTGCCTAACTCTTCAGGGATTTCAGGCGTGATGTGTTCAGAGCCTAGAGCGAACCTTTACCACAGAATAGATAATAGTACTAGCGTCCTTTACTTAGTAAGCTTTTTATAACGTTGAAGTTCTTCCTATCGGTTATAATACGACCCATTTCCTTAAAATGTAACATTGACGAAGCGATGATAGATTGCTGATGGTGTAACTCATGTTTGAGATAAGAACTCGACGCTATCGCAACGTCATGACGATACAACGTTGTTTTGGTTAGCATGTGGTTTTCGGTGTTGACATACCTATAGATTGAAGTGTCGACGTGTGAATTAGGTTGATAAGAGACTCTTTGTGAAATTATTTCACTGGCTTTTGAGAGTAGGTACTCGAGGCACATAAAAAAATGCCTAATAAAACTGACTTTATACTGAAGCAGCTCGTGGCTAAATAATAACAGCTGCTGGGTTGATCTTCCAGCTAAGCCGCGCTTGCCTGGGTTTGTCCGTGGATGGGTAGACCACCTGTTACATACGGAGTTTCCTCCGTACCTCGGACGGAAAGCACGTTAAGCCGTCGGTCCTGGCTGTCGTTTGAATGATCTTTGACAGTCGTTACAGGTAGTCAGTGGCCCGAAAGTCTGACAACCAGTCTTAGTGCGTATACACGTAGAACGCTGGTTCCCGGCGCCGATAAGCGCCGAAAAGTTATAGTTAGAGAGCTCACAACACTAAACCTAGTTCGATAAGTCAACCAGATGATTATATATAATTAGCCACGTTATTAACGGGGAACACGAAATGACGATGCTGCAATGCAAAAAACCTGGAGGCGCTATAAAAAAAACATGAATAACGTGACTAATTATATTTATACTAATATTTTAGAGAGGAAAGATTTGATTTTTTGTTTGTTACGATTTAACTCTAAAACTACTCGACCGATTTTAAAAATTCTTTCTGCCATGGATAGCTACATTATCAGCAAGTAACATAGGCTATATTTTATCCCCGTACTCCCACGGGAACGGGAACTACGTGGGTAAAACCGCGTGACGTCCGCTAGTATATTATATATCATCTGGGAGTCTTATCGAACTAGGTTTAGAATCATGGGCTCTCTGACTATTATCGGCGCCGACCTGCCAGCGCTGACAACCAGCGTTCTACGTGTTTACGCCCTTAGCAAGGGGTATCGTAATACCCAAGTTAACTGGGTTGTGGTTGTGGAGGTCAGATAGTCAGTCGCCCCATGTAAACTGATGCAATATTGTTATGCCTAGGCTCTCATTCAGATGTAGTGTTGATTTGTTTGATTAGTTTCAACATGAATGAGTGTTTGATTAGTTTTGATATCACACAGTGGGTATCATCATATTCCTAGCCTAGCTTTTTTACTAATATTATGAGGTCAGGCTCTCAATCTAACAGGAGGCAGCTGAATACCAGTATTTTACATGAAGCGACTGCCTATCTGACCTCTACAACCCATCAACTTAGTAATAATTTAAATGCGGAACAGTGTGCGCCAGTTTCAACGAGTGGTAAAACTTATGTTGCTAGATATGCGGTCCGTGTAAAATACGGTATTCTGTTGCATCCGGTTAGGCCGGAAGCCGACCCCCACATTAATATTATAATAGCGCTTTCCCATTTGGAAAAATGCAAAATGGATTTGATGACATTATAGTTGTGCCAACATAGTTGTTAATAGGCTAAGCAGATGATGATACAAATTGCTAACAAAACATGTCTAAAGGTTGCAAGTTATGTTCTGTGAAATTACCCTAAGATTATCATCAATCGATTTAAACATAAAAAGCCTCGCTCAACGATTATTAGTTCCACAAACATTAATATCCAGGTCAATACCGACGTCCATGTAGCCTAGCGGCCTTGGGAACGCCATTACGTTGCAGTGGCCAAGACTGTTTGTGTCGCCGTTGCTTAGCAACCAACATTGTGAGGCCAAGCAATTTGTTAATAAATGATTTAATAGGAGAAATGCATTTGATATTAGTGGTTAATTGAAATTTGATTACAATCATAATGTATGGTTAAAGATTTAGTAATGTTCCAACATTTACCGGTTACCTCGTTGGGTTAGTGGTCGCTAGTGTGATTCTTGGGCGTTTGTTTCCTCAGTTCGATTCCAATTTTTTCAGTGGGGCCATGTTTACATCGAGCAGTCCTATCGCGCATCTGTCCTGCAGGGCTATTACGTATCTTTCTGATATCCAGTGACTATCAAGCTTCGGTTGTACACCGAACTTTGATGACAACCGTGAATGTCATAATATTGGTATTAGTGACTAACAGGGTCATACATTTTTAACCTTGAAATTAAGACGATTGGTGTGAAAAGTCATGCGGGAATCGACCAATCACGTTGGCTGAAATCCTCAACTCGTCTTCTGTCCCTTGATTGATCGAATCTTGCATATCACCTCTCCGCTCAGCTCGTCTCCGCTTTAGTCATTGAAACCTGGCTTAAGTTTTTTTATATGGGTTAAACCCGCCACACTATTCCTAACCACTGCAACTCCTGAAAGCCAGAATCAACAGTGGTGACCACCAGAAAAGCGCCGAGATAATGAAGCTCGACGAAGTCCCAGGGAAACAATTTAACTGTCTTGGATCCCGCAACTAAATTAATCAGAAAAGAATAACGGACGAGTGAGAAAAAATATAATTTCCACTTACCTTCATACTCCATATCAGCAGGAGACGGAACAAAACAAGGCTAATAGGCACAAAGGGACGTTTACGTTGGCTTAAAGCTTGGTTTACATTGTTCTACCCTAATCCCCAATCTTTCAAACCCAATTTTCTTCTTAACGTTTCAATGGCAATCTAAATTGTGTCGGTCCAGAACTGAGCCACTAGTTTGGCGTCTTCAGTAGCGTCCATCAGTTCATGTGATGAACAACACATTGTAGGCTTTCCCAGATGCTTGTTAACTTTCGTTACATATTTTTCTGTTTTACGTTTTTGTATAGTAAGCAACGACCTATTGTCGGGCCTAAGCTGTCCGTACTTATGTACTAATGCTGTAACAAAATAATATTGTTATACCAAATGATTTGAAAAGAGTAACCATGAAGTTTCTTGCCGGTTCTTCTCCATGGAAACGACCAACGCGCACCGTGCACCTTTTTCGTCATTTTATAAATGCCCATCTAGGCCTACTATGAAATAAAATATTATGATTTTGAAACAAACCGTGATGTTGGTTCATTAAACAGGAATACTGATACGATGGACACAATATTTAGTGACTCATCATTTGTGGAACAGCACCACATTTGCACTCCAGGACAGAGTCATTAATGAATCTCCACCTGTACGCGTAGCATTACCACCGTAGGAATGGGTTTTGTCGACGGAAAAATCGACAAAATGACAGATTTCTTTTCACAATCTGTCATTTTGTCGAATCTTCCGTCGACAAAACGCGTTGTTACGGTGGTCATGCTACGCGGGGTGAGAGGGTTTTCTTGGCTGCGGCCAACCTGGATCCAGAAAGAGTCACCCAGTAACCTAAAAAATACTGCCAAGTAACCCCAATTCACTCGCCAGTTTAACGTATTTCTTTCAATCGGTCAAACGCAATGCGGCTCTCTGACGTCATAAGTCATAACGCATCGTTGATCGTTCCACGTGGCCATGCAGTGTCAACCTCCTCGATGCGACACACGCAGCGAGCCACTAACGTAACAAGGACGTGCGTGGGACGATGCAATCTTACTTTGTATGGTTTATATTCTAATGGGATGTCTATGTGCTAATAATCTGAGTTCATATGTATTTTGCACTAGCTTCTACCAGCAACGTCACCCGCGTAAAAACACATTATAAAGGGTGTAACTGAAAGGCGCTTGTTCTCCCCGTCATTGCGATCATTTTTTTGCTACACCCCATACCTGGGAACCTTCTAGTTACGGAGATATTGGGGTCAAAGTTCCAACTTTTTGACAAGTTTTTTTTTTTTAAATACAAGTTTTTAATGTAAGATTTTTAAACACCTCCACGACCCCCGTACTATCCAATCCATCCATCAGCACAATGTTTTGAGTGCGTTACATTGAGTTCTACCAAAAAAAATGATTTTTCACCCCAAAAAAAAATTCTTTTCCCAGCAATAATTTTTGCGTAAAGATACTTAGTTTGATGTACAGAATGCTTGGTTGACGGCTTCGTGATGAGGTGGTTGACACCCTGTATGACACTCGGCAATATACATAGCTTTCTATGGTTTGCCCCACTGCCACTGGTGGGGAGGGTGCGGTCAACGGGAAAAATCAAACACTACATTGAGATCAAGATTCTTGGGAAAAATGAAGGAATTGAAATAAACCATACTGATATCAGTGCGAATTAAAAGACATTCCGATCCATACAGTACGAAAGCTCTGATCAAGGTCTTTTATAATTATTGTCCCTGGCGACAAACGGGAAAAAGTTCCCGTTTGTTGCCAGTAAGGCATGCAACATAACACACATATATACCAAAAAAAAGTACCAGGCCGGAATGAGCTCAAGGTGGTATGCATTTCAATAATTCTGGATATAGGTATGGTCTTCTATTATAGTAATAAATACCTTCTTGGATTCATGCCCGTCTAGTACTGTTTGTAAGGCTGCTACTGCTACTACTGCCCATAACTAGCATAACTGTACTAACACTACCTACTCGATCCCAAGCAATGTTTTTGAGTTATATTTTATAACTCAAAAATACGGTGGGGTCAACGAGAACTATTTTTGATTATTTTAAACAAAATTGGAATTGGAATCGGCATTTTGGGCATGGATTGTGTGCACGAGTGTATACAGAAAGTATTCAGAGACTTATTTAACCCACACGGATCGGTATCAATCCGAAATGACTCGTCAGTACTGGAAACCTGTATCTTTATGCAAGCACCCTCTCCTGCCGCCTATTCGCTGCGGGACTATTCGAAAGAGATACCGTGGCCCCGGAACACAAAGGGCGATGAAGGAACATGGATGGGTTTTAGTCAGTAAAAGTCTGACACTCCCTCCTGCTCCGCCCAGAGCGGGAGGAGTCATTTGATGATTTCCCATCCGAAAAAAAAAAAGTACCCTCTGGCTGCCTAACAAGCGAAACCGGTGAGGTTCTTTTTATACTTCCCTCAGCTCTTTCCGTAGTCAGCAGTGTGAACCAAGGTTTGAAAAGACGTGAAACGATGCCTCGTTCGGCTCGGTCACTCTCTCGTCAGAACAAATGTCTATCTTAGTATTGAAATCCTAAATCATGATCTTTCAAAGGACCGATTTGTTAGAGACACCATTGTTTAACTATTGTGTCTACTTCGTGGACAGATCAAGGGGGTAACAGACAGAGTTACTTTCTCGTTTATAGGTGCTCCACCTTCTCTCGGGTCCAAAACTGTACTTTCTTTGAAATTTCATTGTAATCGGTTGGGTGCTTTCGGAGATTGGCGTGTTCGAACGAACATGATTTTTATGGATGGGGGAGGGGTCCCAGTCTGTGTGGGCACTGGTTTTGTATGAGAATAGGAGTTTAGAGTATTTTATATTATTATGTTACAATAAGAGGCACAGAAGTGGAACAGAAGCGTACTGTTTTGGTACCTTAGAAATAGGAAATGGAAACGAGGCAGACAGATTCGAAGGTGGGGAAAGACGAGATAAAGGCGATAGCAGCCCGCGTAGCATGGCAATTCTATCTCTACTCTTCAAGACACGACAAAGCTCTTTTCTATACAACTTGACATGTCTTAATGTCTTGACATGCCCGAGCATGCGGCGACCCATCGACTCGAGTTTGTACGAAGACAAAGACATAGAATGTCTTTCCATAGCAACGGACAAACAGCTAGTGACATTGAGGATTTTGCACTCAGCATCTGCGATCTAGAAGATATTTTTTCAGATTGTTTGTTGATATTATGTTCATCACCATAAAAGAGATCACAGGATTCTTGCTTCCCTGTAATCTCATATCACAATATATATACATATATAACAATCTCATGATTTGTATCTTACAATATCCATCAATGTTCAGTTAGTAAGAAAATAGTTTCTTACAAAGTTTTTGTTGTTTACTTAAAAATAATGTTACATGGGCGGTGGTTAATATCAGGCAAGGTGAACGATGACATTACAATTTGTTTGAAAGGAAAAAGATGCGCCCTCCAGAGTATTACAGCTATCATAGGACGCGTCGTGTGATTGCCATTACTTTTATTGAAGGCGTTAAGGCCTGAATATATACCCGGCCAGCTAGACCACCTACAGGGTATAGCTGTAGGCTACAGCTATTCCCTACAATTTTGTCAATGGTGTTCTGACATGTCCGCTTTGTGCTCGGAGTTTTTAAGTTGCGTATTATTTTTCGGTCCAAAAAGATAAAAAAACCCGCCTTTTTAACCAATGTATCCTGCCCACAATGACCTACAACGGTGCCGAGACATGGACGCTCACAAAGGAGACAGTCCACCGAGTACAAGTGGCACAAAGGGCCATGGAGCGACCCATACTCGGCATAACCCTCTTAGATCGAGCCGTCATCGGACGAAAGTCTACGACTTCAGGGACCGGGCGGTGCGCCTCAAGTGGACCTCGGTAGAACTTCTAGACGCGGAGATGGCCGATAGAGCAAAGCTTTGACTCAGGGGTGGCCAAGGTTTGGCCAAAGACACCAAGGCCGTCCTAAAGCTCGTTGGGTTGACGATAAAGTCGCGGGAAACACCTGGATCAGGGACGCACAGAACCGGGAAGTGTGGCAGAAGAAAGGGGAAGCCTATAACCAGCAGTGGGTGATTCCGGGCTAATATGATGATTGATGATGATGTATGCTAGCCACTTGTGAGCACATAAAAGTGCAGCACACCAAAGCACTCGACAACCACCCTAGAAAGCTATCGAAATCAGTCGCTGTGGCCGAAATCGGCTTGATGGCATTATCATCAAAGAACTCGTTTTCCGGGATATCGAAAGCCCCGGTTAAAGCTCGTAAAGCGTTTCTTTTGGCATAAAAACTGAGGAGGTAACGACGGTAGGACCCCGACATGTTTTAAAAAAACAAAATGGCTTACAAACACAAATTATATTTATAAAAATAATCTTGTCTAGGTCTGATGTGTTGTAGACTTTTTGACATTCGTTGCCAAGAAACGATTCCTACAATCAGTGTCAAAAGTAGACAAAAAATTGTCGCCATGCTCGACGTTGAAGACTTTTGTCGATAAAGAATAGAAACCTTTCTTTTCCACATGTCAAACATCGCCATGCTTAGGACGATAGAAGTCTTTCGAAAATCTGTCATTTATCTGTCATTTTGTCGATTGTCAGTCGACAAAACCCGTTTCTACGGCGGCCATGCTACGCAGGCTGGAAAACTATGGACAAGGAAAGCTCTAAACCGAGTTGAGTGGAAAGAAATGGAGGAGGTCTTTGCCAAAGTTGGGCAAACAGACGAAGTTGTCGATGTCATCGACTCAGCAGAGTCGTTAACATAAGATTATTATTTTGTAAATATCCTTTTTTGTGTCTGAATAAAGGCTAATATTATTATATTATTATGTATTAAGCAATAGTAATAGGTAGTAGGCAATAGACTCATTTAATGCGTCGAATGCTGAATCAGGTAATCTGCAGTCATTTTCGAATTAGCTTCGGTTATAAATTTTTAAGTAGAGCTAATAATATTCATAGAGCCCACCTTCACTTTACTTTGCCAATCGAAGTAACCTACCGGTTTTACGAGCAAATAAGTGACGCAGTGATCGCGTACAAGCGCGACCGATTGCTTAGGGACCTCAGGACGCTGCATTGCATTCTCTTTCGTACGCCAAAAATACTGTTATTTCACTAATGTACAATATTGTATTGAACTTGTTTCAGATGAGATAACGTCGTCATTCCGTCGGTTCGGGCCGCTCGTGGTCGACTGGCCGCACAAAGCAGAGAGCAAGAGTTACTTTCCGCCCAAGGGTTACGCGTTTCTACTGTTCCAGGTTAGTTTTTTTTTCAATTTTTACCAGATTTTGGGCTTATTAGACCATTCTCCGGATATGTTTAGACTTAACTCGCGGATAAAAATTCTCTTCCATGAACCATGGTAATTGTGTTTTCATTATGTAGTCTCTTCAACATACCGCCACATACAACCTTGGCCAATACTGGCTTATCTACCGTTGATTGACGCCCTCCATTGTTTAATGTTATCCAAATATTTCTTGGGTTCACCGTTCATGGATCTAACTAACCCCCATCAAATGCTACCCAACCCATAAGGGCGTATACAAGTAGAACGCTGGCTGCCGGCGCCGACCTTCCAGCGCTTATCGGCACCGGTCCGCGCAGGTAGTCGGCGCAGGCAGTCTCTATACTTTGTGCCGACCTAGCGCCTATAAACGCCGACAATTTCAAACGGCGAACTTGTCGGCGACGTTCGGCTCTTATCGGCGCCGGTAGCCAGCGTTCTATACGCACTAATGTCCCATCTCATCTTACCTTTCTCTATCGTCTATGTTTATCATAGTGGAACTTCCTATAATGCTAAATCTCCCTTAAACCTATCTCCAGGACGAGAGTTCAGTAGCCGCTCTAATGGAAGCCTGCATCACCGACGATGACAAGCTGTACCTCTGCGTGTCTTCGCCCACCATCCGGGACAAGCCTGTCCAGATCCGGCCGTGGAGGCTCGCTGACGCTGACTTCGTGCTCGACGCTAGCATGCCGCTCGATCCCAGGAAGACTGTCTTCGTGGGAGGCGTGCCGCGTCCCTTGAAAGCTGGTGAGTTTTTTGATTCAGATTGGTGTTATTTTTAGGTAGAAATTCAGTTTGTAAATGTAATTGCATACAGGAGACTAATTACTTTTTGATTATAGGCAGGAGCTTCTGCCCAACTTAATCGTATCCAGGGTCGAAAGTAATTTGTTAAAGATTTGGTCGTGGAGGCTCGCAGATTGGCATTAGCAGGACATTTGTTGAAGGCGTGTTACGTTCTTTGAAGGTAGCGAAATATACTAAAGTGCCTACTTGAACTTTTCCGGTACAGGATTGTCGATTCGTCTGAAGAGGTTAGTCCTTGGCTGTCACGACCGTGAGTCAAGAGGGTCCAAAACCGCTTGACCCTAGGAGTGTCAATTTATAATCAGCCATTTGTGTCTGCAGTGGGAGACACAAGGAAGGCCTCCCTAATCCCCCCTCCCACTTATTCCCTACCCAATGACACAATACTTATGGTAATGCGTCTGTTTCCAGTGGAGCTGGCGATGATAATGGACCGGCTGTACGGCGGTGTGTGCTACGCCGGCATCGACACCGACCCCGAGCTCAAGTACCCTAAGGTCAGTACCACACTTCACCTTCTCAGTACTAAATACATACTTTGTGATAGGATAAGATGGATTATTATTATATTATATTGTAGATTATTGAAATTGTGCTTGCTTGACAGGCACGACAAAAATCTGTAGTCTGTTACTACAGATTTTTGTCGTGCCTGTCAAGCAAGCACAATTTTCACATTGTCCAGTCGTGGAAACATTTTCTAGCATTGCCAGCACATGTTACCACATCTGTCGTTCATAATATTATTGACAAAAGACATTATGTTGAAACGTAAAGTCACATGCACGGTTCTGGTAAGATTTTATCAATACACTTCCTCGAAAACTGGTTCTTATCGCACTACGATTAGGTTTGACATGCAACGTATTTCACAAACGTGCGATTTTTTTCATTTTCCAACACTTGTGCGGGAATGAAAATTGCCACAGATATACTAACTATAACTATATTTAGTTCAATGCCTATAGTCGGAGTTGAATGTTTTTTTTTTTTTTTTTCGGCAAAGCACTAAGCGTCTTTACGGCGTAAATATTTTTTGGATATTCAAATTGTGTTTATAAATAGAATTTCATAGATAAACATGATTATTTTAAACTAAAATTTACTTTTATTAACAAATTAACATTTATTTGCGTTCTAAATTCGAAAAAAAAAAAAAAAACATTTTTTATATTAGGCTGTTTAGCGGCTTCATACCTTTGCTTCTCATTCAACCTGGCGAAAGCAAAGCGCGGAAAAAAAAAGAAAACTAAAATGATAGTTTCTTATTAATTCATGACAAAAATAGTTTTCATTCTTTTATTTTATTTCTTCAAAAGTGTATTGAAAAACGTCGTTTGATACACGTGGACGTTTGTTATTGCAGTTCTCGGCTCAAAAACACCGCCGTTAATTCCGCCTCGAATACAATGACAAACATTCTCCACTTGTATCAAAATGTACTATTTCAATACACTTTCTTCGAAAATGGGTTCTTATCGCACTACGATTAGGTTCAACATGCTGTATATTTCACACACGTGGATCTGTTTCATTGTCCATCACGGCACAGCTCGCGGGTGTTGCCACAGATACAACTATACCTATACTTATTACTAATTGGTGCAATACCTATAGTCGGCGGTGATTGTTTTTTTTTTCGTTATTTTATTTCTTCAAAAGTGTATTGAAAAACGTCGTTTGATACACGTGGACATTTGTTGTTGCAGTTCTCGGCTCAAAAACACCCTCGCCTACGGCTCGGGAGTTAATCCGCCTCGGATGCAATAACAAACTTTCTCCACTTGTATCAAAATGTACTATACCGAAACGAGCATCATTTCCATTCCTTTACTGTACAATAATTGTAAAAAAAAATGCTGCCATTCAATTTTGTGATCACGGACGGATAACTGTGACTGTGAGTCTGTGATCATCTCTTGTATTTGCGTAACTAGTAGAGTGTAGCATGTATGTGTGTGTGTGTATGTGCAGGGTGCGGGCCGCGTGGCGTTCTCGAACCAGCAGTCGTACATCGCCGCCATCTCCGCGCGCTTCGTGCAGCTGCAGCACGGGGATATCGACAAGCGCGTCGAGGTAACGTACCGACATCATCGTCTTCTGCTGCATCATTCACAAGATTATGTAGAAATCATTTCTTATCTTTTCATTTAAACTTATTTTTAACCCTGTTACCCTAAATATAATCCTTTACCCCCACTTTAAAGTGATCCAAACGAGCTATTACCCCCACTAAACCGTACCCGTTACCCAACTAAAACGAACCATTAACATATTAAAATATTTTTATAAGAATATGAACCTATTAAAATTGTTGACGCTGAGTGGGACTCCGAGTCTAGATTCATGTCCTTTTCACTCTATATTTATTTTTTATACTTTCGCAGTCAGTGAAGAAACAAATAATTAGTAACCTTTGATCAAAATAAACTATTACCCCCAACTAAAATTATCCGTTATTCTCGATTCCTCCAAATAAAAAGAAATTATTGCGAAGTCCTAACCGTGTACCGTAACGCTTGCAGGTGAAGCCGTACGTGCTGGACGACCAGATGTGCGACGAGTGCGCCGGCGCGCGCTGCGGCTCCAAGTTCGCGCCCTTCTTCTGCGCCAACGTTACTTGTCTGCAGGTGTGTACTACCTCCACCTCCGCTACTTACACTGTGGCAGTGCGAACACGAAACACAACTAGTTACTAGTCCCGGGAAATCTCGGAACTGAAAGTGCCGGGAAATCCCGTTAATTTGAGACGTTTAAGGAACCGGGATTTTCAAGCAAAAAATTAGAAAAATTCTAAAAGAAAGAAATAAAAATATTTATTTAATAAAAATGTTTATTTGGGACAAGCACAGGAACTACAATAATAATAATAAAAAAAAGAATCGAAAACTAAATAATAAAAAGACCTGTGCGAGGCCAAAAAGGCTCCTATCTCTGCATGATGCTGCGATAGATGAAAAACGAATACCGCAGCTCTGGTATTCTGATAGGGCGCACTGTGATGTCACGGTCACACCTACCGACACAAAATGCATTCACACAAAAAATAAAACATAATACTCACTTAAATAAAATAAACACAATATACAAACAAAACTATAAGAATGAAAATATTAATAATAACCGGCTCGGCTGCACCGAACATTCCGACTTCGCTTGTCAACGCTACAGACTATTGTCTATGGTCCGTGACAAGCGAAGAGACGCGAGCGCAGACGATACATTGAAATTTTGGCAACTGGCTGTTAATTTCAAGGTGTTTTTAGTAAAAGCGAAGTATCTTTTCTCGAAAGTACCGAACTTTATCCAGAAGGTTCCGAAAAACCCGGTATTTGTAAATATAACCTTTTCTGCATTCCCTAAACACAACCCAGATGGGTCCTCGCTTTTAAATTGAGGATGAGGAACTTTACTCTCTGGTTCCTCATACCCATTTATACCACTTAATATCGTTTCCTGCCTGTCCTGTGTTTCTTGCACATCACAGGAGCTGATACGATAATGGTCGTGTATCATATCGTGTTCAACATACAGACTGATACTGGCCTGCAAATTTCATTTTCTGGCGCTTCCACCTTTAGGCGATTTTGGAATTTCAAATGTTACTACAGCCGAGCCGTACGATTAAAAAAACACACAACACACACAACAACAGCTTTAAATATAAATAAATTCTTTTATAGTTCTTTTATATTTTATTTATTTGCGCAAAGTACATAGTATAACAGCTCTGTTTCTCTGTTTCCAGTACTACTGCGAGCACTGCTGGGCGACGATCCACTCGCGCCCGGGCCGCGAGTTCCACAAGCCGCTCGTGAAGGAGGGCGCCGACCGGCCGCGCGCCGTGCCCTTCCGCTGGTGTTAGTGCGCACTTACTTACTGAACACACACGATACTACCACCTACCTACCACACGCTGCCAACACTGGGGAGCTAGGCTAGGGACCGACCGGCCTGGCTAGACAACTGGGGGACTTGGATCCTTGAAAGGTGTCCCGAAATGTCTGAGGGTCTCGATTTCACCAGCCGATTCTAAAATGAGACCTCAAGTATCTCGAGAGACAACCGGGGAACTTGAATCCTTGGACTGATTTGGAAGGTCTCCCGAAATGTCTGAGGGTCTTTTATTTCACCGGCCGATTCTGAAATCGCGTCTAAAGTATGATTTGAAAGATAAAAACTCAAACTCAAAAGCATGTTTCAATTTTTGCACTTTTGAATGTCAGAAAAACAAAGAAAGCGAAGCTACAGTCCCAGTCACAAGGCATAATAACTTGTGCGAGCACTGTAGTTGCCCATTCCAGTGTAGATCTCTATAGAGAAGAATGTGCAAGAAACTCCAAAGATATCCCGAAATATGTCGCCCGGTTGGCTTTGTAATTAGATCTCAAGTACATAAGTCCCGAAATACGTCTGGGTGTCTTTCCATCGGCCGGTTTTGACTTCTGATCGCAGTGCCGAAAGATCTCTGAAGACAACCTTGATCGGTCGATTTTGAAATCGGGTATCCTGCCATAATTTCGAGAGAAAACTAGGGGATTGGATCCTCTGCTTGAGTCGAAAGAATTTTTTTTTTCGAAATAATATGTCGGGAGGGTCTTATACAGTTGTCTAGTTGAGTTTGGTCGGTTAGTAAGTGTTGGGTAGATTTTTTAAATATTCTGGGTGAGTCTTTAAATTCTGGCCGCCAAGATGAGCTCAATTTTCTGGTAATATCTCTTGCTTTAATGCCAACTAAAAGGCCTTGAAAGACGATCCTACTGTTGGTGAAATCTTGCCCATAAAGAAACCATAATTATCTACTTAGCCTTTTAACAACAATGTTGGAATCGGCTAACAGTCTAACCGAATGCAGCTGAGTACCACTTAGCCACAGAGCTCAAAACATTCCATAATAAAATTATTGGTATACCAAATTGCGTCTCTCTTAATGACATGGCCAATCTAACCACACCAGAACCAAAAAAATCTACCCAAAGATATACAACTCAGCCAAAAATTACCCAAAACCGATTCAGTATTAATTTATGATAATAATAGTATTTTTAAAGCCATACCAGTGTTGTAAGCGTGTTGTTAAACAGTTGTAACCTTAAAGTATCGTACTCTTAACATCCAACAGTTTTTGTGTCTATACTAACACGATGCCGGGGTAACGAGGCGTTTTGGAACGGGTAAAAACTCGATTTTTGATGTGGTGAACGCATACTGGAACTTGTATTTTCTTTAAAATGGGGTAAAAATCCGATTTAAAGGGGTCATTTTAGAAGTGATTTTTTTAAACTGGGGTAATATTATATTGACATTGGAGTAATCTACATATTTCTGTGGGGTAATGTCCACTATACATGTAATTTTTCAAAAGGGGTAGTTGTAATTCAGAACCCTTTGTAAAGTAATTTATTTTTAAAGGGGTAATAATGAAAGGTGATCTTGAATGTGACATTCAAAGATGCAAACTTTTTTAATTAATCGAACTAAATTATTAAAAAGCATATTGGGATTAGAAACATTTATAATGTTGGGTAGTTTCCTTATTCGATTTTGAGTATTGTGATTACCCCCAAATGTTGTAAGCATCTAAAAAATACTCTTACTACCCAACTGCAAACCAAACAACGAAGATAAAATATTTTTCTTATCCCGTTCCATCGCCACTGCCTGGTATCGTTACCTCCCACGCCGCAGTCTCTCTGCAAAGACGAAGTATTATCAACCATAATGAAAATACTTCACCTTCGCATACAATATCTGCCCAATTCACACAGCGGGATGTAGTATGGAATGGTAAAAAACTAGTCTTTACTGGCAACACTTGAATAAGCATGGTAACACTTGTGATTTGTTGATGTGATTGTGATTTTGTTGCTGGTAACATTGTCGAATAAATTGCTATAGTCCTTTCGTAGAAATTTTACCTCTGATTATGCACTCTGACAAAATTACAATGATCTTGTGTGTTGCTATATGGTGGCTGTCATGGACAAGTATGTCAAAATAATAAAAATGATCTTTAGACACGTATTAATAACATTGATGTTGGTTCGCTATTGTCAGAGGTAACTGCGAAAGGACTGTACATTCACGCTGTCCCTTGCGAGTTTGGCAGAGCATTGAATTACTAACATAAGTAATTGTTATAAAATGTTCAAATAAAAATATCTGACTGCACTTTGGCAGATAACGCACTAGGCAGCAACAAGCAGCAGGCCGCCCACCCATCTTTGACCAAACCTTCGGCCGCAGCCAAGCTTTATTAGCTACACGTGCCTACGAACCGGATTGACTGCTGGCTGGCTGTCTAGTGCGGTATCTAGTAGAACTCCTGCCTGCCCTCGTTATAAACCAGGCGTGAAGGTATACATACATCTAGCATTATTATTTAGACTAGTTTTCTTCAGTGAACTTGCACCAACCGGCTAGGATTTGTTGTGATGGCAAAATTTTTCACTTTGTGTGGAAAAATTGACTGCTCAGCTAAACGGACATTAATTCAGTGATTTCTTAACATTGATTGCAAGAATAATCGATTAAAACGACTATTGATCGGATATGTTGCCGCTGATTAATAATTGTAAGTGCTATAAAAATAGAAGCAATTTAGTAGGTAACTAATTTTTTGATTATTATACTAGTGTGAATATTCTACTCGATACTGTCCTTTAAATCTGACCGCAACATATACGATTAATGGCATTATAACATCGAATAAGAATCGATTCTAAAAATCGATTATTCAAATCGGTGGTCATTGATCACTCTCCTCATTTTGAAAATGCCATTGGCGCCTAGAAAATTAAAAAAAATTGCAACATTATCCAAAGTTTAATGTTAAGCAAAATATTTTAGGATGGAAGTACAAGGCGTCGATTCAGTAAAACTTGCTTTTGTGGAAGCCGCCATTTTGACATATTTGTGGCTATACCTACTTCGTGATTTGATTAAAATACAAGATTTTCTTTAAAGTGCTATTAGAATACTATGTTATATTAGCAAATAGGTAGATAATTTTACTTTCTCATGAAAGATCGTTGCAATTTAACTATAGTGAAGAACAATTTTTATCTTTGACACGTCCGAAACTATACCCTGCAAATGTTTCAAACCAATGTTGCCAGTTTATAAAAAACTTGCTACATTGGTAGTTTCTGCAAATGCAAGTTTTTTGACAAATAGATTCGATTTAAGAAAAAAATATGTATCCAAAAACTTAGCTAGATGTCCGTTGTCATTTGTGGATAGGTAAGATCTTATCTATCACGAGGTGACGCATTCGCGACTTGTCGCACGACAATCGCATTTGTGTACGCTCACTTATCGTAAGATACTAAGCGTAAGACATAAGTGAAATGTCTAATGTTTTGAAAATAACTGTACCTGTGTAGCTAGAGACAATTTCCTGATATTTTACTTTATTTTGATTTGAGATTCTTGACTTGGATACTGTTGCGGTTGTCTTGTTTGTCCCGTTCATGGTTGCGACTTGTCGGTGTGATTCTTTGTCAACATTTTAAATGTCGGATTTTGTGAGGTTTTCAGACCTCTTATTGCAAGTCTTTTGTGTTTTCCATCACAGAGCGGGATAAGTATCATTTGACGTTGTATTGACAAGATTTGTGCTTTTTCCAATCATTCCCTGTTTGAATCCTGTATGAGATATAATGTTAACCTCTACGAAACTTGTCATGCAACGTACTGCGAGCATAGCCAGAATATTGGCAGGTTTAGTGAAGGTTTTCTGAGGCATGTCGCAAAGATGAAGGGCTCATTTACGGAGACGAGGCGCGTCGCGGTCCGCAATTAATTCCAGAGCGATTACGAAGAAGCGATTTTATGCGCGTTTGCTTGAAATGCTTGTTACTTGCGGCGGAGCCCGCAGCAGTCAACACGGCGGCACACGCAGCGTGTTGCCAGTCAGTTCCTTTAATACTTTGTTCACGGACGCGTGGCGCGTGACACGTAGCGATACCCGTGACGGAGCACGCGCCGCTTCTCGCTGAGCGTCTCCGTAAATGAGCCTTAAGGCTTCTGGCAATGCTTACCATCCCGCTCTAGAACATGGACAGCCAAGAGATAAACTATTGGGCTCGTTTTGATTTCGACAAAGGGAGGCGGTAGGGACACGTTTTTAGTACAAACTTAACAAAACGGTTACCAATTTGGCTGTAGTCTTGCTCTGCAAGTTTCGTGGGGACGAGAGTGCGAGCCGAAGTCTTGGTTTTAGGAGAATTCAGTGTTCAAGAAATTAGAAGAGTAGTGTGTCGAAGACGTTATAGTAGATCTCTCAGTAGATAAGTCAATTTTGCAAGTCGCATCTGTTTGTGGCGTTTTGTCGTCTTAAGGGGTTTTTAACAATTTCCATCTATAGTTCGCGCTCGCTCCAACCGTCCTCACACATCTTATTTTTAGCGTTAAAAAGTAATATATAAAAAAAAAAACTATTTTTTTGAATTCGCCGGGGTAGTGCAATAGAAGGTAGCATAGTATCTAATTATCAAAACGTACTAGCGGCCTCAGCGACTAGGAAATTAAGACCACTAGTGCGTTTATTTGAAACTATTTAAGATTATAATATTAACCTTATTAAACCTAGTGTAAATAGGAAGGTTTCACAATTTTTGCCTTCGCGCTCGTTCACTTGGGATTGAGATGGGACTAAATTTTAGTAAGATGGCTGCGTTTACTACTTAAAGCAATTATATTTTAGCCGACGACAAGGAAGTTACAGGCCTCGGGTATGAAAGTCCTTCAAGTTAGCACTGTTTAGGAGAATCTTAGGTTCTTTTTAGTCTATTTCCTGGCTCCGTTTCTATTTTGCCAGATTTCGTTTTAAACAGTGCAACTAAACCATCAGCTAGAATATACTTGCTGAAGTAGTAAACGTAAATAGCACCGATGTTTATCTTGCATCGTGGTGTCCGCGGATGGTCCAATCGCGCGAGCAACGACGGAACGATGCTGATTCAATGCAAATACTGAACTTGAAACGTCTTGAAATTGTTTGTGTTGGCTTAACATCAAGGGGGAAGATCATTTTGAATTAGTTCTGGTCCTTGCATTGTGCCTTGTGGAACACCATTCATGATTGAAAGGTCTAAGCAATGGCTAGAAGTTTGGGAATTGGTTTGATCAAAACAATGGTTTTAAGGATACAACGCTTACGAATTTCAGTATGTTTCTATAGTCGGGACTCTGTCGGATTTGGTTTTGGTCGCATTAGAAAGTCAAAGGGCTTATAGCCTGCTATCAGTGGTTGCAAGAGCTATATGAGCACATTTGCACGCCACACTATGTTCCATTGCTTTCTATCGTTTTACAAAACAATAGAAACATGAAAGTCTGAGATGTACTTTCTAATGCTTCTCCAACTAAGTGTAGCAGAGTTGTAGGCAAGCAAAGCAAAACAAAGTAACGCAATACTTTCGATGTTTTTTCAGTATAACGTGTACTTAAATCTTAAAGTATAATAACAACGGATACACACTGTATGGAGTTAGATAACGTATCCCGAAAGACCACGGAAATAAAATAGACTGTAGTAAAAAGACTTGCGCGGATTTTTTGACGATTTTTTTCATGATTTCGATGCGGTTTTTTCGTGTTGTGTGTGGTACCTTTTTTCGAAAATTATCATGAGGCTTGATAGTGCCTTGTTGTGGCGTATGAGTTTGGTGTACCCCTCCCAACGTAGCTCGAATATATGAGGTCTCACAGCCTCCAACAATGGGTCGTTTCACTGTTCCTTGTGACGAGTCTAAATTATAATCGTCGATTCCTCCGGGTTGGCTCGCGTTTCGGTCGAAATATGGGTCGGATTTACTCCTAAATTCCCTATTTTTTATTCTTCATCATTGCGGCCGTGGTAGAACTGGCCTGCACTAAACGTTAAGTAGGTACAATTTGTATTAATAGTAGAAGCATTTTAGTAAAAATTGCCATAGACGCGTTGCGAGACTTTTTATGTCGGTCAAAAATGTTCAAGTATTAATCAATTAATGTAGACAAAATATTTGAAGAATAATAATATTATATTTTTCTTAGTATTTAGATATGTATGTATAGTATTTCGGTATGAAAAGTCTCATAACGCGGACAGAATTTATAAAATCGCACGCGACTGTGCGAAAATCTCTTTAAACGATCCATTTTTATTCTAGAAATGAGAAGAAACCAGTTATAATATAAAACTATTGTTGATATATCGCTCTGTGATCTTACTTGCAAATTAAAATCATTTTTAGATTATTATAATCTGGTTCCTTCGTCAATTTCTAGTTTGACGTCGGATCTGTTAGTAAATTAATAGTTTCAGTATAATAGCAAATGCGAATACAATTTCTCTAAATAAAAATAGAAATTTCCTAGAAAAATATTTATAAAACACGCCTTGATCGCCCCGAACACTTTAAATAGGAACCATTTTCACTTGCGCACTTGGTATCATTAATTCATTTTTATTATCGACTGATTTTCGTTTTTTAGTACTGCATTTTCAAATTTGGTAGTTTTTCAACGATTTTGTGGCAACACTTTTGAAAAATAAAGTTTGTTTGTAGCGTTTTGATCCTGCGTCTCGGTACGTTGAGTTTAGACTTTACTAAAAATGTATTTTTATGTTTTTCTTTGTGAATTTCGTACACTCGTTCGATGTTTTTGGTGGTTCTTTTCATGAAATTGCTCAATGGTTTTTTTGTAAAATTGTTTAGTACTCCCTACCCCCCTAGTTGAAATTAATATGGCGGGCGATGGTTGAATGTATGGTCGCACTGTCCCATTTTGTATTTTTGTATTTTTATAATAAAAAAAACGTAAATAATGTGAATTCGGATGTGATTTTTTTACTTTACGCGCAACGTTGTAGTGAACGCTTGGGTTAGGACATTTTATAAAATTTAATTATAACAGATCTTCAAGAAAACTTACTAAAGAATGAATCCCTTGAACGTTACGAAATCAGTTTAGACAACAATTATTAAGAATTACTGTCTATAAAATTGGGAATGTTTTATATAAATTATCTTGAAACTAATCATTTGAACTGAAAATTCATTGAACGATTTCCATCGATCAATGATTTTATATTAAAAAAAAAACTTTGTAAGCAAAGAAAGCATTTAATCATTTATGATATCTCTATTATTTTTCTATAAACTTCGTTCAAATATATAAACTTGAAGATCTGTTCAACCCAGCGGTAAAAAAAAACTTAATAATTGGTGTTAGTATAAAACCGAGGTGTGTTTGGGATATGTGGTCTGCCTGCGAGCGGTGGGCTAGATTTGCACTGTGTTTAGGGCTTTGTGACGATTGTACCGTCATGTATCGCTGGTCGCCGGCTTTATAGTAACCTATGTGCCTCTGTCCCACTTCTAGGCTATATATTATTTGACTACATGAAGCTGTTATTATGACCGAATTGAATGATACAAGAATAAACTGCTAATAAAAATGCAGTTCGCCATGACAGGGACATAGCTTACAATATCATGACTGTGTGTGACCAGCCGAACGCTTATCTACCAATTCAGTAGAATGAGAAGGATTTTTAGTAACTAATTTTGCTATTTAGTTGAATTAATATTAACGCGCGGGGGAAAGTTTCAATTCGTCTCCCTTCTTTATTATTATTATTGTTTTCTCTTGAGGTTTTTATAACCTGTTTTCGCTTGTCTGTTGTAGTTTCTTGATGTCGCCTCGCATTGTTTTAGTTTTGACTATGTTTAGTTTCTTAAACTGTGGCTTCTTTGCCTCAATGACGTGGCAAAGTTTTGATGCTGCTAGGTATGGAAGAGTTGGGCAGCAATAGTGGTAATGTAGTTAAAATTGATGTAGGGTTCTTAGAATGTTAATTCCCGCGTCATTGCGGCAGTAGGCCACAGCAATCGTCTACTTTTGATGGCATGTTGCGTTTGAAAATGAAAATATTTTTTAGTTGATTTGATGTGTGGTTTAGTTTGTTGAGGCGGGGCGGCCGTATTCTCGCACGTACCTTTAGTCGCTAGTTTGTAGTTGTTGTTTTGTCGGCGCCGTCGCTAAGCGGCCCTCGTTCACGTTTGTACGTTGTCTGTTTTTTCTATGGACGGGTGTGCTGTTCTCATTAATTTTAGATCGTAATTTTGTCGTTTGCATATCACTGCGTGCGGTCACAGCAGGGGGGCGTCGCGGTGTCATTCTTATACATTTTTTGACGTAAAATTTGTATCTTTATAAATGAATTGTTGTTGTTGATCGGTGTATCGTCCCCCACGTTACTCCCGAGTGAGTTTCGCACTTCACATGCATGTAAATAGGAGTTAGGTGAAAAACTAAATTTTTAAAAAATCCGCAAAAAAAGAATGTTTTTTACGATTAGGTCGGTGGCGGAACAGAGTTAGTAAAAATTTTTTCGTCTTAGCGTCGCCCGTATCGCCCGGGCGGGTTTTGTAAATTCTTGTGCTAGAATTTTTAGTGAAATTAAAGAATAGCAAAGAGTAGCGCAATTTAAACTAACCTAGTTGAGTCTAATAATGTACCTAATATCTTGTACCGTTGCTAGGACAATATTATTGTGTTTTTTAAATAATAAAAAATGAATGCACCGTTTTATCTTCAGGTGTTTTTTCACTGTTTGTATAATTTGAACTATATCGAAAGTTGCGGTGGATCTAAATTTATTTTTTTAAATAGTATTTTCGATGTCTAGTGGACTGTCGTTCAGATTGTGTAAGTGTGTGGACACTCGAGTCTTCAGCAAACGATTAGAAGCTTTATCTAAACCATTATTATATCCAGGACTTCATTCTAGACAAATGTAGGTATAAGATTGAGTAAAATATGAAGTCTCCTACTTCTATCTATTTGATACTAGTTTGAACTACTCGAGTGTCCGAGCATTTCGTGTCTGTGTTTCACTAAAATACTAGATTTCTACAAAAGTTTCAACACTTGTTTATTACCTATTTAGTAGAAATATTTTTGTCTCTAAAAACATTTTTTTGATGCACAGACACGATGGTGTCTCCCGAGTCCACCTTATAATTTAAATTGATTTAAAATAAGATTTATATATTTTTATATCCAGTTGTTTCATTCATTGTTAAACTTATAAAATCAATTTTGTTGATACTTGAAAATGAAATTGAAACTAATTTTTTTCGCCAAACGTTATCTTTGGTGCCTTTGGGTCTTATGTTTTTTCTGTAAGCGTTCTACGATACCTAGTGACAGCTTTAGTGAGAAATAATTAAGATTAATTTTTAAGCTTTTGTTTTAGACTTAAGTACATTTTCTAATTGACTGTGCAGTGTCGATGAGGGATGGGATTACGGGAAAATAGTGATAGGAAACTATGTTGCATTAATAACTGCGCTATTGACATCAACTTATAATTTTAAGAAAGCCAGTACCTGTCACTTGTAAACAACTTGCAGGCTTCTCTTTTAAGCATCTTTGTTCCCAATTATTTATTCTGCTTCTGTATTACCCCTTCACCGACACTCAACATGAGCCCAACGGCACCAAACGGCGTCCCGTGCCCCTTGTGTTGGCCACGACACTCGCTTAGTCTTGTTTCACGCCCGTGACTTACATTACGACTATTGTGAGATATTAAAATGAATTTGAAACTTTCGCCCTGTGTTTGTATTGTAGTTTGCTTTCTGGGGTAGTGCAATTGTTTGCCTTTGTTGCGGGGCTGGGGCTGTGGATTGCAGTTACTAAGATGTTATTGATAGGTAGACGCTTAGTAAAGCGTTGAGGCTGTGTAGGTACACATGAATTAGACATATTTTTCATGGTAGAGACCAATTTGAGATTATGATCAGTGATACACTAGCTTGGACGTAACTGTCACACTTGAGCTTTGAGTTCCACAATTGAGGGTCTTAGGTTTGATTACCAGAAAGGTTCGTCATACTTGACGTTCATGTTTTGAGAGCATAACTGCAAAGCACAGTTTATGAGCCCTAGTGTCACAGATTATTTTTTTAGTACATATTTTTTATTAGCATCCTTCTAGTTTCGACCAAAGACAGTATGCGGCCCAAAGTTACCTACCAAAAAGACATGATTGATTCCTATTTTTTACTTAATTTCCGGTGAAGAATCGCTTTTTTGTAAACATGTATTTTAATCACCCGCTTGTTTTGATGTATTTTTGATGTTATTCCTATTTATTTTTTACCAATTTTTTGTATAACTTTTTTATCAATTAGTAGTTTTATTCACTAGTAGTTTTAGTGTTACATTTTTTCAGTATTTTTTTTTTGAGTTTTTTTTTCTATTATTATAGGTAATTTTACACAGATTAGTATAAGCTTTCAGCGAATATAAAGTTTTTGCACGTTGGCCGTAAAATAAGGTATATTTATGTATATTTAACTTGAAATAAATTGAAAAAATGTAAAAAAACTGTTTGAATATTGCAAATTAGATTCAAATTTCTAAAAAACGGAGCTTTATTGTTTTTTTCTTTTTAATTTATATTATAAATAAAATGTATTGCGATTTTTTATATATTTGTATTTATGTAAAAACTACATAATTATTGTAGATTAGTAGTTTTGGATTTACCTACGTTTTTCCTTATTTTAAGAGTGATTTTTTTATTTTATTTTGTTGTTTGATAGTATTACTTAGTGTTACGCTTATTGGGGACTGCGTTGAGGATAGTGTTTTTTAATCTGACTGCAGTCAGAAAATTTACTCACGATTGTTATGTAATGTTCTTAACTTTATTGTATCTAATGTATATTTGTGTTTATCTGAAGTATTATGTATTTTATAATTATAGTAATAGGAGTATTTTGTTGAAAATATGTATAAATGTTTTATCGAATCATAATATAATAAAAGTCATATATAATTAGTATATTAATATTTATTCAATATCCGTACTATATAAGTACTTAATTTTTATTTATTGTACATATTACATCTTTTCGTGCATGGATAAAAAGTCACAAACTATCGTCAGATTAAAAAGTATTTTATAATGTATGCAATGCCCCCTCTTAAAGTCCCCAATAAGCCAGTAGGTATTGTTTAAAAACTGAAATACTTGAATTTTTATATGAATTTTATTAATATAATATGGTATTTTACTAAATATTAGTCCAATATTAAATCTTTAAATGCTTGTTTTATTTTGAACCCGAGTGAAGGTAAATACATAATCAATCATAGAAGAAAATAAACACAACAAACTGCGCCAGACTTTAGGTCATGTGGCTGACCAAGATAGGTGATATACAGGATGTCCGGTAATTAATGGATAACCTTGAAATGGCTTGTGGTAGAACTTAAGGCCATTTAGAAAAAAAATCTATCATAAGTAGTATCTGTAAGCAAGTTCATTTATTTTGGAAAATTAGTGTGAATTAATTTTTGAACAAAGTTTAAACATCTTGGGTAAAAACAAATGTATACATACATTGACCTATAATAATTTTAAAATAATGTCGGTTTCAAGTAGATTTATCTATTACCTGGTGGTATCGTTTAACTTTAAAACACCCACCGTACTACTAGTAGTACGACCAGGGGTACGGTGGGTCTGCAGTGTGACTGTAACTCTAGCCCCCGAATACTGAAACGTCACTTAAAATTTAAGTAGCACTTATAAATATAAGTGCTACTTAAATTTTAAGTGACGTACAGATACTCAAAAGTGACGTTTGGCCATACGAAATTTAAAGTTTAGGAGCTGCTCAAATGTTAAGCAGCCCTTACATTTTGAGTGACGTTTCAGTATTAGGGGGTAAAAGCCTTACGAACATTTTTTTAACTAACACTTTACCATAAAGAAAAAAACAAGGCTAAGGCCCTACCGTCACTACAAATTCTCGGATGATGATGAGTCACCTAAAGGACTCAACACACAACCTGCGCGACACTGTACCGGCCGTAGAAGAGACCCAAACACAGCTCGTCGGTTTTCAATGTGCATTGGCCAGCACTCGGTTCCTGTTACTTACTCGCCTGGCTGATGGCAGTAGCATGCCGGACCTAAAACATGGAACACTTCGTTGGCCTCTGTTAAAGGAGGCATTTATTGTACTAGTAACTGGCGCGTTTAAGTCGATTCGTGTCTGAAGTTTTGCGCTCATCGCATGATGCCACAAATTTTATTTATTACTGCCAAGGGAGTCACTGCCGGCGCAGCGATTCCGTGCTTTGTGCATTAATCATAGGACAGTAGCTGCCCTATAACCAACCAAGTAACTACTGCCCAAAACACAAGAACTACGTGCAACTTGATCTACATAAACCACTTGTTCTAATAGACAATGGTGCTGGTAGCGTCTAAGATTCCAAAATCTTACAGACAAAAACTCTGCGACAAATTTTGCGTGATTGATGTTTACTTTTTTTGTCCACTATAAGGCGATCAGTAGGATTATTTCCATCATTCGATCCATAAAGTGTATCCAAAAAAATAATCAAACACATCAATCACGCAAAATTTGTCGCAGAATTTTTGTACGTCGCAGACTTGTACACACAAAAAGTCTGTCGTCTGCGCTATCCCTTAATGTTTTTATTGAGCCAAATAAAAATTACCTAAAATAACGACATATTTAGAAACTAAAAAATGGTCAGTAAATCAATGTAAGAGTCACTTGGCTCGCGTAGTTGTTGTCTACATGTGGAATGTGAGCTCAGCGATCATTGTGCCGATAGTAGTTTCAGAAAATGGCTTAATTGCCAAGAGCGTCGACCAATACCTGAGGAGGCTCTCGTTGGACAGCTGGATCAAGGGCTTCATTCAGAAAGCGGTACTCCTGGACACGGCTCGTATTGTTATGAGGTTCCTCTCTCTGGAGTCCTGACCATCGGCAGCTCGGACCCTGTTGCCGATGCCGGTGGGCTACAATTTTTGTATGAGTAATGTTTTTTTTTTATGTTAGTTTATATTAAAATATTTAAAAATGTGAATTGACGTTTTTAGAAAATGAATAAAGGAGAGGAAACTAAAAAACGGCGGCATAACTAAAAGGATTTATGTGTTGAAGGGCCCTAATTTGGTACAATTGAGAATTATTCAGTAGCAACACTTAGCTGTCAATGTCACTTTCTTATTGATTGGTGTTGCGTTTTCTATTTTCCATCTCAAAGCAATCGAAAAGAGATAGCTTCTTACATTAATTACTAGAGTAAAAGAGACCACCACACATGACAAAGTACGGAAAGTACCATAACATAGGTTGACAGGGAACGCACTTAGTTTACTTTAGCGTGTTTTCAATGGGGCGTGCTGTAATTCCAATCTGAACACAAAAACAATCGAAAAAATGGTTGATAAAAGAGCAAATTACATTCCTCCCCCAATGTACCAAGGACCAGAGGGAACTAAGTACGCTATAAACCCATTCGCGATCCCAGAACCGAAGAGAATAAGCGATCAATTTACGTTATTCTGTTCATTTTGTGACCTGCCATTCGTGGACACCGCAGAGTATGCGCACCACAACATCGAAATGCACGGTGGCAAGAAGACTTTAACATGCAACCTTTGCGATGCGACCTTTCGAAGACAGGACCATTTGAAGCGGCATATCCACAGTTTGCACAACAATCAGAAGTATTGCATTTGTCCTGTATGCAGTAAGGACTGTAAAAGACAAGATATGTTATTAAAACATATAAAAAGAAAACATTCGACCTCTTCAGAAGTCTTTCGATGCCGCGAATGCGCGTTTGAATGTGGAACACTGCCGGATTTAGAAAAACATGAGCTAATACACATGTCTATGGACCGACATATATGTCCTCATTGTCAAACCTCTTTCAAAAGGCGCGACCATATGTTACGACATGTCAAATCACAGCATATGAAGTCATCAATTGAATGCCCGATTTGCAGACAGTCTTATAAAAGGAAAGACCATGTTGTAAGACATGTGAGGGAGAAACACAAGATGGGGTGGCTGAATGGTAAAATTATTCGTTCTGGAGACATGTTGTACTAGTGATAATGTAGCAGCATTATCTGCCTAGCCTTTTTCTGACTATATTAGTGTCGGCTTCCAGTCTAACTGGATGCAGCTGAATACCAGTATTTTACATGGAATGACTGCCTATCTGACCTTCATGAAACCAATACAAAAATAAGACTAGGAACAGTGTATAGGCTGGATAAGTCACCACACCACAAATAGAGTTGCTAATTTAGCTCCTGTAGTCACCTTAATCAGGCAGCACAATATCGGCTTTCATGATTCTTAGTATGATTTGGCATCAATAGTGAATTTGAAACGGGATTTGGATGGTTGGTTAAACAATTTTGTATTCCTTTCCCGTAAGTAGCGCTAGGATTTTTGGGATTTCTTGCTCATGGATTTCTGCTTAGCGAGGGTACCAGGCAGACGCGTTTTTCTATTGTCTATGGATTGTTTGCCCTTCTTTCCAAAATACTGGTATTCAGCATCCAGTTAGACTGGAAGCCGACCCCGACATAGTTGGTTGAAGGCTCAGCAGACGATGTAGCAAAGAACTGTAAATTAACATTTTAAAGTAAGCTAGTGTGATAATAATATTTACTTATTTGTTAGTTAAATGTGTTAGTAAAAACAGTAAGGCTTCAAGATGGGTAGAACATAGCATTTTCTGATGTCATTGAAATATAAACTTTATTTATGTAAGGGTAAGTTTCAGGTTGTATGTACACACACACACAGGTTGTGTGTAGGTTGTTAGAACTTTTAAACTATGCAATGGATTATAATGCAGTTTTCAGCAATAGATAGAGTGATTCAAGAGGAAGTTTATATTTATGTATATGCTACATTTAACCGTCGCTAGTTAAAAATAAACTGGATGCCCAATGCATTAAAATTCAAAGTTGTATAAACAGTGATGCAGTTGCAAACCAGATCCCTTGGTGTAATAAGAGTGCATTAATTTGCACAATGCTAAACTGAAAATTTAGTTCATTTTTCAATGTCACAAAAAATACTTAGCTATATACTCCATTTTTGTCTGGGCGGAGCCTTAGTGGTAAAAAATAGCTGCTTTGTTAAAAGTTCCAAGTGGTTTTGAATGTTATAGTAGGCTAAGGAATAACTTTTTTTGTTGTTAATTAATAAACCATATCGTCATTGTGATAAAGTGCAATTTAGCACATGCGATAAAACATTTTGATGTCTTAGTCGAATAACGCGCCACTTTGGACTTTATGCTACTGTCAATAAGGTTTATTACTTAATATTAAAGTCCTCTGATTTGACTTTTTTCAGTCTTCGCCTATGGCAGCTTAATAGTATTTTTAACTTAACTATAATTTTTGTTTCCAAATGTACTTAATAAAACATGTAAGATATAATAATTTTAGTACCTAATACCTACAATATTTTCCTTGATCAACACCATTAAGTTAGGTACTTACTATGAAAACGGATACAGACCGAAATGTCGCCGTCTGTGGAAGTGGACATCCTTATTTTTTTATTTTATTTTCGGTTAGGAAATCAAATGACAGAGCGGGGGAGGGAGTGTCAGACTTACTGACTAAAGGGTCAACCATGTTCCTTCATCGCCCTTTGTGTTCCGGGGCCACGGTATCTCTTTCGAACAGTCCCTGGAAGTGGTCACCCTTGGAATGTCTTCAAATAAATTTATATTGTTACGTAGATAGATAGATTAACATATTTGTTGTTATTATTTTATCGGCCCATTTCGTCATTTTGGGTAAGGCCTCTGTTCAGTTCTAGTTTGCACCTGAAGGAAATTCTCTATGATTGTAAAAATAATGCCCACTTTCATTATAACATAAATAATAATGAACTATTGATGTAACTAAAGCATTCATTTGTCGCCTAAGGGGGTCTGAAATACTTGAATCTCGCAATAAAATCTCTCCTTTTTGGATTTTTTGTAAAAAGTACCAATAATTTTATGAATAAACAAATAGTTACATTCCTGTGATCATAATATTATTTTATAAAATTAAAACTAAGGTAGATTTATATTGACTAAAATACTGAGGATAGTTGTAATGTGGTACTTAACCAAGTGATAACATAAGTTTTGTATTTTTGCTTGAGCACATAATATAAAAGACAGGTGATTTATTGTTATTGAAATATCTTTGTTTTATTTAGTTTCCTATCAACGGCTTATCGCACACGCAAAAAAAATTAAACGCATGCAATGCATGGAGATTACATGAATCTTTCTTGTAAGTCACAGGCGCCCACTTTGCTTTATTTCTGGGTTCTACAAGCGTTAGGACTAATGGGGGTGCGCTTACCACATCCGTCACTACACGAAAATTTGGGCAGGCCTGACCTGCATACATACACACAGCTCTGCGTGCCTTGACGGAGCCTCGGGGAGTTGCGTGGAACTACTGCGCACTGGACTCCAATCTGCAGCCCCGGAGCCCGTGGCGCTACCGACCACTGCTCGCACAACCACCTTGCGCCGGAGACTGCGTGCGACATCTACGGTGTCCGCTGAAGGACGCTTAGGGCAGTCTTAACTACCTTTTTACGTAAACACAGCCCAGTGAAACATCTAAGACTCGATTATTTAGTGACATCAAAAAAGTGCGCGAATTTTGCCGCTTGGTATAAACTGACCCTGAAGCTCATAACCCACATAAACGACTTCGCTCCCACCCGACATAAATTAGCAGACAGGTTGCTGTCAGCGCGGTTACCGACGTCAGTCTGCTCGGTTGCCAAAGTTAAGTATATCTATTCTTCCTGTGTGCCCGTGGGTGTCGTAAGAGGCGACTAAGGGACTTACCAGAGAATGGGCAGCAGCGTAGTCCGTGCTTTTGTAACAACCGTACTGCGATCGACAACCCGCCTGCCAAGCGTGGCGATTATGGCAAAACCCTACTATGGATACCGCATTACAGAAATGGCCCCTAGTGCCTGGCAGCCCGTCTACCCTCAACAACGGCAGCGGTCGAGGTTACGGCGTGGCAAGGGTGCGAAGAATCCCAGGATGGGACCCGGCTGCCTATACCAACGACTGGACCTGGCAGCATAAAACACGCATACACTCCGGACCGACGAGAAGATAACGGAACTCGAAGAGGAATTGAGCAAGCTGCGTCGCTGCTGCATTATCCCACAATACTCCATGTCATCATTTCAGCCGAAAGACGTCCACTGCTGGACATAGGCCTCCCCCAAGTGTCGCCACATTGACCGGTCCCATGCGACTCGCATCCAGCGGACTCCCGCAACCTTCACCAGGTCATCGGTCCACCTAGTGGGAGGTCTTCCAACGCAACGTCTTCCGGTTCGCGGTCGCCACTCCAGAACTTTTCGGCCCCATCGGCCATCCGTTCTGCGAGCAATGTGACCTGCCCACTGCCACTTAAGTTTGGCAATTCTTCGGGCTACGTCGGTAACCTTGGTTCTCTTGCGGATGTCTTCATTTCTGATTCGATCGCGCAAGGAAACTCCGAGCATAGCCCTCTCCATTGCCCTTTGGGTGACTTTAAGCCTTCTGATGAGGCCCATTGTGAGCGACCACGTTTCGGTCCCGTATGTAATCACTGGCAACACACACTGGTCATAGACTTTCGTCTTGAGACACTGCGGTAAGTTGGACGAGAAGATACCGCGCATCTTCCCGAACGCTGCCCAGCCGAGTCGGATTCGACGATTGACCTCTTTCTCAAAGTTAGACCTACCTAACTGGACCGTTTGTCCCAGGTACACATAATCGTCTACAACTTCGAGTATAGAGTCTCCGATTTTGATAGGAGTGGGTGTGACATGGGCATTCAACATGACCTTGGTTTTGTCCATGTTCATTTTAAGACCCACTCTTCCGGAAGCTCTACTGAGGTCATCGAGCATCGTCCTGAGGTCCTCCATGGTCTCAGCCATGACCACTATATCGTCGGCAAACCGAAAGTGAGTGATGTACTCGCCATTGACGTTGATGCCTAGCCCTCTCCAGTCCAGAACCTTGAAGACATCCTCCAGTGCAGCGGTGAATAGTTTCGGAGATATGACGTCTCCCTGTCTCACACCTCGCTGCAGGAGGATAGGTTCCGAGGCTTGGTCCTGAAGTCGGACTGACATGGTGGCGTTTTTGTACAAACACTTCAACACCTCGATGTACCGATAGTCAATTTGGCACCGTTGGAGAGACTGCAGTACAGCCCAGGTCTCGATCGAATCGAAGGCTTTCTCGTAGTCCACAAACGCTAAACAGAGGGGCAGGTTATACTCTTCGGTCTTCTGTATAACCTGCCGCAGCGTATGTATGTGGTCCACGGTGCTAAAGCCTTTTCGGAAACCGGCTTGTTCGGTAGGCTGGAAATCGTCAAACCTGCGCGCGAGACGATTCGTGATGACTCTTGAAAACAACTTGTAGACATGGCTTAGAAGTGAGATGGGCCTATAATTCTTCAACCGGGCATTGTCGCCCTTCTTGAAGAAGAGTACCACCACACCCCTGCACCATGCCTGTGGCGTATTTCCCTCAAGTATGACGGAATTAAACAGCTTCTGAAGGGCCTTAAGAACCGGTTTTCCACCCGCCTTCAGGAGTTCGGCTGTAATTCCGTCATCACCCGGTGCCTTGTTGTTTTTGAGTTGCTTCAGAGCCGATTTTTGAGATACTCCATGTATTGTGGGATTATCTTAAGTCCGAAGAGAGGGGGAGGACACGATAATTCTGAAATCCGGCAACCAGCTCCATTTCCGAGAGGGTGACCGGCAGTCCCAAGGTGGTGTTGGGTTTATCGTCTACAAGTCCCTTGTAAACAACGTGGTGAAAATCGAGAGTGTATCGACCAGGGTGGCGTACCTTATACTCAGAATATCCTCAAGATATTCGCTAAAGGTCATACAGGTCTACGCCCCGACCTCGGCACACCCCGACGACGATCTGAGACTTTGTATGAGGATATCTCTAAAGCCAGGCGTGGTTTCAAAACTCACTTCACCGTTGTCATGGGGGACTTCAACACGAAACTGGGCAAACGAGACGGGGATGAGCTGCAAGGCAATTTGGAGTTGGACGTCGGAATCACCGGGATCACCAACTGGCTAGTTTTATGGGGAAGGAGGGCCTCTATTTGGTGAACTCCTTCTTCAGAAAGCGTGAGCACAGGAAGTGGACGTGGCAGAGCCCCGATGGTGCAACTAAAAACGAGATTGACTTCATCATGTCAACCAAGAAGCAAATGTTCAATAATGTCTCTTCTCTGTGATCAATTCGATAAAAACCGGGAGCGATCACCGCATGGTAAGAGGCACATTGAACATCAACTTCAAGCTTGAAAGGTCTCGACTGATGAAGTCTACGCTACGTTCAGCACAGATTTAAATCCAAAACCCAGAGAGCTTTCAGCTTGAACTCCAGAATCGTTTCGAGTGCCTAGGAAGCTCAGTGGATGAATACAATGATGGGTTCGTGGAAACTGTCCATACGACCGGGTCTAAGTTCTTCAAGACACGTCGTACAGAACAAGAGGTTCTCCGATCACACTCTCAAGCTCATAAAGGAGCGGCGTGAGATGATCCTGCAGTCTTCTGACGAGGCGTGGAAATACCGGCAGCTCAATAGACGGATCACTAAATCCTTGAAGAGCGACCTCCGCCGCTTTAATACCGAGCGTATTAAAGACGCGATTGAGTGGAATAAAGGCTCCAAGGTGTTTACAAGATATCTGGCTATTGGGCCGAGCCAGCTCACGAAACTGAAGACCGACGATTGCAGGATCTTATCCGCCAAACCGGATCTTTTGAGGGAGATCGAGAGCTTCTATGGGCAGTTGTACCCGTCAACCAGAAAACCCGTTGTAGATCTAGCTAACGACCCAAAAGCTGACTGACCCGACACTATACCGAAGACATCCCGGACGACAGCCTCTACGAGATTAGCATGGCTCTGAAACAGCTTAAAAACAACAAGGCGCCGGGTGATGACGGAACTCCTGAAGGCGGGTGGACAAACCGGTACTTAAGGCCCTTCAGAAGCTGTTTAATTCAGTCATACTCGAGGGGAAAACGCCACAGGCATGGTGCAGGGGTATGTTGGTACTCTTCTTCAAGAAGGGCGACAATGCCCGGCTGAAGAATTATAGGCCCATTTCACTTTCAAGCCATGTCTATAAGTTGTTTTCAAGAGTTATTACTAATCGTCACGCGCGCAGGTTCTACGATTTTCAACCTCCCAAACAAGCCGGTTTCCGAAAAGGCTTTATCACCCTGGACCACATACATACGCTGCAGCAGGTTATATAGAAGATCAAAGAGTATAACCTGCCTCTCTGCTTAGCGTTTGTGGACTACGAGAAAGCCTTCGTCGATTCGATCGAGACCTGGGCAGCTGGGCTGTATTGCAGTCAGTCAGTCGATCGACAACCGGTACATCGAGGTGTTGAAGTGTTTGTACAAAAACGCCACCATGTCAGTCCGACTTCAAGACCAAGCCTCGGAACTTATCCTTCTGCAGCGAGGTGTCAGACAGGGTGACATCATATCTCCGAAACTGTTCACCGCTGCACTGGAAGATGTCTTCAAGGTTCTGGACTGGAGAGGGCTAGGCATCAACGTCAATGGCGAGTACATCACTCACCTTCGCTTTGCCAGCGATATAGTGGTCATGACTGAGACCATGGAGGACCTCAGTACAATGCTCGATGACTTCAGTAGAGCCTCTGAAAGTGTGGTCTTAAAATGAACATGGCCTAGGCCTATGTCCAGCAGTAGACGTCATTCGGCTGAAATGATGATGATGAATGATGATTGAAAATAGGACCGTAAGTCCATTGTTTAAAGTAGAAAAAAGGAAGAATATCGATGCGGACGTCAAGCTTCGCTTCTCGCGATTCGATTGCGCTCCTATAAACAATAGTAATACGGTCCTATTTTCAATGCAGCCAGTAATTTGGTCATTGTTTTTCTAAGTGAGGGAAGTTAGAGAAAAACTTCAAAACATACATAAACTATTATTTATTTATAAAGATTTTTTACAACATAAGTTACAATCTCATAAACAGGTTATTAACCTTTCAAGTTACCAAAAAAAAATTGGCGAGTAAAAAGAACACAAAAATTAAAGAATCATCGAAATCTGTCGACGTTGTAAAGATACCTACATTTAAAAAAAGATTCAGACGTATTGAGAACCTCCCCTTTATTTGAAGTCGGTTAAAACATAGTATTTACTACATTAGCAGTTTCAGTTATTTTTTCTTGTTGACAAGATCAATTTTGAACTAAATATTAGACGAATTACACAATTATTGCGGGTTTCTCAAGGCATGGGTGGTATAACAGAATATTTTAAATATAAAATAAATACTTCGAGTGATTTTTTTAACAAGGATACACTCATTACTTAAAAATAAAATTGTGCTTTTGCCAATATAGCAGACCGCTGTTCCATCCGTAAAATAAGAACAATACGGGGTGGAAACCCAACACCGACGCACTAACGGTTACTGTACTATAGCACATCATTCTGAACCACATAGACATTTTACACCAGTAATTAAAAAAAAAAAAAGAACTTCCATACATTTTGAGCGCGTAGGTATTGCTCTTTTAGGTATTAAGCATGTATTTTTATTTTTTTTACTTATATCAATAAAATACAGTAACTAATATCAACCCAAGAAAATAATTAAAAGTAATAAGTTCAACTACTGCTTGTTGCTCAAAAACTCCTAAAATTTTCTCCGACAGTTCAATCGTCCGTGACTTTCGCGGCCATTCATTTTCATAGCGTTTGACGTCATTTGCTTCTATCTGCCTTGTTTATGTCTAATTTTTACCCTTAGTATAATAATTTTACTAAATGTATGTACGTTATTCAAGCAAACATTGCAACAACAATAATAAAATAACATCTTTGTGAAACTTTTATGTAGTTTTCAAATAAAAGTGTTTCTTTGACACAACGTTTGACGTCACTACCAGCGACGATGCGTTTTGAATTTGCGTTTACCAAAAACATGCTACATAAAATATTAAATTGTATAAATTTAATAGTGTTGTATTAGAAAGTTAATTATTTATGTGTACCACAACGTTTAAATAGGCCAATACAGAGCATTTTTTTTTAATTTCTTGCATATTCCCTGTTACCCCTAAAAAAAATATATGTGGTTTAGAATGATGTACAGAATGTAACCATTTGTGATCCGGTGTCCCATCCACATTGTTTAGTAAAAGAGTTACCTAAGTAGTAATTTGGTGTACATTGAAGTATATAATTCTATGTACACAGCTATCACCAGTGGATTTGAAGTTCAAATCCAAGCTTATTACAATAATTTACTGGGCGTTATATATCAGCCCAAGTTATAGAAAGAAAAAGTTCTATAGAGCTGAAGATTATGTGCCATATTTACTGCAAGATCAATGAGGGATATTTTTATCAACTCTTCCCTAGTCGCTGGATAGATGGCGCTGAACTTGGTAGGTTACTGCAAGGAACGGAACGTCACATTATTTCACTTGGTTGTAATGGTTATATTCGGAAGCTATGCAAACGAAAGTGTCAGTCAATGAGCGTATGTGACGTGACGCAATGTTTTTTTTCCAATCGTTTTGGCTTTGGCACCTAGTAACGTAGTCAGTTCAACGCCATCTACCGATTTCTTGGAAACTATATTTTTTTTTAATAATAAAAAGAAAACCTCTCATTAAAAAATCGATTTCTTAGTCTTGTCTGGTTTACAAAAAAAAAAATTCTTATTCATATTTTAATTGAACCAATTTTATATTTTATTGGGGTGAGGCAGCAAAATATTCAGACTTTAGACAATTATGAGGAAGCACAGTCGACATACAGTTCATAACTTATAAATAAGCTAGAAAAACCCTTTTTAGTTCCAACCCCAAAGGAAATAAAGAAAAAACTGAATGATCTGCTAAAAGACATGACACAATGTGAGCACAAAAGTGTAGTTTTCAATCTAGTAAATATACATACAAGCTGAATTTCTGAGACAGGGCAGAACATAATATCACACCTGTAATCCCGAAGGCTTAGGCAGAAGTGTACCTAATTTATTTTAGGTAGAACACCTACATTTCACCAATTATGTTTAAGTCCATGTTATAGGGGGCGAGCCTATTGCCACCCTACTGAGAAAAGCCACAAAACACAAAAAGTAGGTATTTACAACTTTTTTTTAAACACTGACCATAAAAAGCTTCCGGAAGCCTCATCAATTAGTCGTGCCCAACATGTTAAGAGACAACAATGCAAGATAAATGATTACTTTTTAATTTTATTCTTGAATTTTTATCAGCGCTACCACTTATATGACAGTCATTGTTATTGCTATACAATATAAATGTAAGCAAGTTACTGAAATGAAAAAGATAAATACGTTCCTATTTAGATAATTATTTTGGTTAAATTATCTTTCATTGCTACAACAATACTTAATAAAAAAAGACAATATTTACAAAACATTGCAATACAGCTGGATTAGGTTAAGTTATCCTACAAATAACTTAGAACTTAAGTACAAAAATAAATATAAAAACTATTCAACTAAAGTTAATATTTACACAATTAACTTAAAATTAATTAAAACAAAAAAAAATTAACAAATTTTTTTGTGAATTATTTTTAGTTATTATTGTTGAATAATAATACTTTTACTTGTGCAAGGGATTATTAAAAATACATGGTGGAAGGGACATCAACGCACAAATATTCAGGACATCATTCCAAACATACATATAGTATATTCAATCAATACATTGTTCCAAACCTGAAACTGTTTTCATAGTTAATAAAAAAAAATGTACTGTTTCCTACAAAAGAGCAGATTATTATCGCAGCTATAAGTATCCCTCTAAGTCAGACTAACGAGGAAGTGATACTAATCACTACATTTAAAAAACAAAGTCGCCCGCCGCGTCTGTGTCTATGTATGCTTAGATCTTTAAAACTACGCAACGGATTTTGATGCGGGATTTTTTAATAGATAGAGTGATTCAAGAGGAAGGTTTTAGGTTTTTTGAAGCCGCTGGCATCGGCTAGTTATTGTTATAAAAACAACATTTTCGATTAATTTAACAATCAAAGTATTCACACCTGAATCCCTAAATGGGGTAAGCATAGGAGAATTACACACAGATTTTATTATTCACTAGCTGGTGCGCGCGGCTTCGCCCGCCCGCAAATTATATACTAAAACCTTCCTCTTGAATTACTCTATCTATTAAAAAACCCGCATCAAAATCCGTTGCGTAGTTTTAAAGATTTAAGCATACATAGGGATATAGGGACAGAGAAAGCGACTTTGTTTTATACTATGTAGTGATGTTATAGCTACAAGGCAAGTGGTATCCAACCGGGATGATGAGCCCAGCCATTAATATTGTAAACTAGATTAACAAGTTAGGAAATGCCCTTCCTCATGATCTGCCAGTCTTCTCCCAACTATGTTGGGATCGGCTAACAGTCTAACCGGATGCAGCTGAATACCAGTATTTTACATGGAGCCACTGCCTATCTGACCTCTATAACCCAGTTAGTACTGGGTAATACGATACCCCATGGTAAGACTGATTGTCAGTCTTTTGGACCACTGTCTTCCTGTAACAACTGTCAAAGGTCTACAAATGACAGCCAGGCCCAATGGCTTAACATGCTTAATTCCTTTCCTATAAGATAAGAAGGTATAGATGAAATATTTGTTGCAGGAAGAAGTCCCATTGTATTGCTATTGTATAATAATTACAATAAATAGTGTAAGAAGGCACATATTGGTTTAGCAAAGTAATCCCTTGCACAAATCAATGTCATCAATCAATCAAAGTTTTAATTTTTTTGTGAAAATGACATCTTTTGATTTACTTAATAATAAGATTGCAAATTGCAACTTTTATAGAAGCTCGACATTTAAAATATGGATTAATTAAATACTAACATTTAGAATTATTGAGTGAAAAAAAATACCAGCAAACTAAAGCTTGAATTCTATTCAAAAATATTTTATCCACATTTAGACTTCTGCAAAGTTCTAAGTTTACAGCATCTTACATGTATTACTTAACAAGTTACATAATTAAGATTGGTATTAACTTTGTTACATTACAATGGATTTTACAGTGATACAAATATATTTTGGCTCTCGCATGACATTTTACAGGTAATTTATTTTCCCTTTTTGGCAATGCATCAAAAGAGGCTTTGCAATAATACATTGCATTTGCACATAAGAGAAAACGATTATTGATATTCTTAGCAGTATTTGTGTATATTGTGACCAACAACATAGCTTCCAGTATGCCCAGCATAACTTATCAGAAAAATGTAATCATATCATTGAGAATTAATCTAATTCTCTGCTCGCTATGATCAACTGACAATATGTTAGGAAACACAATATGAATTTTAAAAAAAAAATTACATAGACTCCACACAAAAAATTGTTTAAGGAAACCAACCTCAGAAAACTTAAACTACACAAATTTTCCTAAATGATCATAACTTCTTGTGAATCCTTGCTAGATGACTCCTCAAAGACTCTTCAGCTTTAAACTTCAAAGAACACATATCACATTGAAAAGTTACGTTTTTAAATGTATGTTTATTATTCACATGTTTAGCTAAACCCTCTTTGCTTGTGAACTTTTTCTGACACTTAAAACAAGAATTCTCTTGTAAAAGCTGCTTCAGCTTCAAATGGCGGCGTAAACAATACCGGGACTTGAATGTGATCGCACAACTCTCGCATTTTGACTTGCTCTTCATTTGGTGGTGTGTCTGACAATGAAGATCTAAGTTGCTCTTCTTGTTAAAGACAATCTGACAGTCATTACACTCAAAAGTCGCTGCTTTCTGCTGGTTCTCGTGGTTTGAAGTCATGTGGCGGAAATACTGACTGTTTTGTGTAAATTTCAAACGACAATACTGACACGAATAAATGTATTTTCGATCGTCAAAAATCGAAATTGGGTCGTCGGTTTTTCGTGTTTTCAACGCTGGTCTCGTTATCCTGATCCTTGGGCCGGTTCTAACGGGTTTTTTATTCATAACTATGCCGATTTATCAAGCTTTCATAATATAATTGGACGAAGTTCTAGTAGATTTTGCAAATCCAACACGTAAGCAGACACTTGTTCTCATCTATCTCACTGACACTTTGTAGTTGAAATTACACTGTAATTTATATATTATGCTAATTCATGTATATTTCGGTTATAAATTAAGTAACACTAGTAAATATTTGAGTATTCTAGGTAATATTTTTCTTAAATTCGATGTAACCACAATTTTGGACGTCAAAACGTAAGTTTGGGGTGCGTTTTGAAACTGACATCGGTCAACTTTCACTTTATTGTTTGTGAAAAAGTTATGAATGATCAGAAACTATTATTAAAACAATCAATTAGCTGCCTTTAGAAAATTTTAAAGATTATTTCAATTAATTCCAAAGGAAATTAAAAATCGTATTGATATCCAGAAAAATATAAAGAATCGCAACGACGTCGCTAATTGCTTGCTAGGTTTTCAAACGTGCTTCATTAAATGAGTCATGTGAGCATCTAACAATAAAATCCAAAACAATAAAAACGTGCATGAAAGGATTATTAATTTCTTTGTTTTTGTTTGTTGTATTGTCTTATCAATCACAGATTAACTAAAGTCAATGACATCTGGCGATTAAAATTACAATAATAATTAAGTATCGTTCTAACGTAGGTATTCTATGATTCTCTTGACTTAACATACCGGATTGAGATAGAATTCCAGTAGCTTTAGGTGATTTCTGTCTATATTTGTCGTTAAAAGCATTTAACGACAAATTATACTTAGACAGAAATCACATAAGACCTTAATTAACACCAAACCACGTGAAAAATAATCCCTAAATATTCTTGCATAATTTAAAGTACCTACCTAGCTGGAATTTTTGCTCGTGGCCCGTTCGTTTACATTCCAACAATGTGATTTAATAAAAAAAAAGAAATAGAGCATGTATTTGCCTGAATGAGTTGACTTTGATGAATAACACCTTTTGTTTAGCCCAGGAAGAGAACCCAGACCAATGCATTCACTTGCGGCCGGTAGACGTAGTTATGTACCTAATCGTTTTATTAATGAAAACAATAGGTACATAACTATTAGGTACGTATTACATACCTACCTACCTGCATAGCTATTCACAATGCCTCGATTCGATTTTCGATTCGGAAAGTCGTATGTCTATCTCGCTCGACTTCGTAATGTCAAAAAATATAGACATACGACTTTCCGAATCGAAAATCGAATCGAAGCGTTGTGATAGCTATGCTGTACTGCTAAGCATGAGGTCCTGGGTTAGATTCCCGGGTCGGGCAAAGTTTTAGTGTTATTTTTCCTATTACATGGGACTTGTATAACTGGCGAAATGTAGGTGTAATATCAGGTATTACCTCTGCCTAGCACTTACAGCAATTACAGGCGTGATGTTATGTTATTATCATATTAATATTATTCAATCATTACATAATTGATTATTTATCGAGATATACACTGATAATATTAAGTAATACAAATTATTTCATTGATTTGACTTGATAGCAAAACTCATTCTTAAATCACGTACTAATTCAACCTGACCTTTTTAGAGTTCCGTATATGATTTTCTAAAATGGCTATACCTACTAATAAGTGGAAAGTACATCACGCAACCCCAAGCTGTCAAATTTCTTCTCCCCAATCAACCTTGAACCCAATGATTTAGCGATAAAGCTGAATATCTATTAATAAATTAATATATACTTATTTAAATATATTTTTTTATTATTGTCTAACGTGTAGCTACTGCAGATTCGAGAGAAATCTTGTGCCCCGAATTATTGTGCCCAGTGCCCAGTAAGCTACAAGGCACAATACCTAATTCTGGGCACAAGATTCCCTTTGCGATCGCGATGTTATCTTTCACGTTAAATCATGGGCGATTGAGCGTGCAGGCTGTAGCCTCAGACCAAATATAAAACCAATACATAGCGCTGCGAACAATAAAAGGCATGCTCAAAACTACGCCTCGCTCCGTGCATACACGCTAACACGCAGACGTTTACATCAAACTACGCCTCAATGGGGAAGGCTGGTCAAAGCTGATTGTAGATGGCGCGTCAATAGCTTAGAGCCAATCTGACCAATGAGGTCAAACTATTTTGAAATATAAAATGACATTGACAGATTTTCAACCAATGACGATGTTTGGTTCATGCGATGCTAGCGCCATTAGTTCCACCAGTTGCCCACCCCATAAATGCACACGTCATGTTTACGAAACCGGCCTCACTTCTCTGTTCGTAGAGTTCCGTCTTAATTTTTTATTTGGTCTGAGGCTGTAGCACGCTCAATCGTTCATGACATAAGAGGGCTATCACATTTTTTCTTGTATTTGTGTGTTTTAAGAGTCACACTCAAATATCCTCCTTAGAGAAATAATCAAACTTTCACGGGCATATTTTTTTTTTAATTTTGTGGCCCTAACTAAACCATAATCACACATCTAAACCATTGAGCTATTACTACTACTTAAGGCTGGGGTATCGGCTAAATTAGCAACTCTATTTGTGGTGGTTCAAACTTCGTTTGAAACACTGTTAGAATAAAGTTCTAATCAGCTTGCACTACAAAGTGGTTGTTACGTCTGTCGCTGCGGGCCGAATAGTGCGAAATGAGTGGTTTTTATTAAATTGTAGCCTAATAAATCGTTAGATCAAAATGCCAATTGTACACTTTGTGAAGAAAAAAGTGACAAATATTTGTGTGAAAAAAAATACTAAAACTTAATGCCGTTTAGGAGTAGTTACGAAATTTCAAAGAAAAAATGCTTCACTTTAAATATTTTTTTCATATAATAATAATAAAGTTAGAATTATTTCAATTGTACCAATTAAAGTTTAGAGTCTATTAAGTAACATGTATTTTTTTTGCACCTTTATATTCACTCGTCAAAGAGGAGTTACATGGACAAAACCTCTCGTTAGCTGGTACCACCCCCTTAAAGAGAAGACAGCGCGAACAAAATCTGTGCTCCGTTCAACTGCTGTCAGCTGGCAGCAATTCACTCAGTCGCTTGCTCGCCACAGCATTATTTACACGGGGTTAGCCGCCCCACGCGCGCCCCGCACTGCGCACAGATTTTGTTCGTGCTGTCTTCTCTATACGTATTAGTAATAGCTCAATGATCTAAACTGAGATTTTTAATGTGTGATTATAGTTTAGATATGGCTATCCCTCTCTATTTGTAACGGACAAGCTAGCCACCTAATTTAGAAGGTGCAGAACCTCAACTATCCTTTATCAGCTCACACAATACTATACTTGCTATCAAAATTATAAAGAAATTAAACACAAATGCTGCAATAACAAAATTATGCAACAACAGCTGTATAAAACGCACCATCTTTAAATCAAAATATAGTTCTAAGTTATTAGAAGGGCAAAGGAAATGGCTTACAGCCAAGTCTCATTCAGCCTCTTTGTTTTACTTATCGGTTTCAGCCAAGTTTTGGGCGTAGACAAGACGAAGATTGTTAGCACAAAACAAGGAAAAGTCAAGGGATATTTGGCTTCCAATGAATTGTACTATGAATACTGTGGAATTAGATACGCTGTTATCAAGGATAGATATCAGGTGAGTTATTTAATTTTTTTAATTGTGTGAGTACGTGCGTATCAGCCAGCTTCTTCTGGGAAATTAAATCAATTGCTCGTACGGACGAACGATTGATTGTAGACGCAGATAAAGAGATATTAGACGAACAGCTGCATTGTGTTCTTTCTTTGGTGCATTGCTCAAAGTTTCTCATGTTCTAACCCTACGAGTATTACTGTATGCACCTAAATCAAAACTAAAAAACTTAAATCTATGATGGTATGGTAGGTATGCATCGTGAAATTTTAAGATGTATCTAAAAATTGTTGTATATTTTTATTTTTGACGACCCGAATGGCGCAGCGGTACTGAGGCTGCCTTACGTTTTTAGGGTCCCGGGTTCGAAACCCGGTAGGAGCAAATGTTTGTGTGATGAGCATGGACATTTGTTTCCGAGTCATGGATGTTTATATGTATAATAAGTACCTATGTATTTACAAACATAAAATATCTATGAAGACTACTATCTGATGTCCACGACACAAGCCTTATTGCTTAGTGTGGCACTAGATGGCGCTGTGTGTAATGTCCAGTCCAGAGATGTTGTTTTTGTTTATTTTTACTAGCTTCTGCGCGCGACTTCCGTTGAGTAGATCCGTCCGGATAGTAAAAAAGCCTAAGAAATATTTATCATATATGTCACTCGGCGATACTGCAGATTTCTAAATATGAAATAATTTAAAAAATCTGATTAATAGTGTCGAAGATTATCTCCTACATCTAAACTTCAAACTTTATTAAAACTCATCTCTTTATAATATTAGTGTAGAGTTCAAATATTCATACCCCTTACTTCCACCTTAACACTTACATTCTTGCACAGGGCCCCGAAGAACCGCCATCACATAAAGGAGTCTTCAACGCAGACAACCGCCTGGTCTTATGTCCCCAATTCCCCACAAACGACCCTCTGGCCGCCCCCAGCGAGAACGAAGACTGCCTCGTCCTGAACATTTACGTCCCCTCCACCTATAACGATACCTTACCTGTTATGGTCTTCTTACATGGTGGGGATTTTGGCGTAGGGAGCAGCTCCCCAATCTTCTACGGACCCAATTACTTGGTCAGTCATGGGGTTATCGTTGTTTCTGTTAACTACAGATTAAATGCTCTTGGGTTCCTGAATCTGGGTATTAAGGAAGCTCCAGGCAATGCTGGGTTAAAGGATATCAGAGCAGCTTTGAGATGGATACAGGAAAATATCAAAAACTTTGACGGCGATAAAGATAATGTGACTGTTTTTGGGCACGGCAGTGGAGGAGTTTCAGCTATTTATCTGACTCTTTCGGAGTCTTGTAACGGATTGTTTAAAAGGATTATATCTGAAAGTGGAAGTCTTTTTACTCCCAAATCGTTCGATGCAAACCCACTAGCCACTGCTTCTCAAGTAGCCAAGTCTCTTGGAGTAAAAACTCTTGATCCGGAAGAACTATTGAACATTTATACTGATGTACCAATTAACAAGCTAGAAGAAGCTGTCGGAAACCAAATGAACTGCAAATCTGTATTTCTGCCTTCAGTTGAAGAATATTTGGACGATGATCCTTTCCTTTGCGATACTCCTTTTAATATCATGACTTCAGAAACTTTCAATGCTGTTCCAGCGATCTTTGGGCTGAATACTGTTGAAGGATTAACTTGTACCCTAGATTACTACACGATAACGAGCCAAATGGACAGAATAAAGAACGAAGACTTCACAGTATTAGACCAAAGAAGTTTCAACGTCTCCAAAAAAGAAAAAAATGAAATCAGAGAGATTTTGAAAGACACTTATTTCGCCAACATAAGTTCCGAAGAAAACGTAATCGGTGGTTTGATTAATTTGAATTCCGATTTCGCGTATGTTGGTCCGATGTCTTTGTTTGTGGAAATGTATACGAACAATTCCGATGTGGATGTTTACCAATATATCTTCAATCATATGGGATACAGAAATTTGGGGAGGTTGTTGACTAATACTAGTTTGCCAGCAACGACGAATATGGATGAGTTGTTCTACCTATTTGAGCTGGAAAGACTGCCTCTACCCATGTCTGAAGATGATGCAAGAATTGTGACGTTCATGACTATGATGTGGACTAGTTTTGCTAAATATGGGTAAGTTGTGCTTTTTTTTTTCGCTTTCATGCCTCGTTAAATAAACAGTTTTAAATTTATAGTTTTTTATCTTCAATATAATACTGCACATTTATTGGTGTACTCGTATCTATTCATACACGAAATCTCTTAAGGGGTCATTGTACTCATCAATATGAACAACTTTTACTATGGGACTAAACCCAGAATCGCGAAAAAAAAATCAGCTGTTCCCTACAATATGTTCGCTTTTCTCGTCAAAGTGTATGGAACAGCAGATTTTTTTTTCGCGATTCAGGGTTTGGTCCCATAGTAAAAGTTGTTCATAATGATGAGTACAATAACCCCTTAAGAGATTTCGTGTATGAATAGATACACCTTATATAAATGAATAAAATTGAAGCGTCTGTTTGTAATTTCAAAATAACTGCTTTTTGCTGAATGCTTAGGAAAGTATATATATATAAATTTTTGTCTCCTGCATAGCTATTCACAATGCTTCGATTCGATTTTCGATTCGGAAAGTCGTATGTCTATCTCGCTCGATTTCGTAGTGTCAAAAAAAGATAGACATATGACTTTCCGAATCGAAAATAGAATCGAAGCGTTGTGAATAAGGGACCTGCAGGCCTAGCCAAGTTACAAACGATTTGTATCGATTCTCTTTCTACAATCGTAAACGTTAAGTCACGTGGTCAAAACAAACGAATATAAACTTTCGTAGATAAGTTTACATCGATCATGATGATAGAATGAAATGTATTCGTTTCTACAATCGTGATCCCTAACATCCCATATAAATCGTAGCCAACTTACAGTTTTGATTAAACTTTAAAGTTTCCATTCGTTTGTTTTGAACACGTGACTTAACGTTGATAGATGCCATTCCCATACATTTGGTTAGTTTTCTATTAGCGTTAACGATTGTAGATTGTCAACTTGGCTAAGCCTACTGGTCTGTGTGTTTGTTTCGGGTCGTCTCCGAAACGGCTGGGTCGAATTTGACGATTTTTACTGGCACATAGATGATGTTATAAGGAGAAACTTATGCTAATTTTATTTTAGAAAACGGATTGAGGTTCCGTGCAAAAAAAAAAACCTTTGAAATTGTTCACAAAATCCGATTCAAATAGGGAAGCAATATTTTTATAATCATTTCACGTCGCGGGCTACACTAATAGATATTATAAAAGAAAGGTATTCAAATGATCTTGCATTTTTTCAGAACGCCAACCCCAGAAGCAGCAAACGGTGAATGGTTACCGTATCCACACAACCTGGCCATCACGTTGGAACCGCAATACGTAGCGCCGTTGACTCCAGAAAGAGCTTACTTCTGGCGATCTCTTTATTACAAATATGGCGCCGAAATTGAGCGGGAAGACTGACAGTTGCGTGATTGTCTATGGGTCGGCGGGAATTTTGAATTTAGTGATGTATTCTATTTTTAAATTGGTGTAAATAAATTTTATATTGATTATTTAAATTCTCTTGCTTTATTTGACGTGGAGCAGTGACATACTACAGTCCTGTCGTACACAGTTGAATTAACTAAAGCAGCAGCAACACAGCAGCGGCACTGCAACCTTATTTTAAAGGTTTTATAGGTCATTGGGAATTTGACAGTAATGCAACGTAATAGGTAAATAGATGCGACAAGATTGTAGCGGATATGGAATAAAAACACATTTCTGTACGATAATTTTTATTAAAAATCTATGCAAAAATATGAATATACATAGTTGTTTCATTGTGCAAATCTTGAAAACATTACTATTCTCTATAGTACGCGCGCGAGCTCCGAGGAATCGGTGGCTTGTTTAAATCATCGGTGGTTTTATTTCGGGTGCATAGTGCCATCATAGAATGGTTTCGTAATTTAGTACTCCGCGCGAACTAAATTATGAAATCATTCTGTGAGGGTGTTTTGTGCTTGAGGTGGAACCACCGATGTTTAAAACAAGCCACCGATTCCTCGGAGCTCGCGCGCGGACTTACAATTTATTATAAAAATTTACACTCAACAAGTTTTAAAATCTTTTCCTTATAATTTATTGATTACTTTGATTTTACTTAACAAGCATACAAACAAACAAAATAAAACAAACATTCGCTGATTATTTTGTTTGTTTTCCCTGAATAGGAGCAGCGCCTACCACAAGCTACTTTATACAGGGATATTATAGGTACTTATATAACAACTATATTAATACACAGATACGGCGTATACGCAGGCAGTCTCTATACTTTGTGCCGGACCAGCGCCGACAAGTTCCGACGGCGTAAGCAGGTCGGAACTTGTCGGCGACTTTCAGCGCTTATCGGCGCCGGTGGTCACTTGGATCCAATCCACTTCTCCGCTATTTGGCAGCCATTTAGTTTTTTTGTTGTTGTAATAAACTCTACGTGTGAGCGAAAACAAAACATCTCTTGAATTTTTGGTCTTACTGAGATAAAAATAAGCTTATTCGGAGGGCAACAATATTGTTTATCGTTAACATTGCGAAATAATGGGTTCACATTCTAGTAACTTTCAGAAAAAAAGATTGAACTCAAAAATATTAAACAAAATATGCAAATGGACATTTTTTTGTGAACAACAAACAAATTTTTTGGCAAAAAAATCAATCGTAATCAACAAAGGACTTGGCCAAAAGTTCATAGACAAAAAACCCAGAATCGCAAGCAACGAAATGTATAAAATGGCTTCACAATAGTAAACCCATCACGTTTTCAAAAAATCAGCCTTCTAAACCATGTACATAGTATAGAAGTTATTATACTGTATGAGAATCATACTTCATTGATTTTTCTTGACTTTTATTTTATCAATATCACTGATCCATGATCTGTCCACGAAGTAGACACAATAGTAAAATTGGTCATTTGACAGATCATGATCTATTACAAAATAATATTATTTTTACAATATTTCAAATATTGTAAAAATAATTAAAAACAAAAAAAAAATTAAAACTTTTTATTTAAAAAAAAACATAACATTAATAATAATTTTGGTTAACCCAGATCGCTTAATCTTAATTTTGAAAGATTATTAATCTTTTATTTTATTGAATTAATAATCTTTAACATTAAATGAAAAAAACATATTTTACATGTTAGAGGAGCTCGTGGCTAAATAATAATAGCCGCTCGGGTCGATCTTTATGTTAAGCCGTGCACAGAACAGACAAAAGACGTTAGGACGGCCTTGTGAGCGGGGCAGGCGCGCCGCTCATAAGTGAACGCTCATATGTCAATCGATTGCTCATTGGTCACCGTAACATTGGCGTGTGTGAGTGCACGTCAAGCACAGTTTTTCGTTAGTGTGACAATCAGTGTGAGTAGTTTGAGTGAGAGACAAGCGGCGACACGCGTTCTAATAAAAGATCAGGAACTATAGTTGGTGCCAGTTAAGATCGTAATAGCGGTCATTGCCCTTTCCCTAATATCTCTTCCTGCGAAACAAAACAAATGAACCATGTATCGTTTTTCATTACAAAAAATGTTGAAAATCACGATAGATGACGATACAAGACTTGAACAGGCTTATTTTTGGATTTCAAAGTTAAGAACTTTAATAAATGTAGGTCAATGACCGCTTTTGCGATCTTAACTGGCACCAACTATATTTCCTTTCTAACCTCTTTTATCTGTCCTGTGAAGCCGTGCTTGTCTAGGTTGGTCTGTGGATGGGTGACCAGTTGACCACCCATTACATACAGTTTCTTCCGTGCCTCGTAAAGCACTTTAAGCAGTTGGTCGCGGCTTGTCATTTGTAGATCTTAGACAGTCAATACAGGTAGTCAGTGACCCACAAAGTCTGACAACCAGTCTTACCAAGGGGTATCGTATTACTCAGTACTAACTGGGTTGTGGCGGTCAGATAGATAGACGCTCCATGTAAAATACTGGTAATCAGCTGGATCCGGTTAGCATGTAAGCCGACCAAGTCAAAGATGGACAAATGACAGCTGTGACCAACAGCTTAACGTGCTTTCCGAGGTACGGAGGAACATACCGAGTATGTAAGGGTGGTTACTTATCCACAGACCAACCTAGGCAAGGTTAGTTAGGCTGATATTTATCAGGGCCCTGTAGGGCTATTACGTGTCTCTGTTGACAGCTCGAAATGATAGTAACTGGGCTCAGTGTCCATCAATTAACTGTCAAAAGGTTAGTTTCGTATTATGTATGACCCTGTTGGTCACCGTAAAGTGATATCCACTCAGTGTGATACGTAATACCAATATTATGACGTTCAAGGTTGTCATCAAAGTTCGATGTACAACCGAAGCTTGGTAGTCACTGGATATCAGAAAGATACGTAATAGCCGTGCAGAAAGATAAAAATAATAATATTACAAGCCTTTTCTTCCTTCCAAGATTTCTTTTCTTTTTTGCTTCATCTCCTCACTAAGATTTTGCACCATTTTCTCTATGAAGGAGTTTAATGCCAAGCTTTTGCATTCTGATTTGATTGACGCTCTGAAAATTACATAAAATTGTATCAAGTTAAAAGTTTACAATAAGATCTTAAACGCTGTTTTAAGCTTTTACGGTTTATTTGTAACTAAACTTACACTTTCAGTTATTTGCTTTGAAAATACCGCGTGAGTGACAGTGTTTAATAAGATCTTAGCGTGTATAATATGCTGCAGGGCAGCAGGGCTAGCAGGGCTAAGGGGAAAGAATAAGAGGTCAAGCATAGTTCGCGATAGCTCCACAAACCTTAAGGCCAGGCCTCCATCTTCTAAAATTAGCAACTCTATTTGTGGTGGTTCAAACTTCGTTTGAAATACCGTTAGAATAACGTTTTAAACAGCTTGCACTACAAAATGGTTGTTACGTCGGTCACTGCGGGCCGAATAGTGCGTAATGAGTGGTTTTTAATTTATTATAATAAAAATAATATATATTTTTTTAAAGTAACCTCAGAATTATGTAGTCAATGTAATTTCTTATTTTTCAGTGTATTTTTTATTTATTTATAGTGTTAATAATATTTAAGTAAACTTGAAAAAAAGTCTATAAACTTACCTATCTTTGCATGTTTTTATAATCGAGAGAAGTAATAACTGTCATGTTTTGAGCCTAAGAATAATCAAGAACAGTTCATGAACAACAACATATATTTTTTCTGGATTAAAACAACGACAATTTCATACCTTAAGATTCAACCAAAAACAGGTTGGTTGGAAGATCCTGGCCTTAAAGAGTTTGGAGCTACATCGAAAAACATGCAGCCGAAATGACCTTGGACTAGCAACATATAAAATTTGTCGTCCCAACGATACGAATAAAAAGCCTGTATAATCAACAAACTAGGCATCAATATATCACCTGCATATAGGACAATTCTTTTTATTTTTCTTCCAAACAGATATGCAGTACTTGCAGAAGGTATGTGAGCAGTTCAGTGTGGTGGGTTCTACAAATACTTCATTGCAAATGCTGCACTGTAGTTCGCTTTCCATAAGTTCACCCATTTCGTTCAGCACCATCTCCTTTGAAGAGCCTTCGCCACAATTTTCCGGTGCACAGATATCCTCTAAAATTGTGTCCCTCTCCGTTTCAACAGTTTGTAGTTGGATTTTAAGCTACAAGGATTTTTTTTATGTATTTAGGTATAGTACATTTTGATACAAGTGGAGAAAGTTTTTATTGCATTCAAGGCGGAATTAACTCCCGAGCCGTAGGCGAGGGTGTTTTTGAGCCGAGAACTGCAATAACAAATGTCCACGTGTATCAAACGACGTTTTTCAATACACTTTTGAAGAAATAAAATAAAATAATGAAAAAAAACAATCACCGCTGACTATAGGCATTGCACCAATTTGTACTAAGTATAGGTATAGTTTTATCTGAGGCAATTTTCCATCACCCGCGTGCTGTGCCGCGTGCGAAATTGGGTCCTTTCTGCACGCGGCACAGCACGCGGTGATGGAAAATGAAAACAATCCACGTGTGTGAAATATGCGATAAGAACCTGTTTTCGAGGAAGTGTATTGAAAAATCTTTAATTTTGTTTTGTTTCAGTTATTGCAAAAAAGAGAACATGTTACATTAAATTAAAAAATAAAAAAAAACCCCGACAGTTATGGTCATAATTTCAAGGTTATTTATTTTCTTTTTGTAAGGTTTCACATTTATACGTGTTTTGTGTCGGAGGTTTTTTTATTTTTTTATTTCATCCTTTTTGTAGGGACGCATTTTTTTTTTTTTTCATTTCTTTTATTTTCTTGCGTTTTAAGATTCAGGTAATTTGGTGTTTAATCAGGTTTTTTTCCGTCCGTAGCTAAATAAGAAATAATTGGTCATGTCCTAGGTACCAGTCATCACTCCACTTTCCTCATCAATCTAGGGCATTGATAAAACAAAAAAATAATTTTCAAGTTTTTAGTTTTCTTTTCGTTAGTCAATATTCCTCATTCTCTTTCAATATAATGTACATTATTCTACTAGTCAAGCCCTTTCATTTGATACATTTGTTGTGAAAAAATAATGTAATCCGCCATTTAGTGGCGGCGGCCATCTTGGACCGATTTTCATCAAACATAGCTAAGAACACTCCCGACTAATTCACCTTTCAAACAAAAATAAAATCTGTTCATCTGTTAGGGAGCTACGATGCCACAGACAGACACACACACAGACACGTCAAACTTACAACACCCCGTCGTTTTTGCATCGAGGGTTAAAAAGGAACGCTGAAGCCCTGATTCCAAGGGTTACTTTTACCTTTCCAAGCTGTTCGTGTAATGTATTGATGGCCACACTCTGCTCTGGCTGTTTCTGAATCCTTTCTGCTGCCAGTGAAGGCAGTGCAGCCCGCGATTTTTCAGCATTGTTTTGAGCTTCACTTATTTTTTGTATTTCTTCTCTCTCCCTCATCTGAATTCAACAAAAACAATTGTTATCACAAGTAGGTAAGCCTCTAAATTTGTTAATGACTAAGCCACGCGCAGTGTAGTAGTAGCCCGTTATCACAAAATAGGCCGATCCCGTTTGTACAGCGCCATCTAGCGGCAGCTTTGTGAAACTTATTTTACTTTTTTTTTTAAAGATTTTGGTTTTCAATGCAAGTCTTTACCCGTTATAAAAAAGCAAGTACTTCATCTTAGTCACTTTAAAGGATTTATTCTAAGGATTTTGTATTTGGTACAAAATTATCCAACACCCAAGTTCAACAACTATTACTGCTAAACTAATAAAGTTATCTTAACCGCTATAGGTTTCCTTTAAAGTTCATGAAAATATGTACTATCATCATGAATTTTTCCAGATTTTTCAAGTTAGCAGTTTAGATTATAGGGGGGGCTGGACTGGAACAAAAAAATGTAATTTAAAGTTTAATATTTCGTAAATGGAGCATTTTCAAAGGACCTATTCAACTACCCCACACTATGGGGTAGACGAGGAAAAACAATTCATCCTCACTTCACATGTAGGGGACATGTGAAGTGAGGATATTTCAGAGAGAGGATACCATACGACTTGTCTTAGATGGGGTATCGTGAACTTAATACATTTGGTTTTTTTCTCATTTAGAAGTAGATTATGAACATTAAACCAATTAACGACTTTTGCCAGGGCGCTATTAACATCGTCCGTAACTAGCCGCTGACGTTTGAGTTTAAATAAAAGAGAAGTGTCGACAACAAACAATACTATGTCATGATAATCCTTTATGAGGTAAGGCAAGACATTTACATAAATAAGAAACAAAAATGGACCAAGAATTGAGCCCTGGGGTACCCCCATTTTTACTACGGGTCCGGGAGATCTTTTCCCGTTAACATCAACTCTTTGAATCCTGTCACTCAAATATGAAGTAAGAAGATCCAGAGAGGCGTTACGAATTCCGTAGTGGTGTAGTTTCAGATTAATGTTTCATGAAGAACGCAATCAAAAGCCTTAGACAAATAGCAAAAATACCTAAAGCATCGCATTTGTACTCCCAGGCATTATAAATGTGTCCTAAAAGTTCAACACCCGGCACCAGTTGTTGAACAACCCCTTGTAAATGAACTGTTTGTTATGCAATAACTTATGTTTAAAGTATCTTTGCATTTGTTTTAAAAAGAGTTTATTAAAAAATTTACTAAATTTTACACAGTCATTGTTAATTGTTATTATCACTACAATCTCAACCTCACCTTATCTGCACCTTGTCTTGGAGGAGGACTTTTGGCCGCAGGGAGTGGTGTTCCGTCTCTTCCATGGGAAAGTGCCACAGGAACCCACAGTGGCAAAGGGCTCAATTGAACTAACGAAGATCCAAGGTCCTATAAATTAACACAGTTTGTATTTTATCACATGTATGTTGTTAGCCAGTTCCCAGACGATTTCGATAAACTGCGACCCGTCAATGTACTCATCATTATGAACAACTTTTACTACGGGACGAAACCCCGAATCGCGAAAATAAATCAGCTGTTCCCTACAATTATGTTCGCTTAACTCGTCAAAATGTATGGAACAGCTGATTTTTTGAAAGGCGATTCGGGGTTTGGTCCCCTATTAAAAGTTGTTCATAATGATGAGTACAATAACCGGTTTTTTAGGTTTAGGTCGGTAGTTTAGGGCTACTGCATACTATAGACAAGACTGTCTTTAGACAGACAATTACCCTACTAGTGCAAGCGAGACAGACTATGTATTCTCGCTTGCACTAGTAGGGTAATTGTCTGTCTAAAGACAGTCTTGTCTTTACTGTGCAGTAGCCCTTATCGATATCGTCCCGAAACACGTCGTATATCTATGGGCAAAAGTTGCCTGGAAATAAATGAATTTTGTTGTTGTTGTAATACAATCTCAATTTTTATAATTTTCATAATTTATTACATAACTCATAATAATTTTTAATATAGTAGTTTAATAATTTATAAATGGTTATGACATACCTGTATTCTCTTTAAAATATTTTAAAGTTGCTTGTCTACAGAATTCTAACCAAAGAATCAATCTCTTCACATTAGTTATATTTACTCAAGTACTGTATGCTGTGTATGCAATAAGAGGATAACTGAATAGCACAAATATTAATACCTACAACCGCAATTATAGTATTTTAGTATTTACAAAAAATCTATTGATTGGACTAAAAAAATAAAACACTATCATGCTAATATGTTGCTTGTAGCATTATTTGCCAAAAAATCAGAATGATCGCATTTATTTTAGTATGGTTTTTACTCGTTAAAAGTTTTTTTTTGAGATAAGTTCGTGATTTTTTTTATCGAATAAAATTAGTTGTATTATTTTTTCAAAACACTATCATATTAGCATATATCCTGAAGAAAATCATATATTTTTCTGGTTTAGTTTATTGCAGTGAATCATATGCTTTTTTGCATAAACTAGCGTTTAGCTCCTGTAGTCCCCATAATAAGTATCACCGATTGAGATATTATTTTAATGAGTGTCAAGGTTGGGTCAGTGTGTTGTCTTAGGGGCGGAGTTGGTTTCTAAAGGTAGACTTTCTGATTGACTCAACATGTGAAACTTACCATGAGTTTACTAATTTGCTCCTTACTATATTTCATTTTGATGGTCTCAAGCAGTGGAACTCTTTCTTCCAACAGTATAGTTTTTTGACATGCAACCTCATTTTTCTCCTCTTCTATGTTGTCTATTTGCGCTGCAAACTCATTTTTAATTTTTCTATTCATTTCAGTCTGCAATTGTTCCTTTAATGCGGTTCGTTTCCTTCCACTTTTTAATCTCCTTCTTGGTACTTCAAATACTTCTTTTGATGGCGAATTTGGAAGCTTGTCCACAAACTCATCAGCACATTCTGTCTGCAATTGTTCCTGTATTCCGTTCAGTTTCCTTCTACTTTTTAATCTCCTTCTTGGCACTTCAAATTCTTTTTTTGATGGCGAATTTAGAAACTTGTACACAAATTCATCAGTACATTCTAATGAAATGATGTCTCCATCGCGCAATTTTTTCTCAAGCCCCTTGCCTAAAGTTACTCCATTGATTTTGACACCAAATCTGCTGTTAACTTCAAGAATCCATTCATTGTTTTTACCTTTTTTGAACTGGCAGTGATTTCTCGATATAGAGATATGAACCATAAATGGTATTGTAACAGAGTTTTTCAACCCATGACCAAGTGAAAACTGAAGCAAAACAAACCATAAAAATAGTAAACAGAATTAAAATTAAATATATTCTTTGACTGATAACCTATTCTGCTGCAATAGCAACTGAAATTAAAAATACGTTAATACTACTTACATTATCTGAGGTTATAGGTATTCTATTCAAATAATTAAACACCGATTTTAGTTTTTTACAAGACACTAGTACTGGACAGCTATCACCATCATCCATCTTTACAGCAATAGATAAATTATTATTATATCAAATAGTAAATCTGTAAACAGTTCAACAAACAAAACTAGGTACGTAGGTACTCTCTTGTCCTCGCCCGAACACGAGTTTTTATTAAGAAGACATCACTTGACATCAGTCATCACACTCATCACTCATCGTCTCATCAACAACAACAAGCCAGTGTTGCCAACAATAATTTTGAAATTCCGCCGACTTTATTACGAAATTCCGTAAGAAATCCGAACTCGCATTTTTCTCGTCAGTGAAATCCGTCGAAATACCAGGTAGAAATTTTTTTAAAATAAATAAAAAACTCAATAAAAATATTAGTTAAAGTTTACAGCTTTTCGTAAGAAGAATTTAAATCTACATAGTCTAAATCAGGGCTGCCCAGACAACGGCCCGCGACGCATGTTTTAAAGTGTAAATTTAATCAGAAAATAGTTTGGTTATAACATTTATAATCAATATTTGGTATAATTTATTTATCTTTAATCTTGTAACATTCCATTCGCATGACATCATTTAAAAGTGAAGCTATCTTTCTGTAACACGTATGTAGTTATAGAATTATAATCATCAAAATCATCAATATAACCCTCCAAGCTCATAAAGGTGCAGGAATTTACTTTTTCAAGGTCAAAGTCATTCTTACACCTTTATGGGCTTAGAGGGTTGTATTGATGATTTTGATGATTATAATTCTGTAACTACATACGTCTTACAGCCGCGATTCATAGTTTAATCAACATACAACCTGACACTGACCTGCAAATTGCAAAAAACGTAAGAAAATTTGAATTTCGCGGGCCACCCTAGCGCATTCACCTTAAAGCTAGATTCACAATGCAAACTGCAAACAGACTGACTTTAAAATCGCGGCGATCGGTACCTATCTTATTTCCGATTCGACCAATCATAAGTAGCGATACCACAGAATATATGTGAAACGTTTTCATTCAGGAATAACGCTTACTCTCTGATACTAATATCAAAACGCCATAGTATTTTGACATTATTATCCGAGGCCATGGACTTGACATAACACAAATGTTTATGCATTTTTTTTTTCAGATCGTCTGGACTAAATTTCATCATGGTAAAAAAATATATATATATATATATAGGTATGTTTTATTATCGTTTTTTTACTCAGGCGGAACTTATCGGAACTTTTCAGATAAAGAATCGGAATAAATCGAAACTTGCTGCCGGCCACACTGCTTACTATCATTGGGGAAATTCCCGGAAAGTATTATATTCTCGTTCGCACCAGTAGGGTAATTGTCTGTCTAAAGCCAGTCTTGTATATAGTGTGCTAAGGTTCGTATAGGTGTGGTATCCACACAACCTGGCCATTTTTTTTTTTTTTTTTAGGTTGGGGAATCATCAAATGACTTCTCCCGCTCTGGGCGGAGCAGGAGGGAGTGTCAGACTTTTACTGACTAAAACCCATCCATGTTCCTTCCTCGCCCTTTGTGTTCCGGGGCCACGGTATCTCTTTCGAATAGTCCCGCAGCCCCGGCAGACACAACCTGGCCATCACATTGGAACCGCAATACGCAACGCCATTGACTCCAGAAAGAGCTTACTTCTGGCGCTCTCTTTATTACAAATATGGCGCTGAAATTGAGCGGGAAAACTGACAGTTGTGTGATTGTAGGGTCGTTAAGTATCGTCGTATTTTGAATTTAATGATGTATTTAATTTTTCAATTGGTGTAGTATAAATATATTAAATCATGATTATTTAAATTCTTTTGTTTTATTTGACGTGGAGACCTAACAGTGACTTATTCCTGTCATACATAATTGAATTACCTAAAGTAGCAGCAACGGCACTGCAATCTTATTTATCGGTTTTAAAGGTAATTGCAGGGATTTTGAAAGTAATGCAAAGTAATAGGTAAATAGATGCGAAAAAACTGTAGTGGATAATGAATAAAAATACATTTCTCTACCAATTTTTATTAAAAAATCTACGTAAATGTAGTAAAATACATAGATAGTTGTATCATTGTGCAAATCTTAAAAATATTACTATTCTACATACAATTTGTTATAAAAATGTACACTCAACAAATTTTAAAATGTTTTCCTTATAATTTAATGATTAAGTACTTAGATTTTACCTAGGCGCCTAAGCAGGCAATGTTTTTATTGCAATACGCAGCTACAATATTTCAACTAAGTATAGACGCCGCTGATGGCCGCATCACAAAAATATTGAAAATATATATATTTATACAATAATATGGTAGTCCGGTTAAATTAGACCAAAGAATAGGAGTGAGGGTACAATCATTCGCACCCAGCTGAAAGTTGGTAGGATTGTTTTAAACACCATCATAAATGAAATCTAAAAAGTCCTCATCGATCCTATACTTGGAAAGAAAATCGGCGTCAATGGTCACAAAAACGGGTTTTTTGCGATTTTCAGCAAAACGGTGAAATTTATTATAAAATTACTAAGTTCATGAAATGCACTATTATCATAGTTGGTATGTAGTCGTACTAGAAAGCTGTAATTTGAATCAATTACGCCGACAAAGTGGTAAAATAAAATTTTGGAAAATATGTTAGGGTAGTTAATTCGGCTGTAAATGCTGTCAATGTTGCGGGCTACTATATTGCAGGTGTATTGCAGCTTTAAATTGCAGCAAGAATATTGCCCGGTTATACTTAAGCCTCTTTACAATATTTCAATATCCTTAACTTTCACTAAGTACACTTACATATCGTGATTAATAGCAACTTTTGCCCGTCTTTTATCCATCAACATGGAGGTTGGTTGGTAATTATTTCAAAGGGGTTATGGTCCAATTTTTGTTTTTTTGATGGGCTCGGCTGCCAATAGCTATCAAATTAATAATATTGCACTGTTTTTGCTACTAAAGTTGATTTAATGACAGGAGATGCATTTCGTCTTGCTTCATTCACATCAACATACAACATTTCTGTGTAGATAAATACGAACCAACTGATCGTTTTTTAGAAACAAACGCAGCCCGAGCGACAAGTACGTTGCATTTATGTTGTAACAATATTAATGCACTTTAACTACACACCACCCGAAATTTTTAGGTACCTAAATATGTTACTTGGACCGTTCTTTATCAAATTGGGAGCAATGTACAAGCACCTATACTATGTTGTCGTCCCTGATTGACCTTTCGTTCGTAACTTTATTCTCTACATATTTATACACAACTTGCCTTTTGAGGCCTGTATTATAAAATAATATAGATAATTAAATAATTAAAATACCAATCAACCGCACATCATTATACTACAAATACCGACTGGCAATGACAAATGGTTACAAGTACACTTCGACCAACTTCTGTGCATGCGGGGAAACACAGAACTAACATAAATGTACCAAGTTTGACATATCCGTGCATTTTTCTTGCCAAGCAGTGCCACCTTGAACTGAACACTTAAAGTTTGTGCGGTTTACTATTCAAACATTTGTCTTGTTCATCGTTATATGATTATGTAAGTATTGTTGTATAACTTAAGTGACTAATTTAGCGCGAGGTGAAACTAATATTATTATTAACTCCTAATCTCTCAAGAAAGGCCACGTTCCCTTAGAAGTATAAAGTTCAAAACCTACCAAACGCCGTTAACCAGCGTATTAAATAAACAGCGTAATATACAAATATCATACCAATAAATACATATTTCAGATAATATAATAACAATTTCCATCATAAAAATTACTTATTAATCAATTTATTTTACAAAATCCATTTTCCGTAAGACTCACATCCTAAAAGCCCAGTATCCAAATTCTTTTCAACCAGAGACAACAAGATTTAACGCAAAGGTACAAAACCTTGCGGCCTTCAACTCGAGCTGTCAGTGTCACTGTCACTAGAGTCGTATCTCTTTTTGTTTCTTTTCTTGTCTCTGTGCCTGTCGTCGTGTTTATCTTTATGTCTAGGACTTCTTTTGGGGCTGTCCCTGCGCACCCTATGATGTCAAATGCCTGAGTCGTCCGTAGTGTGATGAACGTTGTTTATGGATTCTTCTGAGCTTTCCGATTTTTGCTTCTTCTTGCTCCTGGAATAAAAAAAGTGAAGGTGTTTATTTCAGCAGATTATCAGCTTTACGCCCGAATACTGAAACGACACTCATTTAAGGGCTGCTTAACGTTAGAGCAGCTCTCAAATATTAAATTTCGTATAACCAAACGTGTTCCGGTTCCGGTTGTGTAGACGTAAATACATAGTGATACAGAGCTCCGAATTTCGACGTATAAACTGTAAACATACTGTGAAATCCTGTGTAAAAACATTTGAACTCCATACATATTGTGCTAAACTTTATCGCAAACATAAAATCCAAGTGTAAACTGTGCAATCAAAATAATTATTCAGTGTAAAAACCGTAAAAACTTTAGAGGTTACCTGTCTACTGAGTATAGACACACACTTCGACAACGTCAGCTCAGTCACGGTAATATTATAATACAGTACTCCAACTTCATACAAACGGACGAAACGCGAGCTATACCTACGCGCCTCGATCTCGGGGTGCGATCGGGGTGCACTGTATTTTTAACAATAACCGCGCGATTTTTTCTCTAAAAATCAGTTTAATATGACGACTAGGAAATATTGTGCTGTTTTTGGTTGTATGAATTCGTCATTATCGCATCCAGACATAAGTTTTTTTAAATTACCTGGAAACTCTGAAAGGTAAGACTATAAAATAATTTTACTTAGTAGTAGGTAGGTACATAATGTGTGTCTTTCCTTTCCTGGATAAGTATTTCCTTTTATCTCACGAAGAAAAAGGTGTTTGGATTAATAAATAAAGCAAATAGAGTAACGGAAAGTTATTGAGACGAGTGAAATAGGTAGTTATATGCGGTTCTGAATGAATCATGATATGGTAGGTACCTACCTACTTACGCTTGTGTTAAAACTTCGGTGCATGTGTATTTTGTTAGTTTGCATAATTCCAAGTAAAGACGTGGTAAGGTCAATGTGGACAAATTGTCATATTTTTTTGAAAGTTTAAGTTAGTTGACTATAACTCGTACACTTTACTACTTTAATATAAATTTAATGGTTGTAAGCGATAAAGAATTTTGTTGTCTTTTCACATCCATTATAAACAACAGAGCATTCCTCCATATTTAATTTAAAATGTGTTTTTAAAAAACAGGCTGTAGACGGATTTTCGCGAGGATTGGAGCAAATCCGTCTAGTAGCAAATTTTCCTAGAATTACGCCGTTAGATCAAAGTAAACAAGTAAATGCACATGTTGAAGAAAAATGTATTGTAACATCATAAATTTAAGGTTGAATTCACGTTTTATTCCCTAAAAACTTTTTTGGGGGCTAATCCGGCCTATTTTTATAACCAGGGATTATGAACCTTTGCAAAGAAAACTAATTTAAATATTTTTACTTACAATCATCAGTTTAATTTTGCAGGTACACTGAAACATGCATAATTATCTTATTTAGAGATTGCTATATTTTGTAATGACTTAAATAAACAGGGTTAGGAAAACCCTTATAAAGAGATTAAAAGTAACCCTTACTTTCATAAAAGTATTAGAATTATAAACAACGCTGCACACATTATATTCAAAATAGGATTTAGTACTTAAATAAAAATCAGTTTCCGAAAAAGAAATGGTTTTATTCATAATGACATATTATTATATTAATGACATAATATTATTAGTGTTAAAATGGAACATTCTCAGCGAAACATTCTTGATTTTAAATCTTTAATTTAATTTGAATTTGGTAGAGTTGCGCTACCATTTCGGACTGCCAGTACAGCTGCATGGAACTTGTCTTTTTATAGGAACCCTTTGCAGTTTTTATGTCTCACCATGATTACTGTTATTTAGTAATCATGAGAAAACTGCAAACAAAAAATTTATTAATAAACATTATATCTGACCATAAGCCAAATCTAGTATTAGTTAGCACTAAAGCGGGAACGGATTCTTATCATATTTTTTATTTATTCCGAGTTTTAGACATTTCAGCACTATGTTGTAGGCTCCATGTTTACAGGTAAATGGATGGTAGCAGCGGTAGTTTAAGTGCTAATACTTGTTAGTGCTAGTTATTAGTTGAGTTTAAAAACTTATGCCAGCAAATCTATTATATAAAACACAAATCTTTCGGGTCAATAGCAATGGAGGTTGAAAAAGATTGACAATATCTGGAATGGGATAATTCCGGTATATGACGATTTAGCCCCTTTGATATTAGACGGATTTTCCCACTTGACCATTTTGAGGTAACATATTTTTTAAAACAATTATTTCTGTATCTACTGGTTTTTATTCAAAACAAATAGAAAAATCCGTTAAAACACTTATTAAACTACATGATACACATACTCAGAAAGTCGTAACTTGTAAAATTTAATATTTACCCTATAAGAAACGTCAGCACGCAACACTTGAGTGTCGAGTTCGAAGCACAATTAAACTTCAAACGTTTTTTTACTCTTGTAGACAACTTTGCTCCATCTAAGAATCATAGTTAGAACTAAAAAGTGATCCTGTTTTATCAACCGAATCAGTAATAGCGTAACTATTCTAGAATGAGTAATAATGCATGTATACGGAATAGCCCCGTAGACGGATTTGCCCACATTGACCTTATTTTATTATTAATAATATTTGTTTTGTGTGTATGAATAATACTAGTGTCACGTTGCACATTTTCTTTGATTTAAAATAATGACACAAAGGTCACAGAAACAAAATACCTATCTACAATTAACTAGCAACATTAAATGAAATGGGTAACTTTTGAAACAGGCTGTGGTATCACTAATTAATTAGCGGTCGGGGATACCCGATCTGTGATTGGCGGAAACTAATTAGGACACGCTTGTCTTCGAGAAGCTTCGATAAGAAAGGTATAAATAGTTCGCGGAGCGCAGTCGGCAAAAAAAACCATCGCGACAACATCTCCTAAACCATCTTCACGACAGACAGTTTTACTGTGGTACTCGCAGAGACTCAGCTGCTAAAAACTTTGAAAGTCAACCATTAATCACTATTGAGAATTAAAATCAGTGCTTGTGAACGACCTCAAACTCGGGGTTCCAAGCTCACGCTTTCTATCGTGAGATTCTACCAGAGGCCACCTCCACTCGCGGCCCTCTCAGCCAGCGGCCACGCAGACCAACCGCGCAGACTCCAGAAGCGGTTACTAACATCCTACCGCCGCAGCAGCAGGGGAGTGGCTGGACATCTCCTGTCGCTGCGCCACGGACCCTGGACATCCACGCCGGAGCCGCACCCTACGTCCGACGTCTGCAGGGCAGTGCCGCTTCTCGGCAGTTCTATCATAACACAAGCTTGCATACCCTTGCCACGACCCGGCTTAACCGACTTCTAGAACCTTTCTAATAACACTAGAAAAAAAAAATTACCGTCTGTGTGTCATTAGATAGTTTTCGAAATTTTCACAAAGTGTTTCTGCTGCTACTATAACAACATATACTACAGATACCACTAAAATCTGGTTTTATTTTCTCGGTATTAACAACAACAGCTAGACTCATATATAATATTTAGATGTTTGAGGGTTGTGATTTTAAAACATTCGTAGTCAGCTGTTCAGCTTTATAATAATCAATTAATTGGTGACCAAAGAATTTTTGTTTTGAGTTGTTGCGAGTTGTAGCTAGGTACCTAATTTATAGAGACGTTAGTAAGCTGAGATAAAAAGTTACTTACTCGTCAGCTGTTTCTTGCATTCTAGTTGAGTAGGTAGGTGTTGGAGTTTCTAAGGATTGGAGTTTTGTAACGCGTAAAGAGAAAGCACATTTTTTTATTCTATAGAAGGATTTTTAAGCTATTGCATAGCTTTTATCGCGGGCTCTGAGCGCGGCGCGGCGCGGTGACCGAATCAAGAAATTCTCAAAACCTAACGAAAAATACCTGAAACCACGCAGATTTTTTTCTTTAAAAAAAAAAAAAATGTTATGCAATAGCTTTACCGCGGCAGTCTCCGAGAGTGACACATGTATTTTTTTTTCAGATGTCTTCAATGGTTGCAACTGATCCGGCGAGATGATTTGGAAAACAAACCTAACTTTAGTTCCTACCAAGTTTGTGAAAAACATTTTAATTCGGAGGATGTATTACATTCATCAAATAGAAAACTTTTAAAAAAGAATGCCCTACCATTGTTGATGCTGCCAAACTTAGTTAGTACTGATCCAGGAGTCTCTCTAAAAGAAGATAAACAAACCCAAACTGCTCCGTTGGTAGGAAATGAAAATAGTACACAGACTGAAAATGCAACAAATGAAATCTTTGCTCAAACCTCAACGAGTCTCTCCAGCAACACTCCAATAAAAAGAAAATTGAAACTTGAACTCCTCCAAAGCAGAAAGAAAATAAAATTACACGAAACTAAAAATGAAACACAAAAAGCTGAAGAAAATACTTTCCATCGACTTTGCGATAAATTTTTGACCGACAAACTAGCTCTCCTGATAAAAGCCCACAGTAAACTAAAACAACATGGAAAAGGAAATCGATATGATAAAGACTACATAATTTACTGTTTAAATCTATACTACATCAGCCCACAAGCATACCGGTTTTTGCAAAGTGCGTTATGTTTACCCTGTCCTTCAACATTTTTCAATCATTATTTCCCAATTACAACTGAAATCAATGAAAGAGCTATGTCTCTTCTTAAATTAAAAGTTGCAAAAATGACAGAAACAGAAAAAAATTGTTCAGTTATGATTGATGCTATGTCATTAAAAGCAAATCTATTCTTTAATATTAAAGAAGACAAAATTACCGGATTCCACGAAATTGAAGGTTTGCAGTCTCCTGAACCCGCTAAAAATGCGTTAGTAATAATGGTTCGTGGTATGTTTGTAAACTGGAAACAGCCTATATCATATGCATTTATTTCAGAATGTCGAAACTATGAAGAAATAAATAAATGGATTGATAAAGTACTGCAAAAGTTATTCGAAATTGGTCTTAACGTCCGTATTCTTGTGTCCGATCAAGGGTCTGATTTATGGAAAGCTGCCAAACAAAGATCAGTTTCAATTAAAAGACCATATTTTTTTATAAATGACAGAAAAATTTATTATATTTTTGATGCACCGCATCTAATTAAAAACGTTCGAAATAACCTGATGCAATATGATTTCCACTTCGGTGATTCTATAGCAAAATATGATCACATTGTCAAGTTTTATAACCAGGACATAAAAAAGAGTTTGAGGCTTGCACCTAAACTTAGCGACAGTCATATCAAACCCACAAACTTCGAGAAAATGAAGGTTTGCTATGCGACACAACTTCTTAGCAAGTCCGTTGCAAATGGCATTCGTACGTCTATATATAACAATGAAATTGAAGAATCCGGCAGAGACACGGCAAAATTTGTAATGATGATGAATAATTTGTTCGATTCTTTGAATACATCTAATCTGAGGAATAGTTATGAATATAAAAGAGCGTATAAAGGCAATGAGTCACAAAAGGCATTTTTTAAACAGATGCTAAGCTTTTTCAAAGATTTAAATTTAAAGAATCCAAAGAACGGCAATAACGTGACATCAAGTGTTAGATTCATTGATGGTTTCCAAATAACTATTACATCCATAATGCTCTTGTTCGATGACTTGCGGATGGAAGGATTTAATTTTCTTATGACTAGAAGATGCAATCAAGACGCTCTCGAAACATTTTTCGGTCAAATTCGAACGAAAAATGGCACGGCTCTAAATCCGACTTGTAGACTGTTTGCATCGGCGTTCAAAAACTTATTTTTCTGCAACATCATAAAACCTCCAAAAGGCGGAAATTGTACAGATGATTTCGGAACTCTTCTTGTTGAATCGACGAACAAAAAAGATACTAGCGATGCATTACCGGTATCATCCAACGAAATATCAAATACAGATTTTGAAGAATTTTCCAGCGTCCAAATTACTAGTTCGGATTACAATCAGCTAGATATACCAGAAAAAAAATCACTTTTTTATATTTGTGGGTATCTTCTTAAGCGTTGTTTAGAGAAACATGATGATTGTCATGCTTTGAAATCGTATGTGAAACCCAATCAAAAAAGCCATAATTTCAGCTCACAGAGTCGGTATTTAAGGTACCGGGACAACAGTAAGATTAATTCGCGAACTTTTTTGATTGTACCCAACGATGATTTTGTGGAATATATAGAAGAAATGGAGGAAATATTCCGAAATTCACTTAAAACCAAACATGTAAATTGTAAAGTAGCTGCAGGTATCTATAACCAAATAAAAGATATTCCATTTTCTACACCTTGTCCATGTTTCCCAAAACAATTTTTAATTAAGCTTTATATAAGAATGCGGATTTATTATACTTTAAAATTTAACAATAAAGCATTTCGTACGACTCAGTCGAGGCGCAAATATTTTTCGGTCGCAAATTTATAAGCCCGATTTGTTTTTCAAACAAAAACATGTTTTTTTAATTAAATCTACCAATCAAAAAACAACACGCATTTTTATTGAACACTTCCTATTCAATATACAAAGTATTTCATTTACTTATATAAAAAGGATATTTACAATCACAAAACTAAATAGAAACAGAAAGTAGGCAAATGTAATTAAAATGCCGCGCGGTACGTAAACATGCGTTAGGGCTAACGCATGTTTACGTACCGCGCGGCCGTAGGCATTTATTTCTATCATGCGGCCGAGTTACACTACTGTATTATAATATTACCGTGGCTCAGTGCCATAGATAGAGTATATTGCTCAGTGCTACCAACATAACAACTTCATTAAGCTGCGTTTACAATACTACGTTCCACTCCACGCAAGGGACAGCAAAAATGGATAACCTTCAATCTTTTTTTGACCGAATGAAAATAGAAATGTCAAAACAAACCGAAAACATTATGACACGAATTGATGAAAAATTAGTTCCTTTTAGTCTAGAAATGCCGGAGTTAAGGTCAGAAAATGAGAAATTAAAGGAAAAGATATACAATCTTGACAAACTTAAAAGACTTAACAACCTAATTTTATATGGAGTAAAAGAAACCGAAAAATCGACTGTCAATCTCATCGAAATCGTTAAAAAGAAATTTAAAGATGATTTAAATATCACTTTTGAAGATAGGGATGTAAACACGATCTACAGAATTGACAAAAATAACACAGAAAATGGAAAGGAAAGGCCAATCCTTCTGACATTCGTCAACCTCTGGAAGAAAAACAAGATAGTAGCAAATAAAAAGAAATTGAAAAATGTGTATGTGTCTGAAGACTACCCGAAAGAAATCCTCGACACGGGAACGAAACTACAGCCAAAATTGAAAGAAGAAAGGAAGAAAGGCATTTATGCATTCATTAACTATGACAAGCTAGTTATCAAACAGGGGAAACCAGGAAATGAGAAACGAAAAAGGGAACTATCAACCTCGCCCGATGAAAAAGAGCACCCTCGCAAACAACAATTGTCAGCAAAACCACATCGTCTCAATGCCTTTGACGTAATGAGACGTAGACGAGACGTCTAATTTGACGTAGAAGTAACTCTGTGACTTCTGCCAACTTGCCTTCTGCCAACTTGCCTTCTGCCAACTTGCCAACTGATCAGAAGGCATAGGATACTGCCATCAGCCACCGGAACAAAACTATAAATAAACAAGAACTAGAAGATAACAGAAACAAAACATTCCCCAACCCGACTTGTCCTCGTGGGGAATTAGACTGCAACCTTCCACCAACTACAGAAATAGATCAAGATATGAAACAAACACTCAAAATTTGCACTTATAATGTAAGAACACTTGCATCAACAGAACGATTCCTTGAATTAACTAATGCTCTAAAAAATATTCATTGGGACATTCTAGGCCTCGCAGAAATCCGAAAAATGGGGTGTAAGATCGAAGAGTATAGCGACTTTATCTTTTGCTACATCGGCGTAACTAAAGGACTACATGGAGTGGGATTTCTAATCAAGAAAAAATATAAAAACAACATCACCAACTTTATAGGAATCTCTGAAAGATTAGCACTTTTACAAGTAAAATTTGAATGCGTCTCCTTATCAATCATCCAAGCATATTCACCGACGGAGAGATCAACAGAAGAAGAAATTGAAAAATTTTATAAAGACATTGAATATGCTCACTCCAACACGGAAGGAAAGGTTATAGTCATGGGAGATTTCAATGCGAAAATAGGATGCCCAAAAACAAATGATTATCCAGTAATGGGAAAACATGGTTATGGTGTGTGCAATGAAAGAGGCGAACGTCTCTTAAGTTATGCTTACCAACACAAACTGTCAATAATGAACTCATTCTTCAAAAAGAAAGAGAGCCGCAGATGGACATAGTTATCACACGACCAAAAAACGAATAATGAAATAGATTTGATAATGATAAATCACCATAAACTTTTAACTAATATCGAGGCACTAAGCAAATTTAAATTCTCTTCCGATCACAGATTAGTGAGAGCAACACTACTTTTAAGTCGTCCAGTAAAGAGCAGAAAAACCTACACAACACCATCTAATATCCCCAAGATAGAAACAGAAATCAAAAACTACATCGAAAATCTACGAACACACACAGAAAATATAGAAACGGACTGTATTGATATCCAAACATATTACAATATCCTGGAAAGAGGCATAACGGAGAGCTTAAAATACAAAAACAGTACACATCCTCATCAACACAATATTTTCTCTATAGACACAATCCAACTTATAAAAAGGCGCACGGAACTACTACATACAAAGAATAAAACCAAGGATATGAAAGAAGAACTTAGCAGAATATACAAAGAGACTAATAGGTCAATCCGTAAGGACTGCAACAACCACAGATATGAGATAATTTCAAGAAATATCAAAAATTTTAGAAGTGCCAAAAAAGCTTACAACGAGTTAACTACACACAAGTCATGGATTCAAAAGCTTGGGCATAAGTCACTAGAAACAAAATCTAGAAAAGATGTAATAAACCATGCAACTAACTTCTACAAAAACTTATACAGGAAACAAAATAACACTGAAACGAAAGCGCAGGCAACCCATATGAACACGACTGACTGCATCGAACAAATTGAAGACTCCGAAGTTTACGAACATATAAAAAAGCTGAAGGCTGAGAAGAGTCCCGGACCAGATGGATTAAGCAATGAGGCCCTTAAAATAGGAGCACCAATCTTAATACACCATTTTACGGAATTGTTTAATATGATATTAGACGAAGAAAAAGTACCAAAAGAATGGTGTACATCAGACATAATTCTACTCTTCAAGAAAGGAAGCCCCTTGGATATAGGGAATTATAGACCGATAAGCCTGCTGGCAAGTATTTACAAACTATTTTTACGCAATTCTTATGTAATAATTATGTCACAATTTTTCATCGGTAATTAAAAAAAAAAACACTGTTCAACACATTTTACCGCGTCGGTATTGCAGTCTTGTAGGAAAGAGTTTTTTTTTTTTTAATAACTGACGAAAAATTTCTATGGTGAGGGGTTCAGAATGGTGTACTGATGTCTGACGTGGTAAGCGTTTTAATAATAATAAATTATAATCATTTTATTATCAGGCAACTAACAACAGGCCCATAGATTAAATACACAAAATAATATTTAAAGCGACTACAGGAGCTAAATTAGCAACTCTAATTGTGGTGGTTCAAACTTCGTTTGAAATATTGTTAGGATAAAGTTCTAATCAGCTTGCACTACAAAGTGGTTGTTACGTCAGTCACTGCGGGCCGAATAGTGCGAAATGAGTGGTTTTTTGCGATTTACAAAAAATCTATTGATTGGACTAAAAAAATAAAACACTATCATGCTAATATGTTGCTTGTAGAATTATTTGCCAAAAATCAGAATGATCGCATGTATTTGAGTATGGTTTTTTCTCGTTAAAAGATTTTTTTTGAGATAAGTCCGTGATTTTTTTTATCGAATAAAATTAGTTGTATTAAGTTTTCAAAACACTATCATACTAGCATATATTTTGAAAAACATCATATATTTTTCTGGTTGTGTTTATTGCAGTGAATCATATGCTTTTTTGCATTATAAAACTGGCGTTTAGCTCCTGTAGTCCCCGTAACAACAATTATGTACTAATACATATATTTTAAACCTTATTTTGAAATGGTTTGCGCTGACGTGCTATGATTGTTATAAAACTTGTTTCTATTAATACCAGCTCTATTCAGCTTAGCTTATGCCCATAGACACACAAAGTCTCAAACTGTTCATGCATGCGTTTTTGTGAGACTAAAACTATTCACGCAACGTTGTCGGCGTCGTGTTTCGCTGCGTGGTGTCGCGTAACCGCCCTCGGAAACGTCGATATACGACACCCTTCGGCCTAAAGTCCTCCTTCATGGTCTGTAGATGGTGGGTTGGAACTCGTACCACGAATGACTCTTGTGGTGCGATTCCGAACCTTTACCTTTTTTTTTTTGTCACTTCCGGCCCCCTTGAATAAAACGCTATTACCGTTGATAAAGGTCACTCACCCCTTCTTCTTTTCATTTTCCATAGATATTTGGTCTTTGAATAACTTCGATAGCTCCAGTTCTTTGATTTCGTCCGAATTCGTCAGGATGATTGCTCTGGAACAAAACGAAATGTTTCAGTAATGAAAATAAAGACCTGCCAGTTAGACCTGTCATCATGGTTTTATGCGTGGCCACATCTTTGAAGAAAAATTAAAATGGCGGAAGTTAGGCAGGCTATAACCCATGATCTGTCCACGAAGTAGACACAATAGTTAAACAATAGCGACCCGACCAAATCGGTCATTCAACAGATCATGATTTATAATTCAACCCCTTTGTTTATAAGTTTGTATTTAGGGGGTAAAGCCTAAAAAACAAACTTTAAACATTTAAAAAACTCATCGGAACCACAGATCCGATTCCGAAAATTCTTTCACTAAGTGTGAACACCTTCATTTAAATACACCCACGACACTTAAAACTACACGATTATCTGTCGTCGCGACAAAGCGGGAACGCGGCCTTACGGGACCCCCGAGTGTCGAAGGCTACATTAAAAACGCTCCCTCTACAGATAATATAATACTTCGTCCTTGGGTTAATTTCCGTCCAGTAGAGCTATTACGTATCTTTCTGATATCCAGTGACTATCAAGCTTCGGTTGTACACCGAACTTTGATGACAACCGTGAATGTCTTAATATTGGTATTACGTATCACACTGAGTGGATATCACTTTACGGTGACTAACAGGGTCATACATAATACGAAACTAACCTTTTGACCGTTAATTGATGGATACTGAGCCTAGTTACTATCATTTCGAGCTGTCAACAGAGATACGTAATAGCTCTAATGAACGGGAGCGACGTCGCGTTTAGAAGCTAGTAGTTAGATATTCCTGTAGACTAGCCTACACATTTTTTAAATCTAAACTGTGTACGCCATAATAATATTTAAAGATCTTTTTATCGTGTGGTTAGTTCCTAAAGATGTCAGAGTTTTAATGCCACCCATGGGCCTCTGACTTGGCTTTATATGCCGTCGAGAAATATCTCTCAGAAATGCTGGTTTCCTCAAGATGTTTTCCTTCACCAAAGCAAGTGATAATTATACAATACGCACATGAATCCGAAAAATCAGAGGTGCGTGTCTTGGGTTCGAACTTGAGACCTATGACTTGGCAGTCTGACGGTCACACCAATAAGCTATCACTGCTTATAAAAACCTATTGTTCACTAGGCTAATTAGACCTAAATTTCAACATAAATCTCAAAATAAAATAAACCCTAGACTACTTAAGTTTGGTACACTTAGGTAATCCCCAAATTCCCTAATAGTCAAACACTCAATCAGGGGCGTTGAAAAGGTATAAATTAACCTAAACAAAGAGTTGTATATACATACGTATATGTAATGGCCTACACGGTATACAAACAGATGGGGTATAGCTATGTCGGCTGATACCAACCCCATCGTTTGGCGCGCCCTGCTAGTGAGGGGATAATTGGAAAGTTGAAATGTATCGATAGTTTATAAAATATAGATTTTGAATGGTTCTATCGATGCAAGATTAAACACAAGGACAGCCAATTTGCGTTTGTTTGTTAAACTACACTAAAATCTTTACCGAACAAACCAATGTCTCTTTTGATTAATAACACTGTAAGTTGTTATCGGTTTTCCTGAGAAAAGATGGTGGACTCACTGTATAATATACGCTTCAGAATATTCTTAACGATTGACCAAAATCTACGAATGACAACCGACAGAAATGGCTTAACTTGCGTTCCGAGGCACATAAAGGTTTCTTGAGTGAATACTGTAAATCGGCAAGTGTTAGATAGGGTTAGGTCTCAGTCTAGGTGGAGCGACGATCCTTACAGGGTGACTGGTAGTAGTTGGATGGAAGAAATCGAGCTAAGTGAAGTGCAATTGAAAAGGCTAATGTGAAACGGATGTCTGCTGTAGCCATTTTTTTATGGGACAAGCCCGCCATACTATTTCCGAACCACTGGAACTTGAAAGCTAGAATCAACAGTAATAGCGGAGGAGTAGGGAAAAGAGAATTTCCACTTTTCTCCATATCAGCAGCAGACAGAATAAAACAAGGGACCTTCACTGCTGTAGGCTTATGATTATAGGGTTCTAATCTAAGCGTAAAGTATGATGAATGGATAGTCTTCCATGTGACGGCCTCGGAAAGCGTATCGATCGATTGACCCGTAAGCCAGTCGGGTAATAGTACATTATGATATAAGTGCGGTAAGTTGAAAATTACAGCCGAGGCGATATTGCTTGCCCGAGCCGTAGGCGAGGGCGATAAAAAAGGAGAGGCTGTAATTATCAAAGCGCACGTATGTCATACGTCGTTTTATAACATATTTGCGAGGAAATAAATAAAACAAATAAAAACAATACAGAAAAAGCGCGCGGAATAATTTTTACTTGTTCACAAATTAGCGATGCGCTCGCATCAGCGCTTTTTTTTAAGGCGAAGACAAAAAACAGCCAGTATTACTAATAAAGTAAATTAATATTTTTGTGTTTTTTTTTACAGATAAATGGTTGTAATTTATTGTCAAAATTAATTAAATTAAAGAATTAAATGTTTATATATTATATTTCATCTCCCAAAGTTAATTTTATTCATAAAATGTTGACCACGTTTCTGACATAAAAACTCTTTGCCAAGATTTAAAAAAGTATAACCGTGCATTTTACTTTACAGCACAAGTGCGTAATGAGATACATTACGATATTGAAATTGGTGAAATAAGAGACCCTTAACGAGCAAATGTGTTATAAATTATACTTAACACGTGCCAACAAATGTGCGTAAACAAAGTTGTTTCATCGATATCTGGTTTATCGATACTTTACCCCATCACTAGCGAAGGTTGATTTGAACGGGTTTATGTCAAGGTGATGACCGTCTGTCCCTCACGACCCACAGCACTATACCTAGTATAGGCGAGCATAGTCGCGGTATAGATATAGTATAGACGCGGCTAATCCAAGCCGATAGTCATGGGGTCAAGCCTTTTGTGTGCAGGTTTGAAAAGGGAATGTTCGAATTATGAGTCACCAGTAATAAGGTTTAGGAAAGAGATTTTATGCTTGTCTATGGTAGAGGAAAATAATGTTGGGTGTTGGGCTAAATAGCAGTCGCAAGTCGATATACGAGGTTAAGTAACGCTTGCCGAGGTTGGTCCGAGGATGGGTTGCCAATTTGCCATACATTACTTGTAGAGACTTCCGTGCCTTGCAAAGCCGTTGGTCTCGGTTGTCATTTGTAGATCTTTGACAGTCGTTACGAATAGTCTGAAGTTTGAAAGTCTGACAGCCAGACGGCAAGAAAAAGTACCTTCCGGCTTTGTTAAATCGGCAGTAAGTAGCTCCATGTAAAATACTGGTATACAGTTGCATCCGGTTAGACTGGAAGCCGACCCCAACATAGTATATCCACAGTATGGTCATGGCTAATCCCAGCCAGTCGGTGTGGGGCCTTTTGTTCGGTTCAAAACCGAATAATACTGGTGACTCAGACACTCAGAGCTACGTTTGATATACCTACTAACATATTTGAAAATGGAATGGCTAGATTTGCGAGTTACTTTTATATACAGGGTGGAATACATCAATGCCACCTGGAAGGAAAGTACTAGAAAGACTGGAAATAGCAAATTTTACTCAAAAAAAACATTCCTTTATTTTTAAAAAGAAACAAAATTGCATTCACAGCTAGATTTTCGTAACATCGCTGACAGACCGACAGAATGGAACATCGATGCACAAACGGTTACCACGTGTTCACGTACATTCCGAACCCGACACAAAGAAATTTTTCAATGCTAATTTTAAATAAAACATTTGTTCCATTTATTTTGATTTTGAACGTGTAGGTATTGCACTTTTGAAAGAAACCGATTGTTTTTGTGATGATGATTTACTGAACAAATGGCAACCGTTTGTGCATCGATGGGTACCATTCTGTATACATAGATAATAATCACAGTATTTTCCTTCATTATTACAACAAGTTATTTAAAAATCTGAACAACTTCTCACTGTGCTTACGAGGCTTTGAGTGCTACGTCGTAGCTGACGCTTTCCGCTACGCAGCTATATCGTCGTAGCGGGCGCTACGCGGAAGTCATCAAGCTCTCAAAAATAGAATATTATACCGTTATTTTTATCGAATAATGGCTGCGTGCAGTTTCTTGTTTAAATATAAAATTTATCCTATGACCCTCGCCAATAGTGCAGCTTTCTATCATAGAAAGTTTTTTTTGCAATCGGAGAAGTACTTTTGGATATCACCTCTTCATCTAACACATTTTAGTGAAGACTAGCTATAACCGCGTCAGGCTCGCCATTATGATAGGTAATAATTATACGGGAACGTTTTAAATATAGCTTACTAGCTGATGCCCGCGGCTTCGCCCGCCCGCAAATTATATACTAAAACCTTCCTCTTGAATCACTCTTTCTATTAAAAATCCGCGTCAAATTCCGTTGCGTAGTTTTAAATATAAGCATACATAAGGACAGACGCGGCGGGCGACTTTGTTTATAATATGTAGTGAAAGTGATAATGGGGGATAATGTAGCTTATTAGCTTCCAATTTTTGAAAGATTTTTTGTAATCGGATCAGTAGTTTTGGACCATAGTCCGTGTCCACTTTCATGGCCGGAAAGGGACAGTAATCAAGAGCAATTATTAAAAGAAGTTTCCCTCTCATAGAGAGGAGGCCTGTATCCCAGCAGTGGGAACATTAATAGGCTGATGATAGTGATTAAAAGGTTTTTTTTTTTGTGTCTAGAATGCTATGAAAGATATAGTACATTACTGCAGCGGCCAGCAACAGAGGCATTGGCGGTCGTATGTGTAAATGTGGGCCGAGGCGTCCGTCCGTCCGTCCGTCCATCAATGCATAGTTGTGGCCAAGGCTTGTTTAGTACTTTTCTCAAATAATGCGAGGAAATTAATACAATTACTTTTCAAAATCAATGATGCACACAAACAACAATCATTTTTCTCGCGTTGAAGCTTCGATCAATATTATTGATCGAAGCGTTGAAGAGTTCATTTGTTTTTTTTTTTTTCAATAAACCGCTTTCTATTTGCAAGCCAATTCGAAATTTAAATAAAACCTTTGATAGTTACCTCCTTGGTTGCCATGTTTCAGAGTAAAAGATCGTTCCATTTTTAAATAACACGACAGATATGAGTATACTATGTAATTTATTTGGCCGCTAAATACGACAGATTTTCATACAACTTTTGCCGGCCGCTCAAACTCAAACTCAAACTCAAACCATTGATTTCAATTAGACCATTACGACACTTTTGAATGTCGAAAATACAAAAAAGCAAAGCTACAGTCACAGTCACAAGGCATAATAACTTGAGAAAGTACTGTGTAGTTGCCCATTCCCTAACGTAGATCTCTATGGAGAAGAACGGGCAAGAAACTCCATGGACATTCTTTTAAATCAAAATATTGTTACAAAATCTTGGTTACATCATTCATGTTGAGATTATACATATGTGAGAACGATGTAGAAAGACGGGCACATTAAGAGCGTCCAGAGTAAAATAATAAATTGAAAAATAAAGTAATTAAAATGAACGAACCGTGGCAGTTAAGAGATGACCAGTCCCAACTGACAGCGCCCGTTCACGAACATGACGCATGTATCGGCGCCATTCAACTCGACCATATTTAAGGGAACCAAATGACCCGAAACACCCGGCACCATCAGCGAGACATTTGAGTGAGCATGACATTCTCTCATAGCCACCAAGGCATATTCAAGTAAATGAAAGATAACTAAATGTTAGTGGTGGCTGTGAACAGTACACAGAGTGCTCACACATGTTCTACGCTGGTCGCGTGTTTCTGGTCAGTACAGCAATTTCGATTTATCTCGAAGAAGGTTGTCAAAATAATGCTCAAATTTCCAAGCATGTTTGAGAAAAAGGAGTAAATGATAAAGGATTAAATGACCCAAAGAAAATAATTAGTGAATTGTGTGACTGATATGAAAACACAAAAGGAAAACACGGTTTACAACTAAACTTATATTGTCACAGTTTACGGGATATCTTCTGTGATTGTTCATTATTTTGAGATCCCTATTACTACTATTTTGACGACCCGAATGGCAGGCGGTAGTGAGGCTGCCTTACGTTCTTAGGGTCCCGGGTTCGAATCCCGGTTGGAGCAAAATGTTTGTGTGATGAGCATAGACATTTGTTTCCGAGTCATGGATGTTTATATGTATATTATGTATGTATTTACAAACAAAAAGACGTATCTATGTAGTATATCAACTATCTGGTGTCCACGACACAAGCCTCGATGCTTAGTGTGGCACTAGATGGCCCTGTGTGTTAATGTCCAGCGATATTTATTTTATTTATTTATATCATGTCATCTCGCGATCATGGCGCTTCCAGCAGCATAGAAATATCGGGAGCTCAAAATAATGAACAATCACGGAAGATATCGTGTAAGTGACAATGTACGTTTAAGAGGAAAAAATGTTAGCGTGGCGGCTGACACGGGAATGGAAGAACAAAAACGTATTTCACAGACTCCAAATAACGTGGCACGAAGTTGTTGATAATGATGATGGTGTTGACTACCAGGGGTTGTGGACCCCATGACCAGCTGTACTGACCTGATCCGACCTCCTTCACCCCGGTCATGTCTTCGATCGCTGATCACTGATATAGACGTCTCACCGATCTCGTGTTTTTTCTTGTGTTTCTTCGATCTGTGTTTACTGCGAAAGAAAATTCAAAGGTTTTAGATGAAAAGTAGTACATCTTCCCGGTGACAGTACTCCCACGTGGTGGATTACAGCCCACTCCCTCTGCAGTGCAGCTGTTGGAGTCGCGTCACAACGTCAACTGGCGTTCGTGGTGCGAATGCCTACCTACGTGTTATCTGCACGTCGTCTTGGAGGAGGACTTTTGGCCGCAGGGAGTGGTGTTTCATCGCTTCCACGGGCAAGAGCCACATGAACGCACGGTGACATAGTGAAGCGATACTGACGTAGTTTTAAGGTCCTATAAATTAACACAGTTGGTATTTTATTACATCATGTAGGTATGTTAGTCTGTAAAGTATTTATCTATGGGCCAAAATTGCCTGGAAAAAAAGGTTTAATTATTATTATAAAGAGGAGGCGTGTCCCAGCAGTGGCAACATTATAGGCCGATGTGCTTAGAGCTGCACTGGAGTCATTCAAATAGTTTGAATGAAATGCCAGCCTAGAATCCTAGATTCGGGTAAAGAGCAATGAGGATTGATTGGCGCTAGAATGACGTAAACATGGGATGTTAGTAAAACACAAGATGGCGGGGTTATTTCTGATTTTGCCTACGCACTGAAAGATCCATGTACGTTGCTATAAGTTATAATTCGTTACTGGATGTTTTCACTACCAAAGGCTGAAAGTTGTATTCTTTTACTGTTTTTTTTTTATTGAAATTGACCCTCCCTGCGGGCCTACCATGACGTCTTAAAGCAGGATCGTTTTAATTTCGTGCCAGTGTGGGAAAGAGATGGCGCTAGACGTCCTCTATAGCTCCGTCTCTTACCCACACTGGAACGCGATTAAAACGATCCTGCTTTAAGACGTCATGGTAGGCCACCTGAACCCCTCCCTGTGTCCCTCCTCCTACCCTGTACATTATGGGCTTTTATTATAACAAAATCAAAGCATTTAATTCAAATAGACCAGTTACAGGCACTTTAGAACTGTCGACACAAAGATATCAATGAAATGTAGCTACAGTCCCACTTCCTATAAGGCATAAAAACTTTGAATGAATCTTTAGTTGTATATACGCACAGGCAGACATCTCTCTACAGAGTCTATTAACATTAGCCCATGTTAATAGACTCTGTAGAGAGATGAATTATTTTATAAAATCCTCGCCTGATGTCGACATTTACCATAATTCCATAAAAATCTTTAAATCCCAATTACTGGATTCCCGAAAGTTGCAACACAATGTTTTGTTATGTTAGTATTGATTAATGATTCATTTGGTTTTTATTTTTATTTTTACTAAGTACTTCTTTCTTTATTTTAACAATGTTATAATAGTTTAATTTTAATTCATAGTTCTGTTCTCATTTTTGTCTGTCTTAACACTAATATTCAAATCTTGTCTTTTAAATTTAATTGTAAGTATGTAGGGTCTATGTATTTCATGTATAATTATGGCCATTATTATTATTTTTTTTCTCTTAAGTTAACACTTATTTTTGTGAATGCTGGTTAACCTGTAATTGGCGACTGTGTAAGTCCAAGACTTTAAAACCCATGTATACCTAAATGCTGTACACAGAAGCTCTTGGTGAACCTATATAAATAAATAAATGTTCAGTGGTCACCGATGAAATAACCTTCTCACCAAAACGCGGCAAAACTGCTTGGCGGAAAAATATGTATGGCAATAAGAGGTCTTACCCGGACGAGACACACACAAAGAACTACACTACTCCTTTCTCTATCTCGCTCATACCTATGTCTCTTGTCCTTCTCTTTCCTGTCAGGATTCCTATGTTTTGTCTTCTTCCTGTAAACGGAGCCACCGTTGACTTCGTCGACAGACTCGATGTGTAAGACGTACAGTCTGTATATTTGGAGCAGGATTACCTGGGTGACAAAAATAAAGATGGCCATGAGAAGTTATGACAAAGACTCCAAAAAAAAAGTATACAGCTTTCCCAGCCGTACGGCTATCGATGACACTCCCGCGTGATCACCACTAAGCTAATTTTTGCTTGCACTTACAACATAGAAACGCACTCTAGCCCCGCCCCGTTGATTTTGTATAGAAATAATGAATGAAAAGATACCGATCGGCCGAGCGCACTGACGACGCACGCCAAACGAGAGTTATTGTTATTTTTCCCTTTCCTAATAAGCCTAAAGTTTAAGAGGGCGTGACTCGGCGCCTCCGCAAGATTTATGCGAAAATAAAAAAACTGATCAGGTGGAAAAGACCACGACTCTTGTGTAGTCATAATAATATGTATAAGTAGGTAAATGTTCTCCTAAAATTTAATAAAAAAAAACTGATTTTAGGCGTTTCCCAATATGGCGGCGCGACCGGTAAAGATACGAAGTGGCAAAGTTAGAGTTAGGAAAGAGCACATCTAAATGATTAAAATACCAATTTTCCAAAACTCTCCAGGAAAAAATATAAATATATAAATAAATATCGCTGGACATTACACACAGCGCCATCTAGTGCCACGCTAAGCAACGAGGCTTGTGTCGTGGACACCAGATAGTTGATATACTACATAGATACTTTTTGTTTGTAAATACATACTTATTATATTATATATAAACATCCATGACTCGGAAAGAAATGTCCATGTTTATCACACAAACATTTGCTCTTACCGGGAATCGAACCCGGGACCCTAAGAACGTAAGGCAGCCTCACAACCGCTGCGCCAAACGGTATTTCAACCAAATGACTGTACTTCTACTTAACTCATGCCAATCCGATATATTTTAAACATTTCTTTCATCGTTATATCGTTATATCATAAAATGTACAGTATATATTTTAAAATAATATATGTTCTGTACCGCCAGAAATATTATTTATTTATATTGGGATATATTTATAATCCTTTTATTGTTCTTTACTGTACATGGTTGTCTCGCGTGCCTATAAAGGGTATAAAACACCTAACGAAGCCGTCAGGCACTTGTTCTCCTCATCATTGCGATATTTTTTTTTGTTCTACACCATACCTGGGAACCTTCTAGTTACGGAGATATTGGGAGTCAAAGTTCCAACTTTTTGACAACTTTTTTTTTAAATACAAGTTTTTAATGTAAGATTTTTACTTTAAACACCTCCACGACCCCCGTACTATTTAATCCATCCATCAGCACAATGTTTTGAGTGCGTTACATTGAGTTCTACCACAAAACATGATTTTTCACCGCAAAAAAAAAAGTAGTTTCCCAGCAATATTTTTTGCATAAAGTTACTTAGTTTGATGTACAGAATGCTTTGTTGACGGCTTTGTGATGAGGTTGTTTACACCCTGTATATTACGTAACACAAAAGAGGTACCGTAAATAAACCAATGTTGAAAATTTTCTCAAAATACAAAAAAAAATACCAAGCTTCGAAACAAAAATCGTAATTACTACAACTTACCAGGGTATTCTTACAAGTGAAGAATATATTCATATAGTTGATAATCCTGTAGTGACAGATTATAAGTAGTCTGAAGGCCAAGAATGGCGCGTCTTGTAACGCTATGTTCATCATAATCGCACAGACTTCTATGGAGCAGCAACAGGCGCGGCTGTTTCTATAGGAATGAATAGAAAGAAACATTATTAATTTATGTAATGATTAAAATAGTGGTGTAAGCTTAAGGCACCTCCCCGACCAAAATTAGCAACTCTATTTGTGGTGGTTCAAACTTCGTTTGAAATACTGTTAGAATAAAGTTCTAATCAGCTTGCACTACAAAGTTGTTATGTCAGTCACTGCGGGCCAAATAGTGCGAAATGGTTTTTATTCTAAATAACATCAAATATTCGTCTTTTGGAATAAAAAAACGACAATTATCTTCATTTTTAAATTGCCTATCCATTAGTATAAGTAGCAAATCAAAATAATGGTTACTTTACGAGGAGTAGCATGTTATAAATCATTATTTCTCATTTCTGTGGTTTTGTTGTGAGGGGATTTACTAAACAATAAGCTATTTAAAAAAAAATACTACAGTCAAGAATACTTATCATGTAGAAATTTAATGTATTTTTTATTAGTTCGTTTTTCTTTTGGATAAAGAGGAGTGGGCTCCAAAAAACTGCTCGCTCAAGGTCATTTGCTCGGGGAGGCGCCTTAAGGTAGCCCGCCAGGCCAGCCCGCAAAATTTGAAATTTTCATAAGTTTTTTGCAATTTGCAGGTCAGTGTCTTGCTGTATCTTGAACAAAGTATGATTTACGACCGTAACACGAATTATAATCATTAATGCAACCCTCTAAGTTCATTTTAATTATAAGATTTTTTTACCCGACTACGGGGAAGCCAAAAGCACCAAAAGAAAGGGATAATGATTTTAGTAGTATGTTTACGTATGTTCCTCCGTAGCGCCTAAACTATTCATCCGATTTTGATGAAGGTGTCAATCGATTCGTTATTATGTCCCGGGTAACATGGGCTACATTTTAACCGACTTCAACAAGAAGGAGTCGATTTTACCTTATAAAGCGTGATTTTTCAATAGTCGGGTTTAAGTTTTTAAACTTATTTTATGAAATAGTCATTGAATGGGATTTATATTTTGCAGGCTACCCTGTCGACCCTTAACAGCAAAGTTGTGCGTACAATGAAACCTTTTGAATGGAATAAATAGTATTTAATAAGCTTGCATCTTATTCTATTGAAAATCTTTACTATGCTAGACTAACACAAGGTCACTGTACTATGCTAGGCTAGCTCAAGGTCACTTTACTATCCTAGCAGGTACGAAGGAACCCAAGAACCCGATTCCTATCAGCTTCCCTTCGGAAACAAGGCACTCTACGTAGTGCACCTAGACACTACGTAGCGTGTAATCCTAGTATATTCTTGCTAGACTCTTTACGATTTAAATTGGTTACATAGGGTTCAAAGTTAAAAATAATAATTTATTACACGTTTTACAAACAAACCATCTTTGTCCATGGATGCAGGAAGGACATGATTCTAGAACCCTCAGAATTGTTATTTTTCGTGAGTTATCGATAAGAAAACCAACTGCTCCATTAATTTTGAATTTGTAGGATTAAATAAACGACGAAAAATTAAGATTGTGTCATCGTTAGAGACAATTATTTATATTAGTGGAAACTTGTAGTTGGCCGTCTTCTAATTGGTTTTGACTACTCGAATGTATTAGCTGCAAGTTTACTTAAAATTAATACAATAAATTAAAACTGGAATTAGGTATGTTTCGTGTGCACGTACTTCGGAAGCTGGAACATAGGAATTCTACATGACGGTAGAAAAACAGATAAATGTTGGTGATGAGTAGAGTAAGTGCCAGTACGTGGGTAAAATTTTTTGGGTGGGTAAAGTCCTATATTAATATCCTAAATTCGTAGTGAAATGTACACAAAAAGCTGGAAAGCGTGAAAGATATGACAATTTAGAGTGAAAAGTATTATAGCAGTGGCGAAGATTCCATACAACTCGATTCCAACCGGATTCCCTTTGCAAAATGGCACAGTCAGAATTCTTTAGACAAATAATAAAGGGTGTCAAAAACCTCTTAACGAAGCCGAAAGGCACTTGTTCTCCCCGTTATTGCGATCATTTTTTTGTTCTACACCATACCTGGGAGCCTTCTAGTTACGGAGATATTGAGGGTCAAAGTTCCAACTTTTTGACATTTTTTTTTTTAATACAAACTTTTAATGTAAGATTTATACTTTAAACACCTCCACGACCCCCGTACTATTCAATCCATCCATCAGCACAATGTTTTGAGTGCGTTACATTGAGTTCTACCACAAAACATGATTTTTCACCCCATAAAAAAAATTGTTTCCCTTTATATCATTTTTGCGTAAAGTTACTTAGTTTGATGTACAGAATGCTTGGTTGACGGCTTCGTGATGAGGTTGTTTACACCCTGTGTAATCACATTAAAGATATGTACTCCGGCTTACCTCTTACAAAAATGAACACTTCGCTACTGTATTATAGCATTTACATAACGCCACGCTTGTAAACCCCAAAGGGTTAGGCAGAAGTGTCCCAATTATAGTACATCCACATTTCGCCAGTTATGTTTAAGTGTTGCCATCAACCGGGCGCAAATCCATAGTTCGTGCTACTGAGAAATTCCTGATAGAAAAACTCAATAAAACTTTGTCCGACCTGGGAATTTAACCTAGGATCTCATGCTCAGTAGTCGCGCTTGCGACCATAGACCAGCGAAACTGTCAAGTATAGACAAGTTCCTTGGTATAGACAAGGAGTCGAGGTAGTGTTTGTGGTGACAGCTGATGTCACTGTCATATAGAAAACCTCTTTCATTTCATGTAGGAAACTTTCGTATTCTTACCTAAGCAAATTGTAAATACGAACACAATTACAATGTATGTAATGTATGATAAGTAAAGTAATGTTTAGTTTTGATACAACAATTAAGTATTATCATGTACTACATAAATATCAACGGCTTTGAATGGAAAAAGGGAGTAAGTTAAAATTTGTTATTTTTTTTCTGTTTCGGTGCATTTATTCCCCATGATCACAATATTTAGTTCCAATGGCACGTAACGAAAGAAATTCCATCGCTACTTAAAATAAAATAAAAATGTCGAAAACAATACTTTCATTTGGCGAAAATTAAAAAAAAAATAAGAAAATAAAAAAAAATCTTAAGAAAATAAAAAAAAATCTTAAGAAAATCTTAAGTTGATTCTCCCTTCTCCCACCCAACCGCTTCACAAAAAAGTGCGTCCAGTGTGTCATGAGCTTCGCGTGCAGGTGTTACATAAAGTACATACATGTCGGACCTATTAGCAGTTCCCCTCGACTTCCTGCTCTTAGTAGCAGTCAGCACCACCGTGAACTGCATCAGTGACCACGACCAGATGGCCAGGGTTAGGAGAACTAGAACCTTCTCGGTCGCTACCTTGTCATCTTTGAAGGAGTCGAAGAATTCTATTATGTCTGCTGCTGTACCTGGTAAGAGAAACATGAATTATAATAATAATATAGTAGTCTCCACTACGGGTGTTATACCCAATCACCTCCACCATAGCCTTAAATTAATAGGCCTCAAGGACTCAATCTACATAACACTCCAAAAAGCCGCAATTTTAAACACCTGCAGAATAGTAAGGAAGTTCTTGCAAATCGAGGAAAATGAAATTTCTCCCCACGACTCACACACACACACACGCTACGTTGGCTTGGTATAGGCCCGTTAACGTAGCTAACACTAGCTTTAAAGCTAAGAAACAATACATGTTTTCCCAAAAAATAATAATTAATTTGTTAAAAAATAAATAAAGGAAATAATAATAAAGCCATTTATTTCCCAAAATATAGCATATTACATACATTTTTCAATAATAAAAACTATGTCATGCAGTGTTAGAATCGCATGCATTATAAGAAACGAAATAATAACATTAACCAAAAAAAAAACATTAGAGTTCCTTAATTTAGGTAACATTACATTTTCCAGTACCTAATAATCTATCGTCTGACTTAAATTTAAATTTTATTTAATTATTTTTAATTTAATTTAATTGTGAATTTATCGATACATTATTTTATATAACAATTGATTCCATTAAATAGTCAAATTATACATTTACAATCTGACTAATTAATAGCAATTGATTCAATAAAAGTCATTCTAAGTACCTACGTATTATACATTCAGAATAGAATGTGAATAGTAACAATTGATACAATAAATATAAGTACGAATATGACACATAATATAATACATTAATAAAAATAATAATAAAAATTATAAGGAATAAGTATAAGGAAGAAACTAAAAATCGATTCCAAAATCGATTTTTAGTTTTGGGGTACCCAATGTTGGGCAAAGGTATCCTCCATGCATTTCCATAATTTCCTATCTTTGGCCATTCTGGTCCGGCCGGTCGCGGCCACCAGTGCAGCAGGCCTAGCCAAGTTACAAACGATACGTATCGATTCTCTTTCTACAATCGTAAACGTTAAGTCACGTGGTCAATACAAACGAATAGAAACTTCGTAGACAAGTTTACATCGATCAAGATGATAGAATGAAATGTATTCGTTTCTACAATCGTGATCGCTACATCCCATATAAATCGTAGCTAACTTACAGTTTTGACTAAACTTTAATGTTTCTATTCGTTTGTTTTGACCACGTGACTTAACGTTAAAATGATGTCAATATGTCATTCCCATACATTTGGTTAGTTTTCTATGCGTTAACGATTGTAGATTGTTAACTTGGCTAAGCTTACAGTACTCGCTCGCTCCAACGTCCGTCGTCTGCGCGCGCCGCGTGACCCGCCCATCGCCATTTTAACCTACAGGCTAAGTCTGCTACATCTATTAGTTTGGTGTTGATTCTGATTTCAGAGTTTCGAATTCTATCCCGCAGTTTCAATCTCAACATACTTCGTTCGACTGCCCGCTGGCCTAGGTTGGTCTGTGGATGGGTGACCACCCATTACATACCGAGTTTCCTGCGTGCCTCGGAAAGCATGTTAAGCAGTTGGTACCGGCTGTTATTTGTAGATCTTTGACATTGGTTACAGGTAGTCAGTGGCCCAGAAAAATACTGACAACCAGTCTTAAAAAGACGTATCGTATTACCCAGTACTAACTGGGTTGTTGAGGTCAGATAGGCAGTCGCTCCATGTGAAATACTGGTATTCCGCTGCATCTGGTTATACTGGAAGCCGACCCCAACATAGTTGGGAAAAGGCTAGGCCGGTGATGAATCAGCGCAATAATAATCAGCTTGAGATTATATTACCACTGCTGGGACAAAAGTCTCCTACTCTCTGTGAAAGGGAATGGAGCTATAATCACATTTTACAATTTTTGGTCCTAAAACACCGGTTTCTTCACAATGTTCTCTAATTCTCTTTCACTAGTTGAAAACAGCCATCAACACTTGCCCAGCAATTTCCCAAATGTCTTGTGGTCGGTTTTCTGGCTATGCTGGTGCAGCTGGATATCAGTATTTTACTTACCTAGTTCCTGGGTAGCACGATACCCTTTGAAAAGATTGATTTACAAAATTCATAACTCATAGATTACTTACCAAGGGTATCGTATTACCTAGTACTAACTGGGTTGTGGATGTCAGATAGGCAGTCGCTCCATGTAAATACTGGTATTCAGCTACACCGGTTAGACTGGAAGCCGATCCCAACGTAATTGGGAAAAGGCTTGGCAGATTACTTACCGATATAGACCAGTAGCAGTTGACTGAGCTGGTCCCTTGTTAGGTCTCCTTTGGGCAGCAGCCACCGGCCCACAATGAGAGTCAGCATCAGGAACTGTTCTATTAGAGTAACCCACATTTCTCTGGGCATCTTTGGGATCAGGAGATCCGTCTGGGGACAAATTATTTTTACAGTTTGAATCATGCTATTCGCTGAAGGAGTACGCACTTATGTAATATACTATTTGACTACAATAGACTACATATACACACTATTACATATACATAGAGTGCCTTGTTCCCGAATGGGAACTGGTAGGAATCGGCTTTTTAGGTGCCTTCAGGCCTGGTAAGCAAGTCGTATTAAAGTCTCATGAGTCCTATCTTAAATAGTGGTGAGTTCCCTTTAAAATTAAATGTTTTAAACTTCTACCATGCTATACCCATATATATAAAGGCTGTAAATAGTAACAAAGCATTCTGTACATCAAACTAAGTAACTTTACGAAAAAATTATTGGTGGGAACCATTTTTTTTTGGGATGAAAAATCACGTCTTAGAGTAAAACTCAATGTACCGCACTCAAAACATTGTGCTGAAGGATGGATTGAATAGTGTGGGGGTCGTGGAGGTGTTTAAAATAAAGTTCTTACATTAAAAACATGTATTTAAAAAAAAACGTGAAAATGTTGGAACTTTGACCCTCAATATCTCTGTAACTAGAAGGTTCCCAGGTATGGTCTAGAACAAAGAAACGATCGCAAAGACGGGGAGAACAAACAGCCTTCGGCTTCGTTAAGAGTCTTTTTACACCCTTTATAACCCAGGGATTATTTTGTAATGGAAACACTTGATGGCATTTCAGAAAAATACTTGGGTAAAGAGCTCTGGAAGCCGGCTCGATATCAAAGCTTGATCCAAGGGCTTTTAAAGTGAAGTATGAAATACACCGCAAAGCGCTCAGAATCATGGGTGGATTTGATAACTATAAAGGGTGTAAAAAACCTCTTAACGAAGCCGAAAGGCACTTGTTCTCCCTGTCATTGCGATAACTTTTTGTTCTACACCATACCTGGGAACCTTCTAGTTACGGAGATATGGGGGTCGAACTTCCAACTTTTTGACAATTATTTTTTAATTCAAGTTTTTAATGATTAAAATAAACTAAGATAACTAACTTAAATTTAAAACTTAAAAAATGGCGTCAAAAAACTCCTCCTCAACGCCTTCAACTGGTAATGTCCCCAAGAGTCTGGCGGAATTACCACCGTTACCACGTAGTTTTTAATGTAAGATTTTTACTTTTAACACCTCCACGACCCCCGTATTGTTCTACGCACACAATGTTTTGTGTGCGTAACATTGAGTTTTACCACAAAACATGATTTTTCTCCCAAAAAAAAAAGTCGTTTCCCAGCAATAATTTTTGCGTAATTGATGTAAGTACAGAATGCTTGGTTGACGGCTTCGTGATGAGGTTGTTTACACCTTGTATAGATGTACCTCCATGCGAATAGAAACATGCAGACATGTCAAAAGAATAGGTACAGGTATGGTTGGAACATATTTGGGCAGTTTTATCAACCATATGTCTGAAACCCATACTAAGTAAGATGAGAATTGCAAGAAAATTAGCACAAAACAGTATTCGGCACAACATCTATATTTCGAAGGTTTTTAAGCAGAACATAGATCAGTTATGTATCTACTTTTAGGCTATTCAACTGAAAAAATCTAATTAGTCCGGTCAGTTAGATTATCAAAAAATTGATGACCCGTATTTTATCTTTTGTTACGTACGTAAATAAAAATTAACGAAGATACGACGCTTATAATATTCTCAATACGTCACGCCGTAGTATAATTTTTAGTGCGTTCTGACGCCACAAGCCCCCACTCCCGAGTTTTGATGCGTTTTATCTTTGTCAATATTCATTGATTAATAAAAACAAAAAATACGTGTCCATTATTTTCCAGTACTCTAACTGACGGACTAAATAGATATGCAATTTATTGATGGTGGAAACTAGCTTGGTTGCATGCTTGCATTGCATTCAGTATAGAGTTGTTCTCTCCGAGGCTGTTACTGAGAAATTTCTGATGGAAAAGCTCACTAACACTTTGCCCGACCTGGGAATCGAATCCAGGACCTTATACTCGAGGACACGGTGGAGCACACTGTGGAGGTGTGCCCCGCTTGGGCGGAGCACCGCCGTGTCCTCGAGGTAGCGAGCGGCGGCGGCGACCTCTTGCTCCCGGCCCTGGTTCGTGCCATGGTCCGGAGCGAGACGGAATGGGACGCCGTCACCTCCTTCTGCGAAGCAGTCATGCTAGCGAAGGAGGTGGCGGAACGTGAGAGAGAGAGATCGTCACGTCCCGGCCGCCGCGGGAGACGCCCCGGACGTCGGGGGCCACGTGGTGTGTAGGCGCGGGCCTGTGGACGGGGAGCTATGGGCTAGCTCGCCGTCCGTACGTCAAATGACGACAGGCCGTGTCGACGGCGCGTTCGTGTTCCACGCGCGCCTCAAAGAGAGTCAGCAATAGGGAAGGGGCCCGCAAGGGCCGAAGCCTGCCGGGGCTGCGGGACTATTCGAAAGAGATACCGTGGCCCCGGAACACAAAGAGCGATGAAGGAACATGGATGGTATTTAGTCAGTAAAAGTCTGACACTCCCTCCTGCTCCGCCCAGAGCGGGAGGAGTCATTTGATGATTTCGCATCCAAAAAGAAAAAAAAAAAAGGAGTTCATACTCAAGAGGCAGTACGCACTAGTGGTGGGCGTTGCGACGACGAACCGTTTTCAAAGACCGTTTTGTGTGTTCTGCGACGATGAAACCGTTCTATGTCATGCAAACAGTCTGCGTTGCACAAAGCAGTCTTCGAATTCCTTGTTGTGATTTTTTATTTCATGCCAACGAAAATACAGTCGAGAACGCAATGACTCAACTATCTTCCTCACTAGGAGTCACTCGTCGCGTCGCGGTCGTCGTCCTTAACGTTCCGCGTTATATTGTTGTAAGAAACTGCAACTATTTCACTCGACAAAAACGCAATTGTATTCTATGTCGGATAAGTTTCTTCCTTTAAGGTGGATGCTCCAGGGTACCCCGCGAAATTCAAATTTTCTAACGTTTTTTGCCATTTGCAGGTCAGTGTCAGGTTGTATGTTGATTAAAATATGATTCGCGGCTGTAACACGTATGTAGTTACAGGATTATAATCATCAAAATCATCAATACAACCCTCCAAACGCATAAAGGTGCAGGAATGACTTTCTGACGTCAAATTCATTCCTGCACCTTTATGCGCTTGGAGGGTTGTATTGATGATTTTGCAAAAAAACGTAAGAAAATATAAGCTCTCTTCAAACCAGTTTGCAATGACGACCGTTTTCTGAAACCGTTTTCGTCGCGGGGAAAACGCTTGCGTGTCGTCCGTCAAAAAATCGACAACGGCTCACCACTCGTACGCACGCTAAATTCTTAACAAAAGCATATAATAAAGAAGCAAGCATGACACACACATACATACATAGCATACCTCTACCTCTCTTGTGTCGTTGAGCAACTTCTTCTGCAGCCGGAGGTCCACCTTGTGTAGTTCCAGCAGCCATATCGCCGGGACTGTCAGGGCCAGGTAGATGAATACTGACGGGCAGAACCTGGGGACAATAGAAATTAATTCACGTTAAATAAAATAATAAAATAAAAAATAATACATAAATAATTACTAATTAAGGGGACTACAGGAGCTAAACGCAAGTTCTATAATGCAATAAAGCATATGATTCATTGTCACTATGACGTAGCAATGCTGCCAGCCTTCTGGGCACTTTTCCTCTTGATAGCGCCGATGTGGACGATATACGGATAGCAAATTTAACTCAAAGGAAACATTCCTTTATTTTTAAAAAGCAACAAATTTGCGTTAACAGATTTTTGAAAATTCGCTTGCCACATTCGGACATGGAACCCGGGATGGATCGACTAAAGTTCGAAAAAATAACATTCTGTACGTTTTTGACATCAATCGATAGGGTCAATCATATGGATCAAATCTCTCTAACAAACAGTGCTTTAAAATATTGAATTTATTTGTTTCTTTTTAAAAATATTGGAATGTTTCCTTTGTGTAAAATTTGCTATTTCCAGTATTTCGAGTACTTTCAATCCAGGTGGCATTAAAAAATTCCACCCTGTATATATACAAAAATTAACGTTAGAATACTGTAAGCATCACGCTTTGTCCAAAAGAAAAAAAAACGAAGCATTTATTTCCAGTACGCTGGTTACAGGCACTTTTGATTAGTCGACAAAGACAACAACAAAATGTAGCTACAGTCCCCGTCACAAGGCATAGAAACTGTGAAAGTACTGTTAGTTGTCTATTCCCGAGCGTAATCTGCGTAATCTCTATGGAGAAGAATGTTGAGATGGTACATTATGTGAGAACCATGTAGCAAGATGTGCACGTTAATAGTGTCCATAGTAAAAACAAAAAAATCTATTCAAACCTCTTTCTTTATCGTGTGTCTAACCTGTAGGCCTAGCCAAGTTGACAATCTACAATCGTTAACGCTAATAGAAAACTACCCAAATGTATGGGAATGACATCATTTCAACGTTAAGTCACGTGGTCGAAACAAACGAATAGAAACTTTTAAGTTCAGTCAAAACTGTAAGTTGGCTACGATTTATATGGGATTTAGCAATCACGATTGTAGAAACGAATACATTTATTTCATTGTATCATCTTAACCGATGTAAACTTGTCTACGAAGTTTTTATTTGCTTGTTTTGACCACGTGACTTAACGTTTACGATTGTAGAAAGAGAATCGATACGAATCGTTTGTAACTTGGCTAGGCCTGCTGGTGTCAGAGTTTGTATGCCGCCCATGGGCCTCTGACTTGGCTTTACATGCCGTCGAGAAATATCTCTCGTTTTCTTTCTCCGAAGCAAGTGATAATCTTACAATATACTAGAGTATAATGAGTTGTGCACGTTCACAATATTAGACTAGCATTTAATACCAAACATAGTCGGTTCACAAGTCAATTGATTAGAAAGAAACATTAGCATCAGACAGCCGCTTACTTAACACGTCATCCGGTTTCCTGGCGCGCCCAAATTGCCTAACGATGCCGGTGGCGACGACTAGGCGAAATAACTTCGTTTTGTAGTTTATTTCTATGTTTTACCCGACTAAGGCGAAGTCAAAGACAGGGTTATGATTTTAGCAGTCTATGTATACAGGCTGTAAACCACCTCATCACGAAGCCGTCAACTAAGCATTCTGTACATCAAACTAAGTAACTTTACGCAAAAATTATTGCTGGGAAACGACTTTTTTTTTTGGGCTGAAAAATCATGTTTTGTGGTAGAACTCAATGTAACGCACTCAAAACATTGTGCTGATGGATGGATTGAATAGTACGGGGATCGTGGAGGTGTTTACAGTAAAAATCTTAAATTAAAAACTTGTATTTAAAAAAAAGTTGCCAGAAAGTTGGAAATTTGACCCCCAATATCTCCGTAACTAGAAGGTTCCCAGGTATGGTGTAGAACAAAAAAATGATTGCACTGACGAGGAGAACAAGTGTGTTTCGGTGTTTTACACCCTTTCTGTTGTTTGTATTTACGTATGTGCCTCCGCTCCGTACCCGTAGCGCCTAAACTATTCATTCGATTTTGATAAGTAAGGTGTCAATCGATTCGTTATTATGTCCCGGGTAACATAGGCTACATTTTATTCAGTAGGCGGGTTTTTCAGTGGTAGTATCTCACACGAATTCGTGTTAGTTACATAGGTTGAATGTAGATGACGAATGTGGCTCGTGGATAAATAAAAACAGCAACATAGGTCGTTCGAAGTTTATTCTATTTAGTCCGTCAGTTAGAGTATTGGAAAATAATGGACACGTATTTTTTGTTTTTATAAATCAATGAATATTGACAAAGATAAAACGCATCAAAACTCGGGAGCTCGTGTCGTCAGAACGCACTAAAATTATACCACGTTGTGACGTTTTGAGAATTTTAAAAGCGTCGTATCTTCGTCAATTTTGGTTGACGTAACAAAAGAAAACATACGGGTCGAATATTTTTTGATAATCTAACTGACGGACTAATTAGATTATTTTTGTCGTCTCGCCTATTATAAAAGCGTCGTATCTTCGTCAATTTTGGTTTACGTAAAAAACGCAAAAATACGGGTCAAATATTTTTTGATAATCTAACTGACGGACTAATTCGATTTTTTCAGTCGACAGGCCTAATAACCGACCCGATTTGGTTGGTCTAGTGATCGCAAGCACGACTGTTCAGCATGAGCTCCTGGGTTTGATTCCCGGGACGGGCAAAATGTCATTGGGTTTTTCCATCAGAAATTTCTCAGTAGCAGCCACGGAGTCTGGATTCGTGCCCAGTTGAATAAGGCAACATGCTCGCCCCCTATATTACCTGGGACTTAAGGTGAATGCGCCAGGGTGGCCCGCGAAATTCAAATTTCCTTACGTTTTTTGCAATTTGCAGGTCAGTGTCAGATTGTATGTTGATTAAACTATAAACCGCGGCTGTAAGACGTATGTAGTTACAGAATTATAATCATCAAAATCATCAATACAACCCTCCAAGCTCATAAAGTTGTAGGAATTTACTTTTTCAAGGTCAAAGTCATTCCTACACCTTTATGCGCTTGGAGGGTTGTATTGATGATTTTGATGATTATAATTCTGTTACTACATAGGTACGTCTTACAGCCGCGATTCATAGTTTAATCAACATACAACCTGACACTGACCAGCAAATTGCAAAAACCGTAAGAAAATTTGAATTTCGCGGGCTACCCTGGAGCATCTACCTTAAACATAACTCGCGAAATGTGAGTGTACTATTAGGTACACGTCTGCCTAACCCCTCGGGGAGTATAGGCGTGATGTTATGTTATTCAGCTGGAAACCGGCACGACATAGGGAGCGACCGTCTAGCTGACCTTCACAAGTCAGTGAGAACACGAAAATACCCCTTTGTAATATTGATTACTCATTGCGTCTAGTCAACTCCAGGCTATGAAATACCCCTGCCTGCGGGACTGTTCGAAAGAGATACCGTGGCTCCGGAACTCAAAGGGCAAAGAAGGAACATGGAGGGGTTTCAGTCAGTAAAAGTCTGACACTCCCCCTGCTCCGCCCAGAGCGGGAGGAGTCATTTGATGATTTCCCATCCGAAACAATAAATAAAAAAAAGGCTACGAAATACGCTGCCGGGGCTGCGGGGCTGTTCGAGAGAGATACCGTGGCTCCGGAACACAAAGGGCAAAGAAAGAACATGGATAGTCCTAGTCAGTCAAAGTCTGACACTCCCTCCTGCTCCGCCCAGAGCGGGAGGAGTCATTTGATGATTTCCCATCCGAAAAAAAAAAGGCTACGTAATAAAAGGTGTAAACGGTCCCTTCACGAAGCCGTCAACCAAGCATTCACCAATTCACAAAGGATGATTCACTTCCTTCACTGCCAGATACTTTGTTTGGTGAAAATCCACCGCGAGATACGATGACACCATACCCCTTGATTGTCAAACTTTCAGACGTCTCAAACTCAAAGCATTTATTTCAATTAGACCATTACGGCACTTTTGAATGTCAAAAATACAAAAAAAAAACAAAGCTACAGTCCCAGTCACAAGGCATAATAAAAAGAAAGAAAAAAGAAAAACAACTTGAGAAAGTACTGTAGTTGCCCATTCCCTAGCGTAGATCTCTATGGAGAAGAACGGGCAAGAAACTCCATGGACACTCTTTTAAATCAAAATGTTGTTACAAAATCTTGGTTACATCATTTTGAGATTATACATATATGTGAGAACAATGTAGAAAGACGTGCACATTAAGAGCGTCCAGAGAAAAAGATTAGATCAACAATTTAAAAATAAAGTAATTAAAATGAACCGCGCAGCTAAGAGATGACCAGCCCCAACTGACAGCGCCCGTTCACGAACATGACGCATGTACCGGCGCCATTTAACTCAACCATATCGAAGGGTACTAAATGACCCGACACACCCGCCACCATCAGCGAGACATTTGAGTGAGCATGACATTCTCTCAGCCACCAAGGCATATTCAAGTCAATGAAAGATAACTAAATGTAAGTGGTGGCTGAACAGTACAAAGTACTCACACATGTGCTATGCAATTATCTAATACAAAAAAACTGGAATCTATACAATGCATTAGGTATATTTTTTTGATGTCTTTCTGCCCACCCAAGAGTTAGTACTTTTTGCACATAAACACAAAGATACGGAGAACTTCCCCGACCCATCGATCCGCCATTAAAGTCTTCCCCTTTATCGAAGGTGCTATAGCACAAAGGTTACATTACGAACTCTTTGTGAACGGCAAATCATGTGTGACGCGCTTGAGGGTGAGTTTCTGTTAAATACTTACCATGTTTTCGGAAAGGGTTCGTTCGTGAAATTATCGAGTTTATGTGATATAAAAATAGCTTAGAATCTGCAACTTGTAAACGAAACATTAACTGAAACAAAAGCACGACACGATACCTACTCAAAAGTTGACGAAACGAGACACAGTGTATTCAAAGATCAAAACAGTTACAAAACGTGACTTTTGTGATGTTAGTTTGTTTAGTTAGCGAAACGGGTAAGTTACCAAACAGGAAGTACACTTTCTTATTTATTTATGTCTTAAAACCCAATGGTTTGGCACGCATCGGTGGGCAAAGACCAGGTGGTATGACCATAATGCCATGGAAGTTGGGTAGGCCTTTGTGTGGGATGCAAATTTCGTCGACACCCTTGCGCCATGCTATCTTCCTAGCATGGTGGACTGCGCTGGGCGGCTGCTGCAGGTGCTGAAGATGTAAATACAATTACTTAATTGGTAGTTATGTGTTTGAGCCGTTTGGGGTTGAAACACTATTGCCCTAGTATTTCAGGATATCGCCAAGCGGTTGGTCGACTCTTCACGTGACCAGAGGACTGGCCTTTTTTTGGGTAAATATTTGCATTGCCATCCAACGTGGCAATGCTTCTCTTTCTGGGCACTTTTTCTATTGACAGCGACGTGGACGAACTTTTGTCGCCCTGTAATTCTTTTCCATTTTGATACTTGCTCTATATGTAGTAAAGATCAAGTCCCACAAATCGCCGTTAAGCCTATGCAGATAATCACAATATTTCCAGGCAAATATTACCGCTGAATATGACTCATAATTTTGGCTGCCTCTACACAGCCCTGATAGCTCAGTCGGTAGAGCATTGGACTTTTAATCCAAGGGTCCAGGGTTCAAATCCCTGTCCGGGCGTTAATTTTGGTTCATGTTTGTGAGTATGTCTTTAAATTGCTTGTAAACTGCTGGAACGCTTAATTAGGGCCTACGCAGACCTGGACGGCAAGGGATTTATTTTTTTACCAATGGACCCTCAAACGTATTGATATAGAAATCTATGTAGGCATGCATTACATATTTTTAAAAGGTAAGCGACTATTCTAAAAACATTCATTTGAAACCTACAGACCTACCTAAGAAAATTACATAAGTACCCATGATAATATTAAATTAAAATAGATATGACGACTACAGAAGCTAAATTAGCAACTCTATTTGTGGTGGTACAAACTTCGTTTGAAATACTGACAGAATTAAGTTCTAATCAGCTTGCTCTACAAAGTGGTTGCGTCAGTCAGTCACTGCGGGCCGAATAGTGCGAAATGAGGGTTTTTTGCGATTTACATAAAATCTATTGATTGGACTAAAAAATTAAAACACTATCATATGTTGCTTGTAGAATTATTTGTCAAAAACTCAGAATGATCGCATGCATTTTAGTAAATGTATAGAGAATAGTTTGTGTTTTTTTTTATTGAGTAAAATTAGTTGTATTATGTTTTCAAAACACTATCATACTAGCATATGTCCTGAAGAATATCATTTATATTTTTCTGGTTTTGTTTATTGCAGTGAATCTTGTTTTTTTGCATTATAAAACTCGCGTTTTGTTTCTCCTGTAGTCGCCTAAGTTATCAGATCCGAATTGTAGGTTGCAGCCCACTTGTGTGTCCCAGACTCAGCCCAGCAGTGGAAACGTTATGGGCAGGTAGAAGGTGGGCCATAATCCACCACGAGAGGTCGAGTTACAAATAACTTTAGTGTATGTCTCACAATCAAAACCGACCGGTGAAAACTAGTCAAAACTACTTTTGACCGGTTAAAACTATTTTAACAATAACTAACATTTACTTAGAAACATAATATTTGGTTGTTAGGTTTTTTTGTGACCCTTTGAAAAACATCATGTTGTAATTCTGACTGAACTGAACTGACTGTTCTAAAACAACATAATTTTTAATGCAGAAAACGCATTTTAACTATAAATGGGTTTTGACAGACACCTGTCAAAACTACCGTCGTTTTGACCAATTAAGGTGGATGCTCCAGGGTAGCCCGCGAAATTCAAATTTTCTTGCGTTTTTTGCAATTAGCAGGCCAGTAACATAGGATCCGGTTTTACTGCTTAGGCGCGCTTATAGATGTTTCACATCAAAAGTATGAGATAAAAATGGTAAAAATGGTTGTATGTCTATGTTGATTAAAATATTGCTCGCGACTGTAAGACGTATGTAGTTATAGAATTATATTTTTCAAAATCATCAATACAACCCTCCAAGCGCATAAAAGTGCAGGAACCACCAGCACTGGCCTGCAAATTGCAAAAAACGTCAGAAAAATTAAATTTCGCGGGCTACCCTGGAGCATCGTCGTAAACGGGCGCTGTCAGTTGGGACTGGTCATCTCTTAGCTGCCACGGTTCATTTTAATTACTTTATTTTTTTAATTGTTGATTTAATCTTTTACTTTGGACGCTCTTAATGTGCACGTCTTTCTACATTGTTCTCACATATATGTTTAATCACAAAATTAACGATGTAACCAAGATTTTGTAACATCATTTTGATTTAAAAGAGTGTCCATGGAGTTTCTTGCCCGTTCTTCTCCATAGAGATCTACGCTAGGGAATGGGCAACTACAGTACTTTCTCAAGTTATTATGCCTTGTGACTGGGACTGTAGCTTTGTTTTTTTTTTGTATCTTTGACATTTAAAAGTGCCGTAATGGTCTAATTGAAATAAATGCTTTGAGTTTGAGTTCATCCACCTAAACAGTTTTGACTGTAACAAATGTACTAGCAAGCCACGGGCAACCCTAACTTATTTTATTAACTGTTATTTCAGTGCTATTTCTACAGCCCGGGTAGCTCAGTCGGTAGAGCATTGGACTTTTAATCCAAGGGTCCAGGGTTCAAATCCCTGTCCGGGCGTTAGTTTTAGTACCCACCTACATGTTTGTATTTATGTCGCTAGTTGCAATGCGGTTTTATGATTTGTAAGAGAGAACCATGTGTCGCATTTTGACACAGATTTTAAAAACTGTGGAATTTTTGTCTTTTTCTTTTTAACAGTGTGAGGAGTAATATCACTACATAGATAGTATAAAACAAAGTCGCTTTTTCTGTCCCTATATCCTTATGTATGCTTAAATCTTTAAAACTACGCAACGGATTTAGATGCGGGGTTTTTTAATAGATAGAGTGATTCAAGAGGAAGGTTTCAGTATATAATTTGGGGGCGGGCGAAGCCGCGGGCATCAGCTAGTGAAAGATAAAGGACTAAATGATAGTGTGACGGTTGACAGAGGAGAATGGAAGAAAATAACTGTGTTGCGTCGACCGCAAGTAAGATGGTACAAGGACATGGTACAAGGACAGCGGCCCTACCATGACGTCTTAAAGCAGGATCGTTTTAATTGCGTGCGACTGAGGGAAAGAGATGGCGCTAGACGTCCTCTGTAGCTCCGTTTCTTTCCCTCACTCGCACGCAATTAAAACGATCCTGCTTTATGACGTCATGGTAGGCCCGCAGGAAGGTGATGTTGATCTTTTTAACAGACTTTATAAAAGTGTGATGGCCGTTTCTTTGTGTATCGATATATCAATCAGTAGGTTAGTCAGCTTTATCAAACGTGTCTAGTAAAAAAAGTGTTATAAAGAGGCTGGTAACTTTTTACGCTGTTAATAAATAATTAGGAGCACTTTTTGTTCACATAATTTGAAACTTTTTGCGTATCTCGATCTGCCAGCGCGTGCCTTCGAATTTTGTTTGTTCTAAGGCACACTTTGGAGTTTGTGTAGAGTGGATATTTTGCGAAAAGGAAACAGCCAGTTCTTGTCTGTTGATCCGTTCCTATCGCAGACCCGGCTTGTGAGGAAGTGCAGATATATTCACCTGGATCTGCCTGATCTTGGACTCTTTTCATATTCTTTATGTTATAATGAAATCGTCCTCATACCAGTGTTTACGAAGAAATCCAATGCGTTTCCGCTTTCATTATTTCTGACTGAGGTAGTACTTACATTGTTTTCTAAAAGACCGCGTGGAGGTAAGAAATTATTCCGCTGGAACGTACGGTCGACCAAGCTGTTTGGTTTACATTTTAACATGCAAATTACATTGTAAAATGTAAGCCAAATAGCTTGGTCGACCGATAGAAATCGCATCTAAAACCATTTAGCCGTAAAGGCGTGAAAAACAGAGTTAACACAGAGAATTAACAAATTGCGAGTTGATAAGACTTATTAGCGTGTTGTCTTGATAAACGCGTTAGACTTTATGCCCATAGCTTTTGTCAGGCCTACGCTGTCCCCCTATACCTACTTATGTACTAATGCTGTAACAAAATAATATTGTAATACCAAATACGATTTGAAAAGAGTAACCATGGAGTTTCTTGCCGGTTCTTCTTGATGGAAACGACCAACGCGAACCGTGCGCCTTTTTCGACGTTGTATAAGTGCCCATGTAGGCCTACGTAAAATAAAATATTTTGATTTTTGTTCTTTTGATTTTTATTTAAATTAATATTTGTTTTTTTTTTACAGGTTTGAGGTGTAACTAACGAATACACTAGTCTAAGATATTGTCTCAGTCCCACACCACAGCTCATTCTTTTCTTCAATGCTTTCTTTTTCCAATTCTTTTGGTAGAAGTCAAGCTCGTTCCTTTGTCTTCGTCGCTATGTCCCTCTAGCGCAATAGCGCTTAAGGCGACTATAGGAGCTAAATTAGCAACTCTATTTGAGGAGGTTCATACTTCGTTTGAAATAATGTTAAAATAAAGTTCTAATCATTTTGCAATACAAAGTGGTTGTTAAGACAGTCACTGTGGGCCGAATAGTGCGATATGAGTGGTTTTTTCCGATTTACAAAAAAAAACTATTGATTGGACTAAAAAAATAAAACACTATCATAACAATATGTTGCTTGTAGAATTATTTGTCAAAAAATCAAAATGATCGCATGTATTTTAGTACGGTTTTTACTCGTTAAAATATTTTTTTAGAGATAAGTTCGTGATTTTTTTTTATCGAGTAAAATTAGTTGTATTATGTTATCAAAACACTATCATACTAGCATATTATATTCTGAAGAATATCATATATTTTTCTGGTTTTGTTTATTGCAGTGAATCATATGCTTTTTTGCATTATAAAACACGCGTTCAGCTCCTGTGGTCCCCTTAATTTCGTTGTGGGATCCGAGACAGTTAAATTTTAAATTCATTCTCTGGGACTTCGTTGAGCTTCGTTGTCTCCGGTTTTAGGAGTTACAGTGGTTTGGTAAAAGTGTGGCGGGCTTGCCCCAAAAAAAAACCTAAGTTTAATGTAACTATGTAAATTAAAAAAAAACATTGGGTAGTTTTTTGGCAAGCGAAATAAGCCGCAGTCGAAGCGAACTAATAATTTTGTTCACGGTTATTTCACATGATAGTTGCAGGGCCCGGATAGCTCAGTCGGTAGAGCATTGGACTTTTAATCCAAGGGTCCAGGGTTCAAGTCCCTGTCCGGGCGACGTTTTTGTAGACTGATGCAAAGGTTTTCACTTCATTAAATTACGCTTAAGTACTAAAATATCTTACGTATGTAGTAAGTAATATTTTTTACCATTTTATTTTTATAATTAAAATTACACACATGACACAAGCAAGACCTTTATAGATTATTTTCATTGCAATTTAAAAAAAAACTGCTGTTTACGACACGCAAAACCGTTTATTTATAATATTGTTGACAATTTTGCATTGCAATAAAAAATCTTTAAACTAGTATCAGTTTGAACGAAAGAATATTCTAATTAACGTATCACTAAATAAATAGTATTTTTAAGTAGCTTACTTTGGGTGGTTCTACGTACCTACTACTTTTTAAATACACTGACCTGCAAAACTAAGAAGGCTAAACTTTTAATTTTTTTTTTCTACACTATAGAAGTTAGAGATTTAAAATAAAAACGTTATAAAGCAAGTTTTATCAGCTTTCTTTGAAACTATAGTAAATTAAACATTAGTAAGTACACAATTAAACTCTTTATTGAGTCCTTTTTGTTTCGAAAGTATATATCTTGTGTACTTAAAAAGTTACTGCAATTTTAAAAGTGTAAGTATTTTGCAGGCCAGTGTATTTTTCTCTTGTAAAAAATGGAAAAATGGGAACTTTCGGGAAAAACTAAATGAGTTTTTCCCATGGGATTTTTGTTTTAAATCAAGATGACACGAATCGACGTTTGGTTTGGGTTAGCTATTAGTAGTTGACAAAAAACGTTTGGATCCCGCGAATCGCTAATCACTTGTGTTTTATATAACAGAACAGCACATTGCGCAAATGCACATTCTCTTGTTTCTTTTCTTATCGTTAAGCCGTTGGTCCCGGCTGCCATTTCTAGATTTTTGACAGTCGTTACAGGTAGTCAGTATCCCGAAAGTCTGACAACCAGTCTAACCAAGGCATATCGTATTACCCAGTACTAACTGGATTGTGGAGGTTTGATACGCAGTCGCTCCATGTAAAATACTGGTATTCAGCTGCACCTGGTTAGACTGGAAGCCGACCCCAACGTCGTGATGATAATAATAAAGCGTTGGTATTCTTTACAGACACTTACCATTTCCATTCTTGATTCTCCTTGATAGTCAACGTAAAAACTCCTTCGAAAATTAACAGCACTATTGGCGATGCTAGATACCAATATTCTATGTCGGTTTTGAAAACTGTAACTTGCCATATTGCTATAATACCATGGCAGGCGAAAACTAATCTTGTGATAACTGCCTTTATGGTAGCTAGAACTTTGCCCACATTCGCCATTTTATTTAAAAAAAAAAACGAAATGACGAAACGAGAATTTATTTTTTTCAAAATGGACGTCCCATTTTTTAAAATATGAAACCGCTTATTTGTTTGTTCTATTTATTTATTAGTAAATAAAGCACTTTATTTTATTTTTCTAACAACAATAACAAAATCACTCATTGTTAGGCACGCGCGTTTTCAAAAGTCATTTCAAAAAATTTAAAAGTATGTTTTTTGTTACATTTTGAAAAGTTCGTATCTCTAAATGCAACGAATTGCGAAACTCAACTAAATAGTCTTTCTTGCATTGAAAGAGGCACCGTGACTTCAAAAGGGATTATTACAACACGTTTTCCTATTTTAATTCCATTGCTGCATTGCACTGAGCGAAAAACCACTGACATAGACCAAAATCAGCAATGAACATTGTGTAATAGAGAACAAACACAGAATGACTATTAGGGATGCGCGCGCATCATCCAAATTGGCCAATCACAGGTCATTTTCACAAGAAAAGGGCTTGGAAGTTAACCTGATTTAGTTTTCACCTGGATTTGCAGTCATCATGACTCTTATTGTTAAGGAAATTAGGCTGAAAATTCAGTGGCGAGTTGTTTTTTTGTTAAGTGCTTATTGCTTCCTACAGCTTTGTTCCGGGAAGGCAGTTTTATAATAAAAACAAATGTTGTTACGGGCGACGTAGATCTAAAGTAGAAAATTCGGAGATATCCAGTGTCCAGTATTTTTAAACAGTGTTGTTGGACATAGATCCTAACCAAGTATTTTTAGAGTTTCGATCTTAAAAGGTAAACCGGCCAAGATCGAGTAGAACTCGCGCACCGAGGGTTCCGTACAAACTTTTTAAAGGACAAACTTAACTTTGCTGTTCGATCCCTAGAAACAGCTATTGCAGTAACCGCAAATAATAAGTTTGTAATAGTAAAATCGCTTTTTTCGTTATTAAACTACATATTTACGGTTTTCAGACTTTTCCCTTTACATGTGCTGTAAGACTTTGCTTTTTTCCAAATAGGTTTTCCTAAAAACGATGTTTCTAGGGATCGAACAGCAAAGTTAAGTTTGTCCTTTAAAAAGTTTGTACGGAACCCTCGGTGCCGAGTCCGACTCGCTCTTGGCCGGTTTTTTCTAATTAATCAAATACTTAAATATGCTGTAATGACTTCCGTACGTTTTTCTTTTGACGGGTGACCACTGAAAACCAGTGCTGTGCTGGGGCCATCGAGTATAGTAATATACAGGATGTAAACCACCTCATCACGACGCCGCCCGTCAACCAAGCATTCTGTACATCAAACTAAGTAACTTTACGCAAAAATTATTGCTGGGAAACGACCTTTTTTTTTGGGGTGAATAATCATGTTTTGTGGTAGAACTCAATGTAACGCACTCAAAACATTGTGCCGATGGATGGACTGAATAGTACGGGGGTCGTGGAGGTGTTTAAAGTAAAAATCTTACATCAAAAACTTGTACTTAAAAAATAGTTGCCAAAAGGTTGGAACTTTGACCCCCAATATCTCCGTAACTATAAGGTTCCCAGGTATGGTGTGGAACAACAAAATCGCAATGACAAGGAGAACAAGTGCCTTTCGGCTTTGTTAAGAGGTGTTTTACACCCTTTATAAAGAGAAGCTGTGGCCCCCCCATAGTACAGCATCATGCTGAGTGGTAACGTATTTGTCGCACTCACGACGCACGTGCAAGCTGTCAACTTTTTTTTTCATGTTTATTTGTGTTATGATTATTGATTCTGTTTTCAATTTTTTAAACGACTTCGAAAAAGGAGGAGTTTATATGTTCGAGAATGTATTTTTTTTTATGTATGTTACCTGATTTCTCCCCTCTCTTACAATGGAACTCTTTAAAAATTGATGGCAAATCTGTCGTCACTGCTGCAATCGCTTGGATGTTTATTTTTTATACAACATCATGACGTAACATCACGCCTGTATGCTCTGAGGGGGTACGCAGATGTGTACAATACACCCAGATTTCGAAAGTTAGGTACCTATGTTTGCGGATGGATGGACAAAGATCATATTGGCATGTCAGATGTATTGTGAGAGGTATTTATGAATGTGTGAACCTTTACTCTGTTATTAAGAATATTTTAATTTTATGTTAACTCTTAGTTCTAGTTTTAGTTACAGTAATTGGTTTATAAAAACAACCGTTGTAATTAAATAAATGTTAAGTTCCATTTATTGGGGATAAGCCTATTACCATGACATGTATTGTTAATAATGTAAAAATAAATTTATGGCGACTTGTTTGGGAACAAGTAAAAATGGAAAAATAAATAAAAAGTATTTGCAAAAAATAAAACCGAACTTGTACATATTTTTATTTTTATTTAGAGTTGTAGTTTGTTTACAAGTAGTGTAACTATTTAAATAAAAGAAAAACACAAACACCAAATCAATCAAACAAAGGTTCAAAAATCAAGCTTCAGAAGTCGGTGACCTTTGTTTAATTGATTTAGTGTTTTTGTCACCAACTTCTGAAGCCTAGACCTTTGTTTGATTGATTTGGTGTTTTTGTCACCGGCTTCTGAAGCTATAGTTATTTTTCACTTTTTTGTGTTTTTCAAACTTCCTGTTAGATGCTCATTTCTTACTTTATCCATTTTAGTCGCTCCACACACCCCTCTCAATATTCTCGTGTCCGCTGCATGCAATAATTTTTCATCAAATGAACAAATGTTTGTGTGATGAGCATGGACATTTGTTTCCGAGTCATGGATGTTTATATATAATATAATAAGTATGTATTTACAAACAAAAAAGTATCTATGTAGTATATCAACTATCTGGTGTCCACGACACAAGCCTCGTTGCTTAGTGTGACACTAGATGGCGCTGTGTGTTAATGTGCAGAGCTATTTATTTTTATTTTCTCCGTGTTCTTGACTGCCCAGCATTTTGATCGACACAGTATGACAGGTCGAATCACAGATTTGTTTATTTAAATTGGCGAGAAGAAGCACACCATCGCGAGAAGTGGAAGGAATGCGGGGAGGCCTTTGCTCAGGAGTGGGGCAGTACAGGCTAACTAAAAAAAAAGGTTTTTGGAGTGACCTGCCGCCATTTCATCCATTCTGAGTTGACTATCAACATGACATTTTAATTTGCATGACTGCTTCATGCCATATCACGATTTTAATTTCATGCTGAATTATAAGATGCGATATAGTAATTGGATATCTTTCTAATTGATATTTAAGTACCTAGTACTTTTTATTTTCAGTGGGATTGTTAGTGTTAAGAATAGACAACAGAAATTGCAGGAGTGCGTAAAGGAGAGAAATGATGAGGAATACAGTATACGTAACTGTCATTCTCGTTTCATGTTGCAGTAAGTTTTGTGTTAAGATGTAACGTAAGCACTGTGAGGGATGGCCATCAACTTGAATGACTATTTAATGAAAAAGTCATTCTTGACAGTTACATGAACTGAATATGAATGTTTGATGATTTTAATGATTACAATTCTGTAACTACATACGTCTTACAGCCACGAATCATATTTTAATCAACATACAACCTGAGACTGGCCTGCAAATTTTAAAAAACGTAAGAAAATTTGAATTTCGCGGGATACCCTGGAGCATTCACCTTAACTTAACCCGTTCAGAATAGGGAATATGCATGAAATCCAAAACTCTTTTTATTTATGAAAAATGCCTTGTATTGGCGCATAAAAACACTGTGGTACACTTGTTTAAGTTTCTAATATATCACTTATTTTACAATTTACTGTTTTATGTACTTAGCATGTTTTTGGTGAAACGGAACGCTCAAAACACACCGTCCGGTATTGACGTCAAAGTTCATTGTGTCAAAAAAACACTTTTATCTGAAAAGTGCTACAAGTTTCAAAAAAATTTTGTTATAATATTCTCATTGCAATTTTTACTTGATTAGAGCACATACAATTGGTAAAATTATTAAGGCCAAAAAAATTAGATGTAAACAGGGCAGATTGTAGATAATGACGTCACATCATGGCCGTGACAGCTGAACTGTCGTAGAAAATTGCAGGAGTTTAATTTTATTTTTGTGCGACAAGCAGTAGTTGAACTTAAGTTTTAATACTTTTCGTGGGTTGATGGTACTGTATTTTATTGATTTAGGTGAAGAAAAAATTATGTGCATATTCCCTATTGCATCTTCTATTTTTGTTACAAATAATAATATTATTTTATAATTTAGGTACGAACTGACCATCGAAAAGCAAGTTAGTTAGGTCCCGGCGATCAATTGTAGTGTTATAAATCACTAGCTGATGCCCGCGGCTTTGCCCGCTCACAAATTATATACTAAAACCCTCCTCTTGAATCACTCTATCTATTAAAAAAGAAAATTAGAAATTCTTTTTTTTATTTGACCGCTGGTGGTCCCATTTCAATATGTAGTGATAGTGAAACGTAGTATAAAACAATGTCGCTCCCGCTGTCTGTACGCTTAGATCTTTTAAACTACGCAACGAATTTTATGCAGTTTTCAGCAATAGATAGTGATTTAAGACGAAGGTTTGTATATAGCACCCGTGCGAAGCCGGGGCAGGCCGCTAGTACTTAAAAATAAGGAAGTCTGAAAGTGGCGATGACTGAAAACTTGTGTGGTAATCAATTGTCTTGGTGTAGCTTGTGATGTGGGAAATGAGGAAACTTCAAAAGGGACGTTTTGAGAGTGAATGGTATAAGGAAGACCAAAGAAACGTTGAATTCTGTAATATGTTTAAAAGGTTCAATTCAGGCTCAGTGTAGTTTGGAAAATTGGAGTGTTGTGTTTCCTTGTAATGAGGGATTTTCTTTTTCAACTCTTCCCTAGTCGCTGGATAGATGCATGGCGCTGAACTCCGTAAATTACTGCACGGAACGGAACGTCTCATTATTTCATTTGGATGTAATGGTTATATTCGGAAGTATAAGTAAACGAAAGTGTCAGTCAACGAGCGTATGTGACGTGACGCAATGTTTTTTTTTTCCAAGCGTTTTGGCTTTGGCAACTAGTAACGTAGTCAGTTCAACGCCATCTACCGAGTTCTTGGAAACTATTGTTTTTTTAATACTCAAAGAAAACCTCTCATTGTTAATTCACTGCCTTTGGTATGGCATGATGGTTTTCTTTATCTTATTTAATTCTTTATACAGTTTTTTTAAATGGACTGTTTGAACGATGACATTGTTAGAAAGTGATTCATGAGATCACTAATATTTAATAGAAAAGTATAGCAAAAAGACTCTAAATAAATTGGTATAAGGACACGAAAATTATGGGGATGATGATGATGACCTAAGTTCATCATCTGCCTAGCCTTTTCGCAACTATGTTGGGGTCGGCTTTCAGTGTTACCGAAAGCAGCTGAATACCAGTATTTTACATGGAGCGACTCTCTATCTGACCTCCGCAACCCAGTTAGTACTGGGTTGTGGAGGTCCCTTGGTAAGACTGGTTGTCAGACTTTCGGGCCATAGACTACATAGAACGACTGTCAAAGATGCAATTGACCGCCAAGACTAACGGCATAAAGTGCTTTCCGAAGCACGGAGGAAACTGGGTAAGTAATGGATGGTCACCCATACCCGGATCAACCTAGGCAAGCTCGGTTTAACCTGAAGATTGACTCTCCCAATAAAATAAAAAAGTAGATACCAATCAAATATTTTTGTCCACAGTTCTCCAAAACGTAAAATCAAGAAAACTTGCCGCAAGAAATGGAGAATTCAAAACTAATTCAAAAAAAGAACTAGTCGATAACCTCGACGTCTCAAAGTTTGTGGACTCTCTAATAAAAAGCGCGAAAAGGATTGAGAAACAAATGAAGACTGGCAACACTGGGAAACGGCAGTCAAAAACAATACAGAAAAAGAAAACAGATGATGAAATAGACGAAAGCATTTACGATTCTTTGGGACTAGACGAGAAAGGAAAAGACCAAATTATCCGTTCTAACACTCCATCTGCACGCCTAAGTTTGAACGAGATGAAACAAATCTTTCGGGCTACAAAGGATGCTCTAGTTTACAAAAAGATAGGAGCAACTCTCAGATCTGGAGGAGGATTAAGTCTAAATAATGGCAAGGTCAAGGATGGCAAATTGCTTCGAGCCATAGCTGATGAACCCAGTAAAGAAGAGGGCGGCGGATTAATCTTTGATCTCGAAGACGACGACGATGTATAGTTGAAGCATTCGTTCTATTAAAGTTTTAAGCGGTTTTGTACTTTATTTAAGAACAATGTCAAGCAGAGTCTGTCGTAGTTCATTGTACTGGGATGGATGGCTCCACCTCTCCACCCGGGTCGGTGGAAGTAGCGGCCGTTGGCATTAAAAAACTAAAATTTAAAGAAACTCGGGGTTTCTTTAAATTTTAGTTTAATCATAAAACGTCTCTGAAAAGGAAAAAAAATCTAAATATTGTCTCTTTACCCACGTTTAATAGAAGTAAAATATTTTAAACCAAGCGTCGCGATCGTTGCGTTCGGGGGACTGCTAAGTAGACCGCTTCGCTTAGTACAAGAGACACTCACAGAAAGTGATATGTAAACAAAGCAGTTCCGTTTCGGGTATTTTGGGTCCGGGGTTCCTTTACATTTTTCATTTCATACTTTTGATGTGAAACATCTATAAGCGCGCCTAAGCAGTAAAACCGAATCCTATGTTACTGGCCTGCAAATTGAAAAAAAAACCCAAGCACATCATTTTGAATTTCGCGGGCTGCCCTGGCGCTTAGAAAACAGGCAGGATTGACAGTGACACTGACAGCTAGCTCTTTTTTTTAATTATCCTATTGATGACCATAGATAACAAAATACGTAAGATACATTTCCAGTCTCTTTGGTTATTGCTGCCAGGTTATAAGGAATTCCTAAATTTCAGGAAACGAAAAATTTATTCGCCGTTTTTCATATTTAAGTGGGGATAGAAAACAATATGCAATGTTGGAAAATTTGGAGAAAACTGTAGATTGAGTACGCCTACAAAGTTAGTAGGCGTACTCAATCTACAGATTCCTCCGCCATGTTGCTTACTATATTATCAATGCGAAAGTTTGTGAGGATATCAGGTTACTCTTTTGCGCCAATGCTACTAAACGGATTTGGATAAAATCTGGCAAACAGTTGTGATCTGGATAAAGACTTAAGCATAATACTTGACTTTTTATCACGGTAGTACGATTCTGTCAGATAATTACCAAACTACACACGGTTGAAGTCGCGGGCATGATCTAGTATTCTAATCCATTTAATTTCACAAGTCTAAAAATAGCGAAGTAAAATTTAAAAGCTTGTAGAAAGTTAATCTAGCACAGGTTCAAGACGAGGTTTTGAATATTTAAATTCCACAATAGAAGATGGCGGAAAGAACTGAACAAAACCAATGACCAGTGGGTGACATAACCACACACCACAACAACCTGACAGCCTGACACTGACCTGCAAATTGCAAAAACGAAAGAAAAAAGAATTTTACGGTCTACCCTGGTGCTTCCACCTTACACAGAGGATTTTGTCCTGAAGTGGAATGATGCACGCCTACAAAAAACGGGAATAGTTTCAGTGCCAGGCACGTTTTATTCCAAGTTATCGGCTGCTGGATAAATCGGCTGGCAGTGTTTCTTTGGGCGACATTGCCGTTACTGGAGGTGTGCTCTGCAAGCACGAAATCCGTAGTTTCAGCCGAAGTTACGGTCGTTTTCTACTCCGTATCACTTACCTAGGATTCGTTAGAAGCCCAAACTAAAAATGAATGACAAGTATGACAACACGATTGGTCATCTGTCCTTACTTCCAATATGTTTTTAAAACTCATGAATCCGAAAATAATAGGGAATAGGGTTCATTTCAAAGTATAAGCTAAGTACTGTTTTAAGCTTTCACGGTTCATAATTACACTTAAAATGTCACTTACGGGATATCTTCCGTGATTATCGATTGTTTTGAGCTCCCGATATTTCGACGCTGTTGCAAGCGCCATGATCGCGAGTTAACTGAAACAATGGATAATCACGGAAGATATCTCCTAAGTGACATTTTAAGTATAAGCTAAGTATTCATATTAATATTCTTTATTGCACACAAAATTGTAAAATATACACACAAAATTCAAATATATAGCTACAACGGCGAGCTTAACCCAGAATTGGGAATCCCAGAATTAACCACCAGAATTTTAAGTACTCCGGACTCTAGGACGGGCCCCGTATCTTCGTTGACGGACTTAGAGAGTAGACGTGTTTCGCGAATTTAAGGTAAAAGGGATTTTTTTTGTGCTATTTTCACGTAAAAACTCCTCCAGTAAGGTGCTTTGAAAATTACTTAGGCAACACTGAAGTTGACATTTGACCTTTCAAAATAATCTTATTTTCCCGTCAATCAATAACAAGTAACAACATTGTGGAAGGGGGAACCGATAACGAAACGATAGTCTCAATCGGTGTTTAAACTTTCTGTTTTAAAGGAAAATACAGTTCAGATGATGTGAATAAGTTCTCAATTCAACTATTCCTACACAACAGTGGCTATGCAATACCAATAGTGCTTATTGTTGTTTTTTTTTATAACTGGCTGGTAAGTATTATAACCCTACATACTTTGTGCTAATCTTAATGAATATATCCTGCTTGAAAGTCTACTGGTTTGTGCATTGGAATATTGCACTGCAACATAAAATTTGTTGCAAGGATTTTGTATTATTAAGTGGTATTCTGTATCATTGTAGAATCATTGGAACATATTTGGAATCCTACCCATATTTCACATCAACTTTTCCTACCCATGGGTGCCATAGCATCCAGTAGGTATTGTTCTAAAGCATAATTATCTTCAGAACAATATTAAGAATATTTATTGCAATGTTTCTTAGAAATAAAATAAATGCCTTACACACAAGTCAGAATGTTAGGCCACAAACAAAAGAGATGAATGAAAGGCAATCGCATTTGGTTGTAATGAGAATAGTAAGTGAGGTGTGTGGTGTAATGTGACTTGTAAAACCAGTATTGCAACATGTACAAAAATGTTGTCACTTTTAAAAATGACTGGTTACCTGAGAACCCTACCAACATCAAAAATAAGTGTTATTTTTTTTTTTAAATGAATGGTAATGAAGATTATTTTTGAACATTGAATATCCTACTTCTTTTTGTTGACTGACTTTATATTATAGCTTCAATCACATTTTTAAATGTTGTGGTGAAACTTAAAATCTAGAAAGCATTGATGGCAAAAAAATTTACTTATTCTGTCAGTTAAATTTCCAAAATATATTATATACTTACATTTTTTTTTTCACATAAACAAAAAATTGAATACAAGAAGATACAGTGCGTCGAAAACTCGTGTGACATGACATTTGACTACATTTTTTACCGGAAAATGACGTCACAAGCCCCACTCATGATCTTTGACGCGTTTTATCTTCGTCAGATTTTATTGATTTGATAAAACAAAAAACACATGACGGACTAAACAGAATCATATTTTTTTAGTTAGGAATCATCTCTGTTATCATTTTAAAAAGATACAGTAGTTTATTGTTTTAGCAAAGCAAAACTTATGTTTCTTCAGAACAAAAAATAATTGTATATGATGTTGATTATAAAACCTTTATTTTTCATATTTCAGATACTTCTGCTCTAGAAACACCCAGGAAATAATTTAAAGCATGAGCTTGCAACCTAAACAAATAAAATGCTCTCTACAAAACTAAATGAATTTGAAAATGTGAGGACTTATTACAAAAAGCAGGATTTGAGTCATAGTTATGTGATTAAAATGCAACCGACAGTTCCAGATTAAGAATTATGATATAAAAAAAAATTATATCATAATCGTACATTGTTACTACATCAAGGTAGAGTTATGCTTTACTAGACAAATGCCACTAGATGGTACTATAACGACTGGTCCTCGCAGCAAAGAACTGTAACTACCAGGGAAAGACTATGTCATCATCATTGATCTAAGTGAGACTTTGTTTTCCCAAAACCTTGCCACTTCCATAGCCTCATCGGTGGCAGCACAGAGGGCTCGACCGCGTGTTTTGGGACTGAGGGCTGGTAAGGAGGTGGAAAATAATTAGCTATACAGTTCCACAGAATACGTTTCACAATGTCTTACAAAACTCCTCAACAAGACCGACCATCTGTCATTCGATATGCACCGAAGAGAAGTAGAAGAGACTCCATACCAACACCAAAGGAGAAGAGACTGTCCACTCCGCCACCAAGTAGAGAGAGAGAGCCGACTCCTACTCCAACTCCTGTTCCATCTTTCTCTAACCCAGAGAAACCTCCAAGGCCTAGGAGAGGAACTGGCCCTAGAAAAATAATACCGAAATTCTGCACACAACATACCAAGATCTGGCGACCATACAACAAGGAGAAGCGTTGGAAGTGTGACATATGCAGATACACTTTCGATAAACGATGTGACATAGAGCGACATGTCATGACCCACGCGATCGAAAAGCCTTTCAAATGTACGTTCTGTAAAGAGGCTTTCGCTAAAGAGAACCGTTTGAAAACTCATATAGCTGCTCATAAGAATGAGAAGCCACATGATTGTCACTTGTGTGATTGCAAGTTCATGTTGCCTGTCGATTTGAAACGTCATATTTTTACACACACCGGTGAAACGCCTTATAAGTGTGATTTTTGTGACATGGGGTTCAAACAACCAGCGGATTTGCAAAGACATCTTAGAAAACATACTGGTGAAAAACCTTATAGGTGTAATATTTGCCATAAGAGTTACACCATGCTGCATGGTTTGAAAAAACACAATCTTATTCACACAGGTGAAAAAAATTATAAATGTGAACAATGTGGGAAACGCTTTATTGATGCAGAATCTTTGAAAGTACATGTACGTACACACAGTGATGTAAAACCACATAAATGTGACGTTTGTGAAAAACGTTTCACGCAACTCGAGGGCTTGAAAAAACATTTCCGTGTACATACCGGTGAGAAACGTCACAAATGTGAGACTTGTGAAAAGCGATTTAGGGATAAGCAGGATTTGAAAAAGCACATTCGGATACATACAGGGGAAAAACCTTTTAAATGTGAAATATGTTCTGATTCGTTCAAAGAAAGAGGGCATTTGAAAAAGCATATGCGCAGACATTCGAATGAAAAACCTATAAAACGGGGAGGCAAAAAAGATTCGGATGCTACGAAGAAGAAAAACCGTACAAAACCTCATAAATGCCATAGTTGTGATGAAGTTTTCTCCAGTAAGAAAACTTTGAAATCCCATCTTGCGGGGCATGACAAAAAGAAGGCGGCTCAGACTCAAACTGTGAAATCCCATCTTACGAAACATGCGACAATATAGGCACTTTTGAATGCAAAAAAAAAAACGAAGCCTCCGTCACAGTCACAAGGCATAATAACTTGTGAATGTACTGCAGTTATTCATTGCATTGTTTTGCTTAGCAGCGGCAGTTTCGCAAATTGTTCATTTTTTGACATATTTTTTTTAATTAGCGTATGCTGTCCAAACGCCTCCCCCATTCCTTTGCAACTGCTCTCGGTGTTCACCCTTCTCTGGCCAATCAGTCAGTGGTAGACTTGGGTAGTTCCGGAACGAGTCATGAAAATGATATACTTCCAGTCCCGGTACTACACCACTCACTCGCTCACTACCAATTCAAATGTGTCCTTTAGTTCCTCTAGTACCGAGTTATTCCGACTATTTCCGAAGCGCTCTGCTAGCTCTCGCGCCATCGCACATCAACGCACCGCCACGCCTATGATAGAACGAGATGGGAACACATCGTATGTTCGAATGGAAAGAATTATGTAGTATATTAAAAATAACCGTATTACCGTATGACAACACACACAGATTAAATAATAGTTCCTTGAACAACTCGTCTAGTTTTTAGTAACGGATTTTTCTTTCAATCATTTCGGTTTTGCTTTGATAGTTCTGAACTACAATGGTACTGGAACTTTTCTGTGGTACTAAAGGAACTAATGAACTAGAAGAGTGGACTAGTTCCGGAAGCAAAAATATACATATCACTCCTTATCTTTTGTTGGACACGTTTTGCGCATCTCTAGTCAGTGGTGTCGATTCTGTTGTGCACAAACTAAACTTAACTTAGACTATTGCTATCTTTTACTAAAAGGCAGTGCGAGAAAAGGACGGCTATAGCTATAAACTAAGTTAGAGATGTCAAACTAGTTTATGCCTTGCGCTTCACCGTGTTTTTAGTCGACATGTTTTTACGTGCACCCTTCATTTGTATGGAAATATTAGTTCCAATTAAATTTGACAGCTCTAAATTATGTCCCTCTCTTTCTCGTTTTATTACAGAGAAAAAGATAGCAATAGCCTAAATTAAGTTTAGTTTTTGCTCAACTGATCTAGATCGTCACTAACTATTCTATAGTTTTTTTTTATACAGGATGGAATCTTTCAGCAGGGCAGTAAGGGGAGTTCCCCTTACTGTCCCGCTGAAAGGCCATTTATTATTTTTTATTTTACACGTGATAAGTGTCGATGACCCTACCACCCTGTAATATGTAAACAATACCATACGTTTTTATAGGTTATTATTACTTCTTTTAAGCCCAGTAATATCTATGTTCCTTTAGGCTTATTTCCGAACTACCCAAAGGCGAATCCGCAAGAATGATCAGCGGCCCTACCATGACGTCTTAAAGCAGGATCGTTTTAATTGCGTGCGACTGAGGGAAAGAGATGGCGCTAGACGTCCTCTATAGCTCCGTTTCTTTCCCTCACTCGCACGCAATTAAAACGATCCTGCTATAAGACGTCATGGTAGGCCCGCAGTATTATCTTTTGTCTCGAACTTAGGTTAGGTTATAAACTTGGCACTTTTACTGTTTATCTTTAGTAGGTAGGTAGGATTTAAAATAATCAACAATTCCAAATAATTAGCTACTTTCTTTATCTGAATGTCTATGTATAAAAACTAAACAGTAACTCTCGAATTTGAGGTTCTTAAATGTATTAGAACATCAGATTTTGGGGGAGTTCTACCCCCATTTTGAGGGGGAAACTACTTCTATTTTGCTAGTAGATAAACAATCTTTTCATCCAGCTTAGTTTATAATAACGTACACTAATGAAATTAGATTTGTAAAACTTAATTTCGACACACATTGTATCAATAATGAAATCATTACATATTTTTTTTCTCTTTTTAAATAAATGTCTACTATCCCAGACAGCGTTTTATTTCCTTCTATCGGTTACCAACGACAGTTCAATTGATTGTCACTACCTGTGTCATTTCACCATCTGTCAAACCTTTTCCCGACTATGTTGGAGTCGGATTCCAGTCTAACCTTATGCAGCTGAATACCAGTGTTTTACATGGAGCGACTCTATCTGACCTCCACAACACAGTACTGGGTAATACGATACCCCTTGGTAAGACTGGTTGTCAGACTTTCGGGCCACTTGCTAGCTGTAATGACTGTCAAAGATCTACAAATGACAGCCGGGGCCAACGGCTTAACATGTTTTCCGAGGCACGGAGGAAACTCATATGTAATGGGTTATCACCCATCCACGGACCAATGTCATGCTCTGCCGCGGAGCCACTATCTTAGAAATCGATCAATTCTATCTTAAAATGATGTACGTCAAACGTACATCATGTACGTATAATCGTTATCGCTGTACTATCGAGGACACTCCCGCCTGATCACCACTAAGCTTATTTTTGCTTGCACTTAAAACATAAAAACGCTCTCTATCCCCGCCCCGTTGACTTTATAATAAATAATTAATGAAAAAAATATCGATCGGCGACACATGCCAAACGAGAGTTATTGTTATTTTGCGCGCCAAAGTTGACGCTTTCCTAAAAGGCCTAAAGTTTAAGGTGGAGTGGCTCGGCGCCGTGTGCGTTCGCGCAGCGGAATGTTGTTGAATTTAAAGATATTAATTATGCAGATATTTAGTGTATGACGTCGTATAATTGTGTATGGTAAAAAAAAAATTGTGTACGCAGCCATTGTGGAGAAATTCACCAAAAACTGATTCCGCTGGGCGAACGTTGTCCTGGCGGAACTTATTTTAATCCATAGACTTTAGAAGAAAAGAGGTGTGTCCAAAAATTAGTGTGTATTTGTGTGTAATTGTGTATGTATGAATAAAATGAGTGCATGCATAAACTTCGGAGAAATTCAAGTTTCCGCTACGCGAACGTTTGGCCATTAGCTAGTTTTCATATAAAGCGCTTACATAGAGAGCTGTAGATTTTTACATACGTTGTTTTGAATTTGTTTATATTTGTTTAAAAAACAGATTTAGAAAAAATCGTAGGGCTTAAAAGATAAAAATATAAACGTAAAATACACTTAATAGGTCTTAGTTCTTAAAGTATGCACTTTGGGGTCTAGATTTTCACGTTTATACAAACCTTGTAAGTATCTGAAACATGTTGCCAAGTATCAATGATGTTCCGTTAGTAATTAAAGAGTTAAAGGACAATTTTACCATGAATAGATCACTGTTTACAAAACAGTCAAATATCACGACGTTCTAAAGGAATTGCATGGTAAAATGTATGCCAAAAATTAGTTTATTCATTCAACTATTCACATGCAAAATTTCATGTCATTAAATTTAGTAATTAAAGAAATCAATTAAAATACTGACGAAGCATCGAAAACCTACATAACCCGACCAAGTTCGGATAGCTACAAAAAAGCGTCCATGCAATATATTTAGGTAACATCCCAAAATTTACCGTATAATACCGGTATTGAATTGGTATAGGTGATAACACAATTGTTGTTTCGATATAATTTAAAGGTCATTTATTTTTGTACACCAAATTTTTGTTCAATTGTTCTGATTTTTCAGCTCCAGACTTGACTGGAATAATTCCGGAGTTCCGATAGGTATTCACATTTTTTTAAAGTTAATATTTTGATTTAATTATATTCTTGTGAACGCACGTAATTTAACGTCTGTGGAATATTCCACAAACTGCTAGTCGAACAGGACGCGCGCGGCTTCCCGCTTGAAACGGTACTTCCATCCTTGAAGAAAAGAGAGGGCAATAATATGTTTTCATTGGCCGCGGCCCGCGCGTATTCGTTTTTGCTGTTGAACTTGAACCTGATTTTGTTTTTTATCCCCAGTCACAAACAAATGCAGCGCATACGCACATTGTCCTTGACTGCACATTTGTTTGTGACTGCCCTCTCTTTTCTTCAAGGATGGAAGTACCGTTTCAAGCGGGAAGCCGCGCGCGTCCTGTTCGACTAGCAGTTTGTGGAATATTCCACAGACGTTAAATTACGTGCGTTCACAAGAATATAATTAAATCAAAATATTAACTTTTAAAAAATGTGAATACCTATCGGAACTCCGGAATTATTCCAGTCAATTCTGGAGCTGAAAAATCAGAACAATTGAACAAAAATTTGGTGTACAAAAATAAATGACCTTTAAATTATATCGAAACAACAATTGTTATCACCTATACCAATTCAATACCGGTATTATACGGTAAATTTTGGGATGTTACCTAAATATATTGCATGGACGCTTTTTTGTAGCTATCCGAACTTGGTCGGGTTATGTAGGTTTTCGATGCTTCGTCAGTATTTTAATTGATTTCTTTAATTACTAAATTTAATGACATGAAATTTTGCATGTGAATAGTTGAATGAATAAACTAATTTTTGGCATACATTTTACCATGCAATTCCTTTAGAACGTCGTGATATTTGACTGTTTTGTAAACAGTGATCTATTCATGGTAAAATTGTCCTTTAACTCTTTAATTACTAACGGAACATCATTGATACTTGGCAACATGTTTCAGATACTTACAAGGTTTGTATAAACGTGAAAATCTAGACCCCAAAGTGCATACTTTAAGAACTAAGACCTATTAAGTGTATTTTACGTTTATATTTTTATCTTTTAAGCCCTACGATTTTTTCTAAATCTGTTTTTTAAACAAATATAAACAAATTCAAAACAACGTATGTAAAAATCTACAGCTCTCTATGTAAGCGCTTTATATGAAAACTAGCTAATGGCCAAACGTTCGCGTAGCGGAAACTTGAATTCCTCCGAAGTTTATGCATGCACTCATTTTATTCATACATACACAATTACACACAAATACACACTAATTTTTGGACACACCTCTTTTCTTCTAAAGTCTATGGATTAAAATAAGTTCCGCCAGGACAACGTTCGCCCAGCGGAATCAGTTTTTGGTGAATTTCTCCACAATGGCTGCGTACACAATTTTTTTTTTACCATACACAATTATACGACGTCATACACTAAATATCTGCATAATTAATATCTTTAAATTCAACAACATTCCGCTGCGCGAACGCACACCTCGGCGCCTCCGCATGATTAATGCGAAAAAAAATTTAACTGATCAGGCGGAAAAGACCAGGACTGTACGTGCATTAGGTAATGAGAAAATAGACATTGATTGTGGCTCTGCTGGAGAGCATACTCTCCAGCAGAACCACACTAAAACATGTACTCAGGAAAGATAAACGCTACTGTTTTTTCATGGAAACTGTTGTACGGACAGTGTTTTTTGCGTACGTGTTGAAAAATTTCCGAATTAGAGAGTGGTTTTATTTATTTTAACTTCACTAAAATTTCCATAGAAAGTACGTTTGACGTACATCATTTTAAGATAGAATTGATCGATTTCTAAGATAGTGGCTCCGCGGCAGAGCATGACACACGGACCAACCTAGGTAAGATCGACACGAGCGGCTGTTATTTTATTTAGTCACTATCTCATTTAAATACATAAAATTATTTCATAGACGTAATACTTTTGTTGCCGACTGTACGAACATGAGAGTTTAAAAAAAAATTAAAGGCGGGGAAAACGAAATAAAACTGCGAAGTTAACTTAAAATATAATTATTTATTTTAATAAAAGAAGATATAATTATAATAAAAAGTATTATTTCATGATCACAGTTATTTTTATCAACAACTTCCTCTATGTATCTACTTACATATTTACAAAAACACTAAAATCAGCATTTTGATCTTTAATTATTATGATTATTATATCTTATTGAAATCTAGAGCAGCGCTGGCCCAGTGGTGGCGGCCCCGACTTACGAACAGTAAGTTATGGGTTCGAACCCAGACATGCGCATTACTATGTGTAATTTATTTCATCACCACTGCTCTCAAAACGGTGAAGGAAAACATCGTGAGAAAGAAAGAAAAAATCTTTATTTATCGCAGGGACATGACGTGCATACAAAATTTGAAAACAGAAATAACAAACATAAAAACATTCAGAATATTACAAAGCGGAACAACAAAAAATACATTATAAAAAATAAAAATAAACTGACCGCTTAACTTGCACGCTTGCTTGTGAGGAAACCGGAACCAAAAAAATTCGAAGACATGCGACATCTACCAATCCGCACTGGGCCCGCGTGGTGGATTATAGCCCATTCCCTCTCATAGAGAGAAGGCCCCACAGGGCCCGGGCCCCAGCAGTGGGAACATTAATAGGCTGATGATGATGATTGAAATCTATAAATATTTTCGTTGACATAACATAATATAACATCATGCCTGTAACCCCCGAGGCGATAGCCAGAGGTGTATCACAGAGTACTTTTATCAGGTGTAGGTACTACTTTGTAGGGAAAGGGAATTAACCAATTATTGAACTTGATTTATCAGAATTATAAGATCGTCTGCACGCCATCTAGCGTGTCAATGTCTAAACAACGCTTTTTGTTTGTTTGTCAAAAGTCACGCACACTACTAAAGAAATGTCAAATTTTGCCGGGATTTCACTATTGTTTTTCTCAGTAAATAATGTAAGTTATTGCCCAAAAAGGTCCGTTGCGTACACATTTCATTGTAGAGAAGTGATAAAACGATTAGTTTGAAAGAAAGAGTGTCTGTGTTTAGTGTCTTTTCCGAGACAAAAATGTATGGACGGTCGGTCCGAGCTATTAATAATTGGCAAAATGTGGGTTTTCTATTAAGGTTGACTTAATAGAAAACCCACATATTGCCAATTACACGTTTAAGTCCCATGTAATAGGGGGCGAGCCTATTGACATAAACCGGGTACAAATCCAGACTCAGTGGGTGTAGAGAAATTCTTGATGAAAAACCCAATAACCAAAATAATAATAATAAATAAATATCGCTGGACATTACACACAGCGCCATCTAGTGCCACACTAAGCAACGAGGCTTGTGTCGTGGACACCAGATAGTTGATATACTACATAGATAATTTTTGTTTGTAAATACATACTTATTATACATATAAACATCCATGACTCGGAAACAAATGTCCATGCTCATCACACAAACATTTGCTCCTACCGGGATTCGAACCCGGGACCCTAAGAACGTAGGGCAGCCTCACTACCGCTGCGCCATTCGGGTCGTCTAAGACCTGGGAATCGAAAACCCTTTATTTCTTTAAGTCTGTTTCAGTAGCGTCTGATGTATAGCTCTCGCATGAGACGACAAAGCTGTGCTCTGAGCAAAGCGAGCGTTGCATATCGTACAGGCAAAAGGTTTCTCTCCAGTGTGTGTCCGTAAGTGGTTGGTTAGTATCTTGTTGGTCTGAAACAGAAAAAAAAAGTGAGCCGTCACGGGACGCCTGGCAGATGTGGAACATCGAAATTATTTTGTACAAGTAATATGCTTAGAAAAAAAAGTCAATATAAAATACAAACATACTTAAAATAAAATAAAAACGAAAAAGACTCGATTCACAAAAAGAAAATCCTTATGCTGGAATAGAACTCGAAGTCACGAGATTGTAATCCAGCGCTCTGTGCCCCGAGACCAGCTGACTTGTTGTAAAACGTGTCGAATATGTAGATCTTAAGCTGCTTCAAAAACGCAATTTTCATTTGTTTTGTCACGGCATGCGTGGCGACGCTCGCCACATTTGTTTTTTTTATTTACTCGCGCCTATAGATGTTTCACATCAAAAAGGAAAAAAGGTTAGTTACATACTTCTATACAAGTTTATGTCGTAGGCTGGCTTGAAGTGACGCAGGAATAGACTACCTGGAAGGATATAGGGGAGGCCATAGCCCAACAGTGGGGCATACAGTGCTAAAAACCGGCCAAGTGCGAGTTGGACTCGCGCATGAATGGTTCCGTACCATCGTAGCCCCCTTTAATTTTTTTTTTATAGCGACAACAGAAATACACATTCTGTGAAAATTTCAACTGTCTACCTATTACGGATCATGAGATACAGCCCGTTGACAGACAGACGAACAGCGAAGGTTTAGTAATAAGGGGCCGTTGTTTTCCCTTCGGATACGGAATCTTCAATATGATCGCAATGACGGGAAGGACAAACGCCTCTCTTCGTTAGGGGTGTTTTTACACTCTTTATAGTTTGAGGGTGTCATTGCCATGGGAGTTTCTTACCAATAGGTACAGTCGTGGTCTTTTCCGCCTGATCAGTAAAATTGATTTTCGCTTAAATCATGCGGAGGCGCCGAGCCACGTCCCCTTAAAGTTTACGGCTATTAAGAAAGCGTCAACTTTGGCGCGCAAAATAACAATAACTCTCGTTTGGCGTGCGTCGTCTGTGCGCTCAGCCGATCGGTATCTTTTCATTATTTCTATACAAAGTCAACGGGGCGGGGCTGGAGAGCGTTTCTATGTTGTAAGTGCAAGCAAAAATTAGCTTAGTGGTGATCAGGCGGGAGTGTCTACGATAGTACTTACAGAAAATCCTCTGCCACACATGTAACAGATCTTGTTCTTGGGCGGCAGTATGCCTTCGTGGACGCGCCGAGTGTGCCTCACCAGGTCCGCGTTACGGATGAAGTTCTGAAACATGACACAATCACATGTTTTTAGTGGACAATATTTAATTATAAATAGTAGCAAATAGGTTTAAAACAAGGCTCTATACGGCAAGGATTTTTACAGACTATGCCATAACGTCTGTTTTCACCAAGTGCCACCTAACAATTCAATTCAATTCAATTCATTTATTAAGTCAGACATAATAATATCCATACAGTAGCACACAAATTCGACAAAACATAAATAATAATAATAATAGTTTAATAACATACTCAAAATCAAAATCTGCAAAGTACAATAATAATTCAAAATAAAAATGAGGAATTTAATTTATGCATAATTAGAGAGTTGTAGTTGTTGTTGTTTAATAATTAATTTAATTTAAAATAAAAAGTCAATTAGATTTAATAGATTAATAATTGCCAATAACATAATAAATATAAATAATCAAGAACACCCTAACAAGAATAACCAATAACTAATTATCTCCCCCAAGCCCTAAATATGGACGCATGTAAGGCCAACCAATGCCGCATGAATGGCCCGTCTAACCTGTCGGCGACGACGGCGAGGAGACTGTTGCCGCTGGCCCTCACTCTGCCCGCTATCGAGGCTGCCCTCCTGCGCATAGTGGCATAAAAACAGTCTACGCGAACATTGGCGAACATCCCCGACGCGCTGCAGAAGCGAGGCAGCCGCAGCAATACCCTCAGCGCATTATTATATTGAACTCTGAGGGCTCCGTAGGCTTTCTGCGACTAACTGAATGCCTAATTCCTGTTTTCACCAAAACCACGTGACACCCTAACTCAACGCCTTTTTTTTCGGATGGGAAATCATCAAATGACTCCTCCCGCTCTGGGCGGAGCAGGAGGGAGTGTCAGACTTTTACTGACTAAAACCCATCCATATTCCTTCATCGCCCTTTATGTTCCGGGGCCACGGTATCTCTTTCGAATAGTCCCGCAGCCCCGGCAGGCATCGGCCCTTGCGGACCCCTCCCCTATTGCTGACTCTCTTTGAGGCGCGCGTGGAACACTCCTGCGCCGTCGACACGGCCTGTCGTCATGAGACGTACGGACGGCGAGCTAGCCCATAGCTCCCCGTCCACAGGCCCGCGCCAAGGTGGCTGCCCGGGGCGTCTTCCGCGGCGGCCGGGACGTGAGGGACCTAACTCAATGCCTAATGCCCGTTTTCACCAACACTAAGTGACAGACAATCGAGATTCGTAGAATATCTACATCACCAGCTACTTCCCCTTGCTATAAATACTTTCATGAAAGGAAGGAAATAATTTCATGTCTTTGTCTTCGTAGAAACTCGAGTCTACGGGTCGCCCCATGCTCGGGCAGAAGACATGTCGAGTTGAATAGAAAGAGCATTGTCTATTCATGATAGAATAGAGATGGCATTGGTATGCTACGCGTGCTGGATAAACTCTGTGCCCAACGTTACCTGACCTCTCTTACAAAGAAGAACAGGAGCAAATAATGAGGAAGGAGGGGTCAGGTAATGCCAGGTACTGCAGGGCACTGAATCACTGAAGGTCCTCACCTTATCGCATTGCTCACATCGGTACTTGTAAAACTTGAGATGAACTAGATTGTAGTGGTCCTTCATATAGATGTTCTTCGAGAAGATTTTGTCGCAGCCAGGGCAAGGGATTCTGAAACACCAAGGTTGAGTATGTCTTGTATTGTATTGTATAGCGAGGTGGTGTCCGCAAATTTGACTACCCGAATGGCGCAGCGGTAGTGAGGCTGTCTTACGGTCACAGGGTCCCGGGTTCGAATAACGGTAGGAGCAAATGTTCGTGTGATGAACATGGACATTTGTTTCCGAGTCATGGATGTTTAAATGTTTAATAAGTATGTATTTACAAACAAAAAGTATATATGTAGTATATCAACTATCTGGTGTCCACGACACAAGCCTCGTTGCTTAGTGTGGCATTAGATGGCGCTGTGTGTTAATGTCCAGCGATATTTATTTATTTATAACTCCACGTCAAAGCGCGTATTTTGCGTACAAGTGGGAAATTTATTCGATCCACCCTAACTCCCCGAGAAAGGCCAGCAGCGCCTTGATGTTGCTGACTATCCCTCGGAGAGTACCTGGGTTACCGAAGTACTTTGCCCTGTATGTTGCAACCACTGGGCAGTGCAGAAGCACGTGGGCTGCTGTCTCGTCTTCCTCCATGCAGGCACGGCACAGGGGGCTGTCTGTGACTCATATGACAAAGAGGTGTTTATTAAAAGAGCCCTGTCCAGTAGGTTGAGTATGAGTTTTGTTGGTGTTTGACTTCGATGTCAGTCCAGTAGGCTAATTAACGTAACTAAAGAAGTGCTGTTGCAGTGCAGTTGCAGTTAAATTTCGATCAAAACAACTCTTTTCGTATTCTCTACCGCTGTCAGACACGCTCGCGTCAAGTTCGCGTCACGCGAGCGCAATAACGGCATTCTACTGTTGCGCGTCTTTGGTGCGTGCTTCGGAACGCAACATGATCGGTATTCTACTAAGTAAGAAAAAGCACTAAAATCTGTACTGGGGTGTTATTTTAATATTTTAATAACGTCATATTCATTGAAATGTAATCGATTCTATTCGATTATTTAGTGAGTAATATTTTTTCTCTCAAATGGCCACACCATAAGTCAGTTTGGTTTTCATACAGTTGACGTGCAGTTTACGCGCAGCTTACGCGCAGTTCAAAGATTACAAGAATACCGTTTATCGCTCGAACTCGAGCATAACTGCAACTGCACTACAACTTCATCGGCGCGTCATTAAATTACGTGAATTAGCCCTCTGATCGCAGTAGTAGTGACCTAGAGTGACATAGGGCTGTTATACAGTGAACTGAAGAAGTGTACTTGTACGGTCTCATCAACCGTACATTTACTTTGCGAACGCAGTAACCTACTTGGATGTCGTGCGTCGCAAAATTCACGACCCGAATGGCGCAGCGGTAGATAGGCTGCCTTACGTTCTTAGGGTCCCGGGTTCGAATCCCGGTAGGAGCAAATGTTCGTGTGATGAGCATGGACATTTGTTTCCGAGTCATGAATGTTTATATGTATGATAAGTATGTATTTACAAACAAAAAGTATATATGTAGTATATCAACTATCTGGTGTCCACGACACAAGCCTCGTTGCGTAGTGTGGCACTAGATGGCGCTGTGTGTAATGTCCAGCGAAATGTATTTATTTATTATTAAATATTACGCTATAATTGTAACTTTTCACGCAAGACAGAGCGAGTCAGACAACAACTGTGGAACTTAACCACTTGTCAACAGAAAGAATCGCTACCACTTTAACTATTGTAACTTCTACATTTTAATATAACTTTAAACACACTATACTTTTTCAAGGTCAAAGTCATTCCTGCACCTTTATGCGCTTGGAGGGTTGTATTGATGATTTTGATGATTATAATTCTATAACTACATACGTGTTACAGTCGCGAATCATATTTTAATCAACATACAACCTGACACTGACCAGCAAATTGCAAAAAAACGTAAGAAAATTTGAATTTCGCGGGCTACCCTGGAGCATCCACCTTAACCAACATCAACTAAGTAAGTGATAGTGTACGGTGCCTACAACCATTGGCTCCTACAGACCTAGACAAAGTGATAAAGGATTGCATAAAGTGACCTAGGTTTGGGTAAGGTGCCTTAGGGTGGCGTAAAGTTACCCTGTGGGTGGGTTGTGTGACCTCTGGCTGGGTAAAGTTTGTCTTGGGATTGGAGGAATTGAACTAGAGTTCAGAGTTTATTTATTTGTCAGAAACATGAGTATGCACACACAAAGCATGCAAGATGTTAAGTACAATGTAGAAAGGATCACAATCATGTTTTACCTTTACGGCGTACAAATATTAAAAAGCGTATTATTTAATAAAATTTGATCAATTATTTCATTAATTTTAACTATCAATATTTACAATAAAATACAATTTTTTTTTTTTTTTTTTAGATTACAATTATTTACATTTGAACAATAAATTATACAATAAATTACATAATATAGGCACTAGGGCCCGGTAGTGTGCTGCCAAGCGCTTGTTGATGGATTTACATTCAAAGGGGGAGTGCTCTAGGTCTCTAGAGCTCGCACAAAGTGACCTAGGGCTGGGTGGTGTGACCTACCTACGTTTCCTGTGCCTCTTGCTCTTGTGTGTGTTGGCGAGGTGCCACCGGTAGCGGTACGGGTCGCGGTACTGCTTGTCGCACTCCACGCAGTAGGCCGCCACGTGCACAAAGTGACCTAGGGCTGGGTGGTGTGACCTACCTACGTTTCCTGTGCCTCTTGCTCTTGTGTGTGTTGGCGAGGTGCCACCGGTAGCGGTACGGGTCGCGGTACTGCTTGTCGCACTCCACGCAGTAGGCCGCCACGTGCACAAAGTGACCTAGGGCTGGGTGGTGTGACCTACCTACGTTTCCTGTGCCTCTTGCTCTTGTGTGTGTTGGCGAGGTGCCACCGGTAGCGGTACGGGTCGCGGTACTGCTTGTCGCACTCCACGCAGTAGGCCGCCACGTGCACAAAGTGACCTAGGGCTGGGTGGTGTGACCTACCTACGTTTCCTGTGCCTCTTGCTCTTGTGTGTGTTGGCGAGGTGCCACCGGTAGCGGTACGGGTCGCGGTACTGCTTGTCGCACTCCACGCAGTAGGCCGCCACGTGCACAAAGTGACCTAGGGCTGGGTGGTGTGACCTACCTACGTTTCCTGTGCCTCTTGCTCTTGTGTGTGTTGGCGAGGTGCCACCGGTAGCGGTACGGGTCGCGGTACTGCTTGTCGCACTCCACGCAGTAGGCCGCCACGTGCACAAAGTGACCTAGGGCTGGGTGGTGTGACCTACCTACGTTTCCTGTGCCTCTTGCTCTTGTGTGTGTTGGCGAGGTGCCACCGGTAGCGGTACGGGTCGCGGTACTGCTTGTCGCACTCCACGCAGTAGGCCGCCACGTGCACAAAGTGACCTAGGGCTGGGTGGTGTGACCTACCTACGTTTCCTGTGCCTCTTGCTCTTGTGTGTGTTGGCGAGGTGCCACCGGTAGCGGTACGGGTCGCGGTACTGCTTGTCGCACTCCACGCAGTAGGCCGCCACGTGCACAAAGTGACCTAGGGCTGGGTGGTGTGACCTACCTACGTTTCCTGTGCCTCTTGCTCTTGTGTGTGTTGGCGAGGTGCCACCGGTAGCGGTACGGGTCGCGGTACTGCTTGTCGCACTCCACGCAGTAGGCCGCCACGTGCACAAAGTGACCTAGGGCTGGGTGGTGTGACCTACCTACGTTTCCTGTGCCTCTTGCTCTTGTGTGTGTTGGCGAGGTGCCACCGGTAGCGGTACGGGTCGCGGTACTGCTTGTCGCACTCCACGCAGTAGGCTGCCACGTGCGCGCCGTGATATGTCTTGTTGTGGAGCCAGAGACCGTTGTAGCGAGCCCAGCGCTTGTTGCACGGCTTACATTCGAAGGAGGAGTGCTGTTTTCTGGAAAGACAGTTTTTGATTTCGATAATTGGAAGATCTAGCACGTATTAATCGTTTATATAATTTAAGATTGTGCTATATTTAATCGTTTAGAGACAAATGCAATAAAATCTGCGTAATAAGTAATTGTTATGTGCCACAATAGGCATGACGACAGTATCAAAAAATTGCAAATCTATTTAGTCCGTCAGTTAGATTATTGGAAATTAATGGACACGTATTTTTTGTTTTTGTAAATCAATGACATGGTCAAAATATAAAACGCATCAAAACTCGGGCGTGGGAGCTCGTGACGTCAGAACTAGCTAAAAATTATACCTAGGCGTGACGTATTAAGAATTTTAAAAGCGTCATATCTTCGTCAATTTTGGTTTACGTAACAAAAGAAAAAACACGGGTCAAATATTTTTTGATAATCTTTTACCTAGGTATTGGTAATTAAAACGCAAGTAAGATATGGAATGTTTATTATCGAAATAGCCTAACCTATAAATACAACTTTACCGTTGGGGTAGTTGTCTTAGCAATTAGCTAAAATATAAACGGACCAATCACGAGCGAGCAGGTACGCGAGTCCCCTGTCCTATGTGTAGCTGCTGACTACGTCACTCGCTCAGGCGAGAGTGGCGCACACGTAAATAAGCGCGCGCCCGGCGTGTCCCTTCAGTGTTGGCCGCGCGCGCTCCGCGTGAGGTCGTTGATGGTTTCTTGCAGGTTAGCAGGTACAATCTAACTGACGGACTAATTCGTTTCTTTTAGTCGTCTCGCCTATTATACTCTTTCTCTACCTTACCTCTCATAGAGAGGAGGCCTGTGTCCCAGCAGTGGGAACATTATAGGCTGATTATGCTTTCATATGATTCCTCACGCAATCCATCCATCGTTTCCTTGGTCTTCCTCTCCCTCTCCATCCATCAACATTTACATTCATCACTCTTTTAGTCACATGCGATTCGTCCCTCCTCATCACATGTCGATACCACGACAGTCGATTCCCTTTCAACTTTTCTGTAACTGGCGCCACTTTCAAGCTTCCTCTAATATACTCGTTCCTTACCGTATCCATTCTTGTCACACCACACATCCACCTCAACATTCTCATCTCCGCTACATGCAATCTTTTCTTATCCATCTTCTTCACAGCCCCGCATTCCGATCCATACAGTACGACAGGTCTAATCACGGACTTGTATATTTTCCCTCTTAACTTGTGGGACATGAGTGTAAGGGAAAAACTATACAGTAAATTAAGTAAACCTTTTGAACGCCAGAGCATAAACGCACGCGCGTACCCTCCACGCCAAGCCACAATTTCACCGCAAATACCTACAAATAATAAGGATTCCAACACTATTTAATTGTTTCGTGTTTTAAGTGCCCCGCACATTTTTTGTCACATATTTGTGTCGTTGGCGTACAGTAGGGCTATTACGTATCTCTGTTGACATCTCGAAATGATAGTAACTGGGCTCAGTGTCCATTAATTAACGGTCAAAAGGTTAGTTTCGTATTATGTATGACCCTGTTAGTCACCGTAAAGTGATATCCACTCAGTGTGATACGTAATACCAATATTATGACATTCACGGTTGTCATCAAAGTTCGGTGTACAACCGAAGCTTGATAGGCACTGGATATCAGAAAGATACGTAATAGCCCTGCTGGGCACGCACTTGTTTGTCACGTATATGTGACAATGGCGTTCAAAAGGTTAATGCTCTCATGAAAGCACTCACCTGATATGATCTTTGATGCAGTATCTCATCTTGAAGCTGATCCCACAATAATCACAGACAAATTTCTCGTGCCACTCCTTGTAATGCTTAAAGAACTCCCAGCGACTCCTGCAGAAATTAAATGAGTTGCATAATTCAAATAGCTGATTTGCCACAAGATGCAGTCCAAGTTTATTTATGTTGAGCAGTATTTTGTGAAGGTCTGCCACAGATATGGCTGAAAAAGATCTACATTGGCCTGCAAAAATAAGTATCACACTTTTAAAATTGCAACAATTATTAAGTGCACAAGATATACTTTCGAAACAAGAATGACTCGAAAAATAGTTTAATTTTGTCTATAGTTTCAAAGAAAGCTGATAAAAACTGCTTTATAACGTTTTTTTTTATTTTAAATCACTAACTTCTGTAATTTAGGAAAAATTTAAATTTTAAAAGTGTAGCACTTATTTTTGTAGGTCAGTGTATATGTCTAGCCTTGAACCAGCTACGTTGAGGTCGGCCTAAACATAGCTTAACAAAGCTGACATAGCCTAACATCATACATAGACAAAATATAAATATACATACATACAAAATACGGGACGACCCGAATGGCGCAGCGGTAGTTAGGCTGCCTTACGTTCTTAGGGTCCCGGGTTCGAATCCCGGTAGGAGCAAATATTTGTGTGATGAGCATGGACATTTGTTTCCGAGTCATGGTTGTTTATATGTATAATAAGTATGTATTTACAAACAAAAAGTATCAATGTAGTATATCAACTATCTGGTGTCCACGACACAAGCCTCGTTGCTTAGTGTGGCACTAGATGGCGCTGTGTGTAATGTCCAGCGATATTTATTTAAATATAAAGTTCAATACAGCTCACAGTAAAACAATTTAAAGAAAAGTTTAGAGTAAGTATTGAAATAATAGGCCGACGTGTGGAGGAAAAAAATCACAAAATCTTCCAAATTTTTATTGTTAGGAGGCCCGTTATGATTAAATAATAAAAATATTCAATAACTTATCGCAGTCTAGAAGAATAAAAAATATTGAGCTCGCTTCACTCGCTCTTAAATGAAGAATTACTCTTGTCGCGGTCCAGAAAGCTAAAATTTTTCGAGCTTGCTTTTCTGGATTTTCGATGAATATCTTTACCTGTACTCAATTTTCTATCCTACTTTGCTCGCTCTTACATTATCATGACCAAGACCAACGAGGCAGTCTTCAATAAAAAATGTAAATTAATAAAAAAAAACTCACCCAAATTTCAATTCACACTTCAGACACTGAAACACATTCCTATGCCTCCTCTGGCGATGCCACTTTGTCTGCGATTTGTCGCAACACGCGAAGTCGCATAACGTGCACGAGAACTTATAGTAGTGCTCGCTAACGTGTGACGATAGATGGCGCTTGTGTGGGATGGTAGACGTACAGATATCACAGCTGTATTTTGTTAACTGGAAAAGAAAAAACTATAAATGTAAGTAAGACCTATCCAAGACGCCTTCGAAACTGAACCTTTTGAACGCCTTTGTTACATATAAAGGGTGTAAAAAACCTCTTAACGAAGCCGAAAGGCACATGTTCTCCCCGTCATTGCGATCATTTTTTTGTTCTACACCATACCTGGGAACCTTCTAGTTACGGAGATATCGGGGGTCAAAGTTACAACTTTTTGACAAGTTTTTAAACGTAAGATTTTTACTTTAAACACCTCCACGACCCCCGTACTATTCAATCCATCCATCAGCACAATGTTTTGAGTGTGTTACATTGAGTTCTAACACAAAACATGATTTTTTACCCCAAAAAAAAAAAGTCAGCTGGGCAAAGGCCTCTCTTTTCACCTCCCAAACCTTCATCTTGTGCGATATCTGGCCATCATCATCATCATCAGCCTATTAATGTTCCCACTGCTGGGACACAGGCCTCCACTCAATTTTTTTGGTTCGCCACGCATGTTTTCCTTCACAGTTTTGAGAGCAGTGGTGATGAAATAAATTACACAAAGTAATGCGCCTGCCTGGGTTCTAACCTTACCTTACTGTTCGTAAGTCGGGGCCGCCACCACTGGGCCACCGCTGCTCTGGCCATGCTCTCCCCGAAAGCAAGATCGATCAGATCCTCACACTACCTCCGCCGTGGTCTACCTAGACGCCTGACGTAGGTAAAAAAAGGGCCAAGTACGTTGCGCGAGTCGGACTCGCGCATGAACGGTTCCGTACCATCGCAGTAGAGGAGCCCCTTTCATTTTTTTTAATTCTTTGTAAACAAAAAGGTTTTTTTTTTATCCATACGGATATGCCAACCCCATCGTACCTTATGACCTATTTACGTATGTGAAATATTTATTTACTAATGTACAGTCGTGGTCTTTTCCGCCAGATCAGTTCAAAATTGTTTCGCTTAAATCAAGCGGAGGTGCCGAACCACGCCCCCTTAAAGTTTAGGCCTATTAGGAAAGCGTCAATTTGGCGCGCAAAATAACAATAACTCTCGTTTGGCGTGCGTCGTCAGTGCGCTCGGCCGATCGGTATTGTCTTTTATTCATTATTTCTATACAAAGTCAACGGGACGGGGCTAGAGAGCGTTTCTATGTTGCGAGTGCAAGCAAAAATTAGCTTAGTGGTGATCAGGCGGGAGTGTCCACGATAGTACCTACCTATTGTACTTATTAGAAAGAGAATCATTGATTAGATATCTTCACCAAGCCACACAACCTCTTTGCTTTATTTTTATTTCTTGTTATAGCGGCAACAGAAATACACATTCTGTGAAATATTCAACTGTCTACCTATTACGGATCATAAGACACAGCCCGCTGACAGACAGACGGACGGACGGACGGACAGAGGAGGATTATTGATAGGGTCCCGTTGGTAACCCATCGGGTCCCGAACCATAAAAATTACAGGAAAAATATCATGTTTACCTTACTATGAAACTTCTTAACATGCTTCTCCAAAATTTCTTGACACGAAAACGTCAAAACACATTTCTCGCATTTAAACCTCTTCGACTTAAAATACACGCTATCTCTCTCACTCTTCAACATAGTCCGTAACTCTTCATCATCTATCTGTACTCTTCTAAAGCATTCTTTAGCATATTCTGTGATAATTTTGAATTTCGGCTTCTTATTCTGTAAAGCCCTTTTTTTCGCCCAACGATTTTTGTTAGGTTTTTTTTCTTCTAACGTTTTTTGTAAAGACCTAATATTTTTGAGCTTTATATAATGGTTTTCACTGGTTTCGTTCGTGTTTTCAGGATTTGCGTCCGGTAATGCCCCTGAAATAAACATTTTTTTATTTTTCTGATAATAAATGTACAGGTTTGGAACGGGGAATGGGTTTAGAATAAAATAGAAATTACTCTTTATTCGAGTTTCTATGACTCAAAAGCTGTTAGTAAAACTTACGACTATGTTAGTAAGCACTGCGGGCCTACCATGACGTCTTAAAGCAGGATCGTTTTAATTGCGTGCCAGTGAGGGAAAGAGATGGCGCTAAACGTCCTCTATAGCTCCGTCTCTTACCCACACTGGAACGCGATTAAAACGATCCTGCTTTAAGACGTCATGGTAGACCACCTGATAAAACAAACAACACATCAAACAACGGTGGATCACTGCTGCGACAACCCGTGAGTAATTGCACAACAGCGATTCACATAACATGGAAGAGTTTTGGCCGAAGGGTGTAGTCTACCGACGGTTTCGCGGCAGGCTACGTGACACCGCGCAGTGTAACACGACGCCGCCACTTCGTGTGTCATAGTTTAGTGAAGTGCTACTAACATAGTTTTTTAAGTTGCATAGACTAACAAAAATTGTTAATAGTATGTATTTTTAGGATAAGGTATTTATCTATGGGTCTTTGTTACCTGAAATAAATGGTTTATTATTATTATAACCACCGTCCAGGCGACTGGCAATCATGCTTAAGTTACTGTTGGTGCTGCTCCACACCCTGCGCACCAAGAAAGCGCACCTTTTACGCATTGTTGCGTAGAAACAATCCACATGCGCATCTGCGAACATCCCCGACGCACTACAGAAGCGGGGCAGCCCCACCAGCATCCTAAACGCGTTATTATACTGAACGCGGAGGGCACTGTACGAGATCTTTGCGTACACCTAGCCTACAGGCTGAACGTGTAAAATGAAGTACAGTACGCTCGAAAGAGCGTGATCTTGACTGGAAGTGAGCATCGTGCAAACCTGCGAGCCCACATGTTCGCTCTAACCGACAATGCCCTCCGCTCGCGTTCAATGTCTACATCGTCTTTAAGGCCAGGGGCCAATATATGTCCAAGGTATTTTAACTTCTGTACTCTCGTTTAGAAGCATGAAATTTTGCACAATATGTTATAACAAGAACATTCGGACTGCTGGGACACAAGACACAAGCCTCCTCTAACTTCTGTGAGAGCAGAGTGGCCGTTACACACTACGCGGGCCTAATGCCGCAGTGGATGTCACAAATGTCGTTGAATTTTCGGTTCTAGGACATGCTGGTTTCTTCATGATATTTTACTTCACCGTTCTGAGAACAGGGGGCCTAAAATGGCTGCTCTAACAGAATCATAATATATGAATCACGTTAAACATTAAAAATTCTTAAAATGGTCTTTAAGGTCATAACCAAAATTTAAAATTCATAAAATGGTCTTTATGGTCATAACCAAAATTGAAAATTCTTAAAATGGTCTTTAGGGGCATAACCAAAATTTAAAATTCTTAAAATGGTCTTTATGATCATAAAAAAAAAAAAAATCTTAAAATGGTCTATGGCCATAACCAAAATTTAAAATTCTTCAAATGGTCTATGGTCGTAACCAAAATTTAAAATTATTCAAATGGTCTTTATGGTCATAACCAAAATTTAAAATTCTTAAAATGGTCTATGGTCATATACAAAATTTAAAATTCTTAAAATGGTCTTTATGGTCATAACCAAAATTTAAAGTTCTTAAAAATATGGTCTTTATGGTCATAGCCATTTTAGGACCCCTGTAGTGATGAAATAAATGTATTGTTTTGAGAGCACTGGTAAATGAACAATTGATACAATTAAAGTGTCTGCTTGAGTTTCGGATCCACTGGTCTATCACTAGTACCACTGCTCCCCGAACAAAAATTTTTAGAGAAAATCATTCTAAAATGAGTACCTGTAATTTCTTTCGTCGCTTCTTCAATTTTAGGACAATCATCACCAGTGTCATCCAAAGCATCGTTTATTTCATCATCATCACTATTCTTGTCACACGTTTTTGCGTCCGACTGTACTTTTACATTTAAATCGTTTACGTAAATAGTGTGAGGATGTAAATCATTTAGAATTATTGTCGTTAGACTTGATTGAGTGCCATAGAGATAATTCTGAAAAAATGTTTTTTTTTTATATTACATTTTGCAAAGCTACGCTTAAACAGTGAAGCACTTAAGTCATGCCAATTTCAACCTTATTTTCTGTAACTAAATCTGCAACTCAATTGTTTTAAATGGTTTAGAAAAGTTCGAAATTATGCCCATTATCTTTTATCAACCTTTTTTTGTTGTTTTGATAAAAATAGTATTTTTAATCTGAATTTAGTCACCTGTCCTAAGTCAAGAATTTCATTGGCTCTCCTGACCTGCTGTTGAAACATATTGGCTCTCCGCAGAAATGCATTACATTCCCAGCATAGTTTTATTTCCTCTAGAGTCGGGTTCTGATAAAAAAATTGCCAATGGCTTAATTACTTAAGAGCCACAACCAATACCTGAGGAGGCCCTCGTTAGGCAGCTGGATCAAGGGATTGATTCAGAAAGAGGCACTCCTGGACACGGCTGATATTGTAAATGGAAATGAAATCTTTATTTGTAGACATACAGGGTGTAAACCACCTCATCACGAAGCCGTCAACCTAGCATTCTGTACATCAAACTAAGTAACTTTACGCAAAACTTATTGCTGGGAAATGACTTTTTTTTGGGGTGAAAAATCATGTTTTGTGGTAGAACTCAATGTAACGCATTCAAAACATTGTGCTGATGGATGTATTAAATAGTACGGGGGTCGTGGAGGTGTTTAAAGTAAAAATCTTAAAATAAAAACTTGTATTAAAAAAAAAAGTTGGAACTTTGGCCCACAATATCTCCGTAACTAAGAGGTTCCCAGGTATGGTGTAGAACAAAAAAATGATCGCAATGACGGAGAGAACAAGTGCCTTTCGGCTTCGTTAAGAGGTGTTTTACACCCTTTATGTTGTACAGGGGTGTTCCAAATAAATATTATATAGCGAGTCCATCTAGATGCCTTATGAGTCTCATAGCTAAGCTCGTCGACAAACTGGCAAAATGACTTCACTACGGATTGCGACCTGGAACATCAAAGATCTTATCACTAATAACCATGAAGTTAAACTGTTCATGTCTCAACATAAACTTGACATTCTCCTTATCTCTGAGGCCCACTGTAAAGCTAATTCCATAGTAAGGTTTCCAGACTACCACTGCTACATTACAAACCACCCAGACGGTACAAGCCATGCAGGATCGGCCATCATTATAAAAAAGACTATCAAACATCATCAAATGCCTAACTATGAAACTGAGCACATCCAAGCAACCACGATAACCGTTCATGACAAATCAGGAGACATCAATGTGGCAGCAGTGTACTGCCCACCTAAACACAATATGACTGAGTTAATGTACTCCGATTTCTTTGACACTCTGGGACACCGCTATATTGTAGGTGGAGATTGGAATGCCAAACATACTTCCTGGGGCTCCAGATTAACGAATACAAGAGGCAAACAGCTGAAACTGAGCGTAGATAAAAACAAATTAATCACCATATCCACAGGGGATCCTATTAATTGGCCAACTGATACCAAGAAGGTACCAGATCTTATATATTTCTTCATAGCCAAAGGTTTAACGAAGTTATATATGAAACCTGAGTCTTGCTATGACAGTTCCTCAGATCACACTCCAGTGCTCTTGACAGTTAGTACCAACCTTATAGAGGTGGCAAAATCAATAAGGCTGTGTAATAAACTTACAGACTGGAACACATTTCGAGAGCACATTGAAGAATCAATAAACATGAAAATGGCCCTTAAAACACCTGAAGATATAGATGAAGCAGCTAAATATATAACGTCGCTCATACAAGAAGCATGCTGGATGAGTACTCCTGAAATCCAAACCCGCAACAGTAGTGGAGTAAATAACTATCCTTTAGAAATAAAAAAGGCTGTTCTAGAAAAGAGACGACTTCGTAGAGTCTGGCATTTAAGTAGGCTTACTGAAGATAAAACTAATCTTAACAGAGCTGTAGAAGAGTCACTGTTGCAAAACTGGCATGATAACTCATTCCAAGAAAAGCTAGAAAACAGTCTACAAACTATTCGCTCTGGAAAATAACAAAGAATTTTGACAGACTGCAAGTTGCTAAACCACCCTTAAAGTGCGATGGAGGATGGATGAGAAAACCACAGCAAAAAGCAGACCTATTTGCTGAACATCTTGCAAAAGTATTCCGCCCAAATGATTCTGTGGATGAAGAGTTCGATGACCAAGTAAATACAACTCTAAACCAAGACTTCTAGATGGATCTACCGCCAAAACCTGTATCAGTACGGGAAGTGTGGAGAGTAATAAAGGAGCTAAAGGATAAAAAAGCCAATATCAAAAGCAAATAGGTTTTGACCTAATAACCAAAGAAATTATTAGGCAACTGCCCCGAAAAGCTGTAACCTACATCACAACAGTATATAATGGGATATTAAGAGTCCAACATTTCCCTGCAATATGGAAAGTATCCCAAATAATTATGGTCTACAAAGACGGAAAACCATCAAGTGAGGTCACATCCTATAGACCTATAAGTTTGCTCCCGATATTATCCAAAATTTTTGAAAAACTCCTCCTTCGGCGAATCCTTCCTACTCTAACGGATAATGGTATCATACCAAGCCATCAATTTAAATTTAGTCAGCAACACTCCACTGTGGAACAGGTGCATAGAGTCTGCGACAAGATAAGAAAGACGCTGGAGGAAAAAGAATACTGCTCTGCAGTTTTCTTGGATATACAACAGGCTTTTGATAGGAGTCTGGCACAAGGGCCTGCTATGTCAAATTAAAAGTTGTCTTCCACACAGCTACTTTTTAATATTTAGTTCGTACCTCTCAGGAAGACTCTTCCAGGTCAAAGAAGGTGAAACTACATCAACTTTTTTTGAAATACAAGCTGGTGTACCGCAGGGGTCAGTGTTGGGCCCTATACTATAAACTATTCACAACTGACCTCCCATGCTCGAATACCATAACAACAGCTACATTCGCCGATGATACCGCTATCCTGGCGAGTATTAGCCTCAAAAATCCTACAGGAAGGCCTAAACGAGACAACCAAATGGCTTGGAAACTGGCGGATCAAAGCTAGTACCTCAAAATCAGTGCAGGTTACTTATACCCTACGCAAAGGCAATTGCCCCTCGGTGAAACTAGAAAACGCCACCCTTCCTCATCAAAACTCCGTCAGATACCTTGGTCTTTATCTTGATAGGCGTATGACAAGGAATGAGCACATCAAGAAGAAATGAGACGAGCTGAATATTAAATACAAAAGCCTCTTGTGGTTGCTAGGTCGAAACAGCAAACTGTCAGTAGACAATAAATTACTAGTGTATAAGTCGATCCTGAAACCTGTATGGATGTATGGCCTTCAGCTGTGGGGTAGTGCTTGTAACTCCTCCATAATACGAATCCAAAGAATGCAAAACATAATCCTCCGAACAATCAGTAATGTCCCTTGGTATGTGACTAATGCTGAGATCCACGAACACCTGGAAATGCTCACAGTGGGAGAAGAAATTACCAACGTCAAGACTAGATACAGGGAACGGCTAGAAGCCCACCCCAATACCCTTGCACGACGGCTCACCATGCTCAGCTATGCTAAACGCCTCAAAAGAAAAGACATCCTATAGGGTAGAGAATTACGAGTAGATGTTCTCGCTGGAGGACACACTCTGAATGAGAGAAGCAGGCAACACATCTGCTAAAAGTGAATGCACTAATTGCAGATTGCAGTAATAGAGAAAAAAAAAATCTAGATGCCTGGCATTGAAGCATACAAATTAAATCCATACTTATAATCAACTATCAATTTCAGTAAAAATTCAATATAATAACAAACGAGTACACAATGTCAGAATAAGATAAACATAAAATGGATTAAAATAAAATAAAAAATAAAGAAAAAGACTACATGTCACATAAATAAACGGGTATTACAATTTGATTTTAATAATATAATTTAATTTCAAAGTCAATGTTTTACTTAATATAATAAATCGCATGTAGTCTAGTATCTTTCATTTAAATAATCATTAATTGTATACTAACATTTTTCAACTAGAAATTCGTTTAAGCATTTTTTGAACAGATCTTTATTGGTAATATCTATGATTTGTTTAAAAAAATCTTAGGTATGGCACCCAAAATCTATAATTTAATAAAAATATTACCTATTATAGATTTTGGGTGCCATACCAAATTTTTTTTTACTGAAAACAGCATTTTTGTGTCGTGTTATGCATATTGTATATTTGTAGCGTATGCTCTTTGGGTGGTAATATAGATTTGCTTTGACATAGGTGGCTACTTCATATGTATTAAGACACGGAGGTGTAAGTAGCTGAAGATTTTGAAAATGTGGCTTCTATCTATATTGTGGACCCTCATCTTCATGGGGGCTTATGTTTCCGCACTTAGTCCTTAAAGTGGACCATTGTGCGTGAGCCATGGTGGCCGTTACTCCAACCAGCCCACCTCCCTCCAGAAGCAGAACAAACTTCCCGGTCTTCTCCGGGCATCGGCAAGGGATCTTAGTGTTCCCAGGGTCTCCTCCCGAATCTTGATAATGCCGGTGCAATCAAGGAGCACATGCGCCACCGTTTCCTCCGCTTCCATGCGAGCTCTGCACAGGGGACTGTCAGTGATTCCTAGGGTATGGACGTGTTTATTCAGTGAGCAGTGTCCAGTGATGGTCCCCACCACCAGTCGTAAGGTATCTGTGTCTGCAGAAGGCGCCTGGTCAGCGTTGTGTCCAGGGATGGCATAGCTTCCTTGGATTGCCCACACCCTGGTGCCAAGGTCCACCATTGCTCCGCTTGTATTCGGGTGTGTTGAAATGTGGCTTACAACTGTCTGTGCTTTGAATTCCACGTATTGCCCTTATGCATTTCTTCTGTGCTTTAAACCCCATTTCTCTGTCTGGTGAGTTCCCCCAATACATAAGTCAGTAAAGTAATGTTGATGAGACATATCCGTGGTATGCCATTAATAGAGTTGCCTTCAAGTTGCGATTCAAGACTTTTCTTAGGTTATAGTGGGCATAGGAACGGTGAACGATGTAAGGTTCCTTTCTCTGGAGCCCTGCTCGCCAGTAGCTTGGACCCCGATTCCGATACCGGTAGGCGACTATTTTTTTATATGTTTTTTAAAGAATATTTTAACATTGTAAAAAGTAAGGAAGAAAAATCTAGATCGTGGACAAGACAAAGTCACAACCCTAATATTGTTGAGAAAACGTACGGAACAGACTAGGTAGATTGGTAGATGATGAGACGACTCAAATGGCGCAGCTATAGTGAGGCTGCCTCACATGCTTTCGGTCCGGGTTCGAATTCCGGTAGGACCAAATGTTTGTGTGATGAGCATGGTCATTTGTTTCCGAGTCATGGATGTTTATTGTACCTATAATAAGTATGAATTTACAAACAAAAAGTATCTATGTAGTATATCAACTATCTGGTATCCATGACACAAGCCTCGTTGCTTAGTGTGGCACTAGATGGCGCTGTGTGTAATGTCCAGCAATATTTATTTTATTATTTTACATACTTACTTATTAGTACACCAACATGATGATAATTGATTTAATTAAAAAAACCTCAAGATGAACCTCTCTAAACAAATATAATAAATTTTAATAGTTTTTTATAGCAGCATTGTCTCATGTTTCTTAGAATATTTCAAGTTTTCGATAAAACTTACATGATTTTGAATGTCCAAAGTGAGTCTTCTATAAACATCTATATATTCTCCTAAAGGCGATAATTTTCTTCCAACACTAAAGCAGACACAGCACTGGTTCTCATAGTTATGAAATTCAAACTTTATTTCAGTTTCGTCCATCATTTTCAACGAATTTAATTGTATGTTTTAGATTATGTCGTAATGCTATAAATCAAATTATGAATAAAGGAAACTGTTTATAATCTTACTATATGCCTGAATAATATTATAACTTTTTCTAATTAGAATAAACACTTAATAATTTTATTAAAACAGTATTTCTGCGATTCTTGTTTTCTTCTTGCTGTCAATTTGACATTGACATAACAACATTCAGAAGAAACTGTCAATATTGGTTCAACATTTCCATGGAAGTTGGTAAGTACGAAGTCAACATCACCATTTTTGTTCCATGTTGAGCTACGTTTCGTTACTAATGGTATTGATTATTTCGCAAAGTATACAAAGTTTGACAGTGCTGACAAAATCAGCAAAATGTTTAGGCAATTCAGGTAATTTGGTGAATATTTGATGTAGTTATTTTTGCCGGGGATAATAAATAATTAAAATGTCTTAAACGAAACGCATTGCTGCAGTATTGATTTTCACTCCGTTCATTGAACTTTCGGCCATTTCATCTGTGTCTCACTGCCCGGAGGATATTTGGAAACTGGTAGCGGCAAGTAGGTAAGTAATATAACTTAAACATCACGCCTGTAATCCCCGGAGTATTATGCAATAGTATAAATAGAGTACGTCCACAGTTCACTAGTTATAAGAAATTCTCATATAATAGGGGGCGAGCCTATTGCCACTAACTGCGCACAAATCCAGACTCGGGGTTTAAATTAAAAATAATTTAGAAATATTTCTTATATAATTTTTCAATAGTTTTAATAAACGACGTAACCTTTACCTTTGCGTTTGCGTGAGTGATTTTTTTTTTATTCGGTGCTAACTCTGGTCATAGCAAAGCTGTATCTAGGCGTATTCAGATGCCCCACCCATATTGAAAAAAAAAGTTTCGCCTAATTTTAGGTTTCTCATTTATTTTGGGTACGTTTGCTTTCATAATCAAACAATGTCTAAACTTATTTAGTGCATGTTTTTTTTGTTGTAAATTAAATTGCTTTGTTTTTGTTGCGTATAAATAATCAATAAATGTTTGCGATTGAGCTGCTCGCTTGTTAGGTGGTAATAATATATGCCTAATCGCCTAAATCGTCTAAAGAAGATTGCTAAGTCTTCTTATTCGTTTTTATTTATTTTCATTTGCAAATTGGGTAACAGAACTTGATACCAGCAGGAATTGTCACACAACAGTTTACACTAGACAAATGAAACATTAAAAAATTTCGTAAATAAAATAATGTAGTTGATGTTCCTGAACATTATTTAGAATCCATAATGAATTCAGATAATTCGTTCATATCACATTTAGAGAAAGTTTCACTCAGGTTTACAATGTTTTTATTTTCGATCAGTGATTGTTGTTCACTTCCTGTGCGTGTCTTCTAAAAATACGTTTTTTTTTTCTCTAGATACTTTGGATACTTAACACCTTGTGGGGAGGCTCTCTGAAGTCCAGATATCTGCCAATTGTTCGCAATGGGGGTGAGTTACTGATATTTAATGTTTAATTTAAAATAAATTTAGTGGCTTCATGGATGTTAAATGCATGTGGTCTCCACCGACCCCAACATTGTAGGAAAAGGCAAGAAAGATTGACGTTATCACTGGCTGAACTGCTTCATTAGTTACTAGTGTCCGACCTAAGTTTCGGCCTAGGTTTCGGTAACATTCGGCCAAAAAACGTACCTTCCGCCAAGCCTCCGGCTTTGGCCAAAATGATCCGAAGCTTCAAGCGCCGAAATTGAACCAAGGGACAAGGCGAGAGGGTCAGGATGTTCGTGTTGCAAGGTAATTTAATATGAGCATATCAAACTTGGATATTCATAATTGATACGATACCGTTTTAGGGTTTCGTACCTCAAAACAAAAAACGGAACCCTTATAGGATCACTTTGTTTTCCGTCCGTCCGTCGACTGTCAGTCAACACAATTTATCTCGCGAAAGCGTGGGGGTATAGAATTGAAATTAAAACCATATATACTCAAGTTTACAGTCCCTAGAAGCTGTGAAAAAATCAAACTTCTAAGTTGACGTAAACAAAAGATACGGCCGTTTATCCCACAAAAAACCTATATTTAGATACTCTCAAGGGCATCGAAATTTATAGGGTACTTCCCATTGACCTAGAATCATAAAATTTGGCGAGAAGCACGCCGCGAGAACTGCTACGCATGACGTTCGCGACCCATCCAGCGCAGCCCGCCTAGGCACCAAACTCCTTTGGCGATGTCCGGGCTCAGCTGAGATATCGCCACCACTCGTGAGGGCTGTGCAAAGCGACGATTCAGCACGGCCCCCTTTATTTGCATATTTCTTCAAATGTACAGACGTACATTGAAAAAGAAACCGGCACTTAGTATACTCCTAGAGGCGAGTACATTGCATTGGTGTACACATAAAAACGCAAATTCTGGGGGGCCTAGCGGGGCAAACGGACATTACGTACATTGCTTTTGATAATATATAAACATCTTGCTTCATTATACAGGCAGTTTTTTCAACTTGGCAGGTCAGTGCCAATAAAACCCTCCAAAGGTGCAGGAATGACTTTTTCAAGATCAAATTCATTCCTGCACCTTTATGCGCTTGGAGGGTTGTATTGATGATTTTGATGATTATAATTCTGTAACTACATACGTGTTACAGCCGCGAATCATATTTTAATCAACATACAACCTGACACTGACCTGCAAATTGCAAAAAACGTAAGAAAATTTGAATTTCGCGGGCTGCTCTGGAGCATCCACCTTAAATTGCCGAAGTCCAATTTAGATGAAAAATTAAATTATATCATTAAAATTACGGGTACCTATCACATAAACTCACGCCAATTTTTCTCTAAGGGTATAAAGCACAAAACTACAAAACTACAAAACGCCATCTGCTTCGTAAGAATGAATACAGATTTTTAAAACTTTGTTTTTTTTTTTTATTTCAGTTTCCAAGGAAGTCCCCGACTAGAGGGGCTAAACAGATAATGCAAGAGAACATAGTACTCATCGAATTTTGCAAAACACTGGTCGTGCTGCCAAGTTTTTTTCGGATTTTTCTTTCTATCCTGATGAATATTCGCACTTTTAAGCCCAGTCTCAACAGCCTGACCTGGGATATTGTGGTAAGTGTCTTATCTTGTCTGTAATCTCCAGGTTTAGGGATAGGTGTAACTAGGGTTGCCAGATCGGAAGACCAAAATATCGGGAGAAAGTTTGAAAATGTCGGGATTTTGGGATTGTTGTCGGGAGAAATAAATGATAAAAAAAATAATAATTAAAAAGCATTACATTGTTGTAAACTTCATTTTTACGTTGCCACATGTATTTGGCATTGGTCTGTAATGTGTCTACTAATTTGGATCCTTGAGTAGGTATTCAGTAAAGATTAAAATTCACACAATTTACTTCAAAGTTCAGTCTAATTACTAACTTAGCTTTTATTAAATCAAAGGCCATACGATTTTTCTCTTTAGTATATAAATAATTTGGCAAACTTCGCAATAAACATTGCTTACAATTAAGCTTAATTTTAAATTATTTTTTTGTAAAGAACTTCCCAGAAGCTGTTTGTCTGCAGATATTGAGTTTTTTTTTTTGTTGAGTTTTTTTTTTGTTGAGTTTTATTGAGTTTTGTTTTTTTTTTTATATTTTTGTTTTTTCGGGAGTATGTTAAAATGTCGGGAGAATCCAGACGAAACCCGACCATCTGGAAACCCTAGGTGTAACTTAAAGTAGACCTACATTTTGCCAGCATCAATCGGGCACAACTAGACGCCGTGGATGCTGATGACTTGGAATTTCTTGATTGATAAACCCTAGCACTTATTTTATCTAGTACATATAGTGCAAATACTTGGAATCTGAAGTGGCGGATACTAGTCCGATATACAGTAAGTCTATATAAGGCTCCTGGCTTATTATTATCAGCCACACGGATCTGTCTTCATAGTTAAGCAACGTTTCCGTCCATTAATATCATACCGAGATTCCTCCGTGTCTTGGACAGCAGATTAAGCCGTTGTTCCCGTCTGTCATTTGTAGATCTTTGACAGTCTCCATGAGTTATTCAGAAGCCCGAAACTCTGACAACCATCCACCACACATCCTGATTCTGGGCTGCCACTGAGAAATTGCTAACACTTTGTGCGACCTGGGAATCGCTCACAGCGGCTCTTGCTCAACAGTAACGTTTGGACCAATTACTAAACTTAAATTATTGTAATTCTCTTTTTAGCTTTCAAACACTCTTCTGCCAATATCATTGATTATTTTACACCACACCATGACAAGAATTAGTAAGCCAGTATATTCTCAAGATCGGAGACTACTCTACGTGGGATATGACTTGAACGTCCGAGGAGGGTGGGGCGAGTAAGTATCTATTAATCATCATAGGAGTGTGCGTAATCAAATTTAAATGTTCTAACTTATGGAATACAGGCCTCGTCTGCTTTGAGAGGGAATGGGCCTTAACTCATACCGAGTCAGGGCACTTCTCCATTAAACGTCGACGTGGTGCCTCAACAGAGACGTAGTGGTCCAGGAGTGACGAAACTATACCGTTGATCGATCGATCGATACCGTTGAACCCTCCCAAGGGTTCATGGAAGCAAGTTACGCAAAAGCACATGTGCCAACTTTCAGTTTCTTACTGATGTAGTTAAATACGTCAATCGAATCCAACATTCTAAAATGTGGTATAAACAGCCTCGCGGCGAAAATACGATAGCAAATTAAACTGCGTATAGGTACTATCGAGGACACTCCCGCCTGATCACCACTAAGCTAATTTTTGCTCACACTTACAACATAGAAACGCTCTCTATCTCCACCCCGTTGACTTTATATAGAAATAATTAATGAAAATATACCGCTCGGCGACACATGCCAAACGAGAGTTATTGTTATTTTGCGCGCCAAAGTTGACGCTTTTCTAATAGGCCTAAAGTTTAAGGTGGAGTGGCTCGGCGCCTCCGCATGATTTAAGCGAAAAAAAAATTAACTGATCAGGCGGAAAAGACCACGACTGTACCTCATGACCTATAAATTAAAATCAAATATATCCAGTAGTTTAATCACGGGACATTATTTTTCTACGACACTAAATGAAAACACTGGTAATACTAGACCAGTATTTTCATTTAGCGTCGTATTGTCGGCACCACGTTGTATATTACTATCCATTTAAAATCAGTCCCTTGTAAATACAAAACGTATGATTTCAACAGCTTCAAAATCAATCAGTGTTAATTAACAACAACATTTTACGATTACTTCGGAAAGAGGGCGTTCAATGTGGGTGTGTACATCATGACCGAAATAAGCCCGTATGCTTCCAAAACATTGTGAAACCGGCATATCCTAGATTCAAGAACATGCCGTGTTCAATTAAAAATGGAACACAAGGATCGTGTTATCTGTAGTTTTGTAGGTGAAAGATTTTTTATCTGTGACTTGCTCTCTCGCCATTGTTGCACCGCTGTACATACCAATTACCTATATATAAAACTAGTTTTCGTGGGTGCGCGAGCTGCATGCAGCTCGCGTGTTTTGTGTTTTTGAGAAGTATACCTTACCCTTATAAAATTTTGAAAATCCATAGGAATCCTTAAATGAATTGGAAAATCCGTTAGAATTACCCCTCAATCAGTATGAAAACCCATAAGAACCCCTAAAACATATGAGAAGTATAAAAATTACATTACCCTAAGGTTTGCTTGTCGTCGTCCCGACCTACCTACCACTGGACAGGTTTCGGCGCCTACTATAATATTTGTTCAAACACCTGATGGCTACCTCTAACCGTTATGAAGTTACAGCCCTTTCAATTTTAGGGAAGGTTTGGGAGGGGACCTTCACCCACTCAACCTTCGCTCCACTCGGTCTCGCAGGTTAGCTCCACTCAGGACCTACCTACCACCGGAAAGGGGAGGTTGGGGAGGGGAGGGTATAAAAATTTCAACGCTCCTCAATAATAAAGTATAGTCAAAATCAAAATGCCGCTACGTGTCCTAGTTTCCGAGATGCGATGGGGGGAGGGGTGAAGGGGGAGAGGGGGGAGTTTTGAAAAATGATTTTGACCAACTTTTTGCCCCTTCTTCTCTAAGTCTCTTAACTTCCGAGATCCGCCTTAAGGGGGGGAGAAGGGGAGAATGGGGGACAACTTTGAAAACTGGTTTTTACTTTTCCGAGCCTCCTCTATACGAATCCGTAAAAAAACAAAATACGGGTCTCTTAGTTTCCGAGATACGATAGGGAGGGGGAGGAAGGGGAGCAAAAAGGGGAGGTTTGGGACTTTTCCCATACTCGCGAGATTTACTTGTTTACGAATCTGTCAAAAAATACCCCCCTCCCCATCCACCATCTGGGAGAACAATTCTGTCAATCAGTCAGTCAGTCAGTGAGTGGTAATCGAGCTATAAATAGTATAAAGTACTCTGTGGTACCAATAAACTGAAGTAAAATCTAATTAAGAGTTTTTATGGTCTTCCCGATCATGCCGGCTATTAAAATTTCAAAGATATCTACCAACCGCACTGGGCCCGACAAAACATAAAAAAAGTTTAGTTCGCGAATCGACGTTCCGGGATACCAAAGGTATCGACTTGCCCCATCCACCATAATGCTGAAATAAATTTGTAAATACCAAAATTTAACTTAATTTTCATTTATTTTTTTGGACTTTTCCCTTCACTTGTGCAGTAAAACCTTGCTTTTAACCAAAATTGGCAATTCTAGGTCAACCGGAAGTACCCTATAGGTTTTGGGTCGAAAACCTAGAATCACGAAATTTTGCAAAAAGCAAGGTCTTACAGCACATGTAAAGGGACAAGTCTGAAAACGGTAAATATGTGGTTTAATAACAAAAAAAAAGCGATTTTACTATTACAAACTTTATAAATATTTTACTGTCTCAAAATAAATGATGCTACGGAGTATTGCAGTAATAAAGGTATTTAAGTTGTTTTCAAAATAAAACCAAAATGTACAAAAATATTTAGCATTTATTAAATCACTTAATGTAGGACCTATCTACTATCTAATACTCGAAAACAATAATTATAGAAACTTCTTATCAGTGTCATGTAAACAATCTTCCTTTTTTTTCAGAATCTGCAGAGAAGTTATGTTTGCAATAACAGTCACACATGTTTTATCTGCTATCTCTACATGGTTCCGGTATGGTCTGTTGTACGTGCCATTCAAAATGTTTTATCTATGCTTTAAAACCACCGTAGTTCCAACTGTACTGCAATTTTTAATAGAAAACAAAATAATTATCGAAGAGAATGAAGATGAAAGGTATGGTGCAAAGCCGAAGAAGAACAAGAAAAAGATAAAGTACCATAGGACTATTAGGCATTGGCATAATTTTAAATGCTAAATCCGAACATCCAAAGATTTGCCCACACCGTGCGTATTTTCGGCGCGTATAAACTCGTTTTTGGAAGCGCGTGTACGCGCGTATGCTTGCGCCTTATGTTTCACGAATGGCTGGTATGAGTGTTGACGTGCTTTTATGCTTGTTAATGCGCGAGCCGGAAGCCTCCCCGTGCGCCGCCTCATCTCACGCAAACGCCAATTTATGTGCGTAAAGTGGCGCGCGTGTACGCACGTGAGCCGGTAAGAGCTTATACGCGCTACAAAATACGCTATTCTGAAACTGCTCTTAGTCTCGCAAAAAAGTGTTTACCACTGTGAAAAGTTTGATCCTGACACAGTTTATACATATATCGCTAACTCTTGGAGTAAAAATACACTAACTTATTAACCTAATAAACTGTGAAAGGCCTATATGTAACTCGCACCCGCATTCCACACGCACTTTACGATTTTCAAATGTCATAGGGCAACATAAAAATTTTTGGGCGCGGTTGGGCGAATCTTACGATTTAATTTTTTGATAAAGTTTTAAAGTTCCACACAAAATGAAACGTGGGACGAGTTGCAGAATGGAAATATTATTTATTTTGATTTTCATCAACTCGTCCCAAATGGGCCGTGGGCATATGAGACGAGTTGATGGATTACTCATTTGCTGACATCCGCACAAGATCACTTGAGTTGTAGAAGCGAAAAACAGTATCTTGCTGCGCCAGGGTATGCCGCGAAATTCAAATTTTCTTAACGTAAAAAAAAAATTAATTTCAGGGGCTACTCTGGCGCTTCCTCCTTAACAATTAACTTTATTTTTATTTAGTAAGGAAAGAATGACTTTCTGAATGTAGTTTCTGAAAACTTTTTAATTCTCTTTTTCTACATTATTCTTTTATATAATGAGTAAACCCAACTTAAATGGCTAAGTATATATTTTTTCTAAACGTTTATGTATCACCCTAGAAAATCATTCACATACCAAAAAAATACAAGGTTCTTTTATCTTTGCTTTTTCTTTTATTTTTTTCGAGCAGTCTTTTTCTCTATTTTTTTTGTAGTAATTACCTATTATTTCGACTGATTAATTTTTATTTCGAATGAATTATGTATTAAATATTCTGATCTCACTTATTTTATTTTTAAGTATAGCTACCTACCTTTAAGATAGGTACAGCTAGTTTATAATTACGTGCCCAATCCACTGCTGCGTGGATATATTCTCGATCTCGTCATTATCACTTTGACAAAAACTTTTTAGATTTTATTATCATCAATATCAAGTACAATTAATTTACAAAATGTAAAAAATGGGCTCACAATATTAAGATAAATGATCTTAATTTGGTAGATTTTTTTTATTGTGTAGGTATTTCTAAAGATATACTTACCTACTTAAATGTATTTTTTTTATAAATTCAAAAATCCCATTCGTGCAATGAAAACAGGGAACGTTGAGATTATTATTGTAATCCTACTTAATTTTTAAGTTTTAGGTACTAAACCTACATTTAATGGAATTTAGATTTAGAATAAATGTCATAATTTTAAGTATCCGAATTAAAAAAACTGTAGGTATCCCACATGTATCGACGGGGACTGTTGTAATGTAAGTCCTTTCATAGTTATATTATCTCTAATAGCACCAATACAACATCAACCATATTGCAACGTTACTATAGTTCTTTATCGCACACAAAAAGTGGTCATTTTCTATACAGCAACGAGAATAAACACTGTGATTTTGACAGACAATTTATTAATTACAGCAATTACAACAATTAGTTGCAGCAACGCAATAGCAACTGTATTGCAACGGTCATGAAGATTCCCAGCGATATTTTTTTTACTATGGTTTTGACAGATACTAAGTCTGAGATAAATTAAATGTGAAAGGACCGTAGATTAGTATATAAGTACTAAGTATACTCTCAACTTATACTCATATAGGAATCTTTTGATGTACGGGGGTAGTTTTTATAGGGTATGAAAAAAACACTATATTAATGAACCCAGAAATATTGTTGTAAAAAACATCCTGTATAACTATTTCATCTTGGTATCTTTTGATGAACCTACCGGTAGCTTTTTAGAGGTGATGAAAAATATACTATTCTATTAAACCCAGAAATAGTGTTGCAAAAAACATCCTGTATAACTATTTCATCTTGGTATCTTTTGATGTATCTACCGGTAGTTTTTTAAAGGTGATGAAAAAAATACTATTCTATTAAACTCAGAAATAGCGTTGCAAAAAACATCCTGTGTTACTATATAATCTTGGAATCTTTTGATGTACGTATCAGTAGTTTTTTAGGGGTGACGAATTAAAAAAACTATAATGTTGGAACCTTAAATAGTGCTGTCAGAAACCACCCTGTATAATGTATTAGTTGTACTCAGAAAAAGTGCAGCTAAGGTTTTAAATCTTATCAATGGATGTTGTGTTAAATTATTAAAATTACTTAACATTGTGTCAATATTTGTGTCTGAAATAAAGGACTTTAAAATATACAGTTTTTTTTTTGTATTTACCTGTATTTTTATTTCTCACAAAGATTTGATAAGTGGTAAAGGTACTAATAATATATAAAAACAGACCAAAAGCGAGTCGTAGTCGCACACAAAGGGTTCTGTAGCAAAAAACCATATCATATTTTAACGTTCATTCATTTCTCAAAAACTTAATACAAATCTTATTAACCAAGTTCTTCAGAAGTTCTACAAGCCCACATAATTTCAGAATCTACCTGCTTTTTCTTTAAAAAAGCCGTTAGCCGTTGCCGTTTTTACGGCTTTGTAAGAAAACTCGATACCTACCATTTTTTAAGAACTGTCAATAGCTGCCGTTTTTGCCATTTAGCTACGGAACCCTAAAACGATGGTTGGTCTGAAGAACTACTGAAATGACGAGTAATAAATTGGAATCAGGCTGCATCTCGTGTCGTGGCGATCCTGGGACCTGACGGCTGTATCGGGTCATCTCTACTATTTGGTCAAGATGACCATTTCGTTTTTTTGTGTTACTGGGTGACAAACAAGGCCGACCGAAGTGATTTTGGCATGTCGGCGTCTGAATTCGCAAATGTTACTAAGCCAAGCAACACGAGACAAAGCTGAGACCATATGTTGTGCCGGTGTGGGCAGGACTGAATAAGGAGGTTTCCTGAAGCAAACTATTTTGCAAAATAACTCTATTATTTCTTGTATATTCTAAAACGTAAAGCCTGTTGGCCAGGGCCCTCTTGAAGAATATCCTACGGAGGCAGTAAAGCATATGTCAGGGAAATTGATTAGCTCACGTTCAGCACGTAACTTTTCGATTTGGCATATTAGTTTACAGGGAACGTGCACAACAACGGTGCTGCCAACTGGCGTCACCAATCCAAATCTTGTACTCTACTATTTATTTGACATTGTTATTTTTAACAAGTAAACAGAATTAATTTTATTAGTCAAAATTATTATTCTAGCTAATCATAATGCATTGTTGCATTTCTGTAGGTACCAATACAACCACAAAAAGGAAAATAAATCAAATAGCGTAAAATTCTATTACTTTCCAAAGAATAGTGTACTCTCATACCATGTTTACGTGAAAAACACAAAAAATGGATAAACGCAGTAAAGAATAGTTATTTGTTATACAAGAGTGCAAAGTTGCTTTTTAACCGCGTGTTCAATTTTGATGACCGAGCAAGCGAAGGATTCTAAAATTGAATCACGAGCGCAGCGAGTGATTCAAAATTAGAATCCTGAGCGTTAGCGAGGGAATCAAAAGAGCACGAGGTGAAAAATCTTTGCACTCGAGTGCAACACGTAACTTTTCATTCCACTTCAGCGAGGAAATGACTAAATGCAAAAAAAAACGTTTACAATCACAAGATAGGTACACTTTTATTTCAGTTTAGGTATTAATTACTACATTATGACAGGTAAGTATTACAGAATAATCTTTAAATTATATCAAAATAATACTAAGGTATAATTAAGAAAATTTTAAAGTAACGTTGCTACAGTTATTTAAATTGAGTGTAATATTTTTGTTTGGTACTGTAATATTGGTGTTAGTCACTTGTGTACTGTTTTTCGGTAAACTATCTGTCATACTTAATAGTTGTACCGATTCATCGGATTCCCTTGGCGTGAATGTTGGAGAGAGAGGGAGATGGTTAGGTGTTTCATAACGGCTTATTTTTGATGTAGAAGGGCCAGTCCAAGGATCCGATTGAGGCTCTTTCAGTGTAATGGCTCCTACGATGCCTTCACATATTTTAGACTTATTTTGGATGGAATCCTCTTATGTATCCCTCTACAACTGCATTGGACTTCCAGCCTCCGTGGCGCTTAAGGGACAGGAGATCAGCTCCGGAATCAGCCAAAAGTGTGGCTGAAGTTCGTCGGAAACAATGACCCGTGTACAACAGGGGTTCTGGAAGTTCAAGAAATGTTGCTATTTCTCGTGGGATACTGCCAATTTTATTAGTACCCATAAGCTGTCTAACACACTTTCCATTGCGATACTGTAGAAAAAATCGATTGATTGGAGTGTTAGGCGGGCGTAAGGCTTGATATTTCTCAACAATCGTTACGTATTCCTTGCGAATGACGAAGTTGCGGTCTCTTTTTGTCTTTGTATTATGTAAATTAATTAATAGTAAGTCATCTGAATGTTTCTCAATGTTTTTGACATTAAGTTGTGTTAGTTCATTAGTTCGACATGCTCCGTTTATTCCAATAATAAGAACAACCTGTAACGTAAAGAGTATTGTAGTAGATAAATGAATAAAATTGATATGAACGCATAATTATGCCTATCAACATCTACTAAGTATACTATTTAATTGAGATTTAATATACTTAAGTAGATACTGAATGTGCAACTGACTTACTTTTGCCGCCAAATATACGGAATCGGGTGCTTCGTTAAGAAACTTTTCAATATCAGATACTGTGAAAACCTTCGATTTTTTTGGTTGATGACCAGATAAGGCTCTTTTTAAAAATCCCACTAATTTAGGATAGGCCTGTATCTATAAGTTTGTCTTTTTTCATCTTTATTGTTGCTTTTGGCATCGAATACGTACTCCATAGAGTGCTTGCTTTCTTGTTCTCGGATAATTCTATAAAATATGCCAGCAAAACGTTTTCTGAGAAAGTTTGGGCTCCTTTTGCTAGTCGCCACGTGTTGAACATATCGTACTGTTTTAAATACTTCTCGCGTGATTGTTGAGGGAGAAAGCTCATTTGCGCATTATTAACAGTTTCAGTCAATTCTGTTAGCGTCAAGCAAACTTCCTCGTCGCTAGAATCACTCATTTTAGTTTTTTCACTTGTTTTCAAGTTTCTTGTTTTTAATATAAGGTTTAACAATGACGTGAAAAAATGCCGCGTAAAGAACCGCGTACAAAGCAAATTGAAAAAAGAACACCAAGAAGGTTCCGCGTCTGAGTTTTTAACAAATTAAAAAAAAGTTGTATGATATATTCGGCACCATAGAGGTAGCAGTAAATAGGTTTAATGTTTTTTTTAATTCACAAACTTAGTGCACACGATGTTCTCAATTCAATTTACTTTATCCTCTAGAGAATAAAAACGGCTTTTCCACTCAGATATTGAAGATTAAAAATACTCTTTCCGAGATGGTGGGATGAAATAATATTTGAAAACAACTTGTTTTTGTTACACTCTGCATTGAATAAGTTCAATAGCCCTCAAAATCAATCGTCCAAGCAAACATGCCAGAACCATTTAAAGTTCACTAAGCGAACACACGTGTTATAATTGACTGCATTGAAGTTCACACAAAGAGAAAGAGTCCACCATGTACTCAGATTTTAGAAATGGTTAAAAAATAAAGTTTTTAGTCTGCTGCACTCCTTGTGGTTTCATAAATTTTGTATCTAAATGCTACGGAGGGCGTTCTAGTGATTGCTTTATAACAAATGATTTTGGAATAATTGATTTTTTAGAGCCTGGAGATAATGTTCTCGCTGATTAAGGATTCCCTTCCATTAAAAAAAACATGTGTTCAAAATAAGAAAGCTGTATGAAGTCACCATTTCTTCATGCACCACAATTTTCATCAGAGAAAGTAGACGAAAGATATAAAATTTATAATATTAAACATTCTTATTACGCTGACGATCGTTATTGATAGACTGGAACCCATATTTTATACCTACCTTATTTCTTTAAAAAAAATTCTTTAAATAGATGAGATAATTTTGTTTACTTTATTGAAAGCACGATGACAGCAGGAAAAGTTTCCTTTACTGTCCGCATAGTGTCTCTTTTGTCGATTTAGTGCCACCTATAGTTCCTGCACGTTCCATAAAGAGTTTGTTATTGTACGAAAACCTAAAAGATAAAACTTATTGTAGGATTACCGGTTTTTACTTTTGACAGTTCAAAACCGGAAAAATCAATATGGCTCTTTGGCTCATTATTTGATGTGAAGCGTAACTGCAACACTAGTATGAAAATGGCAGCAGTTTGTTTTGTTGTATTGTTTTGAAAAGAAAATATTAATGTTGTGTTATTTCTGTAAGAAACTCGTAAAGAATAAGCTGAATTATTAGTCTTGACTCTCTAACATTCGTATTTATTCAGCTCTAAAACGTCAAAAAATCAATTTTTATTCATTGTTTTTGTTATTTTGTGAAAGCTCAGTGTGAAAGCTATTGAGTGCAGTGAACTATGAATTCATGAACAAATATTAATAAAATGGACGTCAAAGAAGAAGGTGTAGCTTATAAACTACTTTGCAATGCCTGCCTTTGCGTTGGAAGAAAGCTACATACCATTACAAATGAAAAAACACAAAAATATTACTTTGATGCACTGGACGAAATTCCTGTAAGATTTGTTTTTCTAATATGCTTATCTAAATATCATCAGATATTTGCTGTTTTGGTATCATTTAGGCACATTTTGCATCTTACAAAGTAGTCTGCCAGTTTATTGCCAGAATGTCGCCATTTGTGTGACAAATAGCTCTAAGTTTTGTAGAGTCCTTAGATCTTTTAAAAACCACAACCTAAGCTACTGTTTTCTCCCCATGCAAGGTCTCCTTACGTACAGTCTGTACCTTATTGTTTTACAGAACACCCACGATTGGGGGATATGATTATATGGCTTACATCTGCTCAATGCAGCCAATGGCTCTTCTTCCATGTTTCCTTGTGTGCTATATATCACTTGTACATAATGACTGTCTGTAAAGGAAGGGTGAAGCTGTGCCAGACGGGTATGTGGGTCGTCATCGTCAGCCGCGGTTGCCAGCAACCAATTGTTCTCAACCTCATTGCTGAGGACTTGGACATATTCTGTTGCGCTTTGGGTGAATTTACAAGAACGGCTACTTATAGAATTTGCTATGTCAAAAACGGTTGAACGATGTATTAAATTTTTAAGTGTGCTACAATATCGCATTGGGTATAACCTGTAAGGATATTTGTATGTTTATAGTAAATAAATAAATGGAGTAATAGGTTTAATGAATAGGGTTCCATTGCCAAATGGCAAAAACGGAACCCTTGTAGAGTCATCACGAAAAAACAAACATATTAATACTTTTGCCATCAAAACATGCTGTCAAGAAAAAAAACGTGTGAAAAAAAGTGTGAGTCGGACTCACGCATGAAGTGTTCCGTACCATCGTAGTAGGGGAGCCCCCTATAATTTTGAATTTATTTTTATTATTTGATGTAGCAGCAACAGAAATACACATTCTGTGAAAATTTCAACTGTCTACTGTTATGGATCATGAGATACAGCCCGCTGACAGACAGACGGACAGACAAACAGCGGAGGCTTAGTAATATTTTTTTTTTTCTTCTTTTGTATCTGCAATCTATGCACAACGGACCGAATGAGAGTCTTAAGTGCGGAAAATGGAGTCCCTTCTCCACTCTCTATCTGCAATCAGTCTTGTGTACTTTAAGCAGATGACATGTGGTAAGGGATATTTGGCAGCTGCAGTAGTGTGCTCTCCATCAAGAGCAACCACTCATTGCCCTTTGTATATAGTTCTCAGAATCACATTTTGCATTCGCTGTATGATAGAAATATTAGAGTTGCTACTGCTCCCCCATAGCTGGATGCCGTACATCCAGACAGGCTTTAGAATGGATTTATGTATTAGGAGTTTGTTGTCAACGAAGAGTAATATGGTCCCGTTAGTTCCATTTCAGGTACAAAAAAAAAGGTAAAAGTGCCATCTGATTTTTGTATGTATTTCAGCTGTTCAGTCTGTCTGCTGTAAACCTGCAGGTGTGCTGGGAATGTAAGGCCTTGCTGGAGAAGAGCATATCCTTCAGGGAGCAGGTCCAGGACTCATACCGAATACTACAGACTTATACACAAGAGGTGAGTCTTAAGGTGGATGCTCCAGGGTAGCCCACGAAATTCAAATTTTCTTACGTTTTTTGCAATTTGCTGGCCAGTGTTAGGTTATATGTTGATTAAAATATGATTCGCGGATGTAACACGTATGTAGGTAGGTACAGAATTATAATCATTAAAATCATCCAACATTCATATTCAGTTCATGTAACTGTCAAGAATGACTTTTTCATGAAATAGTCATTCTTGACAGTTACATGAACTTAGAGTGTATGTTACCCCAGCAGGAAAGTGTCTCCTAGAGTTATATGAGTGGAACGATAATGTGTGCCCTAACTGCTGTAAATGTGCCCCCACATAAAAAATGTGTGCCCCCTGTCGTTTTGGAAAAAAACGGAAAAAACGATTCCTGCTGGGGTAACGTTTTTCTAGCAGGAAAATTCTAAACGAATGATCAGAGAGAGAAACATTGTGCATGGCCTTGTAGCTTATAGTAATGCCAAAGTGTGCCCCCAAAAATAAATTGTGTGCCCCTTCAGGTTTTCGAGATATTGCATTTCCTGCTGGGGTAACGTTTTGCAGAATCGTATATCTCTAAAACCATTGCATGTGCCCCTGTAGAATAAACATACACGCGTAGCTCTTTATGTGTACCCCTCAGTGCCCCAATTAGATTTAAGAAAATATTTATAAATTCCAAGTTATCACGGTTTTATGAAAACTCGAAAAAACATCACAGCGCCTAAATGAGACAAGGTACTGTACGGTACTGTATTGGGTCCGCCTTGACGCTACTAATAACCACACAAAGTTTCAAAACTGGTCATGCATGCGTTTTTGAATTATCTTGATAAAACTCAAAAAGATGGTGTCATAACTTTGACGCCAAAAATACAAGGAACCAGCTCGATCCCAGATGTGTAGGTGTTAAGGAACTAGTGTGCCCTTAGTCAAAAATATATGGTGAAAATATTCAGCTTGGAATGTGTCGCATTAAGTTAATATTAACAAAAAACCAAACATGTAAACAACGGCTGGTTATCCGACCAAATTCGAATGACTACTAAAAAGCGACGGATTCATACATATCGATGACCTTCTTTAGTGGACGTATTTTACGTAAGCTGTTGTCCGTACAGTCGCGTTCAAAAGTTTTAGGGGGCTAATTAAAAATATGTTAAATGCACCTTGTGACCATATTAAATGAAACAGCTAGTTGTTTGTTACCCAGGGCCTCATGCTCAGCTGTCGCGCTTGCAACCACTGGATTAATGAGGCAGTGATTTGACTAGTTCTCTTTGGATTGAATAATTCTTTTGATAAAATGTTTTTACTTGGCTCCATCAGAAAGCTTATGTCACTCAAAGGACAATGGAGATGGCTATGCTCGGAGTTTCCTAGAGTGATCGAATCAGTCCCCCTATTCACAACGCTTCGATTCGATTTTCGATTCGGAATGTCGTATGTCTATCTTTTTTTGACATTACGAAATCGAGCGAGATAGACATACGACTTTCCGAATCGAAAATCGAAACGAAGCGTTGTGAATAGCTATGCAGAAATGAAGACATCCGCAAGAGAACCAAGGTTACCGACGTAGCACGCAAACTTAAGTGGCAGTGGGCAGGGCACATTGCTCGCAGAACAGATGGCCGATGGGGCCGAAAAGTTCTGGAGTGGCGACCGCGAACCGGAAGACGTTGCGTTGGAAGGCCTCCCACTAGGTGGACCGACGACCTGGTAAAGGTTGCGGGGATCTGCTGGATTCGAGTCGCACGGGACCGGTCAATGTGGCGACACTTGGGAGAGGCCTATGTCCAGCAGTGGACGTCTTTCGGCTGAAATGATGAGGATGATGAACATATTTTACATTTTTTCTTTTCAGAATCTCCACGAATGCCTCCTAACAGATGTAAGCCGTCCCCCGCGTCTGAAGGTCCACTGTGTGGAGCCCACCACCATATCGCCCTTAGACGGGTATGAAACATCACCGATATACGCGGAAGTTCCAGTCGTTTGTGTGAAAGATGAGCTTAAAGAAGACTGGGAGAGTGATCCTAATCATGACCAAGGTTTGTTATTAAATGATAAAATTGTTGGAACTTGGTTATAACTTAATTGCAACAATGATGTTGGCATGTACATCATGGAGTTCGTATTATGTCCCAGTATAAACCCTGGTTGTATAGAATAAGTCTTCTAGACAGATGTCACACTTGTAAAGCTGTCTTTTACTTCTGACCGTTTTCCGGTGCGGATGCACAATACATTTTGGAGTTTAATATGTATTTTATCGAGTAGTTCACGGAATAATCAACAAAAATTATGTTTATTTTGCAAATAGGTTGTTCCAAACACGTCATTATTTTTAAAAACTACTACATGGGTTGAGTTTGAGTGGCAAAAGAGAGACTACACCCGTGTTTACGCACACACGATAGCTATAGTTGGTGCCAGTTAAGATCGCAAAAGCGGTCATTGACCCACCTACATTTATTAAAGTTCTTAACTTTGAAATCCAAAAATAAGCCTGTTCAAGTCTTGAATCGTCATCTATCGTGATCTTCAACATTTTTTGTAATGAAAAACGATACATGGTTCATTTGTTTTGTTTCGTAGGAAGAGATATTAGGGAAAGGGCAATGACCGCTATTACGATCTTCACTGGCACCAACTATAGTCATATTTCTCCTAGATATACGGACGGATCGACGGGACGGATCGGGACGAATCTGCAAGGTAAAACAAAAAGTGTTTGAATCTATAAGGGTTCCGTTTTTTGCTATTTGGCTACGGATCCCTAAAAAAAACCGGCCAAGAGCGAGTCGGACTCGCGCACCGAGGGTTCCGTACAAACATGTCTTTGATGTTCGATCCCTAGAAACAGCTATTGCTCCAACCGCAAATAATAAGTTTGTAATAGTAAAATCGCTTTTTACATACAGTACCCGGCAATAAATATTGCACATCGACCTTTGGAAAGAGACAATCGGCTAATTTCGGCTTCGTAGAGCGTTATCTCTGTCGCACACTACCTATGTGACGTTTGTCAGTCGTTGTTCAAGTGCGATAAAGTGCGGTCGCGTCCAGTTCAAAATATATATTAAGAGTTGTTAACACCCCCAAATTTAAATAATTTAAAATTGCACAATGGCATCTTTAGGAAAAAGAGGGAAACCTTTACGAGGTCAGTCACGCGAAATTATCTACAATGTTTATAAATATTTTGTAACCGAAACTGACAGATTTAAAAAAAATGAAGATGAAAATGTAAGTTGTTATTTTAAGAAGGTTCAAGAGCGAGTTGCAAATGCCACTGGAATTTCAAGAAGAACTTTGAACAATATATTAAACGAAGTTAGTACTGAAACACATTCTACTGAAATAAAGTTCAGCACTCCAAAAAAAGGGAGACCAAAAAAGCAATTTCGTTTGCATATGGACGATTTTGATTATGATGTTGTTCGAAGAATGGTGTATGATTTTCACTTACGATTTAATGAACTGCCAACAATAAAATCATTAAAAGCTAAATTATCTGAAGCTATTAATTACAATGGGTCTGAAAAGACGTTGAGAAAAATACTTCACGAGATGGGATTTCGGTTCACTAAAATGGAAGATAATCGAAAACTTCTAATGGAAAAGCACGATGTAAGTCTCAAACGGATGGAATACCTCGATAAAATACGCAAATTTCGCGAATCAGGAAAAAATATCGTCTACATGGATGAGTCTTACATACATACATCCCACACTAAAGGGAAATCTTGGAGTGATGACAAGAAAAAAGGAGTAAAAAAGCCAATTTCAAAAGGTCAACGTTTGATAATAGTTCATGAGGGTAATGAAAAAGGCTTTGTACCCGGTGCCTTTTTAACGTATAAATCCACGGACACTACAGGTGACTATCACAATGAAATGAATAACGATAACTACGAAAAATGGCTGGTTAATCAATTAATACCAAATATACGCAGTGATTCTGTTCTAGTTATCGATAACGCACCCTATCACAACAAATATGTTGAAAGACCCCCCAACTCAAACACCATTAAACAGGAAATGATCCACTGGTTAAACAGACACGAAATTCCAGTAGATCCAAAATTAACAAAAACCCAGATTTACGCTATTATATGTCAGCACAAGGAGAGGCATACAGAGTTTTCCGTGGACAAAGTACTTGCCGAACATGGGCACACTGTGTTGCGATTGCCACCATATCATCCGAATTTTAATCCAATAGAAAATATATGGTCTCAACTGAAAGGCTATGTAGCCTCTAGAAATGTGGGTATGAATTTAACTACAGTAAAAACATTATTGACTGAAAAAGTAAACATGATCGGGGCTGAAGATTGGAAAAAGGTTTGCGATCATGCAATCAAATGTGAGAATGAATATAGAAGCATTCAACACGGTTTAGACAATTACACTGATAGACTAGTGATAAATACGGCTGACAGTGACAGTGATATTGATCTCTTTGAGAGCACAGATAGTGAAATGGAAGTAATTGAGAATTAGAATTATTATTATTTTTATTACAATGTCTCATTTTAACAATATGATTAATGTTGTTTATTATGTACACTACAGCTGTAATTTTCCAAAATAATTAAATACGAAAACATAATGGGAACATGTTTTTTTTATTTTATTTTACCCCAACCTAAAGCCATCACTATAGAAAAATTGGTGTATTTTATACAAATAATAATTATCAAAAGAAGCAAATCATAATTGTTTTAACAGCTCCTAATAGATACCGGACTGTTTGTATTTCGTGCGAGAGAGATAGCGCTCTACGAAGCCGAAATTAGCCGATTGTCTCTTTCCAAAGGTCGATGTGCAATATTTATTGCCGGGTACTGTATTTACGGTTTTCAGACTTTTCCCTTTACACATGTGCTTGCTTTTAACAAAAATTGACAATTCTAGGTCAACCATACAAATCTTACAGCACAAGTAAAGGAAAAAGTCCGAAAAATAAAAAAAGTTGAAAATTAAGACAAGTTTTGGTACTTACAAGTTTTCGCGAAAATCTAAATTTGCCCATATATTTTTACCGTGTTGACTTTTATACACCTAATAGGGACTATAGACTTCAGTATCTGGTATAAATTTCAACTTGCTAGGTCCACCCGTTCCTGAGAAAATCGGTGGTGACAGACGGACAGACAGACGGACAAGAAAGTGATCTTATAAGGGTTCCGTTTTTTTCCTTTTGATGTACGGAACCTTAAAAATCATGAAGTTATAGATGTTTGTATTTGTGTTAATATATTTGACCTTATATTATTTCAGATGACACAAACATCTTAGAAGACACCAGCCCTCTCTCAGACAGTTCAGAAAACACGAAAAAATTCGAGTCTGAGCTACAAGATATATTGGGCTCTATGAAACGAGATGAGAAGAAGAAGAGAGATAGCAAGACTAAGATAAAAAGAGACAAAAAGATTAAGAGGGTTAAATTGGATGCAAAAGTAGCTGTTAAGGTAAGCCAACCCCAACCTAGTTAGGAAAAAAAATAACAGATCATGAATTTCAGCCAGATGTTGTATACAGGGTGTAAACAACCTCATTACGAAGCCGTCAACCAATCATTCTGTACATCAAACTAAAGTAACTTTACGTAAAAATGATTGCTGGGAAACGACTTTTTTTTTTGGGTGAAAAATCATGTTTTGTGGTAGAACTCAATGTAACGCATTGTAATGATAAAGAAAAAAAGGGGTTTTGTATGATATTATTAATGTGTGGTGTGCTCCAAATAAAAATAATAAGTAAAAGTGAAAATTCGGGCGCCAGGAGTACACACAAAACTATGCCTAGGATAGACTTACCTGCGGGAGCTGGCTTTTAATCTTCAAGCGGGAAGGTATCAATAAAAATCGACCATGAAAGTTACAGATCTATTTTATTACCCGAAGGCTGCTGGTTGGGAGAAAAACACAAGAAAATTCCTCTCTAAAATTAACAGATATGGTTCTAACTAGAGGTGTAAAACTAAGATGGAATAATTGTTATTTTATGGCCTGTCATTATTGCACTTTTGAAAATCTAAAATAAGTACCACAAACCATACTAAATTCCGTCGAATAAACTAAACCCGAGGAGTCAAAACATGCTCATCTTGGTGACCTACTCTGAGATGCCAAGGGCGTCCATGATAAATTTTGGTAGAGGCGAGCGTTCAATTATTTAAGTTGAAGAAGAAGAAAAATATAAGAAGAAGAAGAAACGCCGTGGGGCTGTAAACAAACATTAATAATCGTTAGCTGATATGCAGTGTTGATAAAAAATGGCGATCGATGAACAAATACGATTTAACTCACCGTTTCTTCCAAAATATTTAAATGTGGTCATCAGTAGATGATGCAATCCAAGCAAATATATGTTCAAGTTAAAAGATCCTGAAACAATTAAATATCGGAAACTATAAGCGTCTGCTATGAAAATAACCAAGACATGTGGAACGAACTGAATTTACGAAAAATTCGCTTACCATCAAAAATATATGCTATCCAACCAAGATGTGGGGCAAGGGCAATCGGCTACCACATAATTGGGACTAGATGCCGCCCATCTGAAGGTACACTTCCAGATTTATTTTAGGAGCGCTGCAATTTCGCCATAACCCAAAAATTGACGAGTCGAAAAGTGAGAAATGTCAAAGTGAACTTGACAGCGTAAAAAAAAATCAGTGTGACCACTACACAAATCCAAGTCAACCAAACAATGAATTTTTTATAAGGCAACACCCAAGCTAAACAGTCACTACAAACGACGAGAATATGCATCCATGTGACGAGCTAAAAAGCCTCGTTACAGCATTCAAAACATTGTGCTGATGGATGGATTGAATAATACGGGGGTCGTGGAGATGTTTAAAGTAAAAATCTTACATTAAAAAATAAACTTGTTAAAAAGTTGAAACTTTGACCCCAAATATCTCCGTAACTAGAAGGTTCCCAGGTATGGTGTAGAACAAAAAAATGATCGCAATGACAGGGAGAACAAGTGCCTTTCGGCTTCGTTAAGAGGTTTTTTACACCCTTTATGTAGATTCAAAAGTATTGTAGGTGAATTTGACTGCCTCGTTGCCCTAGTAGTTGCAAGCGCGACTGCTCAGTATGAGGTCCTGGGTTCGATTCCCGTGTCAGGCAAAGTGCTATTAGGTTTTTCCGTCAGGAATTTCTCAGTAGCAGCCACGGAGGCTGGTATTTGCGGCATTTGGCAATAGGCTCGCCCCTTATTACATGGGAGTTAAACATAACTGGCGAAATGTGGGTGTACTATTAGGTACACCTGTTTAACCTTTCGGCGATTACAGGCTTGATGTTATGTATTATTTTTCATCCCATCTATTCGAAAAGGACGACTTGGTTCGCCTTTAAGTGCACCCAAAGGTGGTGTTTTCTATAAGAAACTTTTAGCGGGCAGTAATGAGTTTTTAATCCTACTTATAAGTGTGCCGCAATAATCTTTTACGCGCACTTATTGAATTTGGAACATCTTATTGTTCAGCGCCAAAGAAATCGAACGCAAATATTGTTTTAAGGATAGTAATGTCTCACAAACTACCAGGACGCCAGGATCATGATGAAGTATTTTCTACATTGCATACTGCGTGATACTCGAAATGTACACGGATTGATTATGAGATTCCTATTAAAAATATAAAATACCTCCTTTATGGTTCAGCCCTCCTGGTAGTTGGTAGATAAATAAAAAATAGAAAACCAATAAACCCGTAGTCAAATTATGCAATCACTCCCGTGGTTCCTGTGGGATATGATATGCTGTTACTATGGCTTTGTATTTTCTATCGATATTTTCAGAAGTACAGGAAACAATCCCTAATGCCATGGGACCACGGGTAATTAAAATTACCCAGAATTCATGGTATTGTTTTGAAAAATTAGTTCTTCAAGTGACAGTGAATAAAATATGAGGCGCCATTTATTTTCTCATAGTGGGTGATGAAAAGTAGAGTGTATCACACGGGCGTAAATATATTTTTGGCTCGGGCGACGTACTTTGAATCCCTCGCTACGTTCAGGATTCTACAAAAGAATCCCTCGCAAAGCTCGGGATTCTACTCTAGAATCCCTCACTTCGATTCAAAAAAGCGCCCTCGCCGTAAAAATATAATTTTGCTCCATTATGATACAATCTACTATTGCCGACCGCTAATAAGCGTGAAGCACCACTAATAATTATATTTTTTCTGTACAGCCAAAACCATCAAAAGACCAAAACCAGAAGATACTAACAATAGAGCTGACATATGAGGAGATGTTGCTAGAAAGAGAGAGAGAATCAACCAGAGAAGCGTACGCCAAGGCAGAGTACAAGTGTGAGAGCTGCCTCATCGGGTTCAACTACAGCAAGTCTTATACTGACCACGTGACAGCTAGGCATTCAGCGGTGAGTATAAACGTTTAGCAAATAGTTTATTGCCCAGGCAGTATATCAACGGCCTAGCCTATATCAAACTGTATTGGGGTCGGCTTCTAGTCTAATTGGATGCTGTTGAATACTAGTATTTTTCATGGAATGAAGACCCAAGAAGAACCAAGGTTACCGACGTAGCCCGAAGAATTGCCAAACTTAAGTGGCAGTGGGCAGGGCACATTGCGCGCAGAACGGAGGGCCGATGGGGCCGAAAAGTTCTGGAGTGGCGACCGCGAACCGGAAGACGTTGCGTTGGAAGACCTCCCACTAGGTGGAGCGGTGACCTGGTGAAGGTTGCGGGAATCTGCTGGATGCGAGTCGCACGGGACTGGTTAACTTGGGGGAGGCCTATGTCCAGCAGTGGACGTTTTTCGGCTGAAATGATGGTGATGATGACATGGAGTGACTGTCTATCTGACCTCCACAACCCAGTTAGTCCTAGGTGATACTGCTGACTATGTGTAATGACTTTTGGGACACTGGCCTTCTGGTCGTGAGTCTGTAATCTGCCACACGGGCCCAGTGCGTATTGGTGGATGTGTGAAAGAGACAGAGAGATTCTTACAATAGATGTGACGTACAGTCGTGGTCTGTTCCGCCTGATCAGTTAATTTTTTTTTCGCTTAAATCATGCGGAGGCGCCGAGCCACGCCCCCTTAAAGTTTAGGTCTATAAGGAAAGCGTCAATTTGACGCGTAAACTAACAATAACTCGTTTGGCGTGCGTCGTCAGTGCGCTCGGCCGATCGGTATTGTCTTTAATTCATTATTTCTATACAAAGTCAACGGGACGGGGCTAGAGAGGCGTTTCTATGTTGCGAGTGCAAGCAAAAATTAACTTAGTGGTGATCAGGCGGGAGTGTCCACGACAGTACAAGCAGACGTTGATGGAAAGAGAGAGAGAATCAACCAGAGAAGCGTACACGAAGGCAGAGTACAAGTGTGAGAGTTGCCTCATCGGGTTCAACTACAGCAAGTCTTATACTGACCACGTGACGGCTAGGCATTCAGCTGTGAGTAGAAACTAGGAAATAGTTTATTGTCCAGGTAGTATATAAATGGTAGGCCGTTGATATACTACCCCAATATAGTTGGGTATAGGCAGGGCTCTGTCACTTCGTGTGTAGGCATGAGATAATTACCTACCGCTTCGCTCATATTGAATATGCAAGCTCTTTAGGGCTGTCGCGCTCCACCCGTGCGTACGTATCCGCTCTTTCGACTGGTCGCTTGCGTCGCGTATGTAGATACGCGACGCAAGCGACCGTACTTCGTGTTTGTTAACTGACTGATTTATTAATCATTATTGAAAATGACAAGCCGGATAAACTGTTGCGTGTATGGATGTTTAAATACATTTAATAAATGTAGTATTAATTTCACTCCATGTCCATGCTTCCCATCAGTTTATTTTAAAATTATTTGTTAGAGTGCGTATTTATGCTGCTATTAAATTTAATAATCGTTATTTTAGAGAAGGCACGAAATATATGAGACATTATACTAAAGTAAAACAATCGAAATTATAAAAGTTTAAATAATAATATATTTAAAAAATGTTGATAGTATTGTATTTATAGTCCTTGTGTCAACCCTACCGATTGCACACTAAGCAGCGAGACGCCGAATAACATACGCTAACGCGTGGCGTCAAGGCACAATTTAGATCGAGCGCGCCCAGTTTAGGTAATTAAAATGTCTGCTTTCTTCAAGATCAATATGCAACTTCGTAGTGCAACTTCTGTACGCTAGTACTATTATCTATTCTGTGGTATAGGCTAGGGTCTTCAACCAACTGAATTGGGGTCGAAATATTTTACTTGGAGCTATTTTTTAAATACTGGTTTTTCGGTTTAAAGATATTTATTTCTCATAAGAACTTATATAAATAACAGTTCACTTATAATGAGATACAGAGTTACTTCTTAATAATAATATACTATTTGCCTCAGGGGCGTTGGTGACCCGCGGGAGACGCCCCGGGCGTCGGGGGCCACGTGGTGGATTCCGGCCACCTTGGCGCGGGCCTGTGGACGGGGAGCTATGGGCTAGCTCGCCGTCCGTCCGTCTCATGACGACAGGCCGTGTCGACGGCGCAGGAGTGTTCCACGCGCGCCTCAAAGAGAGTCAGCAATAGGGAAGGGGTCCGCAAGGACCGAAGCCTGCCGGGGCTGCGGGACTATTCGAAAGAGATACCGTGGCCCCGGAACACAAAGGGCGAGGAAGGAACATGGATGGGTTTTAGTCAGTAAAAGTCTGACACTCCCTCCTGCTCCGCCCAGAGCGGGAGAAGTCATTTGATGAATTCCCATCCTAAACAAAAAAAGGGGCGTTGGTGACGTTATAGAGTACATACATGGTTTTTGAGTTTACTTTTAAATATGTTGACATTATTACATTTCTTTTAAATCTCCTGGTAAATCATTTGGTTGTTGGTTTTTAAGGTAATACCTTTACTTGAATTATCTCTATGACCCGTTTACTATACAGGATGTAAACCACCTCATCACGAAGCCATCAACCAAGCATTCTGTACATGAAACTAAGTAACTTTACGCAAAAATTATTGCTGGGAAACGACTTTTTTTTTGGGGTGAAAAATCATGTTTTGTGGTAAAACTCAATATCACGCACTCAAAACATTGTGCTGATGGATGGATTGAATAGTACGGGGGTCGTGGAGGTGATTAAAGTAAAAATCTTGCATTAAAAACTTGTATTTAAAAAAAAAGTTGCCAAAAAGTTGGAACTTTGACCCCCAATATCTCCGTAACCAGAAGGTTCCCAGGTATGGTGTAGAACAAAAAAATAATCGCAATGACGAGGAGAACAAGTGCCTTTCGACTTCGTTAAGAGGTGTTTTACACCCTTTATAAAACATCCATCAGCACAATGTTTTGAGTGTGCTACATTAAGTTTTACCGCCAAACGTGATTTTTCACTCCACAAAAAAAGTCCCAAAGTTTTCCAGCAATATTTTTTGCGTAGAGTTACTAAGTTTGATGTACAGAATGCTTGGTTGACGGCTTCGTAAATGTTCCGTTTGCACCTTATATAACTTTAAGGTGAATGCGCCAGGGTGGTGGACTACCTTGGAGCATCCACCTTAAGTCATTCGTGGTATGAGTTCCAACCCACCATCTACAGACCTGCATGAAGGAGGACTTTTAGCCGAAGGGTGTCGTATATCGACGTTTCCGAGGGCGACAACGCGACACCACGCAGCGAAACGCGACGCCGACAACGTTGCGTGTATAGTTTTAGTTTCATAAGGTTTAAAATATGTATTAGTTTATTATTGTTGTTAAATATTATTTTGTGTATTTTATTTATAGGCCTTAGTTGCCTGATAATAAAATGATTATTCTCGTTTATTCATTTTACAACATATCTTTAAATTTTTAAATATTGCTAATATAAAAAAAATATAAAAACAGTAGCCCACCAGCGCTTGGAGCAGGGTCCGAGCTGCCGGTGGTCAGGGCTCTTGAGAGAAGAACCTCCTAACAATACGTGCCGTGTCCAGAAGTACTGCGCACTGAATCAAGCCTTTGATCCAGCTGCCAAGCGAGAGCCTCCTAAGATGTTGGTCGAGGCTCTTGGCTATTAAGCCATTGGCCGACACAACGATCGGCACAATGACTGCTGTACCCTTATTATTATAGGCGTAATGGTAATTTATGTTTTCTTTTGTTCCAGAACCTAGGCGATTACATCTGTCCTATTTGCAAAACTATAATTCCTTCAGTGGAATCATTTACGGCACATTATAAAAGACATATGAGAAGGTATGTATTTCTCATATCGTGTCGCATTTGCCTGCGACTTTCAATGCGTGAAATTATGAAAAAAAAAAAAAAAATACTAATTTATTAAGTACTTCCTTTTTTGAATCGGAGTTTGTTACCAATTTCAAGGGTTTTTTTGCACGTAATCTTATTTTTTATTCAAAAATAAGGGTAACCAATATCGTTCAGCCGTTTCGGATATTTGTCGGAACGAACGCACAGACAGACAAAAATAGAAGTATATATTTTTGTTTTATCGCCATCAATAAATCATAAATGACCCATTATAAGTGAAAAATAAATATTTTGTTTCCAGATATGAATGCAGTATTTGTCAGAAGCGAACATTGGATATCAAAGTGATGCAACAACATTATTATTCGACCCATGAAATATCACTGAAGGAATATAAGTGTAATATATGTGGGAAGATATCTAAGTAAGTACTGCTATATACCGGTTGGATACAAAATCATTTGCGTGAACAATAATATGTATATGTAATATGTGTATATAGGCTAGTTTCCACCATCAATAAATTGCAAATCCATTTAGTCCGTCAGTTAGAGTTTTGGAAAATAATGGATACGTATTTTTTGTTTTTGTAAAACAATGAATATTGACAAAGATAAAACGCATCAAAACTCGGGAGTTGGGGCTCGTGACGTCACAACGCACTAAAAATTATAGCACGGCGTGACGTATTGAGAACTTTAAAAGCGTTGTATCTTCGTCAATTTTGGTCTACGTAACAAAAGAAAAAATACGTGTCAAATATTTTTTGATAATCTAACTGACGGACTAATTAGATTATTTCAGGACACGAGCCTATTATGTAAGTGTGTTTAATATTGTGTGTGTGTGTATTTATGTATGGGCCTCAGTTGCCTGATAATAAATCATGATCTGTCAAATGACCAATTCGGTCAAGACGCCATTGTTTAAATAATGTGTCTACTTCGTGGACAGATCCGCCCAAATAAATGACACCTCAATAATCAAAATCGGATCAGTAGTTTAGGTGCTATGGTGGAACAGAAAAATAATACATACATACAACGACTGTATCTTAATGTTATAATCATTACCGTATAATCATAATCCTTCCTTTTGGCTTAGCCGTAGTCAGTAAAAATCAATTTTATAGTTTTATATGAAATTTGATTTGACAAAAAGCAAGGTCTTACAGCACATGTAAAGAAAAAAATCTGAAAACTATAAATAAATGAAGTGAAATGAAATGATAATGATGTTTATTTTTGCAAGTAGGTTCATACAAACACTTTTACACGTCAATTTTTTAAAACTAGATGGGGCTGGGGTTTCGTACCCGACTACTCTGAGAAGAAACAGCCGAAACAAACTCAGAGGTCATAGTCTCTTTTGAAGTCCAGACATAATCTTGCTCAACTCACATGAGGACTATGCAGATTAGTGTCTGAGATGGTCTTTTGAAGAAAGAACCACACAGATTTGAGTGGACTTGTCCATTCAGTGCAAGCATTTGTCAGTTATCGTGTAGCTCGACTTATAACTCAAGGAGCTCAACGAAATGACGAACAATACCAAAGAAAGGACATTTGGGTAGGTCGCTTATAGTACTCAAACTGCCAGACAGTCGTGCGGATAAAAAAAAAAATTAAATATGTGACCCACATTGTCCTCACATTCACAATAAGTAATTATATAATGATCTGTCATTATGTAGTTTAATAACAAAAAAAAAGGAATTTTACTATTACAAACTTATTATCTGCGGTTGGTGCAGTAGCCGTTTCTAGGGATCGAACAGCAAAGTTAAGTTTGTCCTTTAAAAAGTTTGTACTGAACACGGTGCGCGAGTTCGACTCGCTCTTGGCCGGTTTTTTGATATCATATAGTTGTAAATGTTGTAGAGATATCAGATTTTATCTCGGAAACATGACACTAAGAAGATTTTGTCTTAGACAATACTTGTTTGTATCGATGCCATGTATTCATATACAGGTTTTAAGCGGTGCGAAAATTTTGAAAAAACAAATGCCAGCCTAAAAGCCTCAGAATATTTTCATTTTATTTATATGTTTAGTTTGTAATTTTTTAAGTATTGATTTTGTTTTACCACAGCTCTATAGACACGCATCGTTACCATAAAGACACGCACAAAGCGAGAGTACAGTGCACAGAGTGTGACAAAACATTCAGACACAGAGCGGGACTCATGAACCATAGACTGTAAGTTATATTTACTTAATACTTCTTGGTTAGGTATAGGTAAGATACTGGTGTCGATACCGTTGGGCACAAACTAAACTTAATTTAGACTATTGCTATCATTTACTAAAAGGCAGTGCGAGAAAAGGACGGCTATAGCTATGAACTAAGTTAGAGATGTCAAACTAGTTTATGCCTTGCGCTTCACCGTGTTTTTAGTTGACATGTTTGTACGTGCACCCTTCATTTGTATGGAAATATTAGTTCCAATTAAATTTGACAACTCTAAATTACGTCCGTCTCTTTCTCGTTTTATTATAGAGAAAAAGATAGCAATAGCCTAAATTAAGTTTAAGTTTTTGCACAACAAAATCGACACCAGTCACCATGGATGGGGTAGATGACATACCAATCAATTGAGATACTTTTTTACGGTCATTGCCCTTTCCCTAATATCTCTTCGTACGAACCAAAACAAATGAACCATGTATCGTTTTTCATTAGTAAAAATGTTGAAGATCATGATAGATGACGATTCAAGACTTGAACAGGCTTATTTTTGGATTTCAAAGTTAAGAACTTTAATAAATGTTGGTGGGTCAATGACCGCCTTTGCGATCCTAACTAGCACCAACAATAACTACAGAGTTGATCGAACTCGTCGTCGCGCTTGCCGTTCGCGAGTTCGGCAAGCGCGACGACAAGTTCGATCAACTATGAGGAAAAGTATGAGGAAATAAAACAAATCTTTTTTTTGGATTCCATCACATAACGTTCCTAAAATAATTTTTTGATGATTCAAGATGTGTGATGTGATGATGTGATGTGATGTGATGTGATCTTAGTATGATATACTGAATTCACCCCATCAGTCCCTGGAGGGTTGTCTCTTACACTCTGTATATAATCATGTTATTTTCTAGGGCAGTTCATGAATACCGCAACTCGTTTCCCTGCACCGTCTGTGACAAAGTGTTCCGGTGGAAAACTAGTCTGAAACGACATTTAGAGAAACATGAAGTTAAGGTATGTTTATATTTGTACATCATCAAATGACCCCTCCCGCTCTGGGCGGTTTCGCAGCCCCGGCAGGCTTCGGCCCTTGCGGACCCCTTCCTTTTTGCACCGTCGACACGGCCTGTCGTCTCGAGACGGACGGACGGCGAGCTAGCCCATAGCTCCCCGTCCACAGGCCCGCGCCTACGGTGGCCGGAAGCCACCACGTGGCCCCCGACGCCCGGGGCGTCTCCCGCGGCGGCCGGGACGTAAGGATCTCTCCCTCTCACGTTCCGCCACCTCCTTCGCTAGCATGACTGCTTCGCAGGAGGAGGTGACGGCTTCCCATTCCGTCTCGCTGCGGACCATAGATTGAACCAGGGCCGGACGCGAGAAGTCGCAGCCAGCGATCGCTAATCTTTTGTTCATCTGTTATTGAATCGACAAAATTACAGATGAACAAAAGATTTGTCGATTCTCTTTCGTTTCTACGGTGGCCATGCTACGCGTGATAGAATCCGACTTTGTGCTCGATTGATGGCAATTCGGAATATTACACGACGTTTAAACAAAACTGACGAAATGTAATGGCATGTGGTACCTCTGCCTAACACTTTGCGATTTAAGGCGTGATGTTATGTTAAGGGCCAAAGAAACGATGGATGCATGAAATGTGTGTAGGATGATATGGCAAGAAAGGAGGTGTCTGATGAGATGACGAGTAATAGAGAAGTATGGAAGAAGAAGACATGATGCGCCGACCACAAATAAATTGGGATAAGGGCAGGAGAATGATGATGACGTAGCATTACATGCTATGTAATGAGTCATTTTATTGTATTGTATTTGGGTGGCTTATAGCTAACAATACAAACATTTATAGTGAGGCAATCAACGAAAAGCCATTTACAAGCCTCCACAGTTAGCAATAATATTGTTGCACAAATTAATATCTAAGCATTATATTAATAATATAACTAAGCTTAACTTAACAACAAAGAACAGAGATTTTACACCCTCAGACCAAATAATAACGGCTTGTACACATAAACACGATACGACGTCGCATCGTGCTACGACACGGCATCGTCTCACGATGCGACGTCGCATCGTGGGAATCTACGACGTCGCAACGTGCCCCGATGCACGGTACGACGCCGTTAAAACTATCTTTCACCGTTGCCGCATTTATTTGTTATTTGCCTAGTGTAGTTCATTTTTCAAAATTTACTGCTATAACGTGGCACGTTGCGATGTCGTAGATACCCACGATACGACGTCGCATTGTGACACGATGCCGCGTCGTAGTACGATGCGACGTCGTATCGTGTTTATGTGTACAAGCCGTAACATTAGGTATGTTATACATTACTATACAGTATTCTATGGTGTCGGACGTAAACAATAGCACCATACCATATCTTCCCGTGGGTGTCGTAAAAGGCCACTAAGGGACTTACCAGAGAATGGGCAGCAGCGTTGTCCGGGCTTTTGTAACAACCGTATTGCGATCGCCAACCCGCCTGCCAAGCGTGGCGATTATGCCAAAATAGCCCCTTTTGAGGGAGGCCTATGTCCAGCAGTGGACGTCTATCGGCTGAAATGATGTTACACATTGCAGGGCAAGTCCTCATCAGCTGAAGCGTACTGCGCCATGTGCAATGTGAGCTTCTCGTCGATATTCTCCTTCCAACGGCACATGAAGAACAGCCTCAAGCATGTCACACACGATCAGCTCAAGTAAGTAACACATACAGGGTGTAAACCACCTCATCACGAAGCCGTCAACCAAGCATTCTGATGTACGCACAAATTATTGCTGTGAAACGACATTTTTTTTTGGGGTGAAAAATCATGTTTTATGGTAGAACTCAATGTAACGCACTCAAAACATTGTGCTGATCTATGGATTGAATAGTACGGGAGTCGTGGAGGTGTGATTAAAGTGTAGTAAAGTAAAGTTTAAAAATCTTACATTAAAAACTTGTATTTAAAAAAAAAGTTGTAACTTTGGCCCCCAATATCTCCGTAACTATATAAATACCGTTCCCAGGTATGGTGTAGAACAAAAAAATGATCGCAATGACGATGAGAACAAGTGCCTTTCGGCTTCGTTAAGAGGTGTTTTACACCCTTTAAATTATTATTAAATAAATAAATCATTTTTTTATTATGTCCTACTAATAGGGTAGATGACAAAAATAAATCTAATTAGTCCGTCAGATAGATTTCCAAAAATATTGGACACAGAATTTTTCTTTTTACACGTAAACAATAAATGAAGACGATACAGTGCGTCGAAAACTCGTGTGACGTCACTGTTGAGTACATTTTTTACAAATGTGGCGTCACAACTCATGATCTTTGACACGTTTTATCTTGGTCAATTTTTATTATATTGATAAAACTTCAAGTTAAAGTTGGTTAGGTCAGGTACATTTAAATGAGTGAATTTTTTTGTTAAAAAAAAAAATATGACTCCCGCTCCCTCGCCGCCAGCCATTCCCTCCATCCGCCGCTTTTAAATGAATCGCTTTTTATTAAAAAAAAAAAAGAGTACAATGACCGGTCGGAGCTTATCAATATCGTCCGGAAACACAGTGTATAGCCACGGGCACTCCAAAAGTATTTTTGAATAAAAACACAATAATAAATATCAATATTTTTTTTTATTTCAGATTCATCTGCGACCATTGCAATAAACGTTTTGCCGACAAGACGAAGTTAAGAGACCATATTGAAGAGAAACACCTACACAGGACTTATCAATGTCAAATATGTTTAAAGGTAATAGTACATTTTGATACAAGTGGAGAATGTTTGTTATTGCATTCGAGGCGGAATTAACAACCGAGCCGTAGGCGAGGTTCTTTTTGAGCCGAGAAACGTGTATCAAACGACGTTTTTCAATACACTTTTGAAGAAATAAATAAAAGAACAAAAAATATTTTTGTCATGAATTATTAGGAAATTATGATTTAAATTTTCTTTTTTTTCCGAGCTTTGCTTTCGCCAGGTTGAAGGAGAAGTAAAGGTATGAAGCCGCTAAACAGCCTAATATGAAAAATAGAAAATTCTAATATGTTTGAATTTAGAACACAAATAAATGTTAATTTGTTCATAAACCTTTTTTTTATTGTAATAATCATGGTTTTTGATGATATTCTCTTTATAAACATTATTTAAATATTCAAAAAATATTAACGCCGTAAAGACGCATTTCTCTTTGCCGAGTTTAAAAAAAGTCATTCACCTCCGAATAGAGAGTCTGTTCAGTTTCAGTGCCAAAATGAAACTGGCGCGAGACGGTTGTGAATATAGGCATTGAACCAATTTGGACTAAGTATAGGTATAGTTATCTGTGGCAATTTTCATTCCCGCACACGTGTTGGAAAATGAAAAATCGCATGTGTGTGAAATACATTGCATCCACCACGCGGGCCCAGTGCGCATTGGTAGATGTCACATTTCTTCGAAATTTGGGTTCTAGGACATGCCGGTTTCTTCACGATGTTTTCCTTCACCGTTTGAGAGCAGCGGTGATAAAATAAATTACTCAAAGTAATGCGCCTGCCTGGGTTCTAACCTTACCTTACTGTTCGTAAGTCGAGGCCGCCACCACTGGGCCACCGCTGCTCTCAAAGACACTACTAATACTTTGTTTCGAAACTTATATTGTGGCGGCAAATTACTTAATGCTACGCCCATCCTTATTTTCCTGAGCGAGGTGTCAAGTAGTGACACAAGACTGACAGATTGAATTTTCTCTGGATGTTCTCGGTTTTTGTCTAATCTATTAAATACGTTTCTAGTGGAAGTGTAGTTTAATTTATTGCACACGAATCTTGTGGACAACATTCCCACATATAATATCAGGATTTTATGTGGAGGATCCACATGTTACTTACTTCGATTTTATTTGTTGCAGCCTTCTAAAAATCGTGTTGGCTTGGATCAACATATACGCAACGTGCACAAGAGACAAAACAATAAGATGTGCCACCACTGCGGGAAAGGATTTCCTGTAAGTGTAACACTTTTTGATCGCAGTTACCCTTTTTGATCGCAGTTACCCTTTTTGGTCGCAGTTACCCTGTTTGATCGCAGTTAACCTTTTTGATCGCAATTACCCTTTCTGGTCGCAGTTACCCTTTTTGGCCGTAATTATCCTATTTGACCGCAACTAAAAGAAATTCTGTTTCTGATTTAAGACAGTCAAATTATTTCTCCTTCTCCTCATCGAATTTCAATGCCACGGCCTTCGATCAATAATAGTACTAGATTCCCGATAAGCGCTTCAAAAACGGCTCGAAAAATAAGACCACAAATACTTTTGTGGTCTTATTTCAAATTAGTATGGTCCAATCATAGCCAACATGAAGACGTCAAAGCGCCGCAGTGCGCGTTCTAAAACAGTGTAAATAACCACCGTAACACCAATGTTTTGGAAGGAATATCTTATTTTTGGTAAGTATATATCATGTATTTTTCATAAAATAAAAACAGAATTAAATAGTAAATATAAATAAATTATCTAATATTATAATTGTGCGGCCAATGTTTGCTACAACGCACCAACTATTGTATCAAACATCGACTGTTCTTGAACAGGGAATGCATGGAGTAGTGTTGTTATTTTATAATGTTATTTTTGTTTGTAGATTTCCTAGTGACCCATTTCGCTGTGCGGAAAGAGGAGAAGATGTGTACAACCCTTTTAAAAAAGAAAATTCATTTTGACAGATTCGACATTACTGGAAACACGCAAAGGCGTGGATTATTAAAAACAGCGGTTCCCAAATAGCACGTAATTATTATAAAGTATTAAAATAGTTAGTGTAAGATAACGTTTCATTTACGTACGATAAGATGACTTTTTTTTAGATTCACGGACCATAGAAGATAATTGACAAAAAATTAATCAAATCAGGTTTTGTAAACATATTTATCAGATGAAACTATTTAATTAAATACGTAGGTATTTTTAAAATGTAATAGCGGTAATGTAAAATAGTCTCTACTACTTTTTTGAGTCGGTCAAAAATATTTGCCACCGTACAAAACAAAACTAAAAAAAAAAATTCGGCAACTCTACGTCTTTCAATACTTTCTGTGTTCTGAGCATTGAAACGTGACACCAAGAACTACTTCTAGTTCCACAATAGAATAAGCATGAAATTGTAAACAAAAGTGTTTTAACCTTATAATTTAGACTTTAAGTTTTATTTTAGAATAAATAGTTTTGTACTGATGACTTTTTAGTTTCAAGCGACTTTTTAAATTTATTCCTTTTGTCCTTTCTCCGATGGAAGGACTTAAACAAATACATTTTGCAATGGTAATTAAACTTTATGAGTAAGGATTAAGGTTTATAATAAACTGTAGTTGTTAATATTATTGAACTTTTTTCCAAGAAACATAGATGTTTACGTGTGTGCAAACGTGGCCACTTCAGCGACATATTTTTGTTCCTGATCCTTAATCTAGTACTATTATTGATCGAATGCCACGGCTCTTCTGGTGCTCACCACTTTTGACGTGAGTTCGCATGAGCGTCTATTCTCAGTGACCTGTGGATGCATGTCACAAATGCGATTAAGACAATTTGACTGTACTTTGTGAGGTTTATATCTCAAAAAGAATAATATATGGACAGTAGGCTTAGCCAAGTTGACAATCTACAATCGTTAACGCATAGAAAACTAACCAAATGTATGGGAATGACATCATTTCAACGTTAAGTCACGTGGTCAAAACAAACGAATAGAAACATTAAAGTTCAGTCAAAACTGTAAGTTGGTTACGATTTATATGGGATGTAGCGACCACGATTGTAGAAACGAATACATTTCATTCTATCATCTTGATCGATGTAAACTTGTCTACGAAGTTTCTATTCGTTTGTTTTGACCACGTGACTTAACGTTTACGATTGTAGAAAGAGAATCGATACGAATCGTTTGTAACTTGGCTAGGCCTGCAGGAGCTGTACCGTCGTATTAGGCATATAAGCCCTAACGGGAACGTATCGGGTAGGTGACCTTGACAAATCCTTGCTACAAAACGTCATAATTTCAACAAATAAAGACATTAAAGGCAGTATTTGACGATATTTGTAATTTAAATGAAGGTATTTTAGCTCTTCCCTTGGCCTATCTTAACTGCCCCCGCGTCAGGTATTTGGTGACTTATTATTTCTTTATTCTTTCAGACTAAAGTCCAGTTGGAGTCCCACATTCGCAGCCACACCGGGGAGAGACCGTTCATATGTGAATACTGCCCTACTACGTTCTCACAGCAATCAAACTTATACAAACATAATAGACAGGTAGGTCATTATACCATACTAGCAACCCGCCCGGTGCAATATGAAGGGTGTAAAAAACCTCTTAACGAAGCCGAAAGGCACTTGTTCTTCCCGCCATTGCGATCATTTTTTTGTTCTACACCATACCTGGGAACCTTCTAGTTACGGAGATATTGGGGGTCAAAGTTACAAGTTTTTTAAAGGTTTTTTATTTTTAATACAAGTTTTTATTGTAAGATATTTTACTTTAAACACCTCCACGACCGCCGTACTATTCAATTCATCCATCAGCACAATGTTTTGAGTGCGTTACATTGAGTTCTACCATAAAACATGATTTTTCACCAAAAATAAAAGTAGTTTCCCAGCAATATTTTTTGCGTAAAGCTACTTAGTTTGATGTACAGAATGCTTGGTTGACGGCTTCGTGATGTGGTTGTTTACACCCTGTATATATATAAGCCTTCCTCTTGAATCACTCTATCTATTGCTGAATCTGTATTAAAATCCGTTGCGTAGTTTAAAAGATCTAAGCTTACAGACAGCGGGAGCGATTTCGTTAGAAATTTCGTAAAAACTGTTATTGTAGCTCGTGGCTATAATATACAGGGTGTTAAAGTAGTCGCGTGCTATAGCTTAAGGGGTGAGTTCAGTATCGATAAAGGAGCCCTTAAAAAAAAAATACAAAAAAAAAAAAAAAAATATTGCAAAATCGACCTAATTTAGTACCTACTAACTTAAAATAGCAATAGCTTAGAAAAAAAATATTTTATATTGCTATTTGAAGTTAGTAGGTACTAAATTAGGTTGATCTTGCAATATTTTTTTTGTTATAATTTTTTACGGGTTCCTTTATCGATGCTGAACTCACCCCTAAGCTATGGCACGCGACTACTTTAACATCCTGTATAAAATAATATACTAGCTGACCCGGCGAACTTCGTACCGCCTTAGCGTAGCAATTAGAATTTAATTAAGTAACCACGTTTCCGAACAAATGATGCTCGAATTTAATTAAGTAACCACGTTTCCGAACAAACAATGCTCTTTCAATATAGTCTATGGCTGTGAATGACATTGACATTCGTTACGCGCGTTTTTTTAAATATGCAATATTAAATGTATATTTTTCAATATTTCTGAGAGATTTTCTTAATATTTTTTTCCGTAAGAACCTTCTCCTAATAATAACAAATACAACAAAAAAAGAATTAGTGAAATCGGTCCAGCCATTCACGCGTGACCAAGGAAAACGGGTTTCATTTTTATATATATAGATAAATAACAACAGTCGCACGGATCGATCTTCAGGGTGTACTGCGCTTTCCTAGGTTGGTCCTGGGATGGGTGACCACCCGTTACATAGGTACCGAATTTTCTCCGTGTCTCGGAAACACGTCAAGCCGTTAGTCCCGGCTCTCCCGAAAAAGTCTGACAACCAGTCTTACCGAGTAGTATCGTATTACCCAGTACTAACTGGGATGTGGAGGTCAGATAGGCAGTCGCTCCATGTAAAATACGAAAATGTAATATAAATATTTTGAAAAGTAAAAAATGTTTTGGTTTGACGTCATTATCATCATCTGCCTAGCCTTTACCCAACTATGTTGGGGTCGGCTTCCAGTCTAACCGGATGCATTCTGATCTAAAAACTATATATTCATGTAAACTTTCATCAAAATCCCTTCAGTACTTTTTGGGTGATTGAGTGACAAACATCCATCCATCCTCACAAACTTCTCATTTATAACAGTAGTAAGATTCTAAAGTATATTTGTCTCTTTTTCAGGTCCACCTCAACATAAAATCCAAGCGATATCCTATGTGTAAGAAAAAAGAAGAAAAACCACCGGATGTTCCAATATTAGACCATGTCCAGCCCATAGACCAATATAGACCTGTCACCATGTTGCACTATACTGCTGAAAAAGTGTTCAGCATGTAATTATCATTATCAGCCTCAAACAGGCAGGGGTGGCCCAGTAGTATTGTTGAAGTCGGTTAAAATGTAGCCTATGTTACCCGGGCCATAAAAACGAATCGATTGACACCTTATTCATCAAAATCGGATGAATAGTTAAGGAGCTACGGTGGAACATACGTAAATACAAACATATGTAGACTGCTAAAATCAATACCCTTCCTTTTGGCTTCGCCGTAGTCGAGTAAAAAGATTTGAAAAAAATATGTAAAAATGGAATCGGTCCTTACACGCTGTACGTTTCAATGAATTTCGAATATATTTCTATGGAATTCGATTCATGTGCAAATATTTATTTTATTCCTAAAGATTAAACATTCATAACATAATGCATGTTATCCCCGAAGAGCTATGCAGTGTACTATCGAGGACACTCCCGCCTGATCACCACTATGCTAATTTTTGATTGCACTCGCAACATAGAAACGCTCTCTAGCCCCGCCCCGTTGACTTTGTATAGAAGTAATGAATGAAAGACAATACCGACCGGCCGAGCTCACTGACGACGCACGCCAAACGAGAGTTATTGTTATTTTGCGCCCAAATTGACGTTTTCCCAATAGGCCTAAACTTTAAGGGGCCGTGGCTCGGCGACTCCGCATGATTTAAGCGAAAAAAAATTAAACTGATCAGGCGGAAAAGACCACGACTGTACCTAATAGTATACCCACATTTCACCAGTTATGTTTAAGTCTCATGTTATAGGAGGCGAGCTTATTGGGCGTAAATCCTGACTCTGTGGCTGCTACTGAGAAACGGACCGGGGAATCGAACCCAGGACTTTATGCTCGTCTTAATGGTTTAATAGGGTAGATGACACCATTAAACAATAATTCCAAGACACCAATCTCTAAAAAAAACACTTTATTTTGGGCCTGAAAACCCGATTTATTTTCAATTAATTGCCAAATACGATTATTAGTTGCTTTGACATCAATAAATAGTTGAGTCATTGAGTTGACTAAACAGTGACGTCACAGTTTGCTATTGCCATACAAAATCTATGAGAGAACCGCGTTTTGACAGCTCATAAAAAGTATCTCAAGAAAAGTACCTTAAGATTGCTGTGTCATCTACCCTATTAAGCTTTTGCTTAAATGAGATTATAATTTTAAAACAAAACAAAAAGAGACACTGACGTACAACAGGGCATATATTCAGTACTAGCTTCGGCCTGCGACTTTGCTCGAGTTCATTTAGAATTTGACAATCAATTCGGGTTGTACTCTGCTTGTAATAATATAATTCAATCATGATTCAAAAGACACGTGGCGCCATCTATTATCATGAGAACGTTATTGTTGTCTTCCTCGGGAACAGTACTATTTCCTTAAAAAGGTAGATTCGGGGCCGTGGAAAATAAAATCCTTTGATCAAATACAACGTAGTTTATTACGCTTGACGCTTTACACCAAATAAAACTTATAACTTTAAATTCAATGGGGGCTTTCGCGCATAAATTCGCCGCTAGAGGCGTTCGTATAGAGTAGGGTCTTCCGAAATGTCAGATGTCATAGAGTGTTCGCGCGTTGCGTGCTTTTTTATCACGTATTTTTACTAATACTCACGATTGTGGTCTAGATTGAGCCATTTATGGCCCCTTATTCACAACGCTTCGATTCGATTTTCGATTCAGAAAGTCGTATGTCTATCTTTTTTTGACATTACGAAATCAAGCAAGATAGACATATGACTTTCCGAATCTAAAATCGAATCGAACACGATTGTGGTCTAGATTGAGCCATTTATGGCCCCTTATTCACAACGCTTCGATTCGATTTTCGATTCGGAAAGTCGTATGTCTATCTTTTTTTGACATTACGAAATCGAGCAAGATAGACATATGACTTTCCGAATCTAAAATCGAATCGAAGCGTTGTGAATAAGGGGCCTGATATAATATGACTTGAAGATTTTAGGTAGCAACTTAAAATCTTATTTGTTAGTATTTGGAGGTAGAATGATTTTTAAATGTTTCATGCTTGCCGATTTTAGGGAGAATATTGTAAATATGTATCTGAAGTTTACACTATGTTGTTATACGTTAAAAAAAAAGTGAAGTTATTGGTACTTTAAACTATAAAATAGAATTATTGACAGGACCTTACTCGATATTGGCGCCATCTGGTGAGCTCAAAAACGATAGTCCCCATTCCGTCTCTATTCTTTTACCCGTCGTCCATTCTTCTGTCATACCTCATTTGATCTCTCTCCTTCTCTTTCATACTATGTTTCTCTCACTCACACCGCAACATTCCATTCGGGAACACTACTTTTTTTGGAGATGAAAGGTATCCTATGTCCGTTTCTGTACACCTGGCAACGTTTCAGGACGATCGGTTTAGTGGTTTAGGCGTAAAAAGGTAACAAACAAACTTACTTTTCTATTTATAATATTAGTAAGGAAGTAAGAATATATAAAATGATTTTGTACAAGAAACAAACGAAATTTCTATTTGTTAGCCTGTACTGTCCCACTGCTGGGCAAAGGCCTCGCCCAATTCCTTCCATTTGCTCTTTTCTCGTGCCTCCTCGGACCAACGCTCGCGGTACGCGTCCAAATCGTCTCCACCTTTTTCTGGGTCGGCCTCGGCGGCGCCATCCGTCTTCCGGCAACCATCGAGTGGAGAGACTGAGACTGACGTGACCCTCCCAATCCCATTTTAGCCTAGCAGCTTTCATGCCAACGTCCACTATGCCCGTTTTGGAACGCCGCGTGGTGTTTCGAACCCTGTCTTGTCTTTTGACACCCAGAATGCTGCGTTCCATTGCCCTTTGGCAAACTCCAAGGCGGAGCTTCTCGGCTCGGTGAGCGAACAGGTCTGAGCACCGTAGGTTAGGACGGGCAGGATGCACATGTCAATGAGTTTGCGCTTCAGGGAGATCGGAAGATCACCCTTCATTAGCGTCTTCATATGTTTAATACGGTTTAATCCAAATCCCTCGGGGTTTGGCGCTGATAGTCGGCTTTGCCTAGTTCGGCTACAGGTGAATACACCACTTATACTGGACTAAAATAGCCTGTTAAAACATTTTGTAACCTTTGTCTAAGCTTTCTTTATACAGGGCGTAAACAACCTCATCACGAAGCCGTCAACCAAGCATTCTGTACATCAAATTAAGTAACTTTAAGCAAAAATTATTGCTGGGAAACGACTTGCTTTTTGGGGTGAAATATCGTGTTTTGTGGTAGAACTCAGTGTAACGCACTCAAAACATTGTGCTGATGGATGGATTGAATAGTACGGGGGTCGTGGAGGTTTTTAAAGTAAAAATCTTACATTAAAACCTTGAATTTAAAAAAAAGCAGTTGTCAAAAAGTTGGAACTTTTACCCCCCAATATCTCCGTAACTAGAAGGTTCCCAGGTATGGTGTAGAACAAAGAAATGATCGCAATAATGAGGAGAACACGTGCCTTTCTGTAAGAGTTGTTTTACACCCTCTAAAGATGAACGACTATTTTTTATTGATGAATATCATATTAAAAAAAAACACAAAAATCATAAAAAATGGTCCAGCAGATCTCGAGTTATAAGTGTTGTAACTAACACGACTTTGTTTTATATAATATAGATTATCATTCTGCCCCCCTCCCCCAACCCCAAACTGATTTTTTTCATCGGTAGTTTAAAAAAAATCTGCTGTTACATACATTGTGTACCTAGGTATTGCACTTTTGTTCAGAATTATGTACTGACTAGGTGATAAACGTTTGTGCGTCTGTGTCCCATCCACTATGTATTAAGGTGGATGCTCCAGGGTAGCCCGGGAAATTCAAATTTTCTTACGTTTATGCCCTTAATTTGACCTTGAAAAAGTCATTCCTGCACCTTTATGCGCTTGGAGGGTTGTATTGATGATTTTGATCATTATAATTCTGTAACTACATACGTGTTACAGCCGCGAATCATATTTTAATCAACATACAACCTGACACTGACCTGCAAATTGCAAAAAACGTAAGAAAATTTGAATTTCGCGGACTACCCTGGAGCATCCACCTTAAGTGTAGTATATATGAATATGTAAATAAACTACTTTTTGTATTGTGCAATATTATTATTATAATCGAATTGAAAAGTATTACTTACGTGTTTTTTTTTTAGTTTATTAACCTGCTTGCCTTGTTCGGCGAAAATGCTCGAAGTTTTTGAGAAAATTAATGTGCTTAAACATAGCTTTGCTGCGCGGTGTAAACGTATCGTAAAATTAATATTTAAAATGATACAAAAAATGCGATGCATAGTGCACCGCGTTTTTTGTCACATATTTTAAATAACTAAAAAAAAACGAATACTTAAAACTCACGGTCTAATTAAATTAAATTAAATTGGGGGTTTACAAGGTAAAATTGATTCCTCCTTTTGTTGAAGTCCGTTAAAATGTAGCCTATGTTACCTGGGTCATAATAACGAATCGATTGACAACTTATTCATCAAAATCGGATGAATAGTTTAGGCGCTACGGAGGAACATACGTAAATACTGCCAAAATCATTACCCTTCCTTTTGGCGTCGCAGTAGTCTGGTAAAAAAAGGGTTCTTGGGATAAGACACAGTTAAAAATAAAAGTCACTCAATCAACAATTTATGGCTCTCGAGCAACGCTTGCAAGAAATTCCTCTACATCGACAATTATTTCATTATAATTGGGGTTTTTCTTCTTTTTATCATGTTTTTTTTTCACCCTGGTATCCTTTATTAATGTATTGTCTAAGTTTGGAAACGTCATATCATCTAAATCACGTATTTCACCTGTTTCTTTATTTGGCAAATATCTTCTTGTCATAACGGATAGATGTTCGTTTACTTCTTTGAAAACATCCTTCGAAAATAAAAATTCTGAACACATTTTCAAATCTTCCATCAAGGCCAACTTAGTAGTCTCGTTTAAGCTTCCGTATTTCTTAAAAACGGCGTGGTTTAGTAACTCATTAACTATTTCTGAAGTGTCTTGATTATTTTCAATATTACTTTTGAATTTTTTTAGTAGTTCCTTTAATTGTTTTATATCTTCTTCGTTGTAGTAGTTGTTTATCCGTCTTGCGAATGTGTTGAGCAACGGATTTGTGGCGTCCACTGTTTTATTCATAATCGTTCTCAATTCTTTGGGATATCGCCTCATCCAGTCACTAATTGAATCTGAGATTACTTCTTTGATATGCTTTTTAACATGTTTGGGTTTTCTTGTCTGAAACTGATTAATATATTGATAGTCTCAAAATGCCGGAATGCTCCTCTTAAACACTGATAAGAATGAAAAGGTAAAATAATAATTTATTTGACCTCATTTCGTACGGTCTACCAAGCTATTTGGTTTACATTTCACAATGCAATTTGCATGTTAAAATGTAAACCAAATAGCTTGGTCGACCGTACCTACATAGTACGTAGACATGAAAAAGTAAACGGGTACGTAGCTATAAATTATTTGAACAAACCGGCCAAGTGCGTGTCGGGCCACGCGCAGTTTAGGGTTCCGTAGTAGCCCGTTATATTTTAGATTTTGTTTTTCAATGCAAGTATTTACCCGTTACAAACAAGCAACCACTTCATCTTAGTCACTTTATAGGATTTATTCCAAAGATTTTGTATTTGGTACAAAATTATCCAACACCCAAGTTCAACGACTATTACTGCTAAACTAATAAAGTTATCTTAACCGCTATAATTTTCTTTTAAAGTTCATGAAATGCACTATCATCATAATTTTTTCCAGAATTTTCAAGCCAGCAGTTTAGCTTTTAGAGGGGGGGATTACTGGAACAAAAATTTGCACTTTAAAGATTAATATTTCGTAAATGGAGCGTTAAATCAAAAAGTAGTAATGGCAACCCCTAAGTCATTTAGAAGACCTATTCAACGATACCCCACGATGGGGTAAAAAAAAAATCATCCCCACTTCACATGTAGGGGAGCTACCCTAATTTTTTTTTTCCAAAATGTTATTTTTCCACTTTGTCGGCGTTATGGATATACACACCTCAACAAAATTACAGCTTTCTAGTACTACGGTCTCGGAGCAAAACCTCGGACAGACAGACAAACGGACATGCGGACAAACGGACATGTCTCCATAGGGTTTGGTACTTGGTAGAGATTAACTTTTAGTAGGTAAACCCATATTTATCCTCCAGTTATGTGCAAGTCCCACGTCAAAGGAGCATGTAATATTTCCTTCAACTAGGCACAACACTGCTAAGACTGCCCGGTCTCCCAGACCGGGCAGTCTTAGCAGAGTTGTCGAACGAATCGGACCCAGAACCTCAAAATTAAGCAGTAGCGCGATAATGAGGCAGACATGGCAGTCTTCTTAGACCTAGCTTAGCTTTTAGCTGTCTTTAACCAATTGGAGGCCCTGGGCGCTTGTGAAGATTGGCTCGTTTTTTTTGCACTCGGCCTCGTATAGGTTAGGTTTTCTTGTGACAGGTCATACAAAAATAATAAGCGTTTTTTCTAACGGCGGAGAACTTTAATTTGAAATAAAACACAGAAAAATATTCATGATATCCATGAAATTGGCTTTATTTTACGGATAATTTTAAGCGATGAATGCATATGGTTTCGGTCATGTGGCCACCGCGGCTGGCGCGAACGTGCCGAATTCTGGAAGTCCAGGTTGTACTTCGGCAATAATGCGTTTAAAGTTAAAATTGGAATCCAAGTGCTCAATTGTTTCTAATTTCGTCAAAGGTTCGAAAACGATGATGGTCAGAACGTTACAGTCAACGTTGAGTAGTAGGTACAGCGACATGGTTACTAACTTTTCGTGGCCCAATTGCAAGGCATTAATGTTGCAGACAAGTGGTTTCAAAGTACCAAGTCTGGGATCCATAGGTTAAAATGGGAGGTATGCACATTTTCATGATGTTTCGCTTGAGTGCCTAAGGAAGGTTTTCTTTCAGCTCCTTCGTGGTAAATAAACAATAATGGCGTAAAATTATCATCCAAATAAAACCAATTACAGGGATAAAAGTTTAAAACTTGTTTCTGCGTTTTGCTTCAAATTAAAGTTCCCCGCCGCTAGAAAAAACATTCTTTAAATGTAACCATTGAATTATGCTGAAATGCTAGATGCAGAAGCGAGCCGAGCGAGCTCGAAACTTTTTGTATATTGCGGTTCTGCCTGGGATATGTATGTGAGATTTCTTTTGACAGCCTCTAGCTTTAACAATTATAGAAACATGGGGCCCCGGGCACGTGCCCAGTGGGAAAGTTTGCGCTTCGGGTTTGGCTAAACGAAAGTGCAATGATGAGATCTAAAGTCTGCGCCAGATAAGTAGGAAATAAAGTTCATTAACCCGCATACATTTATTCAATTAAATAATTCCGAAAACAGAAATAATGACATAAACTTGTCCTGAAACTACCTTTATCGTGATCCAAGACTTCTTCTAGTAATAAAAACGATTCATAATGTATTGTCAGGGTACCTACGCACAGAAATTAAGGAAAGAGCAATGACCTTTAATTCCTACTTATCTGGCGCAGAATATATTAGAAAACTTACCACCTACCTAACTACCTTTTTATATTCGTTAGAAAATTATAGATAGACAATTAAGTAATACGGATAATCTTTTCGTATTATATTTTGACTGTCAAATATTAGGAGGTGCAACTTAAAAGTAACCTGACAGAAAAGAACTTATGGTACAAACGCACAATGTTAGGTGCATTGAAGCATGGCAAACTGGCTGTACGAACAACTTAAGGTGGATGCTCCAGGGTAGCCCTCGAAATTCAAATTTTCTTACGTTTTTTCGCAATTTGCAGGTCAGTTTCATTTTGTATGTTGATTAAAATATGATTCGCGGCTGTAACTATGTAGTTATCTTAATATATATAAATCTCGTGTCACAATGTTTGTCCTCAATAAACTCCTAAACCACTTAACCGATTATAATAAAATTCGCACACCATGTCCAGTTCGATCCAACTTGAGAGATAGGATAGTTTAAATCTCAACTTATAGTCGCAATTTTAATTTATTGATAATTATTTGTCTGTTATTATTTGACAGTCAGAATTATCTGTTAACTCCAAATGATTCTAACAGATGTCGATACCTTTCGACTGGGTTGAGTAAGTAATCAATAGATGGCGCTGCTATGGTAAATCTACGAAAGTGTAATATAAGCTACATTTTAACAGCATAATTACCACGTGTTGTTGACGCTATAAAATTAATTAAATTTATTTTGTAGTGAACGAAATACCGTATAATTCAGCTAATTATTTGTCTGTTATTATTAGTAAAAAAATATGAATAGGTACATATGTCGGCAGATTATATTCATCTATTTGGTGGATTATAGGATTTACAATAAAACAAAAAAAAAAAATATTACCAAACCCGTGCGAAGCCGGGACGGGCCGCTAGTAGAATTATAATCATCAAAATCATCAATACAACCCTCCAAGCGCATAAAGGTGCAGGAATGACTTTTTCAAGGTCAAATTCATTCCTGCACCATTATGGGCAAATTTGAATTTCGCGGGCTACCCTGGAGCATCCACCGTAATGAATGCCTTATTATTATTGCATGAGCATTGAACAAAATAAAAGTAAAAGCATTTATTTCAAGTAGGCCGGTTACAGGCACTTTTGAACTCGAAACAAAGACAACAATAAAATGTAGCTACTGTCCTAGTCACAAGACATAAAAACTGTGAAAATACTGTAGTTGCCCATTCCCTAGCGTAGATCTCTATGGAGAAGAGAGAGAGAGGTTCAAGAATCTGATCTGCGGGCCCCCTAACTTGCAGCTACAGTAACATATGCTCCTGTCACGGGGTCACCGCGAAGACACCTTGGAGGTGGCGAAGTTCCAGCAGGACTATTACGTATCTTTCTGATATCCAGTGACTATCTACATATATATTTTTTTTTCGAATGGGAAATCATCAAATGACTCCTCCCGCTCCGGGTGGAGCAGGAGGGAGTGTCAGACTTTTACTGACTAAAACTCATCCATGTTCCTTCATCGCCCTTTGTGTTCCGGGGCCACGGTATCTCTTTCGAATAGTCCCCCAGCCCCGGCAGGCATCGGCTCTTGCGGACCCCTTCTTTTTTGCTGACTCTCTTTGAGGCGCGCGTGGAACACGAACACGCCGTCGACACAGCCAGTCGTCATGAGACGGACGGACGGCGAGCTAGCCCATAGCTCACCGTCCACAAGCCCGTGCCTACGGTGGCCGGGGGCCACCGCAAGGCCCGGGGCGTCTCCTGCGGCGGCCAGGACGTGAGGATCTCTCTTTCTCACATTCCGCCACCTCCTTCGCTAGCATGACTGCTTCGCAGAAGAAGGTGACGGCGTCCCATTCCGCCTCGCTCCGGACCATGGATTGAACCAGGGCCGGAAGCGAGAGGTCGCCGCCGCCGATCGCTGCTACAAGGACACGGCGGTGCTCCGCCCAAGCGGGGCACACCTCCACGGTGTGCTCCACCGTGTCCTCCGGTCGATCCTCCCAATGGAAGCACCCGGGCGTTTCCTCCCGCCCGATTTGGTGCAGGAACCTCCCAAAACAACCGTGTCCGGACCAACAGGGTCATACATAATACGAAACTAACCTTTTGACAGTTAATTGATGGACACTGAGCCCAGTTACTATTATTTTGAGCTGTCAACAGAGATACGTAATAGCCCTACTGTTCACAAACTATGTTCCTATCCTGATCTGTGAGACCCAAAACTTGGTTGACGGCTTCGTTAAGGGCCTGTATGTTTCCAAAGTCTAACGTTACCGAAGCGCTTACCGTATCTGGTATAGCTGTTACATGTCCTTTGTATTTAGATTTGGTCGTTTCAGGAACAACTTCAACATGTATATTATTGACTGCTTCTGCTATTTTGTTTCCGGACAACTTCACAAAGGTCTCCCCGATAGTCCTCACAAAATCAAGTACACTTCTTAAAGACGTCCCGGCCTCTGTCTTGTTGTCTAACTTCTCTACTGAATCTGTTTCCTCGTCTAGTTGCTGTTTAGAATCCCTTCTCTTACTGGACTGCGCTCTGAAATCTTTATTTAGTTTCTGGGGCTCAGGTAATACCTTCAAATAGAATAGAATATTTATTTATCGATACTTTAGAGAAGTAAAGTTAGGTTGGAGGGATCCGATTTCGACAGGAGAAATTTAAAAAAAACCGGCTAAGAGCGAGACGGACTCACGCACCGAGGGTTCCGTACGAAGGACAAACTCAAATTTGCTGCTCGATCCCTAGAAACGGCTATTGCTCCAACCGCAAATAATAAGTTTGTAATAGTAAAATCGCTTTTTTTTGTTATTAAACTACATATTTACGGTTTTCAAACTTTACCCTTTACATGTGCTGTAAGACTGCTTTGTGCCAAATTTCGTGATTCTAGGTCAACGGGAACTACCATATAGGTTTTCGACCCAAAACCTATAGGGTACTTCCGGTTGACCTAGAATTGTCAATTTTGGTTAAAAGCAAGGTCTTACAGCACAAGTAAAGAAAAAGTCTGAAAAATAAAAAAAGTTGAAAATTAAGGTAAATTTTGGTACTTACAAATTTTCGCGAAAATCTAAATTTGCCCATATCTTTTTATCGTGTTGACTCAGGACCTTGATTTTTATACACCTAATAGGGACTATAGACCTCAGTATCTAGTATAAATTTCAACTTTGCTAGGTCCACCCGTACCTGAGAAAATCGGTGGTGACAGACGGACAGACAGTCGCACAAGAAAGTGGTCTTATAAGGGTTCCGTTTTTTCCTTTTGAGGTCTCTCTAGGAACTCTAAAAAGCAATTTAACAACATACCCTGAGCACTTTGTCCAAAAATTCTCGGATGTTACTAACGAAGTATCTGTTTTGTTGCAAGTCTTTTGGATCAAAAAGAAACGATGTTTCTAGAGCCACATTCACACTTCTTGGCTTTGGTAGATGTGGTTTGTTAGCTGTCACTGTAACAGATTTGTAAGAGAGGTGGCCGGAAAAGAGCTTAAGGTGCCAGGATAGCCCGCGAAATGCAAATTTTCTTACGTTTATTGCAATTTACAAGTCAATGTCAGGTTGTATAGTTGTTGAAAATATGATTCGCGCGCTGCCCAAGCGCCAAGCGGATCGACTCGTGCATGTTAACCCATGATCTGTTCACGAAGTAGACACAATAGTTAAACAATGGCGTCTCGACCAAATTGGTCATTTGACAGATCATGATTTATAGAATCAGCTCATCAGGCCCCTTATTCACAACGCTTCGATTCGATTTTCGATTCGGAAAGTCGTATACGTCTATCTTTTTTTGACATTACGAAATCGAGCGAGATAGACATACGACTTTCCGAACCGAAAATCGAATCGAAGCGTTGTGAATAGCTATGTTGGTGTTATATGGATTACCTCCATGACATTAAATAAATATTACGCAAAATATTTATTTTCAATTCTGGATTAAGAGTAGAGGAAGACCAAAGAAACGATGATGAATGGACTGTGTGAAGGATGATATGGCTAGAAAGGAGGTGTCTGATGAGATGACGAGTAATAGAGAAGTATGGAAGAAGAAGACATGCGGCCCAAATGAATTGAGATAAGGGCGAGAGAATGATGCTTTAGTTTTAATTCCGCGAAAAAAGATCCAGGCGTGGTTGCAGGATGCAGTACTACTGCCCTCAAAAATATTTGCAGCAGAGCGCTATTTTTGCGGGCGGGAGGGCGGTGCTACATCCTGTATCCAGACCTGAATCTTTTTTCGCGAAATCACACTAACATATTATACAGGCGAAAGTTTGTATGGGTGTATGATTGTTACTCTTTCATGCAAAAGGTACTGAACGGATTAGGATGAAAGCACACAGGTAGTTTATAACCTGGATTAACACATAAGATACTTTTTATCCCGGCAGTATGATCCCGTGAGACGATTATCGAAGTCGACGCGGGCGAAGCCGCGGGGATAAGCTAGTTAAAACTAAATATGTTGCATAACATTTAACAAAGTTTATGGATATAATATATTTATATAATCACTACATAGTACAAAACAAAGTCGCTTTCTCTGTCCCTATATCCTTATGTATGCTTAAAAACTACGCAACGGATATTGATGCGGGTTTTTAATAGATAGAGTGATTCAAGAGGAAGGTTTTAGTATATACTTTGCGGGCGGGCGATGCCGCGGGCATCAGCTAGTATATTTATATAAAATATTTACAAAATGGCAGTTACCATACGACGTGGCCTTAGGGTGGATATTTAAGTAGTAAGTAGGAATCAAACCCAGGACACGAAGCCTCAAGCATTTAATTATATACTTATATCAAGCCTAAACGAAATAATGTAAGTCATTGAACGACTCCACGAAGGTGCAGCTCTTTTCATTAACATATTATATGGAATACTTACTTAACGTTATCGACGATAACAGTATTATAATTCTCAAGTTTTTACGAATAATGACAAGCATTTTTACACTTATTCCGCTTCACTTCATATTCTCTAGTAAAAGCACTGTTGGCGAATTGTTTCAATACATTTATATAATTTATTGCAATTTTTATTAGGTACTATGTTATCGGATATAACATTTGAATAAAATAAAGTCATTTTATGGACGTCGTGGAAAGGCAATCTTAGGTACCTACTTAACCTTAGTGACGGTGGGTGGAAACTCAAAGAGGCCAAAATATTTAAAGAAAAATGCATTCTGAAGTAGAACCACAGGGATATCTTGGCTGCCGCTGCTAGAGGGAGAATTTTCAACTCGTTCCATACAAACCAAACGTGTCACCAAAAAAAAGATACGACAAATTATAGCAAACATTTATTAGAACAAAAACGGGTTTCTAAATAAATTAAAATTCGATAACGCGTTTAACAACGTCACTCGTCTGAAAATTTTTCTACGAATCCAGACAGTTTGTTAAAATATAGTGTCTACTTGACATTTAAATAAATAAACATTACACAGAATTAACATGAAGTAATATCGATTCTAAGTACAACCAATAGCGTGTCCCGTTAGGGGTCCAGCAAGGCACTATTATTGTTCCACTTTTATTCTTGGTTTCCATAAGTAAGAGTTAGTGTGTCTCTAGCTCTGTCCCTAAACGGCTCTGTGGGCCTATTCTACAGCGTATTGTAGGTTTTATCGAGAAAAAAGCGAGTCGGTGAAATGATCTACCTAAAAAAGTTTTATTGAGACTAACTATTTACTGGATTCTGGAGGTCGATTAGACACGGTCTCCGTTTAAAATAATGATATACAGGCGCATCTGGTTTGGCTGGAACCCGACTTCAAAATCATCTTCATCACCTGCCTAGCCTTTTCCCAAGTGTGTTCGGGTGTCTGCCTTACATTCTAACCGGATGTAGCTGAATACCAGTATTTTACATGAATTGACTGTCTATCTGACCCGACTTTCTATCTGATGACTATAGCTAATCTTCTAATTCTTTCTCCTTCTTCTCTCTTTTAACTAATCCAGTCGAAACTTCAGATGAATCCATAAAATACTCTTCAATTTCTTGCAGAGTTTTGTCTTTTGTTTCTGGCAAATACTTGTAAATGGCTACAGTAAAAATTGTAGCTGAAATCCCATAGAACAGAAAAGTGCCATGCATTCCAAAAGACTTGAAAATGTACGGAGATATTTTCAATAAGGTAGCTTCTAGTAAATAGAATATTAATGATGTTGTTATTACAAAGGTTTTCTTAAATCTTAAAGGAATCAATTCTCCGTAAATCGAGGTACCCATTATCAGCGGTCCTAAACTAATAGGTAACGAAAAACAAGAAAGAAATAAAATTGATAAATACTTATTCTCTTCAATGACATTGAATTTGACTAGATACAGATATATTGACAATACAAAAAGGAAAAAGATTCCTATAGATGAAGAAATAAGTAACAAAGTACGTCGTTTCATAATTCTAGTTAAAGCACAGCCTACATACATACTAAAGACTGTGACTCCATCTAATATCAACATTCCGATATAAGCCATCGATTCGTTCTTTGTAATCCTTTTAATTATTTCTATAGAATATATGACACAAGCGAATTTGCCTGAGAAATGGTATTGGGCCACCAATAGTAAAGAAAGTCCTAAAGGCATATAAAATTGCTTTAAACGTAACGTTTTTGTGAAACTTTCAAACGTAGCTTTCTTCTTTTCTCGACGCTGACTTTTCATTTGTGATTCAATCAAGTTCTCTAATTCTTTTTCCGAAATTTCATCAATCCCTTTCAGCCATCGATGAGCGTTTACACACCCATCGTACCTTCCCTTAGTTGCCAGCCAATGTGGTGATTCTGGCCAGAAAAATACCGCTGTAACTGGGTACACAGTACATACAATACCAAATAAAGGAATATATTTCCAATGGAAAAACGTTCCTATAGAATTTGACGCCCAGATACCCCATAATAAAGTAGCTGATTTGATTGTCAAGAACAAACCTCGATATTTAGGTGAAGTATATTCAGTAATGACAATGATTGAGACGGTAAGGCAGCTCCCATGTGTGATGCCTTGTAAGAGCTCGCTGCATAGAATATGTGTGGGGGTGATACTAATATAGAAAGCGACAAACATAGCCAGGCTGTTGAAACAGACGATGGTGTAGGTTTTCTTTCTTCCGATGATGCGGACGAGGGATGAGAGGATGACGACCCACGGGAGAGCTGTGTAGCCGAACATTGATGCTGTAAAAGAAAAGTATACTTAACCGAAGTATTATATTATCTGTGGTATAACATTACGTAAAAAAAATTGTACCGCGCCCACGCAAATATACTAGTATTCCAATAAACTTAAATATTATTTAAAAATAAAATGACCAAAAAAAGTAGTTTTCTAGCAATATTTTTTACGCAGAATTATTTTGTTTGATGTAAATGCAACAACAAGTATTTTCGAAAAAAAACTGAATTCTCTTTCTTCTACGAAAATCCAAAGTCAAACGCAAAATGCTTATGCCATGCCATTCAGCCTGCTTCTAAGACACCATAAAAAACCAGCCAAGGTCGAGTTGGACTCGCGCACCGAGGGTTCCGTATAAACTTGTAGGTATTTTGTTATTAAACTACATAATTATTAACTTTTTTTTCTTAGGATTTCAATTTTTTTCCTTTACATGTGCAGTGTGTAGACATTGCTTCTTGCCAAATTTTATGATCTTAGGTCAACGGGCAGTACCCTATAAATTTTGATTCCCTTGAGAGTGTCGAAATATACGTTTTTTGCGACATAAACGGCCGTAACTTTTTTTAGAGTTCCGTAGTCCTGACAAAGAACCCTTATAGTTTCGTCATGTCCCTCTGTCTGTTTATCCGAGGTTTTGATAAGAGACCGTTAGTACTAGAAAGCTGTAATTTGCTAGAGGTGTGTATATCAATAACGCCGACAAAGTGGAAAAAGAAAATTTTGGAATATATTTGTTTTTAGGGTAGCTCCGCTACATGTGAAGTGGCGATGAATTTTTTTTCGTCGCCTACCCCATCGTGTGGAGTATTTTTGAATAGGTCTTTTAAAATGACTTAGGGGCTGCTATTGCTATTTTTCGATTTAATGCTCCATTTACGAAATATTAAACTTTAAAGTGGACATTTTTGTTCCAGCAGGGCGTCCCCCCCTCCCCCTCTAAAAGCTAAACTGCGGGCTTGAAAAATCTGGAATTATTCATGATGATAGTGCATTTCATGAACTTTAAAGGAAAACTATAGCGGTTAAGATAACTTTATTAGTTTAGCAGTAATAGTCGTTGGACTTGGGTGTTGGATAATTTTGTACGAAATACAAAATCCTTAGAATAAATCCTATAAAGTGACTAAGATGAAGTAGTTACTTGTTTATAATGGGTAAAGACTTGCATTGAAAAACAAAATCTAAAATAAAAATCTAAGAAAACAATAAATTATCATAAGTTTCGCAAGGCTGCCGCTAGATGGCGCTGTACCAACGGGTTCGTTCTATATTAGGTTAACGGGCTACTACGGAACCCTACACTGCGCGTGGCCCGACACGCACTTGGCCGGTTTTTTACGTTATTTAGAAGTTTCGATTTTTTCACAGTTTCAAGGGACTGTCCGAGTGACCTGAGTTTTAATTTCAAGAAAAAAGAGATAAAGGGTCTTAACAGACAGACAACTAAATCATTACCTTTTGAGGTACGGAACCCTAAAAAGGATGTTTATTAAAACAAGTTGGATTTAAATTAAACATAACTCACACAGCCAAGAAGCCATCTCATCGCTGACAGCATCAGTCGAGTTCGCCTCTCTCCTCAACTGCGGGATGAAGACGGTTGGTGCTCCCATACATAGCCCCGTACCGAAGTATATCGTCCATACTGAACTTGCTACTAGCAACTGGAATGTGTAGAGGGAAATATGATTTACTAGTGGAGTTCGATAATTTGTTCCACGGGATCATAATAACGGGATTAAAGGAATCCTATATGTTAATCCATGTCATAAACTATGTGTGTGCCAAATTTTATCCAGATCGGTTCAGAGTGACTGAACGACAAGGACAAATATCCACCCATCCAAATTTATCTACAATAATATTATAAAGAGGAAAGATTTGTATTTTGTGTGTATGTTTGTAATGAATAAACTCAAAAACTACTGCGCCGATTTCAAAAATCTTTCACCATTAGAAAGCCACGTCTTTACTGAGTAACATAGGCTATATTTTATCCCCGTACTCCCACGGGAACGGGAACTACGCGGGTGAAACCGGGTGACGTCCGCACGTTACTAATACAAGCGGCCCTTTCTAATTGTGTAGTTTTTATTTTATTGTTGTTTTGTTGTGTGCACTTATGGCATGTGCCAAATAAATATGTTTTTCATCCCCCCATCTCGGAAAGAATATTTTTTCTCTTCGATATCTGATTGCAAAAGTCGTTTTTATCCTCTAGAGGATAAAGTAAATTGAATTTAGAACATCGTGTGCACTAAGTTTGTGAATTCAAAACATCATTAAACCTATTTACTTCTACCTCCATGGTGCCGAATTTATCATAGGTACAACCTTTTTTAATTTGTTAAAAACTCAGACTCGGAACCTTCTTGGTGTACTTTTATAATTTGCTTTGCGCGCGCCATTTTCTTGTCAGGTCAATTGTTAAAACCTTAGGTTAAAAACAAATGAAAAACGTAAAATAAGTGGTTTTGGCGACGAAGAAGTTTATTTGACGCCAACAGAATTGACTGAAACTGTTAATAATGCGCAAATGAGCTTTATCCCTCAACAATCACGCGAGAAGGATTTGAAACAGTACGATATTAAAAAAATTGAAAAAAAATAGGTAGAAAATGCCCAAGGCATTAAGTCCGCCTTTGTTCAGTTTTTACTTGTGCATAAAGTTTTAATAAATAAATATTACACTCAACTTAACTAACTGTAGCAACGTTACTTTAAATTTTTCTTAATTGTACCTAAGTATTATTTGTTATAATTTAAAGATTATTCTGTAATACTTACCTATCATAATGTAGTAGTTAACACCTAAACTGAAATAAAAGTATCTTGTGATTGTAAATGTTTTTTTTTTGCATTTGGTAATTTCCTCGCTGAGGTGGGATGAAAAGTTACGTGTTGCACTCGAGTGCAAAGATTTTTCACCTCGTGCTCTTTTGATTCCCTCGCTAACGCTCAGGATTCTAATTTTTGAATCACTCGCTGCGCTCGTGACTCAATTTTAGAATCCTTCGCTTGCTCGGTTATCAAAATTGAGCACGCGGTTAAAAAGCAACTTTGCACTCTTGTATAACAAATAACTATTCTTTCTTTCTTTCTCTTGAATCACTATCGAAAACTGCATTGAAATCTGTTGCGTAGTTTATAAGATCTAAGTGTGGACAGCGGGAGCGACTTTGTTTTATGAGTAAAGAAGATATTACATTACCTGTCTTAACAATGGCCGCCGCTGATTTCCAGCACTAACAGTAACATTTGTATCTTCGATCACATTAATTTCTTCGTATTGACACTCCATATTTATCTAATCATCAAATTATCCTCATTGTGTAGGTCTATTAATACGAATTACGCAGTTAAAAGTACAATTTATAATAGCTGTTTTTCCAAAAACTTAAATATAACATCGTAGTGTTTCCTAGATACTGTTATACAAAATAGAAAAGTGAAGGTACGGATACGCTTCTGCAGTTTATTATTCTGGTATTTATGCACAAGTACTATCAGTTAAATTAATTTAAACATGTTGAAGAGGAAGTAGCAAGCCGAAAAACGTTTAAAATTAGACAGGATACCTATGTACTTACACAATCTTGAAAGATATGAGAAAGCTAAAGTATTCTGTAAAATGTTGTGGTAATTCTAGTGTATATTTCTGGCAGTCCCAAAAATACCTGACCTAACAAAGGAAACAGATTTTTTTATTCAATTCTCTACTTATAAAAAAACTCGATTTATTTCAGCTTATATATTGCCCTGAAATTTTGCCAAACATGTCTTGACTGAAACATATTCTTCTCTTATTTTGTTCCATTTTGAGGAACAGCGGCATTAATCTTATGTACCTACCTACAGGCATTTTTGGAATTCCTACCCATATTTCCTAGCTTGTGCACTTTATATCGAGGGCTATACATCACCACGATCTTCAACCTTCAGCAGTCCACTGCTGAACAAAGGCCTCTTCAATTACACGCCACTTCACTCGAAATTATCGGCAACTGCGACAACATTTATAGTTGGTGCCAGTTAAGGTGAGAATAGCGGTCATATCTCTTCGTACAAACCAAAACAAATAAACCATGTATCGTTTTTCATTACAAAAAATGTTGAAGATCACGATAGATGACGATTCCAGACTTGAACAAGCTTATTTTTCCCGCTATTCTCATCTTAACTGGCACCAACTATAGTTGCTATAAGCTAGCCTGAAGGCGCCCCACCACACGCTTGACGGTTCGCGGTCTCCACTCAAGAACACGTCTGGGTAGATGTGTTCTTGTACCCGTGTCTTGTAGCCGTAGAACTGGTAGGCTTAGCCAAGTTGACAATCTACAATCGTTAACGCTAATAGAAAACTAACCAAATGTATGGGAATGACATCTATCAACGTTAAGTCACGTGGTCAAAACAAACGAATGGAAACTTTAAAGTTTAGTCAAAACTGTAAGTTGGCTACGATTTATATGGGATGTAGCGATCACGATTGTAGAAACGAATACATTTCATTCTATCATCTTGATCGATGTAAACTTGTCTACGAAGGTTTATATTCGTTTGTTTTGACCACGTGACTTAACGTTCACGATTGTAGAAAGAGAATCGATACGAATCGTTTGTAACTTGGCTAGGCCTGCTGATGTTCTACGGTTCAGTTCTATGGCTAATATGGCTATTCAACAACATTTATTTTTTCTTGGGTTACTAGTTAACGGTCCTTTCCTTTTCTACAGACCATGCGGCATTTTCTGCCCCGTTTTAAAAACCTCAAACGGTTAACAAGTAACCGAGAATTCATACATAAGAGAAACAAGTTATTTTTACAGAAATTATTTATTTTAAACTAAACATCCTAAGTATAACGGTCTCTGTGAATAAATTAAAATTCGATAAAGCGTTTGACTACACAACATGTCTGAAACTATTCGTACGATTGTAGTATTCTTATCATTACTTCTCTAAGTAACGAATATTTTAACATAACGTCTGAATAAATAGGTATTAGAGATTAGAAAGGCTAATAAAGTGAAGTAAAATGCAATATGTAGCAACCAACTGCGTATTCCGTTTGGCGTACCTCAAGGCACCATTCTTGGTTCATATTTGTTCTTGGTTCTTGATAAAACTATAAAAAAGTACAGGGACTGTCCAAAAATAAATCTCAGTTACTATTAAATCTGCCAGATCAGTTAATCTTATCGGAATGTGACGAAACAAAAAAATGTGTTCTTGTTCCGTTGAAATCAGGTTTAGGAGTTACCTTCGCGTTAGGCAGTAAACTCGGTAGTGGAGGTCAGATAGGCAGTAGCTTCATTCAAAATGTTGCTATTCAGCTGCATTCAGTTAGACTGGTAGCCGACCCCAATATAGTTAGAAAAAAAACTACGGCGATGATGATTACACCTAACACCTAGTTTTCCAATTCTACCTTTTTCTTTTCTTTTTTAATTAATCCAGACGAAAATTCAGATGTTTCCATAAAATACTCCTCAATTTCTTGCAGAGTTTTGTCTTTTGTTTCTGGCAAATACTTATAAATGGCAACAGTAAAAATAGAAGCTGATATCCCATAGAACAGAAAAGTGCCATGCATTCCAAAAGACTTGAAAATGTACGGAGATATCTTCAATAAGGTAGCGTGGAGTATGTTAAATATTAATGCGATTATAATTACACAAGTACTTTTAAATCTTAAAGGAATTAATTCCCCGTAAATTGATGTAGCCATTATCATTGGTCCTAAACTTATAGACAAGGAAAAACAGGAAAGAAGTAGTATAGACAGATACTTATTCTCTTCAATAACATTTAGTTTGACTAAATACAAATATGTTGACATTACAAAAAGGAAAATAATTCCTAAGGTAGACGAAATAAGTAACAAAGTACGTCGTTTCATAATTCTAGTTAAACCACAGCCTACATACATACTGAAGACTGTAACTCCGTCTAATATCAACATTCCGATATAAGCCATTGATTCGTTCTTAGTAATCCTTTTAATTATTTCTATAGAATAAATACTACATACGAATTTGCCAGAAAAATGGTATTGAGCTACCATTAGTAAAGAAAGTCCTAGAGGCATATAAAATTGCTTTAGACGTAACATTTGTATTACACTTTCAAACGTTACACTCTTCTTTTTTAGATGACTTTTCATTTGAGAATCAATCAAATTCTCTAATTCCTTTTCCGAATCTACATCCGTACCTTTCAACCATCGATGAGCATTGGCACATCTATCATACTTACCCTTAGTTGCCAGCCAATATGGCGATTCTGGCCAAAAAAATACTGCTGTAATTGGGTACACAGTACATACAATACCAAATAAAGGAATATATTTCCAATGGAAAAACGTTCCTATAGAATTTGACGCCCAGATACCCCATAATAAAGTCGCTGATTTGATTGTCAAGAACAAACCTCGATATTTAGGAGAAGTATATTCAGAAATCACAATAATTGAGACAGTAATACTGCTCCCATGTGTGATGCCTTGTAAAAGCTCGCTGTATAGAAGTTGGGTGGGGGTGATACTAAAATAGAAAGAGATGAACATAGCCAGGCTGTTGAAACAGACGATGGTGAAGGTTTTTTTTCTGCCGATGATGCGGGCGAGGGCTGAGAGGATGAAGACCCACGGGAGAGCTGTGTAGCCGAACATTGATGCTGTAAAAGAAAAATCAAATAATGTACCTACAATATGAAATCAAGTGTTTGTGAGTCTTGGTTGAGCAACCAAGAGAGTGAAAGCTGTCGAAAGATCGAAGAAAATCACATGTAAACTGTTCGAGTGCCTTCTAAATAACTAACTGAATGATTTATGACAAGCAAACTGGCAATCCTTCGTTTGGTAGAGTTACATAATCCGCCATAGTCACATATACGTGACAAGCAAGCGCGTGCCTTTTACGCCAAGCGACACAAATCATCATCATCATCACAGCCTTTTTAATGTTCCCACTGCTGGGACACAGGCTTCCTCTCTATGAGAGGGGAATGGGCTATTATCCACCACGCGGGCCCAGTGCGGAATGGTAGATGTCACATGTCTTCGGATTTTTGGTTCTAGGACATGCCGGTTTCCTCACGATGTTTTCCTTCACCGTTTTGAGAGCAGTGGTATGAATTAAATTACACAAAGTATTGCGCCTGACTGGGTTCGAACCCACGACTTACTGCTCGTAACTAGCTCGTCGGAGCTGCCACTAAAATATGTGGCAAAAATGTTTCCGATTACTTACACAGCCAAGAAGCCATCTCATCGCTGACAGCATCAGTCGAGTTCGCCTCTCTTCTCAACTGCGGGATGAAGACGGTCGGAGCTCCCATACATAAGCCAGTGCCAAAGTATATGGTCCATACTGTACTTGAGACTAGCAACTGGAATACGCAAAGAAAAGTATGATTCAAACTTTGACGACAAGATTGAATCAACATGATCGGTTGATTCAATCTTGTCGTCAAAGTTTAAATCATTCACATTTATCCTCGTAAGCCAAAAAGCGTCGTCTGACAGCTTCAGATTTCTCGCATCCGAATTTCTTATCGAAATAACCGGATCACATATCGGACAATATAAACATTTAGTAAAAATTTTAATATCTCATTTTTGTACTACATACTAAAATGTTTTCACAAAATATGGTGTTTACTCCATACATACATTTATGGAGTATCCGCTTTTTGGCTTACGAGGAATATACGTTTACGGGTTTTTTTATCACCATTGAAATTTTGTAAGGCGTTTGATTCAGTTAATATAAAATTATTTAAATTATAGATAATACTCTTAAATCTAGGTACTCTCTAATCTGATATTTTTTAGAGTGAATCTTAAAATATAAGCTTCTAATTAATCTATTTTAAATAGTCAAAAGAAAATTGATCAGTCACAACTGTCAAGGAGTTTTTCAAGGAAATATCTTTGGGCCTCGGTGAACTTTCTATTTAAATGTGATTGTATATTTTTTGGAAAAAAACTACTGCATTTTACAAAGTTTTATTTTATTACCGTCAAATAACGTCGGCAAACGATTACGATACGCAGTAAAAATAGACCACTCGTCTATTTTTCTCTCGATAAATATCGAGCGTACATTGAAATTGATTACAAAAAAGCTTTCGACTGCGTATCCCATAACAGCGAGAAACTCTAAAACACAAGGAGTAGAAAAAGAACACATCTGTGTAATCAAAAGTATATACAATAATAGCAAGAGTAGAGTAAAACTAGAGACAGCTGGGCCACGGTTTCCGGTCAAAAGGGGAGTAAGACAAGGCGACCCTCTATCTCCACTGCTGTTTATAGCAACACTGGAGTCAATTATCAGCCAACTCGATTGGAAAGGTCGGGGTATTAAGATCAAAAAAGCCTATCTAGGTCATCTAAGATTTGCAGACGACTTGGTCCTCTAATCATAAACAGGATCAGAATTACAGCACATGGTAGACTCAATGTCGCCAGTCAATTAGTAGGCTTGGAAATGAACCTATCCAAAACAATGTTGATGACTAACAGCACTAAGAGAACAATATATGTGGAAAAAGATGCTTTGATGTATACAGACAACTATATATACCTAGGCAAACAAATTAATTTCGACCAAAAAAGCAACGACCAAGAAGTAGATCGCAGGAAACAGTTAACATGGAACGAATACTGGGCACTGAAGGACATTTTCAAAAGCAGCATGCCAAAAAAAATCAAAACTAAGGTACTCAACTCATACATTATACCGTGCCTAACATATGCGTGCCAAACATGGAGGTTTAACAAAAAACAAAAGATACAATAATTACATGCCAAAGAGGAATAGAGCGCAGTATGATGAATAATAAAAAAATACAAAAAATAAGACACACAAAAATAAGACATAGGACCAAGGCAAGAGATGGATTGATACATGCTCAATCACTAAAATGGAAGTGGGCCGGACATGTGGCGCGCCTAAGAGACAAGGGATGGATCAAAAGGGTGACCGCATGGGCAGGTCCTCAAGGCAAAAGAAAAAGAGGTAGACCTGTAGATAGATGGGAAGATGAGCTCAAAAAAACAGCCGGCCCCAACTGGATTCAAGTAGCCCAATCCAGAGAGGACTGGCTATCTTTGGGGGAAGCCTTTACCTGCAGAGGAGTTCTAGCAGACGACTACATATTTATGTAAAATCTAAACTAACAACTAGATTTAAGAACCAAACCTAATGTACTAACAAAAATTGTCATATTGAAATAAAAATCAAAAGTTCAAGTTAAATTTTAACTAACATCTTAAATTAAGAAACTCTACTAAAAATACTTAAAAATAAAATAGAATCTAAGATTTTTTCTCTAATGTTTTGCTAGAAATAAACGGCTTTTTTATTTAACGATTCACGCATTTAATTTCATGGATGGCATGAATAGCAACTTGCCTGAAGACGGAATGCAGGTGTAGTCGCTACATGCCATTTAAGCTTTATGTCATTGACATATGATTTAAGTGGGGTGGGCAACTGGTGGAACTAATGGCGCTAACATCGCATGAACCAAACATCGCGCGTCATTAGTTGAAAATCTGTCAATGTCATTTTATATTTCTAAATAGTTTGACCTCATTGGTCAGATTGGGTCTAAGCTATGGATGCGCCATCTACAATCAGCTTTGACCAGCCTTCCCCATTGCAACGATTGAGTGGGCGGAATTTTACACAGTTGGCTTAGGGTTCTCGCGCACTACGCAGCCACGACCACGACTTGTCGCATGACCAGCCGCTATCTTGAACAAAACTGTAGGCTATAGCCAAGTTGACAATCTACAATCGTTAATGCTAATATAAAACTACCCAAATGTATGGGAATGACATCATTTCAACGTTAAGTCACGTAATCGAAACAAACGAATAGAATTTTTTAAGTTCAGTCAAAACTGTAAGTTGGCTACGATTTATATGGGATGTAGCAATCACGATTGTAGAAACGAATACATTTCATTCTATCATCTTAACCGATGTAAACTTGTCTACGAAGTTTTTATTTGCTTGTTTTGACCACGTGACTTAACGTTTACGATTGTAGAAAGAGAATCGATACGAATCGTTTGTAACTTGGCTAGGCCTGGGTCGGACGGTTGGTGGTGCGACCAAACTTTCTTCCTTGTTTCGAACAATCGCTTCTGTGGGCAAATGTCGTGATCCGCAACCGCGTAGTGTGCTAGGCCCCTTATTGTGTTGGTCGTGAAGGTGTTATATTAATTAATCATCATTATATTACCTAACTGTCTAAATAGAGTTAAGAATGAGTTAAAGGAAGTTTGAAAGTTGCGACAGTTACAGAAAAGTTGAAAGGGAATCTACTGTCTTGGTATATGGGCACGTGATGAGGAGGGAAGAATTGCATGAGACTAAAAGAGTCATCATCATCTGCGTCGCCTATTCCCAACTACGATGAGGTCGGCTTCCAGTCTAACCGGATTACCAGATGCAGCTGAATACCAGTATTGTACACGGAGCGACTGCCTATCTGACCTCCACAACCCAGTTAGTACGGGGTAATACGATACCCCTTGGTAAGAGGTTGTCAGACTTTTTGGGCCACTGACTAAGGACTGTCAAAGATCTACAAAAGACAGCCGGGACCAACAGCTTAACTTGCTTTCCGAGGCACAGAGGAAACTCCGTATGTAATGGTGGTCACCCAGCCTGCCAGGGCTGCGGGACTGTTCGAAAGAGATACCGTGGCCCCGGAACACAAAAGGCGAAGAAGGTACATGGATGGGTTTTAGTCAGTAAAAGTCTGACACTCCCTCCCGCTCCGCCCAGAGCGAGATGAGTCATTTGATGACTTCACATCCGAAAAAAAAAACAGAAAGGGTGGACCGTACACAGACCAACCTAGGCAGCACGGCTTAACCTAAAGATCGACCCGAACGGCTGTTATTATTTAGCCACGAGCTCCTGTGACTAAAAGTAATTATTTAGATGTAATGATTACAAATGTTGATGGAATGAGAGGGAGACGAGAACCGAATAAAGGATGGATGGATTGTGTGAGGAATGATATGAAGGTAAAAGGTTGTAAATGATAGCGTGACGGTTGACAGAGGAGAATGGAAGAAAAAAACGTGTTGAGCCGACCTCAAGTAACATGGGACAAGGGCGGGAAATGTATATATTTGAATGTATATATTTGAGTGAATGTATATATTTGAGTCTTGTATTTTCGTAAAAACACATCAGTACCTATACAAATCATTCGGTGTATATTGTAATTTTAATACCCGCCTAGCCAAACATAAAAGCTGATCTATATAGAAGAAACTGTTACCCCATGTCAATTAAATTATTTAACAAATTACCTAATGAAATAAAAGACCTACCCATTAGTTTATTCCGAAAAAAATTGTACGCCTGGTCAGTCAATAAATGTTTCTACACAATCCAGGAATACCTTAGTTATAAGAATAGAAAATTATTGTAACACCTCACTAAGTTCCTATTCTAGTGTAATAACAGATAGATAAGTTAGTACCTATGCATAGTTATATCACCCATTTCGTTTAATGGTTATTTTAAGCTTTTATTTTATATTTCGTATACCAGAAATGGTTAAATATGAGGATCCTCATTGTTATATTATGCAATGTAACATTTATATACCTTCTATTTACCCATATTATGCGAATAAATTATTTGATTTGATTTGAAAGCGATGAAGATGATTACATACCTGTCTAAAAAAATGTCGCCATTGATTCCCTCCAACAGTTTTTCCAGTATCGTCTATCACCTTAATTTCTTTATATTGACACTCCATATTTACCTAATTATAATTAAGCTTACAACAAACTAAATTATATCATCAAAAAACTCCTCGTCAACGCTGTCAACCGGTAATATATGTACCCAAGAGACTGGCAGCATTGCGCGTCAAACATTTTATTGATTTTATTTTGTATGTACACAGTTATTCAGTAAAATAATCTTATGTTATCATATTTACGACATGAGCACTCTTAGGGGTATCGCAGACGACAGACTTTTTGTGTGCGACAGACAAAAAGTCTGCGACAAATTTTGCGTGATTGATGTGTTTGACTACGTTTTTTGTACATTTAGTCGACTATAAGGCGATCAGTAGGATCCTTTCCATCAGTAGGTCCTTATAGTGGACAAAGAAGTAGTCAAACACATCAATCACGCAAAGTTTGTCACTAATTTTTTGTCTGTCGCACACAAAAAGTCTGTCGTCTGCGCTGCCCCTAAAAAGTACAATTTAAAATTGTTGGTTTTTAAAATAGATTTTTTATCGTAGTGTTTACTGTTCAATACTAGTACCGCTAAATTGAAGAAAACTTTATCCAATAGCTCCTTCGAGCGAATTTAGTATTTATTTAGTTTTCGTTTAGTGTTATATAATGTATTTAACGTCTTATGTATTTATTTTTATGTCATATTATTTATATAACTTACATGTGGAAACTTGTAATTGGCCATATTTTGTTTAAACTATTACTCACTGTCTGTTTAGCTGTAAGTTTTCTTAAAAATAAATAAATAAACAAAATTGTAAATTGTTTCTGACGAGTTTTCTATTTATACACCATTATTTTTAGGTCGTTCTGGAACCGAAAGCCATAAACACGATCATCGAACTCGGAACGACTAGGACAGTTTAAAAAAAAAAAAAACAAAAAAAAAATATTATTATAAAATTATTTTTTCACATTTTTTTTTTTAATGGTTATAAAAAAAGGCCCAATCGTTCAGAGTTATGGCTTTCGGTTCCAGAACGACCTAAAAATAATGGTGTAAGTATAACCTAATATCTTTCTAGATTCTACATAAGTACCTACTCTTATTGTATTCTATACAGACAGACTACAGACTATGTATTCTCGCTCGCACTAGTAGGATAACTGTCTGTCTAAAGACAGTCTTGTCTATACTGTGCGTAGCCCTTAATGCGAAAGTTTGTAAAGATGTTTGTTAGTATTTCACGCAAAAACTACTGAACGGATTTGGATGAAATTTACACAGGTAGTTTATAAACTGGATTAAACAACAATATCTCGACTTGGCACACGAGGTTGTCGTCATGTGGAATGTAAACTCGGCTATCATTGTGCCGATCGTCGTGAGCCTCTACGTGGCCTCAACGAACCTCTTTCGAGGCTCTCCCTAGGCGGTTGGAGCAAGGGCCTGATTCAGAAGGCGCCTTGTATTATGAGGTTTTTTTGTAAAAAATTTGCTGTCTGTCTGTTCCAGCTAATCTTCGAAACGGCTGGACCAATTTTGACGGGACTTATACTGACAGACAGCTGATGTCATATGGAGTAACTGACATTTATTTTAGAAAAAGGATTAAGGTTACGTGTAAAAAAAAAAACCCTTGAAATGTTAGAAAAAATCGAATTCAAATAGGGGTGGGTAATATTTTTATTATAATTTCACACGGACGAAGGTCGCGAACAACAGCTAGTATTACATAAATGTTTTAAAATAATAGGAAAGTCTTCTGTAGAAATAGTCAGTCTAAAGAATAGGGTAGACGACAATAAAAATCTAATTAGTCCGTCAGATAGATTTCCAAAAAATATTGGAAACATATTTTTTCACGTAAACAAAAAATGAAGACGATACAGTGCGTCGAAAACTCGTGTCACGTCACATTTGAATTCATTTTTTACTCAAATGTGAAGTCACAAGCGCCCATAAGCACCCACACAAAGTTGACGAAGATGTGTAAAAGATTTCAGCCTCATTCATAAAAAAACCTTAATTGAGGTTTGATCGGTCTGTTAGTTAGCAGACTCATTAAGCTTGTTAGACGGTTGTCAAGAAGAATAATTCATAAACGCTTGCTAGCAGTCTGCTAGTTAATGAGCTGCTGATGATAGACGGATTAGGCGCGTTATGTTGGCCATCTTGAAATCTTTTTATGAATAAAAGGCTGTTATTAATTTGATAAAACCAAAAACACGTTTCCAATATTTTTCGATAATCTAACTGACGCGTGACGGAGTAAACAGAATCATATTTTTTTAGTCGGTCATCATCCCTATACAACAACAATCTATTCTACAATTAAAATAATAAATTGTAACACCTTTCACAAACATGTTAGTGCACTAAATAGAATAATAAATACAACACAAGCATTAATAATAATAATAATAAATAATAATAAATTTTTATTGTTTCTTAAAAAGTGTTACATTAAGATGTGACACTGGATCCTGCACTAGGATACCCTGTGTCGCAGAATCCAGTCTCTCCCGACAAATAGGGTTGATAATGAAGAGGTATCAAATGCAACGGTTCCAATCATGAAAGAAAACTAAAAGGTAACTCAATGTGTGTATGTTAAGATGAGTGTTAGTTTGTATGTGTTGGTGTGTATGTGTAGGCTAGTACTCAATTGCAAGTAGGTTTTCTGTGTCGTTATAGTTAAGACCGAGTAACCATTCCTGGACTTCTTTTTTGCACCCAAACTTGGTCATGGGGAGAATTTTTATTTTTTTATTGACCCTCTCATATAGATGTGGCCCAATGTATGAGAATGCCTTATTTCCAAATTTACGTTTGCAGGTACCTCTATTCCACCTAGGCTTCCTACGCGTGCGCTTGTCCGTAACCACTGTGGCAGCTGCGGTTTTATGGAACTTGAGTACCACTGACATAATAAACAGTTGGCGCACCGTAAGCACTTTAGTCTCTCGATATAACATATCAGTAGGGTAACGGATTCCTAATCTATGAGAGACTTTTAGGATAGCTCTTTGTGCACGTTTAGCAGCAATCAGAAACGTTTTTCCAGCTGAACCCCACGACGTTATGCAGTAACTAAATATAGACTGACATAAGGCTAGGTATATCATCTTTAGAGTATTTTTATCAGCTATAGAACGGAGTCTTTTAAAAATGTACAAAAGCTTTCTAACGCGCGCAGTAACTGATTCTATCTGCTTTGTCCATGTCAAATGTTGGTCTATGTCAATCCCGAGGTATCTAATGTACCTAACACGCTCAAAGATAGGACAGCTACAGCCACGACCGGGGCCACAATTGCATTGGTGAAACTGGAGTGCAAGGTTATCAGGGTTATCATTAAAAGAGTATATAATCTATTTTTTTAGGGTTCCGTACTCAAAGGGTAAAAGTGGGACCCTATTACGTGCAATTACTAAGACTTCACTGTCCGTCCGCCTGTCTGTCACCAGGCTGTATCTCATGAACCGTGATAGCTAGACAGTTGAAATTTTCACAGATAATGTAATTCTGTTGCCGCTTTAACAACAAATAAAATAAAAATAAAGTTTAATTCAACATTAAGGGGGGCTCCCCTACTATATACGATGGTACGCGCGCCTTCATGCGCGAGTCCAACTCGCACTTAGCCGGTTTCTTATATCTATGAAAGATAGGTACCTACCTACTTCCTGAGTTATACTCTCTCATAGACGTCATTTGATTAGAGCCACTGCTTCATGTTTAATTAATTAAATCGATCATTTAGTTACAAATTAAAAACAGTTTGTTTAATTTTGTATACTGATAATAGTTATTTGTTATACAAGAGTGCAAAGTTGCTTTTTAACCGCGTGCTCAATTTTGATAACCGAGCAAGCGAAGGATTCTAAAATTGAGTCACGAGCGCAGCGAGTGATTCAAAAATTAGAATCCTGAGCGTCAGCGAGGGAATCAAAAGAGCACGAGGTGAAAAATCTTTGCACTCGAGTGCAACACGTAACTTTTCATCCCACCTCAGCGAGGAAATTACTTAATGCAAAAAAAAAACATTTACAATCACAAGATACTTTTATTTCAGTTTAGGTGTTAACTACTACATTATGATAGGTAAGTATTACAGAATAATCTTTAAATTATAACAAATAATACTTAGGTACAATTAAGAAAAATTTAAAGTAACGTTGCTACAGTTAGTTAAGTTGAGTGTAATATTTATTTATTTATTTATTAAAACTTTATGCACAAGTAAAAACTGTACAAAGGCGGACTTAAAGCCTTGGGCATTTTCTACCTATTTTTTTCAATTTTTTTAATATCGTACTGTTTCAAATCCTTCTCGCGTGATTGTTGAGGGAGAAAGCTCATTTGCGCATTATTAACAGTTTCAGTCAATTCTGTTGGCGTCAAATAAACTTCTTCGTCGCCAAAACCACTTATTTTACGTTTTTCACTTGTTTTTAACCTAAGGTCTTAACAATTGACCTGACAAGAAAATGGCGCGCGCAACGCTAATTATAAAAGTACACCAAGAAGGTTCCGAGTCTGAGTTTTTAACGAATTAAAAAAGGTTGTACCAATGATAAATTCGACACCATGGAGGTAGAAGTAAATAGGTTTAATGATGTTTTGAATTTACAAACTTAGTGCACACGATGTTCTAAATTCAATTTACTTTATCCTCTAGAGAATAAAAACGGCTTTTCCACTCAGATATTGAAGATTAAAAATACTCTTTCCGAGATGGTGGGATAAAAATTAAATTTTCATCCCCCCATCTCGGAAAGAATATTTTTTTTGTTGTTGTTGTTTTTGTTGTTGTTTATTAAGTTTGTGAATTTAAAAAAAACATTAAACCTATTTACTGCTACCTCTATGGTGCCGAATATATCATACATTTTTTTTTTAATTTGTTAAAAACTCAGACTCGGAACCTTCTTGGTGTTCTTTTTTCAATTTGCTTTGTACGCGGTTCTTTACGCGGCATTTTTTCACGTCATTGTTAAACCTTATATTAAAAACAAGAAACTTGAAAACAAGTGAAAAAACTAAAATGAGTGATTCTAGCGACGAGGAAGTTTGCTTGACGCCAACAGAATTGACTGAAACTGTTAATAATGCGCAAATGAGCTTTCTCCCTCAACAATCACGCGAGAAGTATTTAAAACAGTACGATATGTTCAACACGTGGCGACTAGCAAAAGGAGCCAAAACTTTCTCAGAAAACGTTTTGCTGGCATATTTTATAGAATTATCCGAGAACAAGAAAGCAAGCACTCTATGGAGTACGTATTCGATGCTAAAAGCAACAATAAAGATGAAAAAAGACAAACATATCGATACCTATCCTAAATTAGTGGCATTTTTAAAAAGAGCCTCATCTGTTCATCAACCAAAAAAATCGAAGGTTTTCACAGTATCTGATATTGAAAAGTTTCTTAACGAAGCACCCGATTCCGTATATTTGGCGGCAAAAGTAAGTCAGTTGCACATTCAGTATCTACTTAAGTATATTAATCACAATTAAATAGTATACTTAGTAGATGTTGATAGGCATAATTATGCGTTCATATCAATTTTATTCATTTATCTACTACAATACTCTTTACGTTACAGGTTGTTCTTATTATTGGAATAAACGGAGCATGTCGAACTAATGAACTAACACAACTTAATGTCAAAAACATTGAGAAACATTCAGATGACTTACTATTAATTAATTTACCTAATACAAAGACAAAAAGAGACCGCAACGAATACGTAACGATTGTTGAGAAATATCAAGCTTTACGCCGGCCTAACACTCCAATCAATCGATTTTTTCTACAGTATCGCAATGGAAAGTGTGTTAGACAGCCTATGGGTACTAATAAAATTGGCAGTATCCCACGAGAAATAGCAACATTTCTTGAACTTCCGGAACCCCTGTTGTACACGGGTCATTGTTTCCGACGAACTTCAGCCACACTTTTGGCTGATTCCGGAGCTGATCTCCTGTCCCTTAAGCGCCACGGAGGCTGGAAGTCCAATGCAGTTGTAGAGGGATACATAGAGGATTCCATCCAAAATAAGTCTAAAATATGTGAAGGCATCGTAGGAGCCATTACACTGAAAGAGCCTCAATCGGATCCTTGGACTGGCCCTTCTACATCAAAAATAAGCCGTTATGAAACACCAAACCATCTCCCTCTCTCTCCAACATTCACGCCAAGGGAATCCGATGAATCGGTACAACTATTAAGTATGACAGATAGTTTACCGAAAAACAGTACACAAGTGACTAACACCAATATTACAGTACCAAACAAAAATATTACACTCAATTTAAATAACTGTAGCAACGTTAGTTTTAAATTTTCTTAATTATACCTTAGTATTATTTTGTTATAATTTAAAGATTATTCTGTAATACTTACCTGTCATAATGTAGTAATTAATACCTAAACTGAAATAAAAGTGTACCTATCTTGTGATTGTAAACGTTTTTTTTTTTGTATTTAGTCATTTCCTCGCTGAGGTGTAATGAAAAGTTACGTGTTGCACTCGAGTGCAAAGATTTTTCACCTCGTGCTCTTTTGATTCCCTCGCTAACGCTCAGGATTCTAATTTTGAATCACTCGCTGCGCTCGTGATTCAATTTTAGAATCCTTCGCTTGCTCGGTCATCAAAATTGAACACGCGGTTAAAAAGCAACTTTGCACTCTTGTATAACAAATAACTATTATTTGTTACCCATTTAGACAACATCAATAAATTAAGACTTTCTTTCAGATATGCCGATGACCTTGAGAAGTAAATTGACGCGTTCTGGTCATGGGCGTTTGCTTGCGCATGTATTTAAAATAATACAAAATTTTACTTAAGGTGGAAGCACCAGAGAAACCCGTGAAATTCAAATTTTCTTAAGTTTGCAGGTCAGTGTCAGGTTGTATGTTGATTAAAATATGATTCGCGGCTGTAAGACGTATGTAGTTACAGAATTATAATAATTAAAATCATCAATACAACCCCCTTAGTTCATTAACCCCATTGTATTATTTTTTCATAAAATAGCTGTTACTAAATGCAACGTTTAAACGTCACAAGTAACGTTTCAAAAAATGTAAGTAAGTTAAAATGCAATGCATGTTTGCGTTCAGAATGATGTCACTCTAAATAGATAAGTTGGTTTAGACATCAAACGTTCGTTAAATAAAACAAGGTAAATAGTTTGAAGACATTTTAATCATTTAGGTATCAAAATACAATATTTACAATCATATTTACAAATTATAATAATTTTACTCTGTTTAAATTAACCTTTTGACCGCTATAGCACATATACTTGACAAGCAAGCGCGTCCCTGTACACCAAACGATACAAATATGTGACTAAATGGTGGGTGAAATAGGCGAGACGACAAAAAAAATCTAATTAGTCCGTCAGTTAGATAATCAAAAAATATTTGAGCCGTGTTTTGTCACGTAAACCAAAATTGACGAAGATACGACGCTTTTAAAATTCTCAATACGTCACGCCATGGTATAATTTTTAGTGCGTTCTGACGTAACGAGCCCCCACTCCCGAGTTTTGATGCGTTTTATCTTTGTCAATATTCATTGATTTACAAAAACAAAAAATACGTGTCCATTAATTTCCAATACTCTGACGGACTAAATAGATTTGCAATTTTTTGATACTGTCGTCATGCCTATTGCGACTTGGCGTGGAGGGCACGCGCGTGCCTTTATGTTCTGGCGGTCAAAAGGTTAAATAGGCATCAGACCGGAAGTCTTACCAACCAGTCTTACTAGTAATGAACGAACAGACGAACACCCCTCAATCGATTTGTTTGTAAGTGTTTGCAAGCAGCTTAGCGACTATTAATACAGTCCTATGTAAAAAAAACTGCAGGCCTAGCCAAGTTACAAACGTTTCATATCGATTCTCTTTCTACAATCGTAAACGCCTCGGCGTAAGTGATTGTAGAAAGCGCTAAATTGGTAGCCAAGTTGACACGACTGAGTCGATCGCTCCTTCTCTAATGTCTGTAGAAAAAACCTACACTTTAGTATATGGTGAACGTTCCTACCAAAGAGTATAGCGATCAACATTGTAGAAACGATAACATTCTATTCTATCATTTTGAACGATGTAAAGTTGTCTACGAATATTCTATTTGTTTGTGTTGATTACGTGATTTAACGTTGAGATGGTGTCATTCCCATAAATTTGATTAGTTTTCTACTAGCGTTAACGATTGTAGATTGTCAACTTGGCTAAGCCTGCTGTATTGTTTGTAATAGTCGTTGCATTCCTGCCTGCAGGCCTAGCCAAGTTACAAACGATTCGTATCGATTCTCTTTCTACAATCGTAAACGTTAAGTCACGTGGTAAAAACAAGCGAATATAAACTTTCGTAGACAAGTTTACATCGATCAAGATGATAGAATGAAATGTTTTCGTTTCTACAATCGTGATCCCTACATCCCATATAAATCGTAGCCAACTTACAGTTTTGACTAAAGTTTAAAGTTTCCATTCGTTTGTTTTGACCACGTGACTTATCGTTGATAGATGTCATTCCCATACATTTGGTTAGTTTTCTATTAGCGTTAACGATTGTAGATTGTCAACTTGGCTAAGCCTACTGTTCAGATATTAATTTAACCTTTTGACCATAGTCACATATACGTGACAAGCAAGCGCGAGCCCTGTGCCACGACACAAATATGTGACAAAATGGTGAAACTGTGGCTTGGCGTAGAGGTCACGCGCGTGCGTTTATGTTCTCGCGTTCAAAAGGTTAATTACATGGACCCATTTCTTTACCGCAAACTAAATAATAAAACTATTACTAATGACTAGATCTAAATGCATGTGGAGCTCGTGGCTAAATAATAACAGCCGCTCGGGTCGATCTTTACGTTAAGCCTCGCTTGCCTAGGTTGGTCTGTGGATGGGTGATGGCTGTCATTTGTAGATCTTTGACAGTCGTTACAGGTAGTCAGTGGCCCGAAAGTCTGACAACCAGTCTTACCAAGGGGTATCGTATCACCCAGTACTAACTGGGTAGTGGTCTGATAGGCTTCTCCATGTAAAATACTAGTATTCAGCTGCATCCGGTTAGACTGGAAGCCGACCCCAATATAGTTGGGAAAAGGCTAGGCTAGTTCTTCAGGCAGGCTCTTTACTTCGCATCTGGAGGCAACTTGAGCTGGTGCAGCTTGGTGCAGCTTGTTGTTGTGTCGCTTGAGGCAGGAGAGCCAACTGAAGCGGGCGCCGCAGGTGACGCACGCGTACGAGTGCGCGCTATGGATCGCGAGCTGGTGGCAGCGGAGCTTTGCTTGATTCTGGGGAAGATTGAGAAGGAAAGTTAGAAAAAACCGGCTTAGTGGGAGTCGGACTCGCGCTTCAAGGGCTTCTTACCATCGTAGTAAGGCACCCCTTTAAAATTACAATACACATTCTGTGAAAATTTCAACTGTCTACCTATTCTAATAATTTTTCAATTTGCTTTAGTAACTCATGTTACTTAACATATTGAAAAATTAGTATTACACTGTTGTTGTTCCAGTTTTGCGGCACTATTGGCATCTTTATGTTATGTCAAAATCAAAGCATTTATTTCAAGTAGGCCGGTTACAGGCACTTTTGAATTGTCGAAATAAAGATGAAAATTAAATGTAGCTACAGTCCCAGTCACAAGGCATAAAAACTGTGAAAGTACTGTAGTTGCCCATGTATTGTTGATACTTTCCCTTTTGTCTTTATTTTTTACAACCCTAATCTTAAAATCTACCAAATTGTCTATTTGTGTATCTGTGGAGAACGTGGTTGATTTCACATTTGTATCATTTTCGTATCTTATCTTTTTGTAATTCTTCAAAGTGTAATTGTTTGTTTTCCCGAATTAATAAAATAAAATAAAATATTCCTGATCATGAGATACAGTCTGCTGACGTGGCTGCTACTGAGAAATTCCGGGTGGAAAAATCCCAATAACACGGACAGCGGAGGCTTAGTAATAGGGTCCCGTTCAAATCAAATCAACACTGAAACAACAACAAAACAACAGCAACAACAAACAGCAACAGTGTCAATCATAATATTTTATTTTACATAGAGCCCGCTGACACACGGATGGACAGCGGAGGCTTAGTAATAGGGTCCCGTTCAAATCAAATCAACACAGAAACAACTGCAACAACAAAAAACAACAACAAACAGCAACATATTATATCATATCATATATCATATCATATCATATATCATATCATATATCATATCATATCATATATCATATCATATATCATATCATATATCATATATCATATCATATATCATATCATATATCATATCATATATCATATCATATATTAAATCATAATATTTTATTTTACATAGGCCTACATACACTTTTAAAACGTCGAGAAAAAGTGCACGGTTCGTGTTGATCTTTTCCTATGAGAAGGCAAAGGAACCGGCAAGAAACTCAATGGTCACTCTTTTAATTTTAGTAGTTTTACAGTATTATCATGTAACTCATGTTATACAGAACTCTAAAAATAAATGCTTAAAGTAATGCTCACCTGGAAAGCTTTCCCACAATGGTCGCACAAATGGTCAGCGTTGTCCTTGTTGTGCACCACTTGTTTGTGAAGATACAGGGACGTGTGGCTTTTGAACACCTGGGATCAGACACATCAACATGTTTATACCACGCCTATATGACGTGTGTACGACGTATTTTGAAATACATTTACATTTTTAAGCCGGGTATTCATTAGACAAAATTTGTTATTAAAAACAGTTTTTAAACAGTTTATAAACAGTGTTTCACAATGTTTCATCATCTCTGGAAACAGATTCTAATCAGTTTATAAACACAGGTGATGAAACATTGTTTATGAAACATGTTCCTCACTTTGAATGGAACGCAAGACGAAACATCTAGATCTAGTTTATAAGCAAAAGTCAATAGGTGTGGACGTGTGTTGCGCGAGTTTATAAACATGGAAGAAGTGTGGTCCAACAACCAGGTTTCGATGCTCATACAGCTTTATTATTTAATTATTTAAACTTCATGTACAATAGTGGTACATAGGCGGACTTAATGCCACAAGGCATTCTCTACCAGTCAACCTTTGGGTCAAATACACACAGCATTACACATACGGACAGCATTGTGATAGAGTACAATAAAAATAAATAAAAATACCATTTTGTAAATAATAATAATAATAATACCAGCCTATACTGTCCCACTGTTGGGCAAAGGCCTCTTCTCAACAGAGAAGGCACGAGCATTGATCACCACGCTTGCTCAAGACGGGTTGGCGATTTCAGACTTATATTAATTATAAGTCCAGGTTTCCTCACGATGTTTTCCTTCACCGATGTCTGTGATGTCCAAGATAAACTTAGAAAAGTACATATGAATTGAAAAAGTCACATTGGTACTTGCCCGGATTTGAACCCACAACCTCATACATGGGAGGCGAGGCCTTAACCTCTGGGCCATCACGACACACATTTTGTAAATAAAACACATAAATGGGTACCTACATACTAATCCATATATATGTATATAAGATCGAACACGTGGCGCCGTCTTTTGTCATAATAATAATAATATATTTATTCAAAAATAGAATTAGCACAAAAAATACAATTCAAATTCTAGAAATAATGTTGGTATAACAAACTACGATGCCTGTACTAGGTTAAACCTGTATCACAGGCGGCATTTTTCTAATAAATACTATCTGGACTATAGATTTCTTAACAATATTTAACATAAAAGTATGAGTTAGTAAGTATTGAGTTAATATATTATGATATACCTAATGTACTTAAACGCTATTATAAGATAAACTAATATATATGAAAATACATACAAATAGTCCGAAATACGAGAAACCTTATAATAATTACTACGACTCTAGTAATGACTAGATAGTAAACAATTTTATTATTATTATTATACTTTGGGATTCTTCAAATAAAGATTGTAAAGATAAATTTAAAAAAAAATGATGATTGGGCTGACATTGCTGCAGAATTGAATATGTCGCAAGAGGGAGTGGAAACGAAGATGCATATTTTACGCGCACATTTTTCTCGTGAAAAGAAAAAGCTTAAGTCATCAAAAATACGACGGCGGCGTCCTAGCAACAACTGACAAGTGTGGACGGCCAAGTTTCAGAAACAGTGTTTACGGTAAACTTGTTAATAAACACGGCATAAACAGTTTATCAACAAATGTTGCCTAATGAATGAAATAACCTAACCTGTCCGAGTCGGGGTGCCACAAGTCCCGAGCTCGCTTCGCTCGCTCTTGCTTTATGTTCTCCTTTCCGCAATGCCCGGATAAATACTTTCTTACTTGGTATAATAGTCGCTCATTCAGTATATTAGTTACCAATTAAAATTTTATTCGCTTGATTATTTTTTTTCCCTTTTTTATTTTATTAAGCAACCATACCATCACATAACATACCGAGTTTCCCCCGAGCCACGGAAAGAACGTTAAGCCGTTGGTCCTGGCAGTCATTTGTAGATCTTTGACAGTCGTTACAGGTAGTCAGTGGCCCAAAAAGTCTGACAACTAGTCTTACCAAGGGGTATCGTATTACCCAGTACTAACTGGGTTGTGGAAGTCAGATAGGAAGTTGCTCCATGTAAAATACTGGTATTCAGCTGCATCTGGTACGTTTGGAAGTGGACCCCAACATAGTTGAGAAAGGCTAGAACGGATGATGATGAACAAACAGCAACATTAAGTGATATTACAATTATTTATGTACCTTCTGGCACACAGAACATATGTGTACATAGTTCTTCAGATGCTCCCAGTTCACGTGGTCTTTTAGCCGCGTCTTGTTCGCAAAACGCTTGCCACAGTCACTGCACATATACCTGTGAATAGCAAGCGATAATATACAGGCTGAATTTTTCAAATGGGCATGTATGACCAAATCCGAAACTATAAAGCGGGCTCCACATTCGCGCCGCGAACAAATGTCAAATACGTCCACTAAAATTGCCGCGAAGTCATCGCGAAAATATGTCCGTCCACATTCGCAATCGTTCACAGTTTAGTTCGCGCGCTCGTCGAGAATGGACGTCGAATGCTATAAATATAAATATGCTTGCTCCGACTTCTTTTTAGAATCCTTCACCTTTTTCCTATAACTGAACATTACTGTACTTCAATTACATATTATAGTTACTTACTTGAATTCGTTCTCGCTGACATGTTTTCTACTAATTTTCATATGTTGCTTATAAGTTGCTATAGACGAGAATGTCCTGTTGCACGGCTCACACACCAACTCGCCGTTTGCTCTGGAAATAAAGAATAAAAAAATACATTATTATTTCCTTTTTACTTTTTTATATACAAAACTTTATACATTTTTAAATATTCTTAAAAAAAAGTATAAAAACATTAAAAAAAAATTAAAAAAAAATTGTAGTCCACTTGTATCGGGAATAGGGTCCAAGCTACGCGGTGAGGGCTCCAGAGAGAGGAACCTCCTAACAATACGTGCCGTGTCCAGGAGTACCGCGCACTGAATCAAGCCCTTGATCCAGCTGCCTAACGTGAGCCTCCTCATGTATTGGTCGAGGCTCTTGGCTTAACAGCCATGGGCTACATATTATTATTATTGCAGCATTCTATGAGCAGCAGGAGGATATGAGGAGCTCGTAGCTAAATAAACACAACAGTTAAGAAGCGTTTGCCAAGGTCAGAGGTCAGGACGTTGATGGGTGACCATTCATTAAATACCCAGGTCTCGGCTGTCATTGTTAGATCTTTAATCGTTCATGACAAAAATATTATTCATTCTTTTATTTTATTTCTTTAAAAGTGTATTGAAAAACGACGTTTGATACACGTGGACATTTGTTATTGCAGTTCTCTGAAAATTCTTTCACCGTTAGTAAGCTATATTATCACCGAGTAACAGGCTATAAATTATATTGAGATCATGGAAATTATACGAGCTATCTCATCAGTACCTATATAAAAACAAGGTGTATATACAAAAAGAAAAAACATTTTGACTTAAAGAAGTATAGTAACACCATGACGTACTTCAAATAAAATAACGAGTATACAAGGTGCGGTATCGACCCTGTTATAATTCTGTTCAAACTTTATGGCGGTTTCGGAAGTTAGCTGCGAGTGACGGTCTGCGCAGGTATAACGGTTCAAACTTTATGGCGGCTCGGAAGTTAGCTGCGAGTGACGGTCTACGCTGGTATAACGGTCCAAACTTCATGGCGGCCCGGAAGTTAGCTGCGAGTGACGGTCTGCGCAGGGATAACAGTTCAAACTTTATGGCGGCTCGGAAGTTAGCTGCGAGTGACGGTCTGCGCAGGTATAACGGTTCAAACTTTATGGCGGCTCGGAAGTTAGCTGTGAGTGACGGTCTGCGCAGGTATAACGGTCCAAACTTCATGGCGGCTCAGAAGTTAGCTGCGAGTGTTAGTCTGCGCAGGTATAACGGTTCAAACTTTATGGCGGCTCGGAAGTTAGCTGCGAGTGACGGTCTGCGCAGGTATAACGGTTCAAACTTTATGGCGGCTCGGAAGTTAGCTGCGAGTGACGGTCTGCGCAGGTATAACGGTTCAAACTTTATGGCAGCTCGGAAGTTAGCTGCGAGTGACGGTCTGCGCAGGTATAACGGTTCAAACTTTATGGCGGCTCGGAAGTTAGCTGCGAGTGACTTTCTGCGCAGGTATAACGGTTCAAACTTTATGGCGGCTCGGAAGTTAGCTGCGAGTGACGGTCTGCGCAGGTATAACGGTTCAAACTTTATGGCGGCTCGGAACATCTAAAGTAAAACTGCGCAGAACACGATTTTAGGTATCAGTGGGGCGCAGAGGGCGCATTGACTTGACTGTATAATGCGCAGCCCGTCACTCGCAGCTAACTAAACTAAAGGCAGGCAAATGAAAATGATGATAATTCCCGTCCCATGTTCAAGAAAAAGCTGTCAAATTGGTTATTAGATAATTGTTTTTGTGACATTGGCGAATATATGGAATATTGTAACAATCCAAAATGACATGTACTTAATTTGCACATTGGTTTTAAAGTAAAAATTACCTAACAGGCTAGTTTCCACCATCAATATTGGAAAATAATGTACACGTATTTTTGTTTTTGTAAACCAATGAATATTGAAAATGATAAAACAAAACTTGGAGGTGGGGGCTCGTGACGTCACAACGCACTACAAATTATAGCACGGCGTGACGTATTGAGAATTTTAAAAGCGTCGTATCTTCGTCAATTTTGGTTTACGTAACAAAAGAAAAAGTACGGGTCAAATATTTTTTGAAAATCTAACTGACGGACTAATTAGATTTTTTCAGGACACGAGCCTATTATAGTCATATTAATTCATGCTGGATTTTGGAATTATTGTATCACAAATCTTAACATTAATTGTAGTTAGTTAAAAGAATGACATTTAATTATTTAATATTAGCTGTGGTAGAGTGTATAGAACTTAAAAAAATATATATTAACACCGTGTAGGGTATACATCTATATTTAGTTTATGTATGTGTATCGTACATAACACAACACAACACATTTATTTACATGTATTTATAATATTCACGTATTACACATCACCGGCATCTATATTGACAACGTCAATATAATGTCGGATGATGCCGGAATTCGGTTTAATGGAATCGCACCGCGGCCGAGCTACGTCATCGTGACGTATACTGAGCGAGTGAGGTGGGAGCAGCGCGCGATCGTTGACCGTCCTCTCCGTGACCTTCAGTCGGCACTAACCTCGCAACGACGCGTGCGCATGAGATATTCTGTGACACCTCGATCGAATTATTTCCGTGTTTCGCCTTTGTGTTTATAAACTGTTATTCTGTGTTAACTGTGACTATTGTGACTGTGACTATCATCTGTTCTCCTTCTTCTGTTTTGTGTTGTGCGTGTGAACTATCCAATCTCCAATATAACTGTGAGTACATAGGCAGTGACTTTTATTGACACTTCTGCCTACCCCATACACTCCGACAACACATCCATACTGGTGACCCCGAGTAGAACACTTTAATAATGAGTGATAGTGAGTCCGAGCACACCGCGTCGTCACAGCCGGCGGAAAACGTCACACGGAGACCGCGCAGAGCAAAGCGCGTTTCCATTGAGGCGTCGCACGAGATTTACCGTGCGCCGTTGAAGTTGCCACCGTTTTGGCCAGAAGAGCCCGAACTATGGTTCGCTCAAATAGAGGCACAATTTGGAAACGCTGGGGTGACGGATGACGTCACGAAATTTAATTTTGTGGTCGGTCATCTTGACCCTCAATTCTCAAAGGAGGTGAAGGACGTCATCATGTCTCCTCCCGCCACCAACCGTTACGTCAAACTGAAGACGGAATTGGTAAAGCGCCTCTCCGCCTCCCAGGAAAAGAAGGTGAAGCAGCTGCTGATGCATGAGGAGCTGGGAGACCGGAAGCCGTCACAGTTCCTTCGCCACCTGCAGGGTCTAGCCGGACCGACCGTGCCAGAGGACTTCGTGCGCACCATTTGGAGCAGCCGACTCCCCAGCAGCATCCAGCCCTTGCTGGCATCCCAACCGCACAGCACCCTGGAAGCGCTGGCTAAGCTGGCAGATCGCGTCCAGGACATCGTAGCACCGAGTCACGTCGCTTCAACTTCAGCAGCCGGCCCCACCGTGAGTGAAATGGCTGCCGAAATCGCAGAACTGAAGCGTGCGATGAAGGACCTCACGATGCAGCTGCGTGACAGTCGGTCGCGTAACCGCTCCCACAGCCGTGGTCGAGACACGCGACGCAACTCACGCCAACGATCGTCTTCTCGCTCAGACACCAGCTACAGAAGACACCCGCAGTGCTGGTACCACTCCATGCATGGCGAGAAGGCCAAGCGTTGCGTCAAGCCCTGCGACTACAAGAAGGGAAACGCCACGGGCAGTCGGTAATGGCGACAGACGATTGCCCCGTTTCTTCTGGTCGCCTGTTCGTGACAGACCGAAGGACGAACACGCAGTTCCTCGTCGATACAGGAAGCGACCTCTGCGTGTACCCTCGTCGTCTTCTCAGCGATCGTCGTGCGTCCACGAATTACCAACTTGTGGCCGCGAATGGGACGCCCATCTCAACATATGGTTTCCTCGAACTCAACCTAAACCTAGGATTACGTAGAGACTTTAAGTGGCGTTTTGTGGTAGCTGAGGTTACAAAACCTATCATAGGCGTAGATTTTTTATGTTTTTACTCTTTAACCGTTGACTGTAGAAACCAACGGTTAATCGATAGTAGCACCAATGTTTCTTGTATTGCCTCGAATCCATCAGATTCGTCTTTATTTTCAGTAAAGGTGTCTTCTGGCGACTCGAGGTACCACAGAATCCTAGACAGTTTTCCCGACATCACCCGACCTGCCGGAACACTACGCACCACACCACATAACACTGTACACCATATCCGCACGACCCCAGGCCCGCCAGTATCTTCTTCGTTCCGGCGATTAGCACCGGACAAATTAAAAATTGCTCAGCAGGAGTTCCAGCTGATGCTGGCCAATGGAACTGCCAGACCCTCGGAGAGTCCCTGGTCATCTCCACTCCATCTCGCCCCCAAAAAGGACGACGGTTGGCGACCATGCGGCGACTACCGCATGCTCAACGCGCGAACAGTCCCTGACAGGTACCCGATTAGGCACATCCACGACTTCGCACACAGCATTGCAGGCTGTCGAATCTTTAGCACCATCGACCTCGTGAAAGCCTACAACCAAATACCTGTCAGCCCGGACGACATCCCGAAGACCGCCATCACCACACCGTTCGGCTTGTACGAGTTTCCGTACATGACGTTTGGTTTGCGTAACGCAGGCCAGACTTTTCAACGTTTTGTCGACGAGATGACCAGAGAGCTAGACTTTTGCTACTGCTATTTAGACGACTTTTTAATTTTCTCTCGGACAGAAGCAGAGCACGAGGAGCATCTCCGCATTATTTTTAATAGGTTGAAGGACTTCGGCATGTTAGTTAACACGTCCAAGTGTGTTTTCGGTGTCCCGGAGGTAACCTTCTTGGGTTACCATATCTCCGAAAAGGGCACAAAACCACTCGACGCCAAGGTCGAAGCAATAAAAAAATTCCCACAGCCCAAGGATGTTCGTCAGTTGCGCCGATTTCTAGGCATGATCAACTTTTATAGGCGTTTCATGCCCCACGCAGCACAGATACAGGCGCCACTTCATAACCTCTTGATTGGTAACGTAAAGGGCTCGCACCCCATATGTCTGGCGGAGAGTGCTTTACAAGCATTCGAGGACTGCAAGGAAAGCCTAGCTAATGCTGCTTTATTAGCACACCCCGATTGCAATGCCAAACTCGCATTGGTTACCGATGCTTCGGATACTGCAATCGGCGCGGTGTTACAGCAGCTTAGCGAAGACGGCTGGCAGCCATTAGCTTTCTTTTCCCGGAAGCTTGGCCCTTCGCAAGTGAAGTATTCTCCCTACGACAGGGAGCTGCTGGCCATTTACGAGGCCATCAAATACTTTCGCCACATGCTGGAGGCTAGGCACTTCGTCGTGTACACGGACCACAAGCCGATCAGTTTCGCATTCCACGAACGGAAGAGAAACTGCTCGCCTAGGCAGTTCCGGTACCTCGACTTTATAGCCCAATTCACCACCGAGATAAGGCACATTGCTGGAAAGGACAATGTTGTCGCCGACCCCTTATCTCGTGTGGAGGAATTACAGGTGCCGGTCAGCCTCAGCACCCTCACAGACTCTCAAGCATCAGATCCAGAACTGAAGAAGCTTCTTCAGGACGGGTCTTCACTGGTGCTTGAGAAGGTGCAGGTCCCAGGGGAGCGTACGTCTGTGTACTGCGACGTCAGTACAGCGTCTCCCAGACCATTTGTGCCCAAAATGCTGCGGAAACAAGCATTCGACAGCTTGCACTCCCTCAGTCACCCAGGCGTCTCAGCGACTGCCAAATTAGTTGCAGAGCGCTTTGTTTGGCCAGGCGTCAGGAAGGACTGCAGGGAGTGGGCACGAGCTTGTCTAGCATGCCAGCGGGCTAAAGTGAGCCGCCATGTATCTGCGCCATTAGGAGCTTATCATCTCCCACGCGCCAGGTTCACCACGATCCACATCGACCTAGTGGGCCCGCTCCCAATTTCACAAGGCTTTAGATACTGTCTGACGGCAGTCGACCGATTTACCAGGTGGCCAGAGGTCGTACCTATTGTCGACATTCCTGCCGAGACAGTAGCTAAAGCATTGCTGTCTGGATGGATTGCCCGGTTTGGCTGTCCCACCGACATTGTAACGGACAGAGGCCGTCAGTTCGAGTCTGCTCTGTTCGAACAATTGTCCAAGATTGCTGGCTTCCAGCACAAACGGACAACGGCATACCATCCAGCGTGTAATGGCATGGTGGAGCGATTTCACAGGCAACTCAAGGCGTCCATCACGTGCCATGCCAATGAAAAGTGGACCGAGTCCCTGCCGTGGGTATTGCTTGGTATAAGGAGCGCATTCAAAAAGGATGTCCAAGCGTCTTCCGCCGAACTAGTGTACGGCGAACCGCTAAGGCTCCCAGGAGAATTTTTTACTCCCAGTGATGACGGTACGACCGATGTCACGGATTTTACCGCGCGCATCCGCAAGTTTGCTCACAACTTGCAGCCAACTCCAGCATCCCGTCACAATAAAACGAGCATTTTTATATTTAAGGATCTGCAGACCACTGATCACGTGTTCCTTCGTGAAGACACATTACGTGGCTCACTGCAAGCAGCCTACACAGGCCCTCACAAAGTTCTGCAAAGAGGCGACAAAGTCTTTAAGATTTTATTTAAGGGCAAAGAAGTCTCAATCGACCGCCTAAAACCAGCCTACATATTGGCCGACAAAGCTGACCCCCATGACGATACTCCACCTGGTGGCAAAACTGAGTACACTACTCGTTCAGGTCGTCGGGTCAAGTTCCCAGATTTTTATCGCCCTTGACGGTCTCTGGAGGGGGGTGGTGTAGGGTATACACCTATATTTAGTTTATGTATGTGTATCGTACATAACACAACACAACACATTTATTTACATGTATTTATAATATTCACGTATTACACATCACCGGCATCTATATTGACAACGTCAATATAATGTCGGATGATGCCGGAATTCGGTTTAATGGAATCGCACCGCGGCCGAGCTACGTCATCGTGACGTATACTGAGCGAGTGAGGTGGGAGCAGCGCGCGATCGTTGACCGTCCTCTCCGTGACCTTCAGTCGGCACTAACCTCGCAACGACGCGTGCGCATGAGATATTCTGTGACACCTCGATCGAATTATTTCCGTGTTTCGCCTTTGTGTTTATAAACTGTTATTCTGTGTTAACTGTGACTATTGTGACTGTGACTATCATCTGTTCTCCTTCTTCTGTTTTGTGTTGTGCGTGTGAACTATCCAATCTCCAATATAACTGTGAGTACATAGGCAGTGACTTTTATTGACACTTCTGCCTACCCCATACACTCCGACAACACATCCATAACCGTACTAACTAAATTCTTAAAAATAAATAAATTCTAATGACTTCTTACCTCGCCACATGACTTTTAAGGTGTCTCAGCAGATTGCCCCGCCATTGAAACTTCTTGTCACATTGCGGGCAGGGATACTGTTCCTTGGCGGTGTTCACCGAACTCCTGATCTGTTCTATTCGCTGTTGATGCTTTTCTGGGTTCGACGTGTCTTCGGGGAGAGATTCTGTTAGTTTCCTGGAGGTACAAAGTTATGGTCAATAGTACATTTTGATACAAGTGGAGAAAGTATGTTATTGCATTCGAGGCGGAATTAACACCCGAGCCGTAGGCGAGGGTTTAACACCGACTTCAAAGTATACGAGAAGGTTACGTATCCGGCTGTACGCCGATTTGTCCGTAATGGCTGGGCTAATTTCCATCCATCCACGGACTAACCTTGGCAAGCGTGGCTTAACCTTGAAGATTGACCCTTGCGGCTGTTATTATTTAGCCACGAGCTCTTCAGCATGAAAATGATGATAATGTATAAATCAAGAGGCTTCGTTTTAAAAGTAGAATGGTATGGTATGGTATGGTGGTATGGTATGGTGGTATGGTAAGGTGGTATGGTATGGTGGTATGGTATGGTGGTATGGTGGTATGGTATGGTATGGTATGGTGGTATGGTATGGTGGTATGGTATGGTGGTATGGTATGGTGGTATGGTATGGTGGTATGGTATGGTGGTATGGTATGGTGGTATGGTATGGTGGTATGGTATGGTGGTATGGTATGGTGGTATGGTATGGTGGTATGGTATGGTGGTATGGTATGGTGGTATGGTATGGTGGTATGGTATGGTGGTATGGTATGGTGGTGTGGTATGGTATGGTGGTATGGTATGGTGGTATGGTATGGTGGTATGGTATGGTGGTGTGGTATGGTATGGTGGTATGGTATGGTGGTATGGTATGGTGGTATGGTATAGTGGTATGGTATGGTGGTATGGTATGGTGGTATGGTATGGTGGTATGGTATGGTGGTATGGTATGGTGGTATGGTATGGTGGTATGGTATGGTGGTATGGTATGGTGGTATGGTATGGTGGTATGGTATGGTGGTATGGTATGGTGGTATGGTATGGTCGTAGTATGGCTTGATACACAAGTGCTTACCTAAGTTTTAATTGTATTTGATGTTTCGAACTAGTTTTTACGTGTTTCTGAAGATTTGAAGTATTTGAAAACGATAACCTGAAAAGGATAAAAAAATAACAAGTTAGTTTCATTTTTTTATTATTTAGGCGTATTTTATTAAATACAGACCTTACTGCAAAGTACTTAGAAACGAAATTTCTTTACCAGCCGTGTTCAATAGCGCTATGGACTGATTCTGTTAGGCAAATACAGGTCTTATTTCCTCACCTGCAGGGTTCACAATAAGGCTTCCGTTTCTGCCCGGTCTCTATCCGATGCGCTTCAACGTGTTTCCTCAAAGAAGCCTTCCATCTAAAGCTCTTGTCACAATATTCACATTGAAATGTTGCTGATGACTGTTTTGTACTGTAAAAAGAAGTCATTATTAAGTAGTTTGTCGACCAGAATGGCGCAGCGGTAGTGAGGCTGCCTTACGTTCTTAGGGTCCCGGGTTCGAATACCGGTAGGAGCAAATGTTTGTGTGATGAGCATGGACATTTGTTTCCGAGTCATGATTGTTTATATGTATAAGAAGTATGTATTTACAAACAAAAAGTATCTATGTAGTATATCAACTATCTGGTGTCCAAGACACAAGCCTTGTTGCTTAGTGTGGCACCTAGATGGCGCTGTGTGTAATGTCCAGCCATATTTATTTATTTTATTTGGTTATTATCTAAACATTAGCGCTAATAAATAAAGAAAGAAAGAAAAGCTTATATCATTACATCTAGATGTAATAGGCATGACGACAGTATCAAAAAATTGCAAATCTATTTAGTCCGTCAGTTAGAGTATTGGAAATTAATGGACACGTATTTTTTGTTTTTGTAAATCAATGAATATTGACAAAGATAAAACGCATCAAAACTCGGGAGTGGGGGCTCGTGACGTCAGAACTAGCTAAAAATTATACCATGGCGTGACGTATTGAGAATTTTAAAAGCGTCGTAACTCTTCAATTTTGGTTTACGTAACAAAAGAAAAAACACGGGTCAAATATTTTTTGATAATCTAATTGACGGACTAATTCGATTTTTTTTTTGTCGTCTCGCCTATTCGTGTCCGTTTCGACTACTTGACCACAGAGTCGTAGAAGAAAAACGACTACGTCAACATAACGAAGGAATTTGTAAAACACTAACAATGAAAGTCGCAAATTCGTGGATACAATATGTAGAAAGTTATAAAGGTTTAACCATGGCCGCGCGGTCCGCACATGGAGAACTGCAGTAAAATTGAAGAGTATGTTTTTAATTTTAATATAATACCTATTTATTGAATGTAAATGAAAGTATAGTCTAGTGGTTGCAATTGCGACTGCTAAGCATGAGGTTCTGGGTTCGATTTCCAGGTCGGGTAAGTTGTTATTAGGGATTTCTCAGTAGCAGCCACGGAGTCAGGATTTGTGCCCGGTTGATGGCAATAGGCTCGCCCCCTATTACATGGGACTTATTAACTGGCGAAATGCGGTTGTACTATTAGGTGGCCGCTGGCTAACCCTTTGGGGATTACAGGCGTCATGTTATCTTATTTACCTATTATCTTCCTTGGCGTCTGCATCGTCCGTGATGCCGCCATTTTGTTGATGAATATGTACATCAAGCTCTATCGATGGGCTGAAATAAATATTATAGACTTTGAGCAAGCTTTATTTTCATGTTTTAAATGAACCTAACTTTATAGTATTTTGATAAATATTGTAATGTTGAAACCAAAAACGATGGATGGACTGTGTGAAGGATGATTGCCAGTTAAGATCGCAAAAGCGGTCATTGACCCACCTACATTTATTAAAGTTCTTAACTTTGAAATCCAAAAATAAGCCTGTTCAAGTCTTGAATCGTCATCTATCGTGATCTTCAACATTTTTTCTAATGAAAAGCGATGCATGGTTCATTTGTTTTGGTTCGTGCGAAGAGCTATTAGGGAAAGAGCAATGACCGCTATTGCGATCTTAACTGGCACCAACTATAGAAAGGAGGTGTCTGACGAGATGACGAGTAATAGAGAAGTATGGAAGAAGAAGACATGCAACGCCGACCACAAATAAATTGGGTTTAGGTCAGGAGAATGTTGATGAGTTGGTATGCCTCCCCACTAACACCCATACCTATAGACAAATTAAAGTAATTACTTGAGTTTAAATAATAGGGAATTTGCACGTAATTTTTTCTTCACTTAAATCAATAAAATACAGTACTTTCAACCCAAGGAAAGTATTAAAAGTTAAGTTCAACTATTGCTTGTCGCTTGAAAATAATATTAAACTCCTGCAATTTTCTACGACAGTCCAAACGCCCGTAGCTGTCGCGGCCATGTTGTGACGTCATTATCCACAATCTGCCTTGTTTACATCTAATTTTATAGGCCTTAATAAAATAATTTTACCAATTGTATGTGCTTTATTCAAGTAAAAATTGCAATAACAATATTATAATGAAATTTTAGTGAAACTTCTAGCACTTCTATATATATAAAAATGAAACCCGTTTTCCTTGGTCACGGCATCACGCGTAAATGGCTGGACCGATTTCACTAATTCTTTTTTTGTTGTATTTGTTATTATTAGGAGAAGGTTCTTACGGAAAAAAATATTAAGAAAATCTCTCAGAAATATTGAAAAATATACATTTAATTTTGCATATTTAAAAAAACGCGTAACGAATGTCAATGTCATTCACAGCCATAGACTATATTGAAAGAGCATTGTTTGTTCGGAAACGTGGTTACTTAATTAAATTCGAGCATCATTTGTTCGGAAACATCTTTTAAGGGTGTCTCACACTCTCTCTAACATCTCTCTGTCTCTCTTATATATCGCAGACGAAGTTGCGCGGGTCAGCTAGTTTCAAATAAATGTGTTTTTTTGACACAATGAACTTTGACGTCAATACCGGCGTTATCGAAGACGGTGTGTTTTGACAGTGCGTTCCGTTTCACCAAAAACATGCTACATCAAACAGTAAATTGTAAAATAAGTGATGTATTAGAAACTTAAATAAGTGTACCACAATGTTTTATGCGCCAATACAAGGCATTTTTTATAAATAAAAAGAGTTTTGTATTTCATGCATATTCCCTATTGCCTATGCAAACATTTTTATAAAATAGACAAGAATTTGAACCAAGAACCGTTAAAGAAACCATTTTTTTTTTTTTTCGGATGGGAAATCATCAAATGACTCCTCCCGCTCTGGGCGGAGCAGGAGGGAGTGTCAGACTTTTACTGACTAAAACCCATCCACATTCCTTCATCGCCTTTTTTGTTCCGGGGCCACGGTATCTCTTTCGAATAGTCCCGCAGCCCCGGTAGGCTTCGGCCCTTGCGGACCCCTTCCCTATTGCTGACTCTCTTTGAGGCGCGCGTGGAACACGAACGCGCCGTCGACACGGCCTGTCGTCATGAGACCGTTAAAGAAACCTAAGCTAAGAATTCTAACTTTGGACAGTACTAACTTCAAGCAAATACCTAACTACAGTATCTTAAGTTACTACTTTTGCTCAAGTTATCACTGTGGCTTGTTAGAGTTCCGTACCCAAAGGGTAACCAACGGGACCCTATTACTAAACCTCCGCTGTCCGTCCGTCCGTCTGTCTGTCAGCGGGCTGTATCTCATGATCCGTAATAGGTATGAAATTTTCACAGAATATGAATTTCTGTTGCCGCTATAACAACAAATAATAAAAGTGAAATAAAAATTAAAGGATGCCCTGACCCGTTCATGCGCGATTCCGACTCGATCTTGGTCGATTTTTATTAATATTAAATCGTTATTTGAAGTGTTATTGGGATTTTTCCATCCGGAATTTCTCAGTAGTAGTAGTAGTACTCAATTTAAAGGGGGGAGGGGGCCCCTACTACGAAACCCTTCATGCGCGAGTCATACTCGCACTTGGTCAATTTTTTTTATAGGTATGGGTGTTACAATCATTAAAGGTAGGCTGTTACTTACTCACCCATTAAAATGCACCGTCTCATAATGTTTTAGAACAGCCCTCTTACTGCCATATCGCTCAGTACACGCTCTGCATTCGTATCTTCGTATATGTTTATTTGTATGATAGTTGTATGAGACTTCCGAAGCGAACGAACACTCGCATATAGCGCATTTGAAATTTTTTGAGTTCTGAAATGAAAAATATAAGTGGCGCTGGTGACTGAAAAGTTGTGTTGTAGTCGGTTGTCGTGGTACGGACATGTGTTGCGGAGGAATGAGAAAAATGTCGTGAGGAAAGTTTTGAGTGTGTGGGTATATGAGTAGAGGAAGACCAAAGAATCGATCCATGTATTGTGTGAAAGATAAAAAAAAATACCGCTGGACATTAACACACAGCGCCATCTAGTGCCACACTAAGCAACGAGGCTTGTGTCGTGGACACCAGATAGTTGATATACTACATAGATACTTTTTGTTTGTAAATACATACTTATTATACATATAAACATCCATGACTTGGAAACAAATGTCCATGCTCACCACACAAACATTTGCTCCAACCGGGATGATATGGCTAAAAAGCTAAATAACGAGTAATAGAGAAGTATAGAAGAATACAACATGCTGCGCCGACCGCAAATAAATTGGGTTTAGGGCAGGAGAATAATGAGAGGAGAATGAATTAATTGTGAAACGTAGGTGAAGTGAAAGAAGTATGCAAGGAGCGCAGCAGATCACGTTCCAAGTCAAAGCATGTATTTCAAACTAGCTTATGTAAACCCACGGCTTCGCCCGAGTGGAGTTCCGTAATAGGGATGACGACTGACTAAAAAAAATATGATTCTGTTTAGTCCGTCAGTTAGATTATCGAAAAATACTGGATACGTGTTTTTTGTTTTATCAAATTAATAAAAAAATGCCGAAGGCAAAACTCATCTGTATGGTAAAAAAATGTGACGTCACACGAGTTTTCGGCGCAATGTATCGTCTTCAATTTTTGTTTGCGTGAAAAAATTAAAAAAAAGAATCCAAATTTTTTTGGAAATCTATCTGACGGACTAATTAGATTTTTGTGTCGTCTACCCTATTGTCCCACGGGATTATACTACCGGGATAAAAAGTATCCTATGTGGTAATCCAGGGTATAAACTATCTGTGTGTCAAATTTCATCCAAATCCGGTTAGTAGTTTTTGGGTGAAAGAGTAACAAACACTCATTACAGGTAATCAGTGGCTCGAAAGTTTGACAACCAGTCTTACCAAGGGGTATCGTATTACCCAGTACTAACTGGTTGGTATTCAGATGCATCCAGTTGGACTGGAAGGCGATCCCACCATACTTGGGAAAAAACTAGGCAGATGATGATAATGATATAATGTACAAAAAGTGTTTAAAAAACATTGAGCTATTACTACTACGTATAGAGAAGACAGCGCGAACAAAATCTGTGCTCCGTTAAACTGCGGCCGGCTGGCTGCAGTTCACTCAGTCGCTTGATCGCCACAGCATCTATATATACGGGGTTAGCCACCCCCCGCGCTCCCCGTACTGCGCACAGATTTTGTTCGCGCTGTCTTCTCTGTTCGTAGTAGTAATAGCTCAATGTTAAAAAAATAAAAAACTTATTTGACTTACCAATTCATGCTTTACACTAACGTGATCCTTCAAATCTTCAGCATTAGGAAAAGACAAAATACATCTTTCGCACCTAAACATAGCATTAATATAGTCTTCTTTCAACATGGCAACTCTTCTCTCCTCAATCAAATCTTCTCTACTCATCTCTATTTCTTTAAACAACTCCACTGCCTTCCTATTCCTCTTTTTCTTTCTTCTCTTTGTTCTTAAAATTATTCTGTTCATACGTTTATTTTTTTTTGGTTTAACGTTGATTAGTTTTTCGTCATCTGAGTTGTTGTCAAAGGTGTCTTGGTATTCTGCCTGGTTGTCTAAGGAGTTTGGTTGTTCGAGGTTTACTTCTGTTTTTATTATTGTGAACGGTTCATGTTCTATGTCTTCGTGTAGTGAAATGTTGAATATTTTGTTTTTTGTTAGTCTTGGTGTGGGTTGTAATTTTGATAAATTTGTATTCTGGAACATTGAACGATTTTTATTGTAGTCTTGCCAATTAATTTTTAATAAGAGAGATGTGTTTAGGTAGTCACACATAAAACCTTCCTATGCAAGAACTATTTTTATACAAGAATACCCTTTTTTTTTTTTAGCATGGGAAATCATCAAATAGCTCCTCCCGCTCTGGGCGGAGCAGGAGGGAGTGTCAGACTTTTACTGACTAAAACCCATCCATGTTCCTTCATCGCCCTTTGTGTTCCGGGGCCACGGTATCTCTTTCGAATAGTCCCACAGCCGGATACAAGAATACCCTAAAGCAGTTTTATTGGGTTTTTCGATTAGGAATTTCTCAGTAGCAGCTACGGAATCTGGATTTGTGCCTGCCAGATGGTAATAGGCTCGCCCCTTATTATATGGGACTTAAAACATACTGGCAAAATGTGGGAGTACCATTAGGTACACCGCAGCCTAACCCTTCGGGGTTTACAGGCGTGATGTTATAATTATGTAATTACTACTGGGGTAAAAACTAACCTATGTTCTATCCTAGATTAAATCATGATCTGTCGAATGACCGATTTGGTCGAGACGCCATTATTTAGCTATTGTGTCTACTGCGTGGACAGATCATGGGTTAAACCTGCCAGCATTTAAAGCGTGAAGGGTAACATACACACAAACAGACAGACTGACAGACAGACTGACTGACAGACTGACAGACAGACAGACAGACAGACAGACAGACTGACAGACAGTCAGACAGACTGACACATGACTAACAGACAGACTGACAGACTTGCAGACAGACTGACTGACAGACTGACAGACTGACAGACAGACAGACAGACAGACAGACAGACTGATAGACAGACTGACTGACAGACTGACTGACAGACTGACTGACAGACTGACTGACAGACTGACAGACAGACTGACAGACAGACTGACAGACAGTCAGACAGACTGACACATGACTAACAGACTTGCAGACAGACTGACAGACAGACTGACTGGCAGACTGACAGTCATACAGACTGACAGACAGCCTGACTGACAGACTGACAGACAGTCAGACAGACTGACACATGACTAACAGACAGACTGACAGACTTGCAGACAGACTGACAGACAGACTGACTGACTGACAGACCAGACAGACAGACTGACAGACAGACTGACAGACAGACTGACAGACAGACTGACAGACAGACTGACAGTTACAGAGTTACTTTCGCATTTAATAAAATACTATGGAAGTATGTTTTAAATTACAAGTATGTAGATTTTATTTCTGTTCTTAAAGATAAGAGTCATCATCATCATTTCAGCCGAAAGACGTCCAGTGCTGGACATAACCCTCCCCCAAGTGTCGCCACATTGACCGGTCCCGTGCGACTCGCATCCAGCAGATCTCGGCAACCTTCACCAGGTCATCAGTCCACCTAGTGGGAGGCCTTCCAACGGAACGTCTTCTGGTTCGGGATAAAGATAAAAGTATCTCATAGTAAATTAATTATCATTATGTAATAATCATAAATTACCTGTTTAACATAATCATAGAACAAAGAGTATGAGGTTTTAACTTGTTGCTTGAACTTTGCAAAGCGGGTCATCTGTGCGTCACATTCCCAGCACAACCACAGCGGTAAACTGTCTGCCTCTGAAAACTGAGAAAAAAATATTTTTTTTTTACGTTTTTTGGGTTCCCGTTCCCTGAAGTGCAACCCACGGGACCCTATTACTAAGTCTCCAGAGCAGCTGAGGACAGAGAGAGAGAAAGGGGGAGGGCAGCTGTCTCATGATCGGTAGACAGTTGAAATTTTCACAGAATGTGTATTTCTGTTACCGATATTACAACAAATAATCTAAACTAATATTATGAAGAGGGAAGATTTGTCTTTTTGTGTGTGTGTGTATGTTTGTAATGAATAAAATCAAAAACTGCTCGACCAATTTTAAAAATTCTTTCGCCACTAAAAAGCCACGTCTTACACGTACGTACATAGGCTATATTTTAGCCCCGTACTCCCACGGGAACGGGAATTACGCGGGTGAAACCGCGTGACGTCCACTAGTAATAAAAATTCAAAGGAAACACTATTGCTTTCAAAAGGGTGAACGTAAACTTCGTCAGAAAATCAGAGATAAAGTTAATGAAAACTTTACATTTGTCCAAGGGAAATTCTGTTAAGCAGGTTGGAATTAGGTCTTTCTCCAATTAATTGGAATAGGCTTATCTATAAATTGATTGGTCGTCTTATGAGCGTAACAGTACTGGTAAAACCTTTGGTGAATGGGTCTAAACGTGATGTTATAAAATAAACAATATTGAATAGACTTATTTGGTAAAAAGGAGGCTCCTGACCCTTTTAAATGTAGAAATATTAAGTCTAAAATCATACAAATTTAAACTTACTGTTATTTCGCTTATAAATTGCATAAAAGACTCCTTTTTCCAATATTCCACTAGGAGTGTCATTTTGCGGCCAGAACTAAGGCAGCCACAGCAAATAATATTATCTTCTGATTCCATTTTAGTTGTTCAGGTTGATGATCAACTAATAACACATATTTTAATTCAGAAATTGTAAATAAATAATCAAATAAACAAACTGTTTTCAGCGAAAGGGCACGCTACGGCCATTATCGTATACATGTCAAAAGCGTTTTATTATTTGTTTTATAATCAAGCATAAACATAATAATTATGTTTTTGATTCTTATAGATAGAAAAAAATGTTAGCAAAATTACATGTTATTATTTTGAACGTATTTTATCTAGTGAAATGATTTAAATAGCATAATCATTCAAATAGGAAGCGTGGTGAACAAAACGTTGCATCTTTTAACGGTCCGTTAAAAGCACGGTTACAATTTTTTACATTCTTTTAAAGGTCATCAAAGTGATCAAGAAGTAATTAAAAATATTTTGTTTTTCATCAATTATAATAGAACATATTATCTCAAGTACTCAGAATACTACCAAAATCTAATCAGGATATTTTATAGAAATTACAAAAAAACTGCAAGTAATAGAAGCCCAAGTAGAGTATAGTGAAAAGAAACGTTTGTTATTTTGTGGAAAATGTAGAATGTCTGTCGAGAATTGGTTTCTAAAATTGTTGACTTCGTAAATAAAATAAAAATGACGTCGTTTTTGCATCTAAACGTACAAGATTATGTTTTTGAACCAAATGTCACTGACCAGAACAGAGTTTGCATTTGCTGCACATCACAAAATGCTTTTCTAATAAATACTTGGTCATGTAAACATACTGCATTTTTGGAGAATTACAGTAAATCTGGGGTGAGTTACTGCAGTTTAGTTCTATTTTAATGTCCCTTGGCTTATTTCTGCAGATTTTTGGTTCTTTTGAGTTTATTTTAATTATAAATACATAAGGTATAGGAATGACATTATGAATTGGCATCGTAATTTTCCAATATGGCCGTTCGATGTATGTATGTACCTATATTTTTGGAAAGGGAACCGATCACTTTTCCAATTTTTTTTGTTCAAATTTCATTTTACCGTAAACTGACGTCTTTTTTGCTATAAGCATTTTTTGACATATTTTTAGATCATCGAAGTATTTTATGTCATAGGTGTTATGTTACCGAACTTTAATTCGCCGATTTCAAAATAACTTTTTGCTGTTGGCCGAAGCGTTCTTTTTTTTTCGGATGGGAAATCATCAAATTACTCCTCCCGCTCTGGGTGGAGCAGGAGGGAGTGTCAGACTTTTACTGACTAAAACCCATACATATTCCTACATCGCCCTTTATGTTCCGGGGCCACGGTATCTCTTGCGAACAGTCCCGCAGCCCCGGCAGGCATCGGCCCTTGCGGACCCCTTCCCTTTTGCTGACTCTCCTTGAGGCGCGCGTGGAACACGAACGCGCCGTCGACACGGTATGTCGTCATGAGACGGACGGACGGCGAGCTAACCCATAGCTCACCGTCCACAGGCCCGCGGGCCGAAGCGTCTTTTGAACTTTTTTCATTTGCCAAATGATTTATTTGCCATATTTTCATCACACCGAAACAACATTTTGCGGAATATGACTTGGTAGCATTTTCAATATTAAATTATAATATAATATAAAAAGGCAATATGTTGTGCTACAAAATATTGTGACAGAAACGGATGGGGTGACATGATATAGATATCATGTCATCCCATCCGTTTCTCAGCCATCGAATGCGACTGCATTCGATGGCTGAGAAACGGATTGCTTTCTAGTGTGGTTGTAGAGAGCTTTGGTGTGCTGCTCTTTCATGTGCTCTCAAGTGGCGAGCATCCTTCCAGCAGCAACCTTGGTTGAAAAACTCCAATTACAAAGCGAACATGTCAGAACACCATTGACAAAATGGTAGGGTATAGCTGTAGGTGGTCTAGCTTTAAGGTCATCTCGCTTTAAGTCCAGCTGCGACCTTCTTCTCTCTTCAAAGGCGTTGACCTGCCGATACACACGACGTCTCCACTCGGGCCGATTTTGTGCCTGCTTTTCCCACACTAAGGGGTTAATTTCGCATCTATTGAAGTGTCTATTCTGCACATCCTTGCAACGTAAAAACTGACCACCACGCTTCGTTTTCCTTCCTGGAGTTCAGAATAGAAGATGCTCTTCGCCAGCCTGTCTTCGTGCATCCTAGAAACATGCCCACACCATCTTAGCTGACGTCTCATCAAGTAGGCCTCTATTCCAAGGACCTTGGCTTGCCTTAAAACGTTCGTGTTTCTAACACGGTCCGACCATCTGACGTTCATTATGTTTCGGAGGCATTTGAGATGGAATTTGTCCAAGGTCTTTAAATGTCTACGATACAGACACCACATTTCCGACGAGTACAAAAGATTTGGAAGGACTATTGCCATGTACCATCTCAACGGACGAAATCTCACCACCGATACGGCTCTTTTTATTTGCAGCATCCAGCCTCTATTGAAGCGCTAAACTTTCTCTTCCTTGGTCCTTTTTTTTTGTTTTATTCCTATTAGTAAAAAAAAGTGGTCAAACAATAGAATAGAATTTTTGTAAAACAAAGGATAACGTCAAAGGGTCGCATTTTTTTTTTCGTTTACTACTATTGTCCCGCACAGTCTTTGTGCGGACCAATAGAAGTTCTTCTTCTTCTTCGCATCGATCATTCGTTAATGGTGGAAAACCGATATGGACATCGTGTGCACGGGATTTTATTTTAAATATGACCAGATTTCGTTCGAGGCCATGGTACATCTATATATGAATATCTTGGTCTTGAGCTTCAAATCATGCGAGCTGAAAACTTTGGGATGCAATTTGCCAAAAGCTGCTGCTGCAGCACATATTCTCTGATTAACCTCTGCGTCAAGATCCCCTTTACTGGTAATTATACTGCCTAAATACTTGAAGCTTTCTACTTGTTTCAGCTTGCCGCTGACAATTAGGATGTTAGGAACTAGCAGCTCTTCGTCTACGTTCATCAGCCATATCGTGTCAGCCATAACTTCGGTTTTTTTGACGTTTATTGAAAGACCAACTTACAACAAACGTCATGGAGGCTAGCTATCAGCGCCTGCAAACTGTCGCAAGTGTCCGCCACAATGAACAGGTCATCAGCGTACATAATCTCTGTAATCGTGGTATAAGAGACTTTTGTTCGGGCTTTCAGTCTGGCAAGGTTGAATAAATTGCCATCGGTTCGGAAACGAATTCGAATGCCTTCTGAAATACGGTTCAGGGTTTCTCGACTGACGACGGCAAAGTATAGAGCAAAGAGTGTTGGTGCAAGAACGCATCCATGCTTTACGCCACAGGTTACATTAAAAAAGTCTGATTGCTCGCCTTTTACGGCGACGCAATAAGACATATCGTCATGCAGAAGTCGTATCATCCTAACATTTTTTTCTGAGCATCCTAGTTTTATTAACAGAGCCCACAGAGCTTCCCGGGGAACACTGTCGAATGCCTTTTCAAGATCGACAAAGCAGAGGTATAGGTGTTGACCTTGTTCTTTACTTTTTTTCTTGAAGCTGGCGAACAGAGAATAATTATAGCTTCACAGGTCCCTCTGTCAGGACGACAGCCAAATTGGGTCTCTGGAAGGATTGTTTCTGATAATAGAATAAGACGGTTGAGAAGGATTTTCGCAAATACTTTTCCAGGGGTTGACAGCAGCGAAATTCCACGATAAGAGTTGCAGTCTGATCGGTCACCTTTGTTCGAATAAAGGGCGCTTATTCGAGATACTTTGCAAGTGTCTGGCACCCACTCTTCATTCCACATTGTCACCAAGAGATCCCTGATGACATCATGCAGTCTCTCACCCCCGTACTTAAGCAGCTCCCCTGGGATGTTATCAACACCAACTGCCTTTTTGTTATGTAGTTGTTTGATGGCACCTTGGACTTCTTTTATAGTTGGGGGCTTGTCTAGCCCAGTGGCTGTGGGCAGCGTGGACAATTGGACATAGATAGAACATATGTCATATCTGCTGAGCGATCTAAATTGAGAAGGTCGTTAAAATGCTGGGCATGATGACACACCAATCAATTGAGATACTTTTTAAGAGCTGTCATAACGCGGTTCTCCCATAGATTTTGTATGGCAATAGCAAACTGTGACGTCACTGTTTAGTCAACTCAATGACTCAACTATTTATTGATTTCAAAGCAACTAAAAATCGAATTTGGCAATTCTTTGAAAACAAATCGGGTTTTCAGGCCCAAAAAAAGTGTTTTTTTAGAGATTGGTGTCTTGAAATTTTGTTTTATGGTGTCATCTACCCTATTGCTGCAAAACCGACTTCACGCAGTCTTGTCTGCCTCTACACCTAGAGTGTAATTTAAGCCCGCGTAGGCGCGGAGGGGTGGGGCGGCCCGCGAGCTGAGGATCAGGCGGTTTAAAGGCCTGTCGCCGCGGCTGAAGCGGTGGTGAGCGTTAAAACCATCTGTGACGCTCGCGTGAGGACACTCAAACCCCGGAGCACTGGAGCAGTGACAGAAACAAATGCTTGCTGATTGTTGCACGCTGCATGCATGAATGTTCGGAAACGTAATACTTCGAACAAATGTTATTTCGGCTAAATGTATTTCGGTAAAAAGTTTTTTGACCAAATGAAACGTCGTAGTAACGAAAAAAATCGTATTGATAAAAATTGTGACTTCGATGAAGTAAAAAAAAACGAAACGATAATAGTTGAAAAGGTTTAGGTAAAATGAAATTCGTTCAAATACATATTTTTCGAACTTAAGATAGGTAACCTTTTAGAAATACTAGGCAGTTTGTTTCACGGTTTACTTGACTTATGTTATTTAATGAGAAAATTGGAAATTTTGGGACATGTTAAATTGAATGTTTGGTCCCTCCCAAATCGGTCCATCTTGAAAAAAAAAAAAACAATTTCTCACTATTTTTTTTCTATACTAATTAGTACTTACCTCGATTTTTAGATTGACTTGAAAAATTGCTACATTTGTAACATTTGTCATAATATGTTGAAAAAGATTGAAGTATTCAAACAACAAGTTCAAGACAGCATAGCATTGCTTCTAGATCAGGTAAGAAAAACAAACCTTACACACATAGGAATAAGGGTCATACAGAACCTCATCTCCTTGAGGTTGGTTAAAATACACAGTGCAGATCCTTTTTTTTTTTTTTTTTCGGATGGGAAATCATCGAATGACTCCTCCCGCTCTGGGCGGAGCAGGAGGGAGTGTCAGACTTTTACTGACTAAAACCCATCCATGTTCCTTCATCGCCCTTTGTGTTCCGGGGCCACGGTATCTCTTTCGAATAGTCCCGGGCCCCGGCACAGTGCACATCCTGCGGTAAGTATCAGCTGTTCCATACATTTTGACCGTGCCGCTATTGAACTGGCCCAGTGATGGCAGCCTCTACTTACGAACAGTATGTCGTGGGTTAGAACCCAGGCAGGCGCATTACTTTGTGTAATTAATTTATCACCACTGCTCTCAAAAACGGTGAAGGTAAACATCGTGAGGAAACGGGCATGTCCAAGTCCTAGAACCGAAGACATGTGACATCTATCAATCCGCACTGGGCCCGCGTGGTGGATTATGTCCCATTCCTTCTCATAGAGAGGAGGCCTGTGTCCCAGCAGTGGGAACATTATGCATCCTGCGGTAATAATCAGCTGTTCCATACATTTTGGCCGTGTCGCTGTTGAACTTTTGTATGGAGCCGTCAGTTCCTTTTACTTACCACGAAAAACAACAATGGCGTCCATGATAAAAGTTTGTGTCCCTTACACGGACTTAAACGCAGGCCATACCGCCAGCTAGCGAGCAAGCGAGCGAGCCGGGCGAACATCGTTTCACCAATTTTCATACTTCGCGATACAAACGATGCGAACGAAATATCCGACGATGCCAGCGATGCTATTCGTTCACCTCGTTAGCGTAGTTTAGCTCTGTAGTTCGCGGTGTGAACCGTAGTATGACAAGAGGTGAAACGATGCTCGCTCGGCTCGCTCGCTAGCTGGCGGTGTGGCATGCGTTTAAGTCCGTGTAAGGGACCCAAACTTTTATCATAGACGCCATTGTTGAAATTTTTCGTAGAGAGCGAACCTATAATTATTTTATATTGTTTAAAACCTTCATCCACAGGGCCCAATCCTAAAAATAACCAAACTGCACAACCTCCACCGGATACCCATATTAATCCACGGCGTTAGCAAGTCGGAAACGGAAACAGACGTCAAGCCAGAACCGTCTGACGCGGAATGTTTGGAGGTAGAGACTGATGTGAAGGTGGAACATGATTCCTCGGACAATGAAGCTGAGCCGCTGGCCGGGCTGAAGAGGAAGAAGACGAGGAATGAGTTGAGGTATGAGTAAGTATCGGTGCTTATAACAAAAAAACTTTGTCTTTACATTTTTGTCTGTCTGTCTGTTTGTTCCGGCTAATCTCCGAAACGGCTGGACCGATTTTGACGGGACTTTTACTGACAGATAGCTGATGCTATAAGGAGTAACTTAAGCTTGCTTTTATTTTAGAAAAAAGATTAGGGTTCCGTGCAAAAAAAAATAACGCAGCATAGTTTACGACACAAGCTTCGTTGCTTAGTGTGGCACTAGATGGCGCTGTGCATAATGTCCAGCGATATTTATTTCTTTATTTATAGTTGGGAAATGGCTAGGCAGCGTCTTGTCATTGATTTCCACAAATAAACGCCATGTGGATCTATTATTTTTCTTCAGATACGAAGGAAAGATAGCAATCGTAATACTAACTGAAGAGGAACTTCAAGAAGAAAGAGAACGCATGGCTAAAAATGAGGGTTACTTGAAGCTGCCTTACAAATGTCAAGATTGCATCGTTGGGTTTGACCACGAGTTGACGCTCATCAGCCATATTAAGAATAGGCATACGAAGGTAGGATATGTCACTTATGGTGGAACCGTGAAAGCGCCAGGGTGGCCCGCAAAATTCAAATTTTCTTACGTTTTTTGCAATTTGCAGGTCAGTGTCGGGTTGTAAGTTGATGAAAATATGATTCGCGACCGTAACACATGTGTACGTTTTATTTGTTATTATTATTATTGTTTTTTTTTTTAATTCTTGGTTAAGCTCGCCGTTGTACTTATGCTATATATTTGAATGTTGTGTGTATATTTTTAATTTTGTGTGCAATAAAGAATATGAATATTTAAATCATCAATACAACCTTCGTTAATTTAACCTCATCAAATGACTTTTTCATGAAATAGTTTTTGAATGGGGTTAAATGAATAACGAGAGTTGTATTGATGATTTTAATTCTGTAAATACATACGTGTTACGGTCGCCAATCATATTTTCTACAACTTACAACCCGATGGTGGTGTAATCCTATGACCCAACACAGATGTGCAAAGTATTTTTTTTTTAATAAGCGTCATTTTCGGGGGACTAATTAGGAAATTAAAAAAAGAAAGTTTTGCAAACCTTACTGTGTCATATATGAAATGAAATAGTTTTGATTTTATTCATAAAAGAAGACGAAAATTGACCATAGCCCCCTCCCCCCGATCTCCGAAACTAAACCTAAATATTTGAAAAAAAATACAAAATATAGTTCATTGCTTGTAGATTACGGGAACACTTATTCTATTCTATCAATTGAAAATATATCTCGAGTAAGTTTGATTGTTTGTTTTTTTTTCAGATTAAAAATGGTTTCCAATGTAGTGTTTGCAAGTCAGTACTAAGCACAAAAATGTCTTACAATGAACACACAAAAAGACACATTAAAAGGTAAGAACTTATACGACGCTACTCATCATCTGCCTAGCCTTACCTTACCCCAATGAGCGCACAGTGCACATCTTGCTATATTGTTCTCACATAATGTACCATCTCAACATGAATGATGTAACCAAGGTTTTATAAAAATATTCTGATTTAAAAGAGTGTCCATGGAGTTTCTTGCCCGTTCTTCTCCATAGAGATCTACGCTAGGGAATGGGCAACTACAGTACTTTTACAGTTTTTATGCCTTGTGGCTGGGACTGTAGCTACATTTAATTTTCATCTTTGTTTCGACAATTCAAAAGTGTCTGTAACCGGCCTACTTGAAATAAATGCTTTGATTTTTGAGGGCTATCGTTTTTGGCCCACTAGATGGCGCCACTGTCGAGTAAGGTCCTGTCAATAATTCTATTCTACACTTTAAAGTACCAATAACTTTATAAAAAGTTTATTTTATTAAAAGCAACATAGTCTAAACTTCACATACATATTTACAATATTCTCCCTAAAATGAGCAAGCATAAAACATTTAAAGTATGAGGTCCTCATACTTTAAATGTTATAATATGTAAATATTTTGTTTTTTGTTAGTCTTGGCGTGGGTTGTAATTTTGATAGATTTGTGTTCTGGAACATAGAACGATTTTTTTTGTAGTCTTGCCAATATTTTTTAATAAGAGAGATGTATTTAGGTAGTTAGAGTTCAGTGCTGACCGGCATCGTGAACGCACTCCGCTAGGAGTAATAGTGTTCTGTGACGCACGTTCTGCGAGCAGCGCTTGCCCATCTGTCACAATTTTTGATGATATGATAGAAGAGACCAATCGAACGAAGGTCAAAACACCAATGCTCATTCCTATGAAATGTACCTGTCTTTACCACTATTCCTATATTGGCTCTAGGCTGCATAGTCGGCTGATTGTGCCCGACTGGCTGCGGTTGGTCGGGCTTCCTCTCCCATCCCAGAGCATGTCTTTCCTTACAAAACAGTGCCCCCTGGTGTATCCGGCTTGTCCGGGTCAGGCTTGCTCCTGGCTGGGTGTGGTGCTCAATCATCATCATCATCATCATCAGAGAGATGTGTTTAGTACAGTACAGTACAGTTTATTAATACTTTCCTACCCCTACTATTTTTATACAAGAATACCCTAATGCAAAGTGTTCTTGGGTTTTTCCATTGGGAATTTCTCAGTAGCAGCCACGGAGTCTGAATTAATGCCCGGTTGGTGGTAACAGGCTCGCTACCTATCACATCGCACTAAAACATAACTGGCGAAATGTGGGTGTACTATTAGGTACACCTCTGTCTAACACTTCGGGGTTTACAGGCGTGATGTTATAGTATGATATTTTGTGTGTCCTAGAATGGAGTGCATGATATGCCGCAAGAGATACAACCATATGCAGTCAGCAGTACTGCATTATGATGAACAGCATGCGGCCGCCGGCGAGGGCATACAGCAAGGGTACACCTGCAAGGACTGTGGGTTCACTTCCACGTGAGTCAATCAATCCCCGACCCGAATGGCGCAGCGGTAGTGAGGCTGCCTTACGTTCTTAGTCGTTTTTTTGTAAAAACATACACTTATTACATCCATGACTCGGAAACAAATGTCCATGCTCATCACACAAACATTTGCCCCTACCGGGATTCGGACCCTCCTTAAAAACGTGATGCAGCCTCACTTCCGCTTCGCCATTCGGGTGGACGAGATATCTTCCGCGATTGATAGGCTAGCGTCTATACGTTTCCCTGGGATAATTTCCGACGTCCATATAGGCGTTAATTCAATTCAATTCAAAACATTTATGTCAGACTTTTCGGTCCATAGAGTGTTAGTAGTACAATTAGATGACTTAAAGCTATGTTAGTAACTCACAAATACACAAATATAAGAAAAATAAGAGGAAAAACAAACAATATAAAAACGCCAGTCAGCCTATAATAAGTGCAGCCCAATCCAATGCCTCCAAATAGGACTATGGATGTAGTCTGCAATTACCCTCAGGTAGCTGTTGGGACTGCCCCTCACCCTCCGCATCAGCGATGCTGCTCTTTTACGTATAATGGCATGAAAGCCATCCACTTGAGCTTCAGCAAACATCGCTGACGCACTGCAGTAGCGAGGCAATCCCATCAGCAACCTGAAAGCATTATTATATTGGACGGTTCGCTGCGTGTTGCTGGTCCACAAACTACACTTATAGAAAGACTGGCAGTATGCCCTAAATAGCGTCTTCTTTACGGCATAAGAAGACGCTATTTAGGGCATACTGCCAGTCGTTAAGCCGTTAAAACAGCTAGTTATGAATGTAAACGTAATTCTGTTTCAGTTCGAACCGCGCATACCGGTATCACATGGACAAACACAAGCAGAGGCAACCTTGTAACATTTGCGGAAATACGTTCGTCAACAGAACCGGACTGAACAATCATATGTAGTAAGTATTGAACTTGCCTGATGAAATAAAGGATGTAAATAGATTCTTAACGAAGCCGAAAGGCACTTGTTTTCCCCGTCATTGCGATATTTTTTTTGTTCTGGAGTATACCTGGGAACCTTCAAGTTACGAAGATATTGGAGGTCAAAGTTCTAATAACTAGTTTTTCAAAAGTTTTGTTTTTTAATACTAGCTTTGGTACTTTACTTTAAATACATCCATAGCCCGTTTACTATTCAATGTATCCATCAGCACAATGTTTTGAGTGCGTTACATTGAGTTTTAACGTAAAACGTGAATTTTCAAACCAAGAAAAAAGTCGTTTACCAGTAGTATTTTTTGCGTTGAGTTACTTTAGTTTGATGTACAGAATGCTTGGTTGACGGCTTCGTGAAGAGGTTTACACCCTGTATATAAATATAATAATACCACCCTATTACTGTCCCCCTGCTGGGCAAAGACCTCTTTACGAACAGAGAAGGCACGAGCATTGAAGAAACCTGGACTTAAGAGAGAAAGAAAAAGCATTTATTAGCCCGCACAGGACAAAACACATAAAATAAATGGTCTTGTAATTAATATAAGTCTGAAATCGCTAATTATCATGAATTATTATTGGTCATAAAAGTTAAACGGAAAAGGAGACAGAATACATCCTTGGCGTACTCCTTTTTGAGGCTTAGGTTTCGATACCACATTACTCTGACCGCCGAATCTTCATTCTCGTATAAGCTGGTGAAGACGATTAATGCTGCTAAGTGCGAAGATACTCCCGTTTCGTTGATTATTCTTCATAGGCAGTCCCATAATTTTAAAGTCACGCAGTCAAACGCTTTGGAGTAATCGATAATGCACGAGAGTTGTAACCTTAAATTCCTGGTTCTTCTCTATCATTTGATGCATATTTACTCTCAATTATTTTCTGGTTATACTTGGCTTAAAAACCATGAAATCTGCACTAAAACCCTAGGTTCGATCACGTTAACTTTATAGTTCTGGTTTTTCGATCAAATCAACATAATGTAAAATCACGCCTTGTGATCCCAGTACATTCACATTTTTTCAGTTATGTTTAAGTCAGAACTAATAGGGGGCGCTATTGCCATCATCTGGGCACAAATCCAGACTCCGTGCTACTGAGAAAATCCTGATGTAAAGCCCAATAACACTTTGCCCGACCTGAGAATCGAATCCAGGACATCATGTTCAGCAGTCGCACTTGCGACTACTAGACCAGAAGCAGTCATTCATAATTTATTCTACTTGAAACACCTCTCTTTCACAGCACAGTCCACAAGCAATCTTCCCGCGTTTACAAATGTGAGCAATGCGATAAGTCGTACCGCGCACGCTCCGGGCTGGAGGCGCACACGCGGTCCGCGCACGGCGGCGTAGACGCGCGCGCGTTCTGCGTGCAGTGTAAGACGCACTACAGGAACAAGTACGGACTGGCGCATCACCTCGCTACCAGCTCCAAGCACATCAGCGACAGCGATAAAAGGTAAGAACATGTTGCAAACATGTTGTCGAAACGAAAGAATTACAAACCAGACAATGTTTTGAACAAAAAAAAAGTAGCTATCAACCCATAAGCGTGTTGCAAACATGTTGGTGAAACAAAAGAAACACGTTGTAGAAACAGTGTTTTGCAACAAAAAAGCAGTGATGGTCAACACAAAAATGTGTTGCTGAAACAGTGTTTTGTAACACAAGAAAGAAAAGAAGAAAGAAATAAAAGATATTTATTTGTCACAGGGACATGCCGTGCATACAAAATTTGAAAAAATAAACAATAAGCATACAACGCATAACAAACAACAAAACGGAACAAAAGCAGTTCACAGCTTGCACGTCGTGAGTGCGACAAACAGGTTACCACTCAGCATGATGCTGCGCTAAGGGGGCACAAAATTGGTACTTTGTAATACAATGGGCTAAAATGACCCATTATATACGAGGTAGTTTTGGGATTTTAGCGCTGTGTGTTACACTGTACTTTTCTCCTTGAGTGCGAGAAAAATAGTCAATTTAGTCAGACGGACATACAGACAGACGGACAGACAGCTGGACAGCGGAGTCTTAGTAATAGGGTCCCGTTTTTACCCTTTGGAGTTTGTCTATGTCATGTGAAGGAAATTAAAAAACTAATTACTTTTACTCCTTAAAGACTAAAAGGGTCACTTTAGTCCCGCTTCGTAGGGCTATAGTGGCGTACTTTTAGAGCATAAGAAGTGGAAATATGTGATAGGTGGTAGAACTCCCCAAACGAGCGTAATTATTACTACAGCAATATCTTGTTGTTACAGATTCATCTGTGATGAGTGTGGGGCCAAGTTTGTGACAAAGAGTAGCCTGCAAGTGCATATCAACTGGGAACATTTAAAGATCAACACACATCGATGCACTAAATGTACCAAGGTAAAGGTTTATAACAAGTCCGTGATTAGACCTGTCGTACTGTATGGATTGGAATGCTGGGATTTGAAGAAGATGGATGAAAAAGATTGCATGTAGCGGAGATGAGAATGTTGAGGTGGATGTGTGGTGTGACAAGAATGGATACGGTAAGGAACGAGTATGTTAGATGAAGTTTGAAAGTTGCGCCAGTTACAGAAAAGTTGAAAGGGAATCGACTGTCTTGGTATGGACATGTGATGAGGAGGGACGAATCGCATGTGACTAAAAGAGTGATGAATTTAAATGTTGATGGATGGAGAGGGAGAGGAAGACCAAGGAAACGATGGTAATTGTAGTAGGTGTTCTCTCAAAGTTACAATCATTCGTGAGAAAAACGCTTTTCAATTCCGCTTATGTGTTAGGCCCACTATATCGTGACACCAGATAATCGTGTAGTTTTAAGTGTCGTGGCTTGTGTATTTAAATGGAGGTATTGCTGCGAGTTCCGACTGATCATATTGAGACCTTCCTCAAGGAAGAGTTTTGGCCGAAGGGTGTCATGTATCGGCGATTCCGCGGAAGGCTACGCGACACCACGCAGCGCAACATGACGCCGTCTCTTCATGTTCAATAGATTAATTGTGGATTTTATAAATATGTATGTTAGTCTGTAAGGTATATATAATATAATATAATATAATAATATCGCTGGACATTAACACACAGCGCCATCTAATGCCACACTAAGCAACGAGGCTTGTGTCGTGGACAGATAGTTGATATACTACATATACATACTTTTTGTTTGTAAATAAATACTTATTATACATATAAACATCCATGACTCGGAAACAAATGTCCATGCTCACCACACAAACATTTGCTCCAACCGGGATTCGAACCCGGGACCCTAAGAACGTAAGGCAGCCTCACTACCTCTCCGCCATTCGGGTCGTCAATATATGATATGGGTCTATTGTTAGTACAATAGACCCATACGATACTATATGTGAATAAATAATTATTCACATATAGGACGACACGATTACTGTCGTCCACGAGTTTTGCTAACTAAAAACCAACGATAAAATTTATTGTCACACACGGGAACTGGGCCTAAGTGTACGGCCTGGGTGCAATAGCGTTCTGCGGGGCGGCGAGCGGCCGACAGCGCGTTCAATGAGTGGCCATAGCGCTCTGCCGTAAGACGCAAACTCGCACGCTGCAGCGTCTACTCAGACCACTCACGTATAAATGCATGTGTTTGACATGAACGCTGCAAGCCCCGCCCGTCGTCTGCCACGTCGCCACTCTGGCCGTACACTAAGGTATTTTTGTTCGTGGCTAAAGCCCGGTTTCCACCGCGAAAGAGTAATGAGCCGGAAATGGCTCAGCGAAGAGGACTTCGTTTTCATGAAATAGGTTTACGTTTCCACCAAGAAAGAGTTTAGTCGTCTGATTCCCTCCTCAAAAGAGAAATGAAACAAGAATGAGCAGAGCGAGCTCGTTTTGACTCTTTTTGCCCGCTGAGTCAATTCCGCTCGACTCTTTGTTGGTAGAAACACATGTAAGCAGTTTTCTCTTGCGAGGTAAAAGTCATTAATGGGTCCGCTCCGCTTGCGGTGGAAACCGGGCTTTAGACTGTTCCCTACGTAAGTTAGAGGTTTGTGACGTCACTTTCCGGTACAAAAATCTTTGACGCGTTTTATCTTCGTCAATTTTGATTAATTTGATAAAACAAAAAAAACGTATCGAATATTTTCCGATAATGTAACTGACGGAGTGAACAGAATGCTCTCTTTTGTCCTTTCAGATCTTCAAAAGCAGTAACGCTCTCAACCGCCACGTTACGTACGTGCATAATAAGAAACGACCACCACGCAACAAGATCTGTGACTACTGCGGAAGAGCATTCACTGTAAGTAACAAAATATCATCATCTGCCTAGCCTTGCCCCAAGTATGTTGGGGTCGGCTTCCAGTCTAACCGGATGCAGCTGAATACCAGGATTTCACATGGAGCGACTGCCTATCTGACCCCCACAACCCAGTTAGTACTGGGTGATACGATACCCCTTGGTGAGACTGGTTGTCAGACTTTTGGGGCTACTAACTACCTGTAACGACTGTCAAAGATCTACTAATGACAGCCGGGACCAACGGCTTAACGTGCTTTCCGAGGCACGGAGGAAACTCGGTATGTAATGGGCGGTCACCCTTCCACGGATTAACCGAGGCAAGCGCGGAGCGCGGCTTAACCTGAAGATCGACCCGAGCGATTGTTGTTATTTAGCCACGAACTCCTGGCGACTCGCCTGCCTAGGCGACTTACGTATAGTGGTATACGTACTAAAACATCACGCCTAGGCGAGTCGCCAGTCGTGTGACAGTGCACTGTGCGCTAGTGCAACAGTTACACTTCATGAGTGGCCGTCTGTACTATCGAGGACACTCCCGCTTGATCACTACTAAGCTAATTTTTGCTTGCACTTACAACATTGAAACGCTCTCTAGCCCCGCCCCGTTGACTTTGTATAGAAATAATGAATGAAAAGAGACCGATCGGCCGAGCGCACTGACGACGCACGCCAAACGAGAGTTTGTTATTTTGCGCGCCAAAGTTGACGCTTTCCTAATAGGCCTAAACTTTAAGGGGGCGTGGCTCGGCGTCTCCGCATGATTTAAGCGAAAAAGACCATGACTGTACCATTAAAGGTTACTATTTCTTATTAGTAACAACCCTAGTGGGCAGGAGACATTGCGCGCAGAACGGATAGCCGATGGGGCCAAAAAGTTGTGGAGTGGCGACCGCGAACCGGAAGACGTTGCGTTGGAAGGCCTCCCACTAGGTGGAGTGGAGCGGTGACCTGGTGAAGGTGGAGGGGATCCGCTGGATGCGAGTCGCACGGGACCGGGCAATGTGGCGACACTTGGGGGAGGCTTATGTCCAGCAGTGGACGTCTTTCGGTTGAAATGATGACGATGATGAACGACCCTCAAGACGTATTTTTGGAGTTGAGTCTTTAAAATCGAGACTGATTGACTGCTGTCTAGATTATAAAGGTTTAAAAGCCTAGAGTCCTGTCATCTCTAATCGTGACTGCGTAGTGCTCGAGATACCATCATCAGGCATAATCTTGATTCGGTGAACTAGTTTTGAGAATTGGTAATATAGGGGGTAGGGGGCGTCCATTACCTGTGGACGGTGACTATGGGCTAGCTCGCCGTCCGTCCGTCTCATGACGACAGGCTGTGTCGACGGCGCAGGAGAGTTCCACGCGCGCCTCAAAGAGATGTCAGTAGAAAGGAAGGGGTCCGCAAGGGCCGATGCCTGCCGGGGCTGCGGGACTATTCGCAAGAGATAACGTGGCCCTGGAACACAAAGGGCGATGAAGGAACATGGATGAGTTTTACTCAGTAAAAGTCTAACACTCCCTCCTGCTCCGCCCAGAGCGGGTCATTTGATGAATTGCCATGCGAAAAAAAAAAAAGGGGGCGTCCATTAATTACGTGAGGTGTTTAGGGGAGGAGGTCATCGAGCCGAATCTCACGAGTGAGAGGGCCGTCTCGGCAATTATCACGTATTTTTACTCCCGCAAGAAACAATGACAAATTGCGTGAAATCTAGGTAACTAATTAAGTAAACATATTTATCCACTAAAATATGGCTAATGAAAAAATGTTATGTAGGATACAAAATTATTCTGAATTTTAAATAGTGAATGAAAATAAAATTATGTTTTTTAAAATAAATCCAACGCAGTTAGGAACGTAGACATAATTTACCTACGTTTAATTACGCATTTTGATAAATATCACGTGAGATTAGGGGTAGGGGTGAGTGGGTCAACTCAAATCTCACGACATCTCACCAAGGGGGGGGGGGCTCACGTTATTAATGGACGGCCCCATAGTAACCTAAATATACTTTGCCTGACCTGGGGATGATCCCAGGACCCCATCTTAAGCAGTCGCGCTATACATTAAATGTTATTTTATTATTTTCACAGACTCAAACAATCCTGCAGTCCCACATCAGGACACACACAGGAGAGCGTCCACTACATTGTACTCACTGCCCCGCCACGTTTGCGCATTCAGCCGCTTTGTACACACATAACAAATTGTTACATACTCCCAAATAAATAGTTCGTGTACGAACGTTGTTGTGCTCAACCTAGATTTTTTTAAAGTTATTAATGTTCTAACTAACTTATGCCCGTAGCTTCGCCCGCGCCGGGGTCTTTTATAATCCCACGGGGTAGTACTACCGGGATAAAAAGTATCTAATATGTTAATCCAGGTTATAAAGTATCTGTGTGCCAAATTTCACCCAAATCCGTGCAATCGTTTTTGCGTGAAAGAGGAACAAACAGCCATATATCCTCACAAACTTTCTCATTTATAATAGTTGTAAGATATACGGCAGGAACTTTGTGTAAACTATGCTTTCAAGACAACGAAGGAGGACTCAGTCTTACACCCGTATATATCTCTAAACAAGTCAAAGTGATTACTTGAGTCAAAATAATTATTTAAGAGAAGATTTCTATTCTGTAGTTCAGTAATAAGCATGACGACAGTATCAAAAAATGGCAAATCTATTTAGTCCGTTAGTTAGAGTATGGAAAATTAATGGACACGTATTTTTTGTTTTTGTAAATCGATGAATATTGACAAAAAACTAAATATAATATAATATTGATAAAACGCATCAAAACTCGGGAGTGGGGGCTCGTGACGTCAGAACTAACTAAAAATTATACCATGGCGTGACGTATTGAGAATTTTAAAAGCGTCGTATCTTCGTCAATTTTGGTTTACGTAACAAAAGAAAAAACACGGGTCAAATATTTTTTGATAATCTAACTGACGGACTAATTAGATTTTTTTTTGTCGTCTGGCCTATTGCTTGAAGTTAGAACGGTCGATTTTTTGTCACGTTTGTGTCACAGGGCAAGCGCTTGCTTGTCACGTATATGTGACAATGGCGTTTAAACGGTTAAGCCCACTCATAGAGAGGAGGCCTGTATCCCAGCAGTGGACATTGAAGGCTGATTATTGTGCAATAGCTTGGAGTTACGTTGCCGTACAGTTTGCCTAGCTCTGTCTTAATTATTCTTCAGACACTGTTGTTTTCAATTACTTATTCTATTGTATCAATGTTTAACTATGAGAATGTGTGTAAACAAATACATCATTTATTATGATAAAATCTTTGATGTTTTATTCAGTAACTCATAGCCTTTTGGGCAGACTCACACCGCGGCCAGCGGTGACGCCAGCGGCCCCCGGCGTCGTCGCTAGCGGCCTCGCGCGACCTCCAGACCCCACGCGCCTAGTCTCCTCTTGACTAGTTTAGTTTCTACATTCGGCAAGGAAACTCGTGTTTAGAGTGAACATGATGGAATTGGTTATTATAGCACTTATTGCAGTAGAAGAAGCTTTGAACCGCCTACGTAGGACGTAGCGTTCAGTGTTGTGGCGGGGGTGAGAGACAGCGAGCAGAACCACCGACAAGACGCGCTGGGCGCGCGGCCGCGACCTTTTCAAGCGATACTGCAGGGCTAGCCAAGTTGCAAACGATTCGTATCGATTCTCTTTCCACAATCGTAAACGTTAAGTCACGTGGTCAAAACATACGAATAGAAACTTCATAGACAAGTTTACATAGATCATGATCATGATAGAATGAAATGTATTCGTTTCTACAATCGTAAACGTTAAGTCACGTGGTCAAAACAAACGAATAGAAACTTCGTAGACAAGTTTACATAGATCATGATCATGATAGAATGAAATGTATTCGTTTCTACAATCGTAAACGTTAAGTCACGTGGTCAAAACAAACGAATAGAAACTTCGTAGACAAGTTTACATAGATCATGATCATGATAGAATGAAATGTATTCGTTTCTACAATCGTGATCGCTACATCCCATATAAATCGTAGCCAACTTACAGTTTTGACTGAACTTTAATGTTTCTATTCGTTTGTTTTGACCACGTGACTTAACGTTGAAATGATGTCATTCCCATACATTTGGTTAGTTTTCTATGCGTTAACGATTGTAGATTGTCAACTTGGTTAAGCCTACAGCAGGCCTAGCCAAGTTACAAACGATTCGTATCGATTCTCTTTCTACAATCGTAAACGTTAAGTCACGTGGTCAAAACAAGCGAATATAAACTTTCGTAGACAAGTTTACATCGATCAAGATGATAGAATGAAATGTATTCGTTTCTACAATCGTGATCCCTACATCCCATTTAAATCGTAGCCAACTTACAGTTTTGACTAAAGTTTAAAGTTTCCATTCGTTTGTTTTGACCACGTGACTTATCGTTGATAGATGTCATTCCCATACATTTGGTTAGTTTTCTATTAGCGTTAACGATTGTAGATTGACAACTTGGCTAAGCCTACTGGTCTTTTAAGTATGTAGATAAAGCTTAAAATTATTTCACACTGAAAGTGATCGCCGCGTCGCTGCCATTCCGGTGTGACTCGGCCCTATATGTACTATCAACTAATTAAAAGAAAGAAAATGAATAAAACCAACATTTTAATCAATCATTCTTTTTTTTATTATAATACAAAATTAAAGCCTCATTTGTTAATGTTTAATTTTAACACAAATAAATGATATAATTATGGCATTTGTAACGCTAGGTACACATTAGTGAAACGTAACAGACGCTGAAACAAATCTGTCTTGTTGTTGGGTGGGTTGCATTTCATGTTACATTCATTTTTTTTTCATTTTCAAGGTCTTCATTTACTAAATATGGTTTACAGCACAGTTAACAAACGATCTTATTCGATTTGTACACCAATCACGATTTAAGTCGTTACACAGGCAGCTATCGCCTTTACAAACATTAAAACATGTGGTTTCTTAATATACTTAATGTTCACCTACGGGGTATGTGCAAGTCTTAGTAAGGACGCACATAAGTTAGTCATGTTACATTGCATAAGTCTGGACGGGTCATTCGTGTTACATTATACGTTACATTACTCCAATGTGTACCCGGCTAAATACTACAGCACTTTGTCATCGGTATATCTATGTAGGTACAATTTTACTTTATACGATACATTTGAAAGAAAATACATTTATTAGACATACACCACAGGAGATACACGAAAAACAGAATTGTGTATCTTAAGGCAATTCAACTCTTTATTGTATATCACATGTGTTTTACAGGATCTTATAATTAAAATAAAGTTCACATGGAGCCTGTCGGGCACAACAATTTATAATAAATTATACAGTAAGTAGCATTTAAAAAAAACACTGTTAATTAAAAATTTGTAAGTTCATTCAAGTAATGTCAAAGGATGAAATGAAAAAATAAAATAAAATAGAGAATAAAAAATAGAAAAAAGAAATATAGTCAAATACATCTCATTCATTCTCATCTCGGTCATTAGAATAATATTCAAAATACAATCATGTCACTAAAATAATAATCAAAAACAAAATGTCAATAAAAGAAATTAAATTAAAGTCAAATACATCATGTCACTAAAATAGGGCTTAAGGCTTCGCCAAATAGGCCCAGTTTAGCAAACAAAAAATGCCCGGCAACCAGTCCTTTTATAGTGTATATAAGGCTTGCTATTATTTATTTATTAATAGGAGAACCAAGAGCTATTACATGGATAATAATAGTATATGTAACACAGAGTTAAGTACCTACATGTTCTCACGTTAAAACATAAAAAGTAGCAGAAATCTTAGGATCGCTAACAAGCACGATCAAAATAAAAGGAATGAATACGGAGTGGGGGGAACCGGCGCTAAAAAGGTTTACACATCATTTTTTTTTAACTAGATGGGGCCGGAGTTTCGTACCTGTCCACTCTGAGAAGAAACAGCCGAAACAAACTCAGAGGTCATAGTCTCTTTTAAAGTCCAGACATATCTTTCTTTGTCGACCCGAATGGCGCAGCGGTAGTGAGGCTGCCTTACGTTCTTAGGGTCCCGGTTTCGAATCCCGGTAGGAGCAAATGTTTGTGTGTTGAGCATGGACATTTGTTTCCGAGTTATAAGTATGTATTTACAAACAAAAAGTATCTATGTAGTATATCAACTATCTGGTGTCCACGACACAAGCCTCGTTGCTTAGTGTGGCACTAGATGGCGCTGTGTGTAGTGTCCAGCGATATTTATTCATTTATTTATTATCTTGCTCAACTCACATGAGGACTATGCAGATTAGTGTTGTGCTAAAGTCATCTCAGTCATAATAGTCAACGAATTCGTTAGTTAGCTCAGTACAGTCCTTATACGCTTATTTGGCCTGTGATCGCTGCAATCCAAAACGAACCTTATCTTCATGAAAATAAAGTTCAAAACTGGAAAGACTCGAGACAAACGCAAATAAAACTTTTTTCTTGAGACTAGCCTCCCACTTCATTCCCAAACCACTGTAGCTCCTGTGCGCCAGAATCAAAAGTGGCGACCACCAGAAGCGCCGAGACAATGAAGCTCGACGAAGTCCCAGAGAATGAATTTAACTGTCTTGGATCTCGCAACGATATAATCAGAAAAGTATAATGTAGGAGTAGGAAACCCATAATTTCCACTTCCCTCCATATCAGCAGGAGACAGAACGAAACAAGGCCAATAGGCACAAAGGGACGTTTACAACTGGGATAGGCGCAGTTGCCTAGCATCACGGATAAATATTATCATTAATATTAATGGGTCCTAAGTTGTAAGGTGTTATATTTGATGCCAAAAATAGTTTAAAAAAAAAAATAAAGACTGTAAAAGTCATCTAGAAAGAAAGAAAAAATATTTAGTAGACACACAGGACAAAACAAAAAAAATGGTTGAATAAAACAAAATTATATAAAAAAAACGTAAACATAAGAAAAAGATGAAACAAATGAAATTGGTCCTGCACGAGGCCAAAAGGTCCACATCTCAATCTGGTGCTGTAACATTAAAAAAAGTCACAGCGCTGGTAGTCTGATAGGGACCAAAGTGATGCCACGGTCAGATACGAATTTAATTATTACAAATGAATAAATATAAATATGTAATGCATAATATAATTAAATAATTAATAATTGTGTAATTTTTTGTTTTTAATGTAAAATTGTGTTGTGATTTTTTTAATTGACATGTAAATTGCTATGGACGATTTTTTTTAGTCTGAAATAAACGTTTAATAATAATAATAGATACGAACTTAAGAAGAATATAAATATAAATTGATATATATTATATTTTTTATAGTATAATAATTATTCTGTTTTAGACTTTCACGGTTTTCCTTCGGTTCGGTTCCGGTTTTCCGTGATTTTAGAAAAATCACGGATATCATCCCGTAAGTACTTTAAGTATAATAATTATTCTACACCCAACGTTACCACAATGTTTGTCGATGCCGTGAGTGTTAATGGCAACACTTACAAATCTCATCTCTGTAGCCAAATCACGCAAATTCGAAAGATTACCTATTTCAATTGTTGATCATTTGGAAAACTGCTCTTAAAAAAAACCGTAAACATACTTAGATATTACACTTGCCTATTATTTTAGCAAAAACATATTCGTACACATACTGGTGAAAAATTGTATTTATCATCAATAAGTAGGTAATTAAAATTTATTTAATTACATAATATGAAAAACGAATTTACACATGCACGCATCAACTACAGATAAATAAATAAAAAATACAAAGAAAAATATTCAAAAAGAAAAATCATCTATAAAACTTAAAGAACTTCAAGTCATACATGGGACTTAAAGAACTTCAAGTCGAAGATAAAAAACTTGAAGTCAATGAAGTCGTAACTCTGAAAGGACTTGACCCGTGTGTCACATTCACATGAATTTTCGCTGCACACTCACATGTCCTATAGACTGACCTTAACTAACATATTCGAATACACACTGGTGATCTCGGTCATTAGAATAAAAATCGAAATACAATCATGTCACTAAAATAATAATCAAAAACAAAATGTCAATAAAATAAATTAAAAGTCAAATACATCATGGAACTAAAATAGGAAAAACTGCATTTTGCCATTATATAAAACCATTCTGAGCTCGAGTATTCTCAATACTACTAAATACACAGCATTCTTTGGAATTGTATTTAAAAAAAAAAGCGGTTTTCACGTTCTTCGCCCAGTGTTTGGTGCCACATTTTTTTTCGCACAACTTTTTTTACTTCGAGTCAAGTAGGACTTCGCGTCAAAAGTAGGACTTTAGTCAAAAGTACATAAATAACTTGAAGTCAAATATAAAGTACTTCAAGTCGAACAAAGGACTTAAAGAACTTCAAGTCAAAGATGGGACTTAAAGTCAACAATAAAAAACTTGAAGTCAATAAATCGTAATTCTGAGGGATTTCCCGTGTGTTTGGTGCTATATTTTTCGCAAATTGGAATGGATTTGATTATCTAGATATGGGGCACCTGATTCACATTATTTTTCGCTGCACACTCACGAATTCATTTCTTCAAATAATGTCTTGTAGACTTCTTATAACAACCATACATACTCGAATACACACTGGTGAAAAACTGTATTTATTGGCAATAAGTAATTAAACGAACCTACATCTAATCATGAAAAAAAAACATGCAAATCAAAATAATTCACGCATGCACACACAAACTATTCAACAACAACTAATATAGTAATCAATTCAGAGTATTCTTTGGAACTGTATTATAACCCAAAAAAGCAGTTTTTACGTTCTTTGGTCAGTGTGTTTGGTGCCCTATCTTCTGCAAATTGGAACGAATCAGATCATCGAGATATGGGGCACCAAGCGTTGCCGATTATTCTATGCCTGGCGGACATTCCTGCAGCTGCACAACGACTGCAGTTTGGCTCCACGGAACACTGGGACGCCTTATGACCAGGCTGGCAAATCGCTGCAGTTTGTTTCGCCAATGCACACTGCTCGGACGAGCCTTTCTTTCTCCAGGCACGGGTAGCACCGCATGGCCCTGCGTGCCAGGAGTTTAATCCTCGCTGACACCCAGCCCACCAGCAGACGTCCAGCATCGGCGACCTGCTTCGCCGCCACCACCGAACCCAAATGGTGAAGAGGTGGCAGCTCGCCAGGATTGACGCCTATGCCGCCCGCACATTTTCTGACGGGCATCCACCGCTCCGGGCTATGGCCGCCACCACCTCCTCTGGGGTCACGGAGTCGTCCAACTCATCAACGTGAACCTCAGCCGTCATAATGGGCCTGGATACCCGGGCCTCCTCGAGGTTGAGGACGTCTCTCAGCTTTGCAGCTAGAGCGTCCGCCCTTTCGGCACTGTTGGCTCTTAGAGCTCCACCGTCTGCCGCCTCTTTCAGGGCCCGCGTGAACGTGCCCTTCAGGTTGTGTAATTTCGTGGCCACTTTCGGGACAACTTCCACGCGGTCCAGAACCTGCTGGCTTAGGGCCTCTGCTGTAAGGTCCTCAGGGGCAGCCGCGGTCTGCATTCATATTTCCCTAGCCTGCTGGGCCATCTCAGCAACCTCGTCAATCGCGAAAGCCTTCCGGCTCTCGCCTCGAGGCACTGAGCTCCGCCTTTGTGCTCACCAAAGCGGTGGAGGTTACGGCATCATCCTGCTCCACCTGTATTAATCCGTGGAAGTCACTCATGCAGGATGGCTAGCGGCGGACTTACTACATTTAAAAATGAAAAAATAGGACTTAATTCACACAGGCACAAACTGTCAAATCATTCATGAAAAAAAACGACAAAAATAATTCTTCAGATTGTGTCTTGTAGACTTCTTCAAAACTGTTTTTTTTTTTTTTCAAATTATTGAATCATTCTGAGCCCCAATATTTCCCAATAGGGTTAAGTCATCTTTGGAATTCTACCATAACCAAAAATGATTTGATCATCTAAATACGAGTATAGGAACACAGATATGGGTGACCTGACTTCTTTTTAAATTACGCTTTTCACCGCAAACGTACAAACGCAGACATGAAGACTTGGCTTAAAAAAACATATTCGAATACATACTCGTGAAAAGCTGTTATTTTTTTATTGTACAACCCTTTTATGCGCACAAACTATCAATAGGATTTATAACTGGCATAAGTATAGGTATTTTGTCCCCGACTTGATCATCATTGCACATCATAATTTCACTTGTCTTTGTTGCAAAGGTTGCGGTACTAAGGTCGGTAAAAAGTTTATGGTCCGCCGTCTACTTGACATCAACCCTCCTTGGGCACCCACCACTACTTCCAAATCTCAGTTTTCTGATAGCGTTCCGAATTGTACCACGATATTCCTGCATTTGAATTCTTGGTATAGACTGGCATATCGGCTCAGGTTAGAGAGGCGAAATAAAATCAGTTTGGCGCCCGTCTGCTGCAAGTTTTAATATTTATGATCGTGTTCATTTGGGGACACAGACATGTGGCACCTGATTCACGTTTGTTTTGATGCGCACATTTTTTCTTCTTTGCTGCACATGTTCGTACGCAGTTCTTCAGATAATGTCTTGTAGACTTGTTTTAACAACCATATTCGAATACACACTGGTGAAAAACGGTTTTTTGACATGTAAGACCCTGCTGAGGTCTAACATTTTCAATAGGGTTAATTCCAAGGTCTTAGTCATCTTTGGAAGTGTGTCCCATAACTCAAAAAACTCGGCTTACGCATTCTTTTGGCCAGTGCTTGGTTCCCCGTCTGCTGCAAATTCTAACAGATTCGATTATCTGAATTTGGGAACACAGATATCGGGATTGCGCCAGTTCGACATTTGTATTTTTAGCAAAAGAGGGCCCTTCCGTCCAAATTACTTTCAAGCGTAGGTTTTCGCCCCAGACTTACAAGTCACCACAATTCTTCAGATACAGAGGAATTGATTTAGAAAAACAAATTCGAACACACACTTGTGAACAACTGCATTGTTTCATATCACAGAAGGAGCCACACATTCCCACACCACTAATGTTTAGTCGCCCGCCTCCCTGACATCAAACCTCCTTGGGAATGTTGATGTTGGTGGTTTAGCGGTACCACTACTCACATTAAAAAGCTTTTATCGGCACAGTTGCCAAAGAGGGAAAAAAAATCAATGACCAGTGTGTTCGGTACCCCTTCTGCTGCAAATTCCTGTAATTTCATCATCTGAACTTCTTCTAGTCTTCAGATACCAAAGACTTGTTTTTAAAAAAACATATTCGAATACACGCTGGTGAAAAAAGTCCTTTTTTTTTTTCAAATTAAATTCTTCTTGCACAAGATATTGTCAATAGGAATAGTGGGGGTGTGTAAGTCTTCATCCCAACTCCATCATCATCTGGTATCTCATTTACACATCTTTGTTTCGGTACTAGTTTTTTTTTTTTCTTTATTTGAGACAAGCTCGCCACACATTCTCATACCACTAGGGTTATGGTAGCCCGCCTGCCGGACATGAAGCCTTCTTGGGAATGGTTTAGTTACCAGTTCCAGCATTAAAAATCCCAGCTTTCCTTCATTGATCAACGCGAGAGCCTTCAGAAGCCTTCTAAATTTTCCCTTGAAAATCCCAGCTTTTCGTCAGCACAGTTGCCATCATTGACCAGTGTGGTGCCCTGTCTGCTGCTGGTTTGAGGAGTCTTCAGATACCGAAGACTTGTTTTAAAAAAACATATTCGAATACACACTGGTAAAAAGCTTTGTTTTTTCTTTCAAATTAGATCCCTGGCCTCAAATATTTTCAATAGGAATAAATGTCGTGATGCGTAGGTCTTTATCCCCGTCTCCATCCAGGGCTCTTCCGTCCAAATTACTATCAAGCGTAGGTTTTCGCCCCAGACTTACAAGTCACCACAGTTCTTCAGATACAGAAGAATTGATTTAGAACAACATATTCGAACACACTGGTGAACAACTGTATTGTTTCATTTCACAGAACGATCTGTGCCCAAATATTTTCAATATAATTTATTCACCCAGACTTACATGTCACCACAGTTCGCCGGATACAGAAGAATTGATTTAGGACAACATATTCGAACACACTGGGGCGTACACTCTGGCGAGCACCCAAGCCTCCAACTTCCAAGGAGGGGTGCCGGCCAGAGCGCACGCCACCGAGAAGCCCACCGAGCGGTAGGCCCTCGCCACCCGCTGTGCAATGGCCCTTTGGGGCCTGCGGATGGCGGTCGCATTCTCCCTCCTGTGGAGGGAGTCCGCCCAGATGGGGGCCCCGTATAGGGCCATGCTCCTCAGGATGCAGGCATACAGTCGCCGGCATTTCGCCTTGGGCCCCCGTAGGTTCGGGAGGAGCCACGAGAGGGCGTCCGCGGCTTTCAGCAGGCGCGTCGACAGCCCGCTGAAATGCGGGCCGAAGCGCCACCTGTCGTCCAGCACCAGACCCAGATACTTCATCTGGGGCTGGACCCCTATCCTGACGCCCCCTACGACAATGTGGGCGTCGGGAGGGCAGCGCTGCCGAGGCCCGCGAAAGAACACGGCCTCGGTCTTGTGCAGCGCCACCTTCAATCCCAGGCGGCGGATCCTCTCTGCAACCAAGGATCCACCAGCCGAAGCCAGACAGGCCGCGTCCCCAAAGTTCCTCCCCCGGGCAGTGAGGAGAGTGTCATCCGCGTAGCAGATGACACTCGTGCCCTGGAGGAGGGCTCCCCGCAGGAGCCAGTCGAACCCGATGTTCCACAGGGGGGGCCCCAGCACCGACCCCTGCGGAACGCCGGACTCTGCGCCGTACCGCCTCACCGTGGCCGTCTTGTCCACGAGGAGGACCTCTCAGTCCTCCAAGTAGCTGGCCAGTAGGTTCCGCAGGTATTGGGGCACTCCGTGATACCGGAGCGCCTCCAATATCGTCGAGTGGGGGACGGAGTTGAATGCGTTGGCAATGTCGAATGACACCGCCAGCACTCCGTCCCCCGCCTCCACCGCCTCCTTCACCTGGCCCTTGAGTAGGGTAGGGTAGGGTTGAGTAGCGATCGTAGAACGCCCTCGACGAAAGCCGAATTGGGCGTCCGACAGGTCCGGCCCCACCCCCCGCAAAAGGCCATCAAGCCGAGAGGCGACAATCCCCTCGAACAACCTCAACGAGCAGGACGATGGGCCGGTATGCCGAGGGGGAGTCCACCGGACGTCCCTCCTTTCGGAGGAGGCATCCTTCCACAGTTTCGGGAACCTACCAGCCGTAAAACACGCGCTGAACAAACAGGTCCCGAAACCTGTCCTCCATTTGAGAGGCGGCGATCGCCACCACCCGTGCGGGGACGCCGTCTGGTCTGGTCTGGGCCGTCTTCTTCGCGCGGAGGCTGAGAACCCCCGCGTAGAACTCCGCCGCCGTCACCGGGGGGACCTCCTCCTCAGGCGGGGCCGCCCCTTGCGGGGGATCCATCGTTGGTGGGGTGAAGTCGGTCCTACCCGGAAACAGAGACCGGACCACCCCATCCAGCAACGCTAGCTCGAGGGTCTCCGTCAGTGCGGGACCATGGGGGCGAAGCTGGTTCCGCGCCGCCTTATATGGTCTCCCATAAGGATCCCTATCGAGACCCTCTAGCATCTCGGCCCTCGCCGAGTCTTGTGCAGCGCCCATTGCAGACTTGAGGACCGTCGTCGCCTCTCGGTAAGAGGCGTATAGGCGGTCCTCTTCTGCCCGGACTCGGTTTCGGGCGCTGCGACGTCGGCTACGCGCGTAAGCCCTTCTGGCCGCCACGCAAGCAGCCCGGAGCCCCGCCAGCTCCTCCGTCCACTAATAGACGGCACGACGGGGAGGCGGACGGCGAGACCGAGGCATGCACACCTCGGTCAGGGACTCCCTGAGTCGGACCGCTGCGCTGCGGCGTCCACGTCCAGGGCCTCGACCTCGACAGGGGGCGACAGCCAGTTCTGGAGAAAGGCCGCCTCCTTGGCTGCCTCCCGGTCCAGGCGGGTGAGTGCCCACCGCGGGAAGGGAGATTGCCCAGCGTGGGCCATCCCCCCCCCTGTTGGGCGGAGATGTCGAACCGCACATATCGGTGGTCCGACAAGGTCTCCACCATCTCTACCCGCCAGCTGACGACGCGGGCGGCTAGCGCGGGGGTGGCAAACGAGACGTCCACCACCGACCCACCCTGTTGCCGCACACACGTGTGGACCGCCCCCCTGTTGAGGAGGGACACACCGCAAGAAGCCGCCCAAAACTCGACGGCGCGTCCTCGGACGTTGCAACCGGCGGCCGGGTTGCCCCAGGCCACCGACTCGGTGTTCAGGTCGCCCAACACCACGACCTGACGTGCCCCGTCCTCCCTTCGACTGCGGTGAGGATCTCGAGGAAATCCTCAAAGTCCGAGAGAGGGCGGTTTGGGGAGAAGTAGACCCCCACCAGGGCCATGTCTCCCCACGCGGCGGCGACGTATCCCGGTCCCCTTTCTAAGAGCGAGAGGGGAGGGGAGTCTGTGGAAGACCGCGCCACCAACGCCACCAAGCCGTCCCGGTCGCCCAGCCAACGGCCAGGGACCGAGTAAGGCTCGGCAACCACCGCCAGATCCACCAACCACTCAGCCATGGTCTGCATCAGCAGATCCTGGGCTGCCTTGCAGTGGTTGGTGTTCGCTTGAAGGATGCGATGTTCGACCCTATCCATCAGTCGGACATCGCACCCCCCTCCGCAGCCGCTGCAGGAACGACGGCAGCAGCAGGCCCGGACGGCGCCTGCGCCTTGCCCCGCTTAGGGGAAGGATTGCAGTTCCTCCCCTTCATGACGTGGCCTGCCCGGCAGCCACTGGCGGCACACACCACGCAGTGCGGCGTAGCGGCCTCGCAGGAGGCGGCTTTGTGGCCCTCCTTGCCGCAGCGGTAGCACGTGTCCATCCTGTCCACCTTGGACGGACACAGGGGCCGGGTGTGTCCAATGCCGAAGCACCGGAAACACCGCAGAGACTGGTCCTCCAGTGCCCGGACGGCACCCGAGCTGAAGCCGACTGTGAGCCGTCCCTTGGCAAGGACGGCTTTGGCAGCGGCGATCGGGCACTCAAGGCGAATGGTGCCCATGCCACCGCGGCCGGGCCTTATGTCCCGGCCTTGGACCGCCGCGACTCCACAGCCCCCTATCGCTGCGACCGCCGCCACCACCTCCGCTTTGGTGACGGAGTCGTCTAAGTCGGTCACCTCTATGGCCACCGACTTGACCGGTCGGGCCACCTTGGCCGAATCCGCGATGACCTCCTGCAGCTTGGCTGCAAAGAAGTCCGCATGGGCACTCGCCTCTGCCCCCGGGAACTCGAAGATTCGAGCCCCGGCTTGGGTCCGCCGGCAAGTCACACTGCCAATCCCCAGTTTGGTAGGATCGGCATTGGCACGCTCCCGCATCAGGATGGACATGTAAGTCTCCCCTCGCTCCGCAGCCTCCGCGGTGAGCGTCACCACGACGGCTGCGGTTTTTGGGGGGACTAGCCGCCACTTTCCCGCCACTTTCCCCTCCCTTTCCCTTCCCCCTTTCCCTTGCCGGTCGTCTGCGACTGGCTGGGAGCGGTGGTGGCGGGGACAACAGGGGCGGCCGTCGCCGACTTTTTCCCTTTGCCCTTGCCCCTACGGACCACTTCCGTCCACACGTTGGACGGGGTGGTTGCAGGGAGAAGGACGTCTTCCACCTGGGAGGAGGACGGCCCCGGCTCGCACTGCCTCTTATCCGCCGCAAGCAGCGGTCGGAGGCGTTTCTCCGGCAGGAGCCGGTCCTCTAGACACCGCGCATGCTCGCGGCCCTACATTTGAGGGCCTTCTGCAAGGTCCCCTTCAAGTTGGAGGACTTAGAGGCGACCTCCACAATATCCTCCTCGTCCTCCTCCGCCATTCTCTCCAGCTCCGCCAGAGAGTGGTCCGCGTATAGAACGCGGGACGCACCGTACCCAGACCTGGCCCGGGTGACTTGCGCCCGCCTCTCTTTGGCAGCAACCCGCTCCTCCAGCTCTTGCTGGAGTTGCGCCCGCCGAGCCAGGTCCAACTGGCGTTGGGCGTCCGCGAGCCCAACGTCATGGGTATCCGAGGCCGCCGTCGGCTTTTTAGCCTTCGGCAACCTTGTCGACCCCGAGCCCGAGGAGCCTTCGGAACCACCGCTCCGGCGGACCCGCTTCCGCGACCGCGAGTCGTCCGACACACCAATATGTGAGTTATTTTTTTTTTTTTTTTATTCATTCATCAAACAATTTACATTGTGTTCGAATTTTACAAAATAATTAAGAACAATTCAAATCATAACAAAATCAAATACAAAGGAAACAAAAATATATGAAAAAAATATTACTATGTCATCAATCCAAAGCATAAAGAGCACAAAAAGTCAAACCATAAAAAGCACTCAGACAACCATTTCTATATTTTACATAATCAACTGAGGAATACATGTCAATTTAATTACTGTTTATATGTCCAACTATAAAAAGCTTAAACACAATCATGTCCATTCCATGTAGGTAAAACTTAATAAGAATTAAGTGTACATTAAAAGCCTGTTAGATGTTAATTAAGTGTCAACTAAATTTAATTAAATAAAAATTAAATGCCAATTAGATATAAATTACATGTCAATCAAATTTCCATTGATAACACCAAATAATAATAATTACCAGACCACATCCACTCAAGATCAAACCATGTCTATTCCACGTTGCGTAAATTAAAAGAGAATTAAGTGTTAAATTAAATGTCAGTTGAAATTACTTAAAAATCAATAAAATTCCAATTAAATGTCAATCAAATGCAATTTAAATGTCAACTAAATTAAATGTCAATTAAATTCCATTTAGATGTAATCCAAATGTCATCAAATCAAATGTCAATCAAAACAAATGCCAACTAAATCAAATGTCGAATAAATTAAATGTCAATTTCATATAAAGTAATTCATACACAAATTATCTGGAATCATTCAATGTCAAATCTGATACAGAATATAAACATTTTTCTAATAGAAAAGCTTTCAGTTTCGCCTTAAATAAGTTTGTGTTATAGACCAAAGTTTTTAAATCAGTAGGTAACTTATTATATAACTCCACTGCTTGATAACGTGAACAATGTTTTGCTATGTTAAATTTAGGCACCATTCTATTTTTGATCACTTTCCTTCGTGTGCTCTCTCTCAGCTCTCTTTCTTTTTGTGATTCATATTGATGTATATATTTTGCGAACTTGCTTAACAAAACTAGTATGTACAAACTTGGAACTGTAAGAATGCCTAATTTCTTAAAGTATTCTTTACATGAATCACGCTGTGAAATTTTAACAATTGTTCTAATGGCACGCTTCTGAAGGATAAATGCTCTTTGGCAGTTGTATTTATAGCTATTACCCCAAAACATGATGCTGTACCTTAACCTGGATTCAACCAAAGCATGATAACATGCTTTAAGTTGCTTCAAATCTATTTCATCTCTGAGGCTCCTAAGTGCATAACATGCAGAGGATATAGAGGAATCAATAGCAGCAAGCTCCTGTTTCCAGTTTAGATTTGAATCAATGTTTATACCCAAGAATTTTACCTCATTCACCAATCCTATTTTGTCTCCTTCCAATGTCACATCTATAGTGTCGGTGTTACGAGATGTAGTCTTAAATAACATTATACTGGTTTTATTTGTATTAATTAGTAAATTGTTAGCTGTAAACCATTCAGAAAGATTATTTAGACTTTTATTTACTTTTGTGGCCAATTCATTTAAATCATGCGCTCCAATTATTACATTTGTATCATCAGCAAAAACCACACACGAAGCGTTCGGCTGAGCTGTGTTCATGAAATTTAATAAATCGTTTGTGAAGATAATATACAATATTGGACCTAAAATTGAGCCTTGAGGTACCCCGCGTCTTATGTATTTCATCTTTGATTTGTATGCTATTTCATGATTGTTTTCATCAATGTTTTTTATTTCGACGTACATTCGTCTGTTTTGTAAATAAGATATCATAAGTTTTAAAGCATCACCTCTTATACCATAATGTTCCAGTTTAGCAAGCAGTAATTGATGGTCTATAGTGTCAAATGCAGAACTCAGGTCAATAAATAGTCCAGCCACTTTCATTTTGTCATTTAATTTACTAACTACGTCATCAATGAGAGTGTCTATGGCATCTGAAGTGCCAATGCCCTTTTGATACCCAAATTGTCTTGAATGGATTATTTTGTTTAGATTCAAATGTACCATCAGCCTAAATTTAATTATCTTTTCAAAAAGTTTCGATAAAGTTGGTAACAAGGATATTGGTCGGTAATTTTTTGGGTCAGACTTTGTTCCCTTTTTATATATCGGAATTACCTTAGCCAGTTTGAGTTGATCAGGAAAAATCGACTCTTTCATACATTTATTAAAAAATTCAGAGAGAGGATGTGCTAAAAATTCTATGTTCTCCTTAATAATTGTTATTGGTAAGTCGTCATATCCGCAAGATTTTTTGTTAGCCATGTGACACACAATCTTTTGTATCTCAATTGGTGTAGTCGGTTTGAAAGACAAGTTACTCTCAACTCTCGCCGTAGTTTCTTTCAGAAAGGACATTGCTTTATTTTTGTTAAGTGTCAATGATGGTTTGTAAACAAAGCTGTCAACGAATTTATTAGCAATATCTTGGGAATCATAAATAACTTTGTTGTCTATATTTAGGACAAGTTTTTTACTAAGCTTGTTTTTTGTTTTCTTTGTATGTTCATTTACTAGTTTCCATGTCTCTTTGGGTATATTTTTAGCTTTACTAAGATGAACTGATATGGCTAACTTTTTAGCTTGCTTTATAACCCTTCTGTAAATTCGAACATAGTTAATTTTATAATTCGAGATACTACCATTATTTGGGTTGCCACAGCATAAAACTCGTTTCATTTTACTAGATACTTTGACTCCCTTGGTTACCCACTTTATTATTTTATTTTTCATAGGCTTTATTTTAATAGCCTTCTTTCGAGCGAGTCGTTGTCAGACGACTCGCTCGCCCCTCCGTAGAAGCTAGCCGCAGACGGCGCGCGGCTAGCCTCTGACGCCGGAGCGTCGGAGTGGCCCTGAGAAGGGCCTTTGGGTTGGCCCTGAGAAGAGCCTTTGGGTTGGCCCTGAGAAGGGCCTTTTGGTTTTAAAAAGCGCCCGCAGGCGTCCCGCGTGGGTTTTGGCATAGCCACAGCAGGTTCGTAGGACAACAACGCAATAAAATCAAATTCGCTACGAGTCACAGTGCACTTTAGCCAACCCAATCTGTCACTCCGTTACGGTGGTCAGACTGGGTTGTTTCCGAGGGACGCAAGCACTGTGGGGTGGTCCCCCCTGTGGGGTGGTCCCCCAGGCACCCTAACCTAACCTAACCTATTTTTTTTCGAATTCGGATCATTGACCTACTTTGACCTAACCTGATATATTTATTTTTCGGGCACTATCCGGTCATGTTGTTTGTTGTTTTTATTGTTTTTGTTATGGTAACTCCAGTTGCCAGTGGCTGGTGAGTGGTTAACCACTCAACAACTACAGATTTTTTGTTTTTTTTTTCTAATTAACTTCGCCGACACTAACCCAACGTGTTTCACCTAATTTCATCGATGAGCGACGGCACCGCCGTCTCGGGGGGGTCTCCCAGCTCCATCCCTACCTACCTACCTACCTAACCTAACCTAACCTGACCTTTCTACTTTAACTTCTTTTTAAGTCGCTTATTTATTTACGAAAAACAAATTGTCCCACTAATAGGCCCATTTTTCAAAATTGGATGTTGCATTTATTATTCATATTACACAAAAAACAAAGTAGGTAACAATTTTATTATAGTAACGAAAGATTACAGGCTAATCATCAAAGTAATAACTGCTAGGGAAATCTGATGTGTATGCGCAGGCGCACTCACACATTGTTATACGGTGTCATGTGTCAGTGTAACCATTTCGGCCTCTTCCTTAAACAGTAATAGACAAGGCACGTCGTGCCATCGATTGGACCATGGAAGTGACAGGAGCCGATCATGAAGAAGAGTTTGAATATGATGATCAGCCAGAAGATGAAGCAATAGCGACTGTGTCCAGTTCGACCGCGCGGCCATAGCGTTTTTTTTTAAAAAAAACCATGTCAATTTTTTGTAAAAATTTGTCAAAGTTGATTCCCAAAACCATAAATTTGTCAAAGATACGGTTAAAAAGTTATAAGGGTTTGAACATGGCCGCGCCATTGAAACGCGGCGAACCGCGCGGCCACTGAGATCTTTAAAACTAAGCCTTGTAGAGACCTGAAATTTACGCAAATGCAAGATTTAATTTGTAAAAAATTTGTAAAAATATAAAAAAAATACTCAGGTTTATAGTTTAAGAGCTATAACACTAAAACCGAATGGCCGCGCCATTGAAACGGTGGAGAAAACGCTATCGCCTGTATCTCGCTGAAAAAAAATCGCAGAGGTGTGTAGTTTATTGTAATTACCCAGATTTGAATTTGTCGAAACTAGGAAAAATACAACAAAAATTCCTAGGTTTATATTTCAGGAGCTATAAGACTAAAACGATATGGCCACGCCATCGAAACGGTGAATAAAACGTTATTTCGCCTGTATCTCGCTGAAAAAGCATCGCAGAGGTCTGGAGTTTTTTGTAATACCTAGATTTTAATTTGTCAAAACTAGTAAAAATACAATAAAAATTCTTAAGGTTATATTTCAGAAGCTGTAGAACATTATCAGTATGTGGTGCGATAGGGTGACCATGTCTTATTGTTTACAGAATACTTTCTACTTATTGTTACAGAAATTATAATTCAAGGATTCTAAATAAAATTAAAATGAAACCATAAATATAAAAACAATTATGTTTATTGCTTGAAAAGTCAATAATATAGTTACAGTCCGCGTGGACTTACGAAAAACTAGCCCTAAGATTGGTTTAAATGACGCAACTCCGCCCCTAAGCTATGTGATTGGTAATGCACACTATTGCATCTCACACGCGCCACCCCCGCGCGCCTCCGCAGGTCAGTGCGACGCGTACAGCCGTTAGTACTTATTATTCTGTGGTACAGCGACGTAAGCGTAAGAGTTTCGTTATCAGTGTGTCGTTGTGATGTTAACACGATAAAAAAGTGATCTACTGATTATTAAAATGTTCAGTTACTCACATATTTATGATAAAAATATTTATGGTTTCATTTTAATTTTATTTAGAATCCTTGAATTATAATTTCTGTAACAATAAGTAGAAAGTATTCTGTAAACAATAAGACATGGTCACCCTATCGCACCACATACTGATAATGTTCTACAGCTTCTGAAATATAACCTTAAGAATTTTTATTGTATTTTTACTAGTTTTGACAAATTAAAATCTAGGTATTACAAAAAACTCCAGACCTCTGCGATGCTTTTTCAGCGAGATACAGGCGAAATAACGTTTTATTCACCGTTTCGATGGCGTGGCCATATCGTTTTAGTCTTATAGCTCCTGAAATATAAACCTAGGAATTTTTGTTGTATTTTTCCTAGTTTCGACAAATTCAAATCTGGGTAATTACAATAAACTACACACCTCTGCGATTTTTTTTCAGCGAGATACAGGCGATAGCGTTTTCTCCACCGTTTCAATGGCGCGGCCATTCGGTTTTAGTGTTATAGCTCTTAAACTATAAACCTGAGTATTTTTTTTATATTTTTACAAATTTTTTACAAATTAAATCTTGCATTTGCGTAAATTTCAGGTCTCTACAAGGCTTAGTTTTAAAGATCTCAGTGGCCGCGCGGTTCGCCGCGTTTCAATGGCGCGGCCATGTTCAAACCCTTATAACTTTTTAACCGTATCTTTGACAAATTTATGGTTTTGGGAATCAACTTTGACAAATTTTTACAAAAAATTGACATGGTTTTTTTTAAAAAAAAACGCTATGGCCGCGCGGTCGAACTGGACACTAGCGACTGCTTCAAAGATGGATAGTCTAATAATGGAGGAACCCGAAATGACAGATGATCCTCTTATAGCTAAGGATAAGGAGCAGGTCCATGAAGCTCTGGAACAATTGAAGCTCGTATTTTCACCCAAGAAAGCTCCAACATTCACTATTCCAATAGCACCGATAGAGAGAGCAAGGTTCAAAGAGTTTCTTAATTGGATCAATCAGACCTCTGGGAAGACTTATGTGATGTCAGAAGGCAAATCACCATCCATCACCATAACAAAACTGCCGGATGTCGACTGTTGCTCACAACCAGTTTCAGTCAGTGTCTGTACAGAAGACATGACTGAAAGCTGCAGATCTCCTACACTAAGCGTTACGTCAATGGAGACAACAAACACTAGCAGGGCTCCAGCAGTGGAATTGTCCAGCCGGAACTTGACAGCTAACAGTCAATCACTAGTGGCACAATTATCCAACGGATTCATTCTTCCACCACGTAGTTCTAAAGGTAAGAAGAAAAAGGTCACGATCTCAAGCCTTGGTCTTTCTGAAGGAGATATCATGGGAATTCTTACAGATAATCCTAATATCAAAATGGAGGGTTTGATCAAGAAACTGCACCAAAGTAAACGGAACCAGAAAAGTCGAAGGATTACAAACATTGACATTCGTCACGATCAATGGTTTTTTTTTTTTTCATATATGATTGAAAGGATCAAATTATTCAGAGGAGACAATTCTTAGAGTTTTGACATCATACAGATTGTTGATTAATTTCCAAGTTCCTGCCCGTGGCGGTGCGGGCCGCACCGTGGCCGTGGGAACGAATTCACATAGACTATTTATCTTTACGGCAACAGACTTACTTAGTAGTGATTGATGCGTACTCTAAATCGTTAGAGTGTATTTTTATGGGAAACGAACTTACCACACAATCTTTAATAAAAAAATTAAAGCAAATATTTTCTGTGTTTGGATTACCGGGTACAATAGTCTCAGACAAAGACGTAAAAATAAATTTGTAAAGAATTCAACGTGTTCTGTTCCAATAATGGTATTAAATACATGACGTCACCGATTTACCATCCATGCAGCAACGGTCAAGCTGAAAATTCAGTGAGGACGTGTAAAAAAATGTTAAAGAACATCTTGGGTGAAAGTACAGCACAAAACGTAGTATTCGACAAATTATTGGGTTACTTATTTGAATATAGGAACACAGAGCACTGTACTACTGGAAAATCACCTGCAAAATTAATGTTTGGCAGGGATTTGAAATCACGACTTGACTTAATACTACCTAAAAAGAAAGAATTGCGTAATATACTGTCAGGGGGGAATGAAGGTCGCACCAGAGTTTTCGAAGCTGGTGACAGGGTATGGGTCCGGTGGTACAGTGGTTGAAAAGAGACATGGAAGATGGGAGAAATCAATAAAGTGATAGGATCATTATGATAAAAGTGCGGTAAGTTGAAAATTACAGCCGAGGCGATATTGCTAGCCAGAGCCGTAGGCGAGGGCGATAAAAAAGCAGAGGCTGTAATTATCAAAGCGCACGTATGTCATACGAAGTTTTATAACATATTTCCGAGGAAATAAATAAAACAAAAAAAACAATACAGCGAAAAGAAAAAGCGCGCAGAATAATTTTTACTTGTTCACAAATTAGCGAGGCGCACGAATCAGCGCTTTTTTTTAAGGCAAAGACACAAAAAACAGCCAGTATTAATAATAAAGTAAATTAATATTTTTGTGTTTTTGTTACAGATAAATGGTTGTAATTTATTGTCAAAATTAATTAAATTAAAGAATTAAATGTTTATTTATTATACTTCATCTCCCAAAGTTAATTTTACTCATAAAATGTTTACCACTTTTCTGACATAAAAACTCTTTGCTAAGATTTAAAAAAGTATAAACCGTGCATTTTACTTTACAGCACAAGTACGTAATGAGATACATTACGATATTGAAATTGGTGAAATAAGAGACCCTTTACGAGCAAATGTGTTATAAAAGAATGTTTAAAGTGTTCATTGAAGATTTAGGTGTGTTTTGCATCAGACATCTTGATCAATTGTTTAAATGTAAAAAAACCATTGATCGTGACGAATGTCAATCTGTTTGCAATCCTTCGACTTTTCTGGTTCCGTTTACTTCACCAATAATGCCCAGCCCGGCTGTTGAATCGAATACAGTCAGTTCCATAGAGAGTGCAGTTGCAGATAAACCGGTGGAGATAGAAGCGGGTACTGCGGCTACAACTAGCTTTAAAACTGACAGGGACCAGATTTCAACGGATGTTGTGAACCGAGAAAATGCACGGCAGTCATTAAGGTGGATGCTCCAGGGTAGCCCGCAAAATTCAAATTTTCTTACTTTTTTGCAATTTGTAGACCAGTGCTAGGTTGTATGTTGATTAAAATATTGTTCGCGACTGTAAGACGTATGTAGTTACAGAGTTATAATCATCAAAATCATCAATACAACCCTCCGAGTTCATAAAGGTCGAGGAATGATTTTGACCTTGAAAAAGTCGTTCCTCGACTTTTATGAACTTAGAGGGTTGTATAATATAATGTCTAAAATCGCGCGGTTATTGTTAAAAAAAACAACACACCGTCCGTTCGACACTGCGGTACAGCCGTGACTGTCTGCGCCCCGAGCGCACCCCGAGATCGAGGCGCGTAGGTATAGCTCGCGTTTCGTCCGTTTGTATGAAGTTGGAGTACTGTATTATAATATTACCGTGGCTATATCGTGTCATGTGTCAGTGTAACCTTTTCGGCCTCTTCCATAGCCAGTAATAAACTAGCGATCATTGACGACACTCGTTTCATTATCTCCGGACTCCCACCCTCAACGCATAAACATATCAGAATCACTACATAGTATAAAACAAAATCGCTTTCTCTGTCCCTATATCCCTATGTATGCTTAAATCTTTAAAACTACGCAACGGATTTTGATGCGGGTTTTTTTTAATAGATAAAGTGATTCAAGAGGAAGGTTTTAGTATATAATTTGCGGGCGGGCGAAGCCGCGGTCATAAGCTAGTTCATCATAAAACAGAATTTGGAATTTGCACCTTGGTGATTTTGACTCATATCTTTTTTTCACATAAAATCAAATCACTTATTAAAAAACACTAATTTTAATGAACAAGGAAAATAATTAGTTTATTTTTTTCAAAAGGAAGACTAATTTGGCTGCCTTCTCGGTGCCAAATATATTTCTTATTTTGCTGTGCACCAAATTGAATGCCGAAAATATTCTTTCGACCCCAGCGGAAGAAGCAACTGTACGTACAGTCGTGGTCTTTTCCGCCTGATCAGTTAAAATTTTTTTCGCTTAAATCATGCGGAGGCGCCGAGCCACTCCACCTTAAACTTTAGGCCTATTAGCAAAGCGTCAACTTTGGCGCGCAAAATAACAATAACTCATTTGGCATGTGTCGCCGATCGGTATCTTTTCATTAATTATTTATATATAAAGTCAACGGGGCGGGGATAGAGAACGTTTCTATATTTTAAGTGCAAGCAAAAATTAGCTTAGTGGTGATCAGGCGGAAGTGTCCTCGATAGTACATAGCAGTTACTTGATTCTATCCAATTCTTCTTCGGTTATAGGTACTTCATATTTTGTATTGCGCGCCGTAGTTTATGTCGGGGGTATCTTGATACATTTTGGCTGATTTGGTCGCAGTAAAAAAGTGTTGATTTAAATCATTGATTTTTATAAAAAAATTACTTGATTGTAATCGCGATTTAAGGCTGGGGTATCTGCTAAATTAGCAACTCTATTTGTGGTGGTTCAAACTTCGTTTGAAATACTGTTAGAATAAAGTTCTAATCAGCTTGCACTACAAAGTGGTTGTTACGTCTGTCGCTGCGGGCCGAATAGTGCGAAATAAGTGGTTTTTTTAAATAAATTGTAGCCTAATAAATCATTAATTAATGTCGTGATGGCCCAGAGGTTAAGGCCTCGCCTCCCATGTATGAGGTTGTGGGTTCAAATCCGGGCAAGTACCAATGTGACTTTTTCAATTCATATGTACTTTTCTAAGTTTATCTTGGACATCACAGACATCGGTGAAGGAAAACATCGTGAGGAAACCTGGACTTATAATTAATAAATTAATAAAGTCTGAAATCGCCAACCCGTCTTGAGCAAGCGTGGTGATCAATGCTCGTACCTTCTCTGTATGAGAAGAGGCCTTTGCCCAGCTGTGGGACAGTAATAGGCTGGTATTATTATTATTTATTATTAAATCATTAGATCAAAATGCCAATTGTACACTTTGTGAAGAAAAAAGTGACAAATATTTGTGTGAAAAAAAATACTAAAAATTAATGCCGTTTATTTTTTATTTTTAAGTTATATTTTTTTCATATAGTAATAATAAAGTTAGAATTATTTCAATTGTACCAATTAAAGTTAAGAGTCTAATAAGTAACATATAATTTTTTTGCACATCTATATTCACTCATCAAAGAGGAGTTACAGGGAGAAAACCTCTCGTTAGCTAGTACCACCCCCTTAAATCATAACAACCCTGGCGGGCTGTCGGTCCGCTTCGCTACCCATCTCTGAAGACGACGCGCGCGCACATTCTTTACGTTTACCAACAGTATTATTGTATTACATTCTTTTAAATTACAGTCCATTGCATTTTGAGTTCAGTCCTTAGTTAGGTCCCTAACAGTATAAAAGTCGCTATAGTCAAAAAATCACTGCACGGTCAGAAAAGTCGTTACTCAGTAGTCTAAAAAGTCACGATAGTTAGTTACTGACATAATAGAGGATATGCAAGAAATACAAAACTCTTTTATTTATTAAAAATGCTTTGTATTGGCGCATAAAAACATTGTGGTACACTTGTTTAAGTTTCTAAAAACATCACTTATTTTACAATTTATTGTTTTATGTAGCATGTTTTTGGCGACGCGTTTTGAGAGTGCGTACCGTAGTACGCACTCTCAAAACGCGTCGTCCTCGATAACGCCGGTAGTGACGTCAAAGTCAAAAAACAAACAAACGTACAAACGTATGTGTCAAAAAACACTTTTATTTGAAAAGTACTTAAAGTTTCACTAAGATTTTATTATAACATCGTTATCGCAATTTTTGCTTGAATAAAGCACATACAATTAGTAAATTACTATAATACGGCTACAAAATTAGACGTAAACAAGGCAGATTCAGGTAAATGACGTCACATCATGGCCGCGACAGTCACGGCCATCATCAGACATCACGTTAGAACTGTCGTAGAAAATAGCAGGAGTTTAATATTATTTTTGAGCGACAAGCAGTAGTTGAACTTAACTTTTAATACTTTTCTTGGGTTGATAATACTGTATTTTATTGATTTAAGTGAAGAAAAAATTACATGCATATTCCCTATTCACCCGGTCAAATGTTACGTACACAAATGTACCAAAAACCGATCGTGGCCAAAATCTGGCCTAACGCAGTCAGCTCGTGTTTTTAGTAATTTTTCCAAAACAATTTCACAAATGTTTACCGACAGTGTGTTAACATCACAAAATTTAAATTTATCTATTCTAACAATGTTACCTTCTTAGCACTAGTATATATGTTGTGCACGCGCTTCCTGTGCGTGTACAGCGACGCGCTCTGCCGGAAGGTGCAGCCGCAGATCTCGCACGACAGCGGACGCTCTCCTGTGTGGATCAGTTCATGCTCGCGGAGACCTTTCTTGTCCTGGAAGAGAATCAAATCAAATCAAATCAAATCATTTATTACTTTGCAAACATGGGTTATAAGTACATAGACGTTCTAGTATAAGAAGGTTCTCCACATTTTGCCGTCACATGGGCATGCAAATAGTTGGTTTACAATTATAAAATTAAATTAAAATAAGTGGCATGTCATTGGAATTACAAAATTAAAAAAATATATATATTATCAACAATGTCAAACGGAATAACATACACAGACAGACTCTGTTATGATGACAAAAAATACCTTCCTGATCATTGCAAAATATTATTAGGATTACATTCAAAATATCATTTAAGTCAAATTATTATAGAGATATGTCAAACTTAATAAGATTACAGTTCAATTAGCATGTCAGTGTCATTCAAATAGTCGCTTAAATTATAATAACATTTTTTACACAATAATTCTTTGAATTCCTTTCTAAACGCATTTAAATTTAACTCTTTGATCTTTGACTTAACAAACAAGGCAGTTTCGTAAATATACAAAGACGGTAGAGTTAGAATTTTATACTTTTTGAAGAATGGTTCACAACTGTCCGTCACTTGTAGTCTAAACATGGCTCTGATGGACCGCTTTTGCGCTTTAAAAGCGGCTTCTCTGTTTGTGGAGTTACCCCAAAATATAATTCCATATCTAAGTACAGATGCAACAAGACCATGATAAGCTGTGCTTGCTGTGTTAACTGTTGGGGCAAGTTTATATAAGGCATAGGATGAACTACTGATTTTCTTACATAGAATCGGAGCTGATATGTATCGTGACAGTGGCGCCACCTCTCCCGAGAGAGAAAGAGAGATCGTTCGATCGTAATTATCCTTGACATTTTGTACTGTTTTTTTTTGACAACTGTTATATTGCTGACATTCTATTTTATGAGTTTTGTAATTCATTTAATTTTGATAAAACCAGTGACACCATTTTATATTTTTATGCCTTTCGGCGGAACATAGGATGGACCAAACATTGTAATTGATAAAACATCACTGTTCCAAAGTTCACAAAATTAAATGAATGAATTAATGTATTAGTAAAGTATTGACATAATTGTGAATTTATAAGCATGTCTTTTTTTTTGTATGCCTACCGGCGGAACATAGTTAGTTTCAGATTTTTCGGTCTCTTTTCATTCATTATTTCTATACAAAGTCAACGGGCCGGGCCTAGAGAGCGTTTCTATGTTGTAAGTGCGAGCAAAAATTAGCTTAGTGGTGATCAGGCGGGAGTGTCCTCGATATTACCACTGTTGGTAACACTGGTGTGGTACCACGGGCAATAAACGCACCTGTGCACGTTGCGGTTTGCGTGCATCTTACGAGCATAGTATGGGCGATATACGTCCTCGAGAAGCACACGTGCATCGAATGTGACACGTCCATAACCATGCGAGGCGCGTAGTGTGCATGGTCTGCATGCGTGCTCTGCGCGTGCGCATTTGTGGACCGCCTTACGACGTGGAATTGGCTTTAGCCGGGAAGGGATGGTCAGTGAATGGCTGATCACCCATTACATACAGAGTTTCCTCCGCGTCTCGAAAAGCACGTAAAGCCGTTGGTCCCGGCGGCCATTTGTAAATCTTTGACAATCGTAACGGGTCGAGGTTGTGAAAAGGCTAAGCAGATGATAAGTAAAGTAACTCATCAAGAGGCTGATAGAACACCCCAACAGTCTTACCCTGAAAGCTTTGCCACACTGTTGACATATCTTGTCTCGTGCGCTTTCCTTGACGCCGTCGTGTGCGCGACGCATGTGTCGAGTGACGCAGCGGCGAGTTGCTAGTGCCTGGGGAAAGATAATGGTGTTTTAATTTATGGCGTATTAAAATAACACACGACTATCGTCCGCCTGAAATTGTTAACAATTTTTTTTTTTGGCACGGATCCTTAATCCATTTCTAAAATAAAAGTACACTTAGTTACTCCTCATAACATCTATCTGGCACAAATCTAAACTCCGTGGCTGTTACAGAGAAATTTCTAATAGAAAACTCCAATAACACTTTGTCCCACCTGGGAAACGAACCAAAGACCTCATGCTCATAAGTTGTTATTGCGAACACGAGACCAACGAGGCAGTCAGCCAATCAATCAATCAAGTCAGTTTTTTTTATCATGGATTGATATCGAAAATCATCACGTCTGTTAAGTTATCCAAGCGAATTTATTTTGACCCTATTTTATAAAGGGTGTAAAACACCTCTTAACGAAGCCGAATGGCACTTGTTATCCTCGTCATTGCGATCATTTTTTTGTTCTACACCATACCTGGGAACCTTCTAGTTACGGAGATATTGGGGGTCAAAGTACCAACTTTTTGACAACTTCTTTTTTTAATACGAGTTTTTAATGTAAGATTTTTACTGTACTAAACACCGCCACGACCCCCGTACTATTCAATCCATCAGTCAGCACAATGTTTTGAGTGCGTTACATTGAGTTCTGCCACAAAACATGATTTTTCACCCCAAAAAAAAAAAGTCGTTTCCCAGGAATAATGTTTGCGTAAAGTTACTTAGTTTGATGTACAGAATGCTTGGTTGACGGCTTCGTGATGAGGTGGTTTACACCCTGTATAAAGTAAACGTTCTCACCTTCCCACAAACCGGACACTTATGCTGCGTCTTGCTCATATGTTGATAGTTAACGTGGTCCCTTAACTCGCCGCGCGACCGGAAACCTTTGTCGCACATCGTGCATTTGTACCTGTAAACAAAAATAGTACATTGTTACCCTAGGGGTGAAAGTAACTTATTTAGTCCCGACTAGTCCCGAGACGGGCTTGGCTCCCGAGCGCAGCGAGGGCGCTAATAGTTCGAGGGACTAAATAAGTCTTTAACCCGAGGTAAAAACCGTTTTCATTACGAATACAAGGAAAGCTAAAAATAAAAACGTGAATAAAAAAAAAACAAATCAAACGAACTATTTTTTTTTTAAATTTGGCAACTGTTAGTTGAAAACGCAACAACAACAACACAACGCAACAGGCAACTTCAGACCTACTTTCCGACCATAAGTAATGAAAAAACTACTTCATAACATTACATTAACTCTGCCCTTTTATGACTCCTCCCGCTCCGCCCAGAGCGGGAGGAGTCATAAAAGGGCAGAGTTAATGAGTGTCAGACTTTTACTGACTAAAACCCATCCATGTTCCTTCATCGCCCTTTGTGTTCCGGGGCTACGGTATCTCTTCCGAACAGTCCCGCAGCCCTGGATTAACTCTGCCCTGGAGTGTAAATGTGGTGCTGTTCCACAAACGATGAGCCACTTATTATCGTGTCCTGTTGTTTGTTCACTGCAGGAACTGATGCACGCTACCGAAGCGCCAAACTGCTCGCTCAGTTCTGGGCCGACACAATTTAGATTGCCATCGACACGCTAAGAAGAAGTCGTCTGTTTTATCCTTGAAGAGTTAGGCAGGCACACAGATTTGAGTGGACCTGTCCAGTCAGTGCAAGCATTTGTCAGTTATTGTATAACATACAAACTAAATGTGAGCTATTAAGGTGAATGCTCCAACCAGCCCGCGAAATTCAAATTTTCTTACGTTTTTTTGCAATTTGCAGGCCAGTGCTAGGTTGTATGTTGTAAGTTGTATGTGCATAAAGGTCGGCGGAATGACTTTGACCTTGAAAAAGTAATTCTTGCACCTGTATGAGCTTGGAGGGTTGCATTGATGATTTTGATGATTATAATACTGTAACTACATTAATGTATAGGCCATTCATACTTACCTAGGGAGCTTATGAAGACCACTGTTATACCTATACTTAAAAACAAGACGGGTGATGCCTCCGACAGGGACAACTACAGACCTATCTCACTGGCTACAGTAATCGCCAAGGTGCTGGATGGTTTGCTTGATAGTCAGCTAAGTGAGCGAATAGATCTCCATGAAGCTCAGTTTGGTTTCAGGGCTGGGCAATCGACCGAAACTGCGGTACTGCGACTCAAGCATACTGTCCAGTACTATGTGACGAGGAAGACGCCTGTATACGGTTGTTTTTTGGACCTGTCGAAGGCATTTGACCTGGTGTCTTATGACGTGCTGTGGGATAAGCTCCTGGGGGCAACCAGCACACCCAGAGATGTAATAAATATATTAAGATATTGGTACGGCAACCAGACCAATCATGTTAGGTGGGCGGGTTCATGTTCGTCAGAGTACAGGTTGGAGTGTGGAGTGAGACAGGGTGGCCTAACCTCACCACGGCTCTTCAACCTGTACGTTAATGGGCTGATAGGTGAGCTCAGCTGGGCTGGTGTCGGCTGTTCAGTGGATGGTGTTTGTATGAACAACATTAGCTATGCCGACGACATGGTGCTGCCTAGCCCATCTGTCACAGCCCTTAACTGCCTCATAGGGATCTGTGAGAGGTACGCGGGGTCACATGGCCTCAGGTATAACTGTAAGAAGAGTGAACTACTTATTTTCAAGGCGGGTAATAAGAGTCCGAAAACCGTTCCACCGGTCAGGCTTGGAGGAATGCCGTTAAGTAGGGTCACAAAATTTAAATACCTGGGGCACTGGGTCACCGGGGACCTCTCAGATGATTTAGATATTGAGCGGGAACGTAGGGCATTGGCAGTGAGATGCAATATGCTGGCGCGCAGGTTTGCACGGTGCACAAAAGAGTTTAAAGTTGCTCTTTTTAAAGCATACTGCCAGACATTTTATACCTGCAGCCTGTTGGTCCGCTATTCGCGTAGATCTTTCAGTGCCCTACGGGTCCTGTACAATAATGGTTTTAGGATGCTGTTGGGGTTGCCTCGCTTTTGCAGTGCATCAGGTATGTTTGCTAAGGCCAGCACTGACTGCTTTAGGGCTATAGTACGGAAAAGAGTGGCCTCCCTGATGCGTCGCGTGCGGGGCAGCACCAATAGCCTTCTGAATACCATATTGGAAAGGGTTGATTGTCCGGTTGTGAGGCACTGGAATACCGTTCACGGATCTGGAGGGGTCCTTTTCAATGTAAAATAAATTAAATGAAATAAATTAATAATTTAAAGTTGACATTGAATAGTAATATCGGTACTAACATAGTTATAAGTATGATTTACTAACATTCTATGGAATATGTTTAATTCTGATAATAAATGTATAATAATAATTAATCAACATACAACCTAGCACTGGCCTGCAAATTGCAAAATACGTAAGAAAATTTGAATTTTGCAGGCTACCCTGACGCTTTCACCTTAAAAAAGGTCGCGCTTCTTCCGGGGAATTCCCGGCATTCCCTTAGTTACTGTCGGTGCCGTCTGTGGAATCCGCGGGACCTGGCGCGAACCCCAGTCGGTTGTAAGTCGGCTGGCTAGCATTCCCACGAATTCGCGCGCCTTGTCGCGTCATGTGGCGAAATTGACGTTTCCATTCCATTCCGCGGCGGTGTAGATTGAGCCTTAAGGGTGTTTTTACACGGTGCGTTCGTGTTCCACGCGCGCCTCAAAGAAAGTCAGCAAAAAGGAAGGGGTCCGCAAGGGCCGATGCCTGCCGGGGCTGCGGGACTGTTCGCAAGAGATACCGTGGCCCCGGAACACAAAGGGCGAAGAAGGAACATGGATGGGTTTTAGTCAGTAAAAGTCTGACACTCCTTCCCGCTCCGCCCAGAGCGGGAGGGATCATTTGATGATTTCCCATCCGAAAAAAAGAGTGTTTTTACACTCGTTATAACTTACTTGTGCAAGTCAGTCTGCGCATGTGCTTGGGTATACTTGAGATGGTGCTCATAAGACGCTCTGCTAACAAAGCACTTGGTGCAGGCCGCGCAGCTGAAGCGTTGTCTGTCGGAGTGGATGCGGGCGTGCACCTTAAGCAGGTCGGAGCGGATCATCTTGTGGCACACGGGGCACTCCTCGCGGGGAGGCGGGCCCAGGTGGAGTCTGGAAGAGAGATAGCTCAATGAGTATTCAAATTGTCTTGACAAGTAATGATAACTAAGACGCGCCAGCATCAAAATGAGGTTTTTCTAGGCCAGCTTTCACTAAAAAAACGATAGACGACGCTGTAAGAGATATCGGTGGCCAAATATTCGGTGCCAGGTCGTTTTTTATAAATATTATAACCGAAATGAAAAATTAAGTTACAATCTTAAAATATGTAATAATTCATATAAATTATATATTAATTATATTAATATGTCCTGTCTCCTGGACCTGTTTTATTCTTTTCAGTTTTTATTTAAAGTTATTAGTTATTTTTTACGCAGTCGGGTTTTTCTTTATTTTGTTTATTTTGATATACCCAGTGTCACTCTCACAGTAAATACAAATCTAACGACACTTCTCAAGTTAAAATCCATCGATCCGTTCAGGCTGCAGAGCGTGCCAAACATTTGAAATTGGCGCCAAAAATCGGCCATTTCGTTTTTATTATTTTGATATACCCAGTGTCACTCTTACAGTAAATACGAATCTAACTACACTTCTCAAGCTAAAATCCATCGAGCCGTTCAGGCCAGTGCCAAACAATTATACAAACACACTCTCGAAAAACGTAACTCTCCTTCTGGCGCAGTCGGGTAAAAAACGAATGCACACAAAGTAGGAACGAACACTTTTGAAAGGCAATGAACGCCAGCTCCATGCAGCAAAAATTTTTTTTACACCAAGTCATGTACAGCGCCATCTATCGTTTTTTAGTGGAAGCTGGCTTAGAAAAAATCTCATTCAAAAATACACTTACCGCTTGCATGTGGCTGACATAAGAATGCTAAGGGGGATGAGTGGTGTAACGCGAATGGATAAAATAAGAAATGAGTACATAAGAGGAAGTCTGAAAGTGGCGCCGGTGACTGACAAGTTGTGTGGTAATCGGTTCTCGTGGAATGGCCATGTGATGCGGAGGAATGAGGAAAATGTGAATATAGATAGATGGCATTTATGAGTAGAATAAGACCAAAGAAACGATGGATGGACTGTGTGAAGGATGATATGGCTAGAAAGGAACCGACTCAAGTAATAGAGAAGTATGGAAGAAGAAGACATGCTGCGCCGACCACAAATAAATTAGAATTAGGGCAGAAGAATTATGACGATTTATCACTTAACAATTAAAAAAATAAACGGTGTAAAAAACCTTAACGAAGCCGAAAAGTACTTGTTCTCCCCGTCATTGCGATCACATTTTTGTTCTACACCATACCTGGGACCCCCAATATCTCCGTAACTAGAAGGCTTGTTACGGAGATATTGGGAGTCAAAGTTCCAACTTTTTGACAAGTTTTTTAATACAAATTTTTAATGTAAGATTTTTACTTTAAACACCTCCACGACCCCCGTACTATTCAATCCATCCATCAGCACAATGTTTTGAGTGCGTTACATTGAGTTCTACCACAAAACATGATTTTTCATCCCAAAAAAAAAGTCGTTTCCCAGCAATAATTTTTGCGTAAAGTTACTGAGTTTGATGTACAGAATGCTTGGTTGACGGCTTCGTGATGAGGTTGTTTACACCCTGTAGTTTGATTAATATGTACATACTCACTGCTCATGTCTCGTCAAGTTGTTCTTGAAGGCGAACCTCTTCCCGCAGGTCGCACACTTGTAACCTTCCTTGTGGTGACGTTGCACGTGCTTCCATCTTTGATTCTTGTTGCTGTAGACAAAACATAGCTCTTTATCATCCTATATTTTTAACTGACTTTCAAAAGGAGGAGGTTATCAATTCGTCTGTTTTTTTTTGTGTGTATGTTCAGCGATATCTTCGCTAATTGTGAACCGATTTTGATGGCTTTTTTTTTTGTTTGGAAGAATATTATTTCGCGGTATACTCACTCAAAATATTTATTACATTCAGTACAGAGATATCCATGGGGCGTTCGTTTGTCCAGCATGGAAGGCTTGCGA